>CM051355.1:40359391-41559391 GCA_028015215.1 Gynostemma pentaphyllum | reverse complement strand
CTGAATTTACTAATTATGCTTCTGTTTGGTGGATTCAGTTAAAAGCTAAACTTAGAAGGGAGAGACAACCTCAAATAGAGACATGGGCTGAGCTTAAGGGCATGATGAGGAAGAGATTCATTCCAACAACTTATCAAAGAGATATAGTGTTCAAGTTGCAAAGGTTTGATCAAGGCTCAAAAAGTGTAGAAGACTATTACAAGGAGCTTGATATCTTGATGACAAGGGCTGGAATTGAGGAGACTGAATTAGCTACCATGGGAAGGTTTATGGGGGGCTTGAATAGAGAATTAAGGCACAAAGTTAATGCTCACTCTTGCTATGACATGGAAGAAATGTTACACCTTGCAATTAAATTTGAGTCACATATGCAAGAAGATTCTAAGTCAAGGTATTATTCTAAACCCTGATCATTCAAACCTACTTCATCTAAACCCACTTCTAGCCAACCTTGGGGAAAAGACACCAAAAACACATATTCTGGCCGAGGGGACCAATTTCCAAAAGACAAACCTATTTTTGATAAAAAGAGGGAGGGTGAGAGTTCTTTCAAAGGTAAGGGTAAAATAGAAGAAGCTAGAACTAGGGACATCAAATGTTGGAAGTGTCAAGGGTTAGGGCATGTCATGAAAGATTGTCCAAACAAAAGAACCATGTTTATTGAGAATGGGGAATACATATCCGGGGATGATGAGAGTGAACATGAAAATATGGAGTTTGAGGAGGAAAGTGATGGGAGTGTTGAGGAGGGAAACAAAGTTACTCTAGTGTCTAAGAGGGTACTTAGTGCACAAGTGAAAGAGAATGACCAAGACCAAAGAGAGAACTTATTCTATACTAGATGCTATGTAGAAGGAGTGCCTTGTAGTGTCATCATAGATGGTGGGAGTTGCACAAATGTTGTGAGTTCTACCCTTGTCACTAGATTAAACCTAACAACCAAACCCCATCCAAAACCCTACAAACTACAATGGCTTACTGATTGTGGAGAGTTTAAAGTGAACAAAAAGACTTTAATTTTTATGACTCTTGGGAAGTATAGGGATGAGGTGGAGTGTGATGTAGTTCCAATGCATGCTGGGGATATCTTACTTGGAAGGCCTTGGCAGTTTGATAGAAGGGCAATCCATGATGGTTATCTAAATAGGTACTCATTTACATTTAATGGAAGAAAGACCACACTTACACCATTAACTAGCTCCGAAGTATACATTTGTCAATGTAAGTTAGAAAAGAGAAGGAAAGAGCTTGAGAGTGAGAAAAAGAAATTGAGTGATTCAAAAGATTTGAGTGACAAAAAGAAATTGAGTGATTCAAAAGATTTGAGTGATAAAAACACTTTGAGTGAAAAAAGAGAGCAAAAGAAAGGAGTGAGCTTGTTTGCAAGAACTAGTGAGGTTAAGAGAGCTTTGTTTTCAAACAAAACAATCCTTGTACTTTTGTGCAAAGGATCTTGCTTTATCACTAACCAACTTAACCAAGAATGGCCCAGTGTCTTTGTTGATCTTTAGCAGCAATATGGAGATGTCTTTCCCGAAGAGATGCCTAATGAATTACCACCAATCAGAGATATTGAACACAAGATTGACTTCATTCCAGGAGCTTCAATTCCAAATAGGCCAACCTATAGATCAAATCCAACCGCGGCAAATGAGATTCAAAAGCAAGTTGAGGAGTTGCTTGCTAAAGGATATGTAAGAGAAAGTCTTTCTCCTTGCTCTGTCCCTGTTTTGTTAGTTCCTAAAAAGGATGGTACTTGGCGCATGTGTGTTGATTGTAGGGCCATTAATAAGATCACCATTAAGTATAGACATCCTATCCCTATATTAGATGACATGCTTGATGAATTACATAGTTGCACACTCTTTACTAAAATTGATTTAAAATCAGGTTACCATCAAATTAGAATGGAATTGGGGGATGGATGGAAAACAGCTTTTAAAACAAAGTTTGGATTTTATGAATGGTTAGTAATGCCTTTCGGATTAACTAATGCACCTAGCACATTCATGACGTTAATGAATCATGTTCTTAGAGACTTTTTGGGTAAATTTGTGGTAGTTTACTTTGATGACATTCTCATTTACTCTAGATCATTGCATGAGCATGTAAAGCATGTAGGGGCTGTTTGTGGAACACTTAGGAAAGAAAAGTTGTATGCTAATTTGAAAAAGGGTTCTTTTTGCATGGAAAGAGTAAAGTTCTTAGGGTTCATTGTGTCTAATAAGGGGGTAGAAGTAGATGAGGAAAAGATTAAAGACATCCAAGAGTGGCCAACCCCAACAAATGTGAGTGAAGTGAGGAGCTTTCATGGGCTTGCTGGTTTTTATAGGAGGTTTATAAAAGACTTTAGCACCATTGCTTCTCCTTTAAATGAATTGGTTAAAAAGAATGTTGTGTTTGCATGGGGAGTAGCCCAAGAATCTGCCTTCCAAACTCTTAAGGATAAATTGTGTAATGCACCACTACTTGTTTTGCCTAACTTTGATTTGACTTTTGAGATAGAGTGTGATGCAAGTGACATAGGCATAGGGGCTGTTTTGATGCAAAATGGGAAGCCAGTGATGTACTTTAGTGAAAAGTTGAGTGGAGGTTCATTGAATTATCCAACTTATGATAAAGAGTTGTATGCATTGGTGAGGGCATTGCAAACATGGCAACACTACCTATGGCCAAGAGAGTTTGCCATCCATACGGATCATGAAAGCTTGAAGCATTTGAAAGGACAAGACAAGCTCAACAAAAGACATGCAAAATGGGTAGAGTTCATTGAAACATTTCCTTATGTTATCAAGTACAAGAAAGGTAAAGATAATGTTGTGGCTGATGCATTGTCAAGAAGGTATGCTCTTTTCAATTCTCTTAATGCTAAGTTCTTAGGTTTTGAGCATGTTAAGATACTTTATGCACTTGATGATGATTTTGGAGAGATTTATGCTTCCATTGGCCGAGGGACTTCTTTTGATGACTATTTGATGTGTAATGATTTTCTTTTTAAGAAAGGTAAACTTTGTATTCCTAAATGTTCTATTAGGGAGCTTTTGACTAAAGAGGCTCATGGTGGAGGTTTAATGGGACATTTTGGGGTAGCTAAGACATATGACATGTTGCATGAGCATTTTTATTGGCCTAAGATGAAGCATGATGTAGTTAATGTTTGTTCTCATTGTATTACATGTAAGGCAGCCAAGTCTAGGGTTAAACCACATGGATTGTATTCTCCTTTACCTATTCCTTTAGCACCTTGGTTAGATGTTTCTATGGATTTTGTGCTAGGCTTGCCGAGGACAAAAAGGGGAAAGGATAGCATTTTTGTTGTTGTTGATAGGTTTAGCAAAATGGCTCATTTCATTGCATGTACTAAAACTGATGATGCTAAACACATTGTTGACTTGTTCTTTAGAGAAGTTGTTAAATTGCATGGCATTCCTCAAAGCATTGTGAGTTATAGGGATGTTAAGTTTCTAAGTCATTTTTGGAGGGTTTTGTGGGGTAAGCTTGGGACTAAATTAATGTACTCTACTACTTGTCACCCCCAAACTGATGGTCAAACTGAGGTTGTCAATAGGACTATGGTTACATTGCTTAGGGCTATAATTGATAAAAACCATAAGACTTGGGAAGATTGCATGCCATTCATAGAGTTTGCATATAATAGGGCTGTCCATAGTACTACTAAATGCACTCCTTTTGAACTTGTTTATGGTTTTAATCCAACTACTCCTATTGATTTATTGCCCATGTTACCTACTGATTTGGTGAGTTTTGATGCTAGTACTAAGGTTGACAGGATTCAAAAGCTACACAAGGAGGTTCGAGAGAGAATTAAGAAGCAAAACAACAAAGTAGCTTCAAGGATCAATAAGGGTCGAACTAGACTTGTTTTTCAACCTGGAGATTGGGTTTGGGTTCACTTTAGAAAAGAGAGGTTTCCATTGCAAAGGAAATCCAAGCTTAATCCAAGAGGAGATGGTCCATTCCAAGTGCTAGAAAGAATCAATGACAATGCTTACAAGATTGATCTTCCAGGTGACTATAATGTGAGTGCTTCTTTTAATGTTTCTAACTCAAGTCCTTTTGATGTAGGTGATGAATCAGATTTGAGGACAAATCGTTTTGAAGAGGGAGGGGATGATATGAATCATGGAGCACAAGACAAGATAGACAAGCTTAAGATGGTTCAAGGGCCAATGACAAGATCCAAGACCAATAAATTGCAACAAGCTTTGAATAACCATTGTCAAGCATACATGAGCAAACTCAAGGAGACTTTTGAAGATTGGAACATTGAGGGTAAGGAAGAAGACTTAAAGCACTTCAACTTGTGGCATGTGCAATTGAAAGAAGAATTTGGACAATTTGTGCAATCAGATTCAAAGAATGAAGCTTAGAGAGAAAGTTGCAAACTTTCCATATTTGACAACTTTCCTTATTTGAGTCTTTTATTTATTTTATGCATTTAGGGATTTTGTATAATGTTTTCCATGGCCAAAGGACATGTTTTAGGCCTTTTATATTCAGTTTATATGTTTGGAAAGGATTAGGAAAGATATTATTCTCTAGAAAAGATTTTCCACAAAATCTGCCAATTTCACATATGGCAAGTTTCGGGCAGATTTTGTGCTCCTTGTAATCCGAATTTCCTAGCTTATTTTTAGGGTTTCTTTGCCTATTTAAAGGCCTCATTTGTAACCCTAAAGACTCAGAATTCATATGATAATAATATTGCTTTTTGCTTTGCTAAAATTGATTAGTTTTGTAGCCTTGTTCTTAGGTTGCATGTTTTAGGAACATTCAAGCAAACCTTGATCTAGTTTGTTTGTGAATTGTTTGAATCTTGAAATAAGAACAAGTTCTCTTATTTCAAGGTCTTTGATCATTGGAATAATCTTCTTTTCTTGTTTTTCCAAAGGTTTTACCTCTTTGTTCATGGGGTTTTAGGATGTGCATCTAGGGGTTCTTTGTTCTTTCAAAGGGTTTCTATTTCAATTCAAGGGTTTCATATCAGAAACCTTAGGTCTTTGGTATCAATATGGTCCGAAGAGTGAAACAACTACTTTGAAACAAGCTTTTCAATTACAAACAATTTTTTGGAGTGGTTCAGATCCTCTTTCGATATTTTAGTCCAAAGAGGATTCCCAAAGAAGAGGTTCCTCCATTTGGATCATTAGGATGGACGAAATCACGAGGAAAACTTTGACAAGTGGGAAACCTTAGGTCTTTGGTATCAATATGGTCCGAAGAGTGAGACAAATACTTTGAAACAAGCTTTTCAATTACAAACAAGTTTTTGGAGTGGTTTGGATCCTCTTTCGATAATTTGGTCCAAACAGGATTCCCAAAAAAGAGGTTCATCCATTTGGATCTTTAGGATGGACCAAATCATGAGCACAACTTTGACAAGTGGAAAACCTTAGGTATTTGGATTCAATTTGGTCTAGAGAGTGAAACAAGCTTTTCAATTACAACAAGTTTTTGGAGTGGTTCGGATGCACCTTCGATATTTGGGTCTAAAGAGGATGCCCAAAGAAGAGGTTCCTCCATTTGGATCTTTAGAAGTACGAAATCACGAGGAAAACTTTGACAAGTAGGAAACCATAGGTCTTTGGTATCAATATGGTTTGAAGTGAGAAACAAGTACTTTGAGACAAGGTTTTTAAATACAAACAAGTTTTTGGAATTGTTTGGATCATCATTCGATATTTTGGTCCAAACAGGATTCCCAAACAAAAGGTTCATCCATTTGGATCTTTAGGATGGACCAAATCATGAGCACAACTTTGACAAGTGGAAAACCTTAGGTATTCGGATTCAATTTGGTCTAGAGACTGAAACAACGTTTTCAATTACAAACAAGTTTTTGGAGTGGTTCGTATTCTCTTTTTATATTTTGGTCAAAAGAGGATTCCCAAAGAAGAGGTTCCTCCATTTGGATCTTTAGGATGGACGAAATCACGAGGAAAACTTTGACAAGTGACAAACCTTAGGTCTTTGGTATCAATATGGTCCGAAGAGTGAAGCAAGTACTTTGAAACAAGCTTTTCATTTCCAAACAAGTTTTTGGAGTGGTTCGGATGCTCTTTCGATATTTTGGTCCAAACAGAATTCCCAAAGAAGTGGTTCCTCCATTTGGATCTTTAGGATGGACCAAATCATGAACACAACTTTGACAAGAGGGAAACATTAGGTCTTCGGATTCAATTTGGTCTAGATAGTGAAACAAGCACTTTGAAACAAGCTTTTCAATTACAAACAAGTTTTTGGAGTGGTTCGGATCCTCTTTCGATATTTTGGTCCAAACAGGATTCCCAAAGAAGAGTTTCCTTTATTTGGATCTTTTAGATGGACCAAATCATGAGGGCAATTTTAAGATGTGGGAAACCTTAGGTCTTTGGTATGAATATGGTCCGAAAAGTGAAACATGAACTTTGAAACAAGCTTTTTAATTACAAACAAGTTTTTGGAGTGGTTCGGATCCTCTTTCGATATTTTGGTCCAGAGAGGTTTCCCAAAGAAGAGGTTCCTCAATTTGGATCTTTAGGATGGACGAATTCACGAGGAAAACTTTGACAAGTGGAAACCTTAGCTCTTTGACATCAATATTGTCCGAAGAGTGAAACAAGTACTTTAAAACAAGCATTTAAATTACAAACAAGTTTTTATAAAGGTTCGGATCCTCTTTCGATATTTTGGTCCAAAGAGGATTCCCAAAGAAGAGGTTCCTCTATTTGGATCTTTAGGATGGACGAATTCATGAGCACAACTTTGACAACTGCGAAACCTTAGGTTTTCGTATTCAATTTGGTCTAGAGTGTGAAACAAGTACTTTGAAACAAGATTTTCAATTACAAACAAGTTTTTTGGAGTGGTTCGAATCCTCTTTCGATATTTTGGTCAAAAGCGGATTCCCAAAGAAGAGGATCCTCCATTTGAATCTTTAGGATGGACCAAATCATGAGCACAACTTTGACAAGTGGGAAACATTAGGTCTTCGGATTCAATTTTGTCTAGAGAGTGAAACAAGTACTTTGAAACAAGCTTTTCAATTACAAAACAAGTTTTTGGAGTGGTTCGGATCTTGTTTCGATATTTTGGTCCAAACAGGATTCCCAAAGAAGAGGTTCCTTTATTTGGATCTTTTAGATGGACCAAAGCATGAGGGCAATTTTAAGAAGTGGGAAACCTTAAGTCTTTTGTATGAATATGGTCTGAAGAGTGAAACATGTACTTTGAAACAAGCTTTTCAATTACAAACAAGTTTTTGGAGTGGTTCGGATGCTCTTTCGATATTTTGGTCCAGAGAGGTTTCGCAAAGAAGTGGTTCCTCCATTTGGATCTTTAGGATGGAGGAAATCACGAGGAAAACTTTGACAAGTGGAAACCTTAGGTCTTTGGAATCAATATGGTCCGAAGAGTGAAACAAGTACATTGAAACAATCATTTAAATTACAAACAAGTTTTTATAAAGGTTCGGATCTTCTTTCGATATTTTGGTCCAAAGAGGATTCGCAAAGAAGAGGTTCCTCTATTTGGATCTTTAGGATGGACCAATTCATGAGCACAACTTTGACAAGTGCGAAACCTTAGGTCTTCGGATTCAATTTGGTTTAGAGAGTGAAACAAGTACTTTGAAACAAGCTTTTCAATTACAAACAAGTTTTTGGAGTGGTTCGGATCATCTTTCGATATTTTTGTCCAAAGTGGATTCCCAAAGAAGAGGTTATTCCATTTGGATCTTTAGGATGGACGAAATCACGATGAAAACTTTGACAAGTGGGAAACCGTAGATCTTTGGTATCAATATTGTCCGAAGAGTGAAATAAGTACTTTGAAACAAGCTTTTCAATTACAAACAAGTTTTTGGAGTGGTTCTGATCCTCTTTCGATGTTTTGGTCCAAAGAGGATTCCCAAAGAAGAGGTTCCTCAATTTGGATCTTTAGGATAGACGAAATCACGAGGAAAACTTTGACAAGTGGGAAACCTTAGGTCTTCGGTAACAATATGGTACGAAGAGTGAAACAACTACTTTGAAACAAGCTTTTCAATTACAAACAAATTTTTGGAGTTGTTCGGATCCTCTTTCGATATTTTTGTCCAAAGAGGATTCCCAAAGAAAAGGTTCCTCCATTTGGATCTTTAGGATGGACGAAATAACGAGGAAAACTTTGACAAGTGGGAAACCTTAGGTCTTTGGTATCAATATGTTCCGAAGAGTGAAACAAGTACTTTGAAACAACCTTTTCAATTACAAACAAGTTTTTGGAGTGGTTCGGATCCTCTTTAGATATTTTGGTCCAAACAGGATTCCCAAACAAGAGCTTCATCAATTTGGATAATTAGGATGGACGAAATCGCGAGGAAAACTTTGACAAATGGGAAACCTCAGGTCTTTGGTATCAATATGGTCTTAAGAGTTAAACAAGTACTTTGAAACAAGCTTTTCAATTACAAACAAGTTTTTGGAGTTGTTCGAAAGAGGATTTCCAAAGAAGAGGTTCCTCCATTTGGATCTTTAGGATGGTCGAAATCACGAGGAAAACTTTGACAAGTGGGAAACCTTAGGTCTTTGGTATCCATATTGTCTGAAGAGTGAAACAAGCTTCTCAATTACAAACAAGTTTTTGGAGTGGTTTGGATCCTCTTTCGATACTTTGGTCCAAACAGGATTCCCAAAGAAGAGTTTCATCCATTTGCATCATTAGGATAGACCAAAACATGAGCACAATTTTGACAAGTGGAAAACCTTAGGTATTCAGATTCAATTTGGTCTAGAGAGTGAAACAACTTTTCAATTACAAACAAGTTTTTGGAGTGGTTCGGATCCACTTTCGATATTTTGGTCCAAAGAGGATTCCCAAAGAAGAGGGTCCTCAATTTGGATCTTTAGGATGGACGAAATCACGAGGAAAACTTTGACAAGTGGGAAACCTTAGGTCTTTGGTATCAATATGGTCCGAACAGTGAAACAAGCTTTTCAATTACAAACAAGTTTTTGGAGTGGTTCGGATCCTCTTTCGATATTTTGGTCCAAACAGGATTCCCAAAGAAGAGTTTCCTCCTTTTGTATCTTTAGGATAGACAAAATCACGAGGAAAACTTTGACAAGTGGGAAACCTGAGGTCTTTGGTATGAATATGGTCCGAA
Organism: Gynostemma pentaphyllum; assembly: GCA_028015215.1. Taxonomy (NCBI): domain Eukaryota; kingdom Viridiplantae; phylum Streptophyta; class Magnoliopsida; order Cucurbitales; family Cucurbitaceae; genus Gynostemma; species Gynostemma pentaphyllum. The sequence continues at coordinate 41,550,246 of CM051355.1, read as the reverse complement.
GAATGAAACAAGTACTTTGAAACAAGCTATTCAATTACAAACAAGTTTTTGTAGTGGTTCGGATCCTCTTTCGATATTTTGATCCAAACAGGATTGCCAAAGCAGAGATTCCACCATTTGGATCTTTAGGATGGACCAAATCATGAGCACAACTTTGACAAGAGGGAAACCTTACGTCTTCGGATTCAATTTGGTCTAGAGAGTGAAACAAGTACTTTGAAACAAGCTTTTCAATTACAAACAAGTTTTTGGAGTGGTTCGGATCCTCTTTAGATATTTTGGTCGCAACAGGATTCCCAAAGAAGAGGTTCCTCCATTTGGATAATTAGGATGGACGAAATCACGAGGAAAACGTTGACAAATGGGAAACCTTAGGTCTTTGGTATCAATATGGGCCTAAGAGTGAAACAAGTACTTTGAAACAAGCTTTTCAATTACAAACAAATTTTTGGAGTTGTTCGGATCCCATTTCGATATTTTGGTCCAAAGAGGATTCCCAAAGAAGAGGTTCCTCCATTTGGATCTTTAGGATGGACAAAATAACAAGGAAAACTTTGACAAGTGGGTAACCTTAGGTCTTTGGTATCCATATTGTCTGAAGAGTGAAACAAGTATTTTGAAACAAGCTTTCCAATTACAAACAAGTTTTTGGAGTGGTTTGGATCCTCTTTCGATATTTTTGTCCAAAAAGGATTCCCAAAGAAGATGTTCATCCATTTGGATCTTTAGGAAGGACCAAATCATGAGCACAACTTTGACAAGAGGGAAACCTTACGTCTTCAGATTCAATTTGGTCTAGAGAATGAAACAAGTACTTTGAAACAAGCTTTTCAATTACAAACAAGTTTTTGGAGTGGTTCGGATCCTCTTTAGATATTTTGGTCCAAACAGGATTCCCAAAAAAGAGGTTCCTCCATTTGGATAATTAGGATGGACGAAATAACGAGGAAAACTTTGACAAATGGGAAACCTTAGGTCTTTGGTATCAATATGGTCCGAAGAGTGAAACAAGTACTTTGAAACAAGCTTTTGAATTACAAACAGGTTTTTCGAGTGGTACGGATCCTCTTTCAATATTTTATTCAAAAGAGGATTCCCAAAGAAGAGGTTCCTCAATTTGGATCTTTAGGATGGACGAACGAGGAAAACTTTGACAAGTGGGAAACCTTAGGTCTTTGGTATCAATATGGTCCGAAGAGTGAAACAAGCTTTTCAATTACAAACATGTTTTTGGAGTGGTTCGGATCCTCTTTCGATATTTTGGTCCAAACATGATTCCCAAAGAAAAGTTTCCTCCTTTTGTATCTTTAGGATGGACGAAATCACGAGGAAAACTTTGACAAGTGGGACACCTGAGGTCTTTGGTATCAATATGGTCCGAAGAGTGAAACAAGTACTTTGAAACAAGCTTTTCAACTACAAACAAGTTTTTGTAGTGGTTCGGATCCTGTTTCGATATTTTGATCCAAACAGGATTGCCAAAGCAGAGATTCCACCATTTGGATCTTTAGGATGGAACAAATCATGAGCACAACTTTGACAAAAGGGAAACCTTACATCTTCGGATTCAATTTGGTCTAGAGAGTGAAACAGGTACTTTGAAACAAGCTTTTCAATTACAAACAAGTTTTTGGAGTGGTTCGGATCCTCTTTCGATATTTTGGTCCAAACAGGATTCCCAAAGAAGAGGTTCCTCCATTTGGATAATTAGGATGGACGAAATCACGAGGAAAACTTTGACAAATGGGAAACCTTAGGTCTTTTGTATCAATATGGTCCGAAGAGTGAAACAAGTACTTTGAAACAAGCTTTTCAATTACAAACAAATTTTTGGAGTTGTTCGGATCCTCTTTCGATATTTTGGTCCAAAGAGGATTCCCAAAGAAGTGGTTCCTCCATTTGGATCTTTAGGATAGACGAAATCACGAGGAAAACTTTGACAAGTGGGAAACCTTAGGTCTTCGGATTCAATTTGGTCTAGAGAGAGAAACAAGTACTTTAAAACAAGCTTTTCAATTACAAACAACTTTTTGAAGTGGTTCGGATCCTCTTTCGATATTTTGGTACAAACAGGATTCCCAAAGAAAAGGTTCCTTGATTTGGATCTTTTGGATGGACCAAATCATGAGGGCAGTTTTGACAAGTGGGAAACCTTAGGTCATTGTTATGAATATGGTCTGAAGAGTGAAACATGTACTTTGAAACAAGATTTTCAATTACAAACAAGTTTTTGGAGTGGTTCAGATCCTCTTTCGATATTTTGGTCCAAAGAGGATTCCCAAAGAAGAGGTTCCTCCATTTGGATCTTTAGGATGGACGAAATATTGAGGAAAACCACATGTGGGAAACCTTAGTTCCTTGGTATCAATTTGGTCCGAAGATTGAAACAACTACTTTGAAACAAGCTTTTGAATTACAAACAAGTTTTTGGAGTGGTTCGGATCCTCTTACGATATTTTGGTCCAAACAGGATTCCCAAAGAAGGGGTTTCTCCATTTGGATAATTAGGATGGACGAAATCACGAGGAAAAATTTGACAAGTGGGAAACCTTAGGTCTTTGTCAATATGGTCCGAAGAGTGAAACAACTACTTTGAAACAATCTTTTCAATTACAAAAATTTTTTTGGAGTTGTTCTGATCCTCTTTCGATATATTGGTCCAAAGAGGATTCCTAATGAAGAGGTTCTTCCATTTGGATCTTTAGGATGGACGAAATCATCAGCACAACTTTGACAAGTGGGAAATCTTAGGTCTTCAGATTCAATTTGGTCTAGAGAGTCAATCAAGTACTTTGAAACAACCTTTTCGATTACAAACAAGTTTTTGGAGTGGTTCGGATCCTCTTTCGATGTTTTTGTCCAAACAGGATTCCCAAAGAAGAGGTTCCTCCACTTGGATCTTTACGATGGACGAAATCACGAGGAAAACTTTGACAAGTAGGAAATCTTAGGTCTTCGGATTCAATTTGGTCTAGAGAGTAAAACAAGTACTTTGAAACAAGCTTTTCAATTACAAATGAGTTTTTGGAGTGGTTCGGATCCTCTTTTGATCTTTTGGTCCAAACAGGATTCCCAAAGAAGAGGTTCCTCCATTTGGATATTTCAGATGGACCAAATCATGAACACAACTTTGACAAGTGGGAAACCTTAGGTTTACGGATTACATTTGGTCTAGAGAGTAAAACAAGTACTTTAAAACAAGATTTTCATTTACAAACAAGTTTTTGGAGTGGTTTGGATCCTCTTTCGATATTTTGGTCCAAACAGGATTCCCAAAGAAGAGGTTCCTCCATTTGGATATTTAAGATGGACCAAATCATGAGCACAACTTTGACAAGGGGGAAACCTTAGGTTTACGGATTACATTTGGTCTAGAGAGTGAAACAAGTACTTTGAAACAAGCTTTTCAATTACAAACAAGTTTTTGGAGTGGTTCGGATCCTCTTTCGATATTTTGGTCCAAACAGGATTCCCAAAGAAGAGGTTCCTTGATTTGGATGTTTTGAATGGACCAAATCATTAGGGCAATTTTGACATGTGCGAAACCTTAGGTCTTTGGTATGAATATGGTCCGAAGAGTGAAACATTTACTTTGAAACAAGCTTTTCAATTACAAACAATTTCTTGGAGTGGTTTGGATCCTCTTTCGATATTTTGGTCCAAATAGGATTCCCAAAGAAGAGGTTCCTCCATTTGGATCTTTAGGATGGACGAAATCACGAGGAAAACTTTGACAAGTGGGAAACCTTAGGTCTTCGGATTAAATTTGGCCTAGAGAGTGAAACAAGTACTTTGAAACAAGCTTTTCAATTACAAACAAGTTTTTGGAGTGGTTCGGATCCTCTTTCGATATTTTGGTCCAAAGAGGATTCCCGAAAAAGAGGTTCCTCCATTTGGATCTTTCGGATGGACGAAATCACGAGGAAAACTTTGACAAAGGGAAACCTTAGGTCTTTGGTATCAATATGGTCCGAAGAGTAAAACAACAACTTTGAAACAAGCTTTTCAATTACAAACAAGTTTTTGTAGTGTTTCGGATCCTCTTTCGATATTTTGGTCCAAATAGGATGGCCAAAGAAGAGATTCCTCCTTTTGGATCTTTAGGATGGACTAAATCATCAGCACAACTTTGACAGGTGGGAAACCTTAGGTCTCCGGATTCAACTTGGTCTAGAGAGTGAATCAAGTACTTTGAAACAAGCTTTTCAATTACAAACAAGTTTTGTGAGTGGTTCGGATCCTCTTTCGATATTTTGGTCAAAAGAGGATTCCCGAATAAGAGGTTCCTCCATTTGGATCTTTCGGATGAACGAAATCACGAGGAAAACTTTGAGAAAAGGGAAACCTTAGGTCTTTGGAATCAATATGGTCCGAAGAGTAAAACAACTACTTTGAAACAAGCTTTTCAATTACAAACAAGTTTTTGTAGTGTTTCGGATCCTCTTTCGATATTTTGCTCCAAACAGGATTGCCAAAGAAGAGATTCCTCCTTTTGGATCTTTAGGATGGACCAAATTATCAGCACAACTTTGACAAGTGGGAAACCTTAGGTCTTCGGATTCAATTTGGTCTAGAGAGTGAATCAAGTACTTTGAAACAAGCTTTTCAATTACAAACAAGTTTTTGGAGTGGTTCGGATCCTCTTTCGATATTTTAGTCCAAACAGGATTCCCAAAGAAGAGGTTCCTTGATTTGGATCTTTTGGATGGACCAAATCATGAGGGCAATTTTGACATGTGCGAAACCTTAAGTCATTGGTATGAATATGGTCCGAAGAGTGAAACATGTACTTTGAAACAAGATTTTCAATTACAAACAAGTTTTTGGAGTGGTTCAGATCCTCTTTCGATATTTTGGTCCAAAGAGGATTCCCAAAGAAGAGGTTCCTCCATTCGGATCTTTTGGATGGACCAAATATTGAGGAAAACCACATGTGTGAAACCTTAGGTCCTTGGTATCAATTTGGTCCGAAGATTGAAACAACTACTTTGAAACAAGCTTTTGAATTACAAAAAAGTTTTTGGAGTGGTTCGGATCCTCTTTCGATATTTTGGTCCAAACAGGATTCCCAAAGAAGGGGTTTCTCCATTTGGATAATTAGGATGGACGAAATCACGTGGAAAAATTTGACAAGTGGAAAACCTTAGGTCTTTGTCAATATGGTCCGAAGAGTGAAACAACTACTTTGAAACAATCTTTTCAATTACAAAATTTTTTTTGGAGTTGTTCGGATCTTGTTTCGATATATTGGTCCAAAGAGGATTCCCAATGAAGAGGTTCTTCCATTTGGATCTTTAGGATGGACGAAATCATCAGCACAACTTTGAAAAGTGGGAAATCTTAGGTCTTCGGATTCAATTTGGTCTAGAGAGTGAATCAAGTACTTTGAAACAACCTTTTCGATTACAAACAAGTTTTTGGAGTGGTTCGGATCCTCTTTCGATATTTTGGTCCAAACAGGATTCCCAAAGAAGAGGTTCCTCCACTTGGATCTTTACGATGGACGAAATCACGAGGAAAACTTTGACAAGTAGGAAATCTTAGGTCTTCGGATTCAATTTGGTCTAGAGAGTAAAACAAGTACTTTGAAACAAGCTTTTCAATTACAAATGAGTTTTTGGAGTGGTTCGGATCCTCTTTTGATCTTTTGGTCCAAACAGGATTCCCAAAGAAGAGGTAACTCCATTTGGATATTTCAGATGGACCAAATCATGAACACAACTTTGACAAGTGGGAAACCTTAGGTTTACGGATTACATTTGGTCTAGAGTGTGAAACAAGTACTTTAAAACAAGATTTTCATTTACAAACAAGTTTTTGGAGTGGTTTGGATCCTTTTTCGATATTTTGGTCCAAACAAGATTCCCAAAGAAGAGGTTCCTTGATTTGGATCGTTTGGATGAACCAAATCATGAGGGCAATTTTGGCAAGTGGGAAATCTTAGGTCTTTGGTATGAATATGGTCTGAAGAGTGAAACATGTACTTTGAAACAAGCATTTCAATTACAAACAAGTTTTTGGAGTGGTTCGGATCCTCTGTCGATATTTTGGTCCAAACAGGATTCCCAAAGAAGAGGTTCCTTGATTTGGATCTTTTGGATGGACCAAATCATGAGGGCAATTTTGACAAGTGGGAAACCTTAGGTGTTTGGTATAAATATGGTTCGAAGAGTGAAACATGTACTTTGAAACAAGCTTTTCAATTACAAACAAGTTTTTGGAGTGGTTCGGATCCTCTTTCGATATTTTGGTCCAAAGAGGATTCCCAAAGAAGAGGTTCCCCCATTCGGATCTTTTGGATGGACCAAATCATGAGGGCAGTTTTGACATGTGGGAAACTGTAGGTCTTTGGTATGAATATGGTTCGAAGAGTGAAACATGTACTTTGAAATAAGCTTTTCAATTACAAACAAGTTTTTGGAGTGGTTCGGATCCTCTTACGATATTTTGGTCCAATGAGGTTTCCAAAAGAAGAGGTTCCTCCATTTTGATCTTTAGGATGGACGAAATAACGAGGAAAACTTTGACAAGTGGGAAACCTTAGGTCTTTGGTATCAATATGGTCCGAAGAGTGAAACAAGTTTTTTGAAACAAGCTTTTCAATTACAAACAAGTCTTTGGAGTTGTTCAGATCCTCTTTCGATATTTGGGTCCAAACAGGATTCCCAAAGAAGAGGTTCCTCCCTTTGGATCTTTAGGATGGACAAAATCATGAGCACAACTTTGACAAGTGGGAAACCTTAGGTCTTCGGATTCAATTTGGTCTAGAGAGTGAAACCAGTACTTTGAAACAAGCATTTCAATTTAAACCTAGTTTTTGGAGTGGTTCGGATCGTCTTTCGATATTTTGGTCCAAAGAGGATTCAGAAGAAGAGGTTCCTCCATTTGGATCTTTAGGATGGACCAAATCACGAGAGCAATTTTGACAAGTAGGAAACGTTAGGTCTTTGGTATCAATATGGCCCGAAGAGTTAAACAAGTACTTTGAAACAAGCTTTTTAATTACAAACAAGTTTTTGGAGTGCTTCGGATCCTCTTTTGATATTTTGGTCCAAAGAGGATTCCCAAAGAAGAGGTTCCTCGATTTGGATCTTTAGGATGGACGAAATCACGAGGAAAACTTTGACAAGTGGGAAACCTTTGGTCTTCGTATTCAATTTGGTCTAGAGAGTGAAACAAGTACTTTGAAACAAGCTGTTCAATTACAAAAGAGTTTTTGGACTGGTTCGGATCCTCTTTCGATATTTTGGTCCAAACAGGATTCCCAAAGAAGAGGTTCCTCCATTTGGATCTTTAAGATGGACCAAATCATGAGCATTTCTTTGACAAGTGGGAAACCTTTGGTTTTCGGATTATATTTTGTCTAGACAGTGAAACGAGTACTTTGGAACAAGCATATCAATTACAAACAAGTTTTTGGAGTGGTTCGGATCCTCTATCGATATTTTTGTCCAAACAGGATTCCCAAAGAAGAGGTTCCTCCATTTGGATCTTTAAGATGGACCAAATCATGAGCACAACTTTGACAAGTGGGAAACCTTAGGTCTTCGGATTCAATTTGGTCTAGAGAGTGAAACAAGTATTTTGAAACAAGCTTTTCACTTACAAACAAGTTTTTGGAGTGGTTCGGATCCTCTTTCGATATTTTGGTCCAAACAGGATTCCCAAAGAAGATGTTCCTATATTTGGATCGTTTGGATGGACCAAATCATGAGGGCAATTTTGACAAGTGAGAAAACTTAGGTCTTTGGTATGATTATGGTCCGAAGATTGAAACATGTACTTGAAACAAGCTTTTCAATTACAAACAAGTTTTTGGAGTGGTTCGGATCCTATTTCGATATTTTGGTCCAAAAAGGATTCCCAAAGAAGTGGTTCCTTGATTTGGATCTTTTGGATGTACCAAATCATGAGGGCAGTTTTTATATGTGGGAAACCTTAGGTCTTTGGTATGAATATGGTTTCGAAGAGTGAAACATGTACTTTGAAACCAGCTTTTCAATTATAAACAAGTTTTTGGAGTGGTTCGGATCCTCTTTCGATATTTTGGTCCGAAGAGGATTCCCAAAGAAGAGGTTCCTCCATTCGGATCTTTAGGATGGACGAAATCACGAGGAAAACTTTGACAAGTGGGAAACCTTATGATAAGGCAACCTTGCGTTCAAGTCCAAAAACCCATTACAATCGTTTGCAAGAACCTTTGAAGCATGAAAATGGCACAAAACCTCCTTAACTAATCGGATCAACCCAAGAGTTCCAAATGATAAGACAAACTCAAATTGCAAGTCCAAAGACCCGATGCTATTATGCTTAGCATGAACCTTTGAAGCAAGAACTCAAACCCTCCCTAACTATTCGGAAACACCCCCTAAGAATGGCTAAAAACAGATTGCTTAGGAAAGATGATCATTGATCTAGGACAAGTTTCCAAGCCCAAGATTCGAGACACTCCACAAGTTGGATGATCATTTCAACTTGAATGACTCTAAACATGTAATCTAAGGCAAGACTACAAAGGGGTGAGGCTCAAGGCTCTCCATTTGCTCAAAAGGCAACATTTCATTACATTTTCAAATCTGATTTACAATAGCTAAAACAAAGCCTATTTATAGGCATAAAAGACATGTAAATTTCGTTCATAATGCTCCCATAACAGCCCCATGATGTCCCTAGCTTGTAACCCCCAATATTAAAGCAAAACCATAAGTTACAATCAGCTACTATCACTTTGTAACCTACAAGGAAAGTAAAACATTTGTAACTGATATTTAACTCTAATTGAAGCTTGTAAATGGTCATTAATGCTTGTCTTGGAGTTGCCTTAAGTTCCCTTGAATGAAGCTTGAGTTGTCTTGAATGAAGCTTGGGTTATCATCAATGCATCTTGAGTTGTAGTTAATGCATCTTAACTTGACTTGTAATAAATGAACTTGGGTTGCCATTAATTCAATTGAAGTGCATTTAATGCAAGTGTTATTGAAGCTTGAATTCCTCAAATGCAAGGCTACATAATTCATATCACCTTAGGTCTTCGGATTCAATTCGGTCTAGAGAGTGAAACAAGTACTTTGAAACAAGCTTTTCAATTACAAAAGAGTTTTTGGAGTGGTTCGGATCCTCTTTCGATATTTTTGTCCAAACAGGATTCCCAAAGAAGAGGTTCCTCCATTTGGATCTTTAAGATGGACCAAATCATGAGCACAACTTTGACAAGTGGGAAACCTTAGGTCTTCGGATTCAATTTGGTCTAGAGAGTGAAACAAGTATTTTGAAACAAGCTTTTCACTTACAAACAAGTTTTTGGAGTGGTTCGGATCCTCTTTCGATATTTTGGTCCAAACAGGATTCCCAAAGAAGATGTTCCTATATTTGGATCGTTTGGATGGACCAAATCATGAGGGCAATTTTGACAAGTGAGAAAACTTAGGTCTTTGGTATGATTATGGTCCGAAGATTGAAACATGTACTTGAAACAAGCTTTTCAATTACAAACAAGTTTTTGGAGTGGTTCGGATCCTATTTCGATATTTTGGTCCAAAAAGGATTCCCAAAGAAGTGGTTCCTTGATTTGGATCTTTTGGATGTACCAAATCATGAGGGCAGTTTTTATATGTGGGAAACCTTAGGTCTTTGGTATGAATATGGTTTCGAAGAGTGAAACATGTACTTTGAAACCAGCTTTTCAATTATAAACAAGTTTTTGGAGTGGTTCGGATCCTCTTTCGATATTTTGGTCCGAAGAGGATTCCCAAAGAAGAGGTTCCTCCATTCGGATCTTTAGGATGGACGAAATCACGAGGAAAACTTTGACAAGTGGGAAACCTTATGATAAGGCAACCTTGCGTTCAAGTCCAAAAACCCATTACAATCGTTTGCAAGAACCTTTGAAGCATGAAAATGGCACAAAACCTCCTTAACTAATCGGATCAACCCAAGAGTTCCAAATGATAAGACAAACTCAAATTGCAAGTCCAAAGACCCGATGCTATTATGCTTAGCATGAACCTTTGAAGCAAGAACTCAAACCCTCCCTAACTATTCGGAAACACCCCCTAAGAATGGCTAAAAACAGATTGCTTAGGAAAGATGATCATTGATCTAGGACAAGTTTCCAAGCCCAAGATTCGAGACACTCCACAAGTTGGATGATCATTTCAACTTGAATGACTCTAAACATGTAATCTAAGGCAAGACTACAAAGGGGTGAGGCTCAAGGCTCTCCATTTGCTCAAAAGGCAACATTTCATTACATTTTCAAATCTGATTTACAATAGCTAAAACAAAGCCTATTTATAGGCATAAAAGACATGTAAATTTCGTTCATAATGCTCCCATAACAGCCCCATGATGTCCCTAGCTTGTAACCCCCAATATTAAAGCAAAACCATAAGTTACAATCAGCTACTATCACTTTGTAACCTACAAGGAAAGTAAAACATTTGTAACTGATATTTAACTCTAATTGAAGCTTGTAAATGGTCATTAATGCTTGTCTTGGAGTTGCCTTAAGTTCCCTTGAATGAAGCTTGAGTTGTCTTGAATGAAGCTTGGGTTATCATCAATGCATCTTGAGTTGTAGTTAATGCATCTTAACTTGACTTGTAATAAATGAACTTGGGTTGCCATTAATTCAATTGAAGTGCATTTAATGCAAGTGTTATTGAAGCTTGAATTCCTCAAATGCAAGGCTACATAATTCATATCACCTTAGGTCTTCGGATTCAATTCGGTCTAGAGAGTGAAACAAGTACTTTGAAACAAGCTTTTCAATTACAAAAGAGTTTTTGGAGTGGTTCGGATCCTCTTTCGATATTTTGGTCCTAACAGGATTCCCAAAGAAGAGGTTCCTCCATTTGGATCTTTAGGATGGACCAAATCATGAGCACAACCTTGACAAGGGGGAAACCTTTGGTCTTCGGATTCAATTTGGTCTAGAGAGTGGAACAAGTACTTTGAAACAAGCTTTTCAAATACAAACAAGGTTTTGGAGTGGTTCGGATCCTCTTTCGATATTTTGGTCCAAACAGGATTCCCAAAGAAGAGGTTCCTCCATTTGGATCTTTAGGATGGACCAAATCATGAGCACAACTTTGACAAGTGGGAAACCTTAGGTTTTAGGATTCAATTCGGTCTAGAGAGTGAAACAAGTACTTTGAAACAAGCTTTTCAATTACAAAAGAGTTTTTGGAATGGTTCGGATCCTCTTTCGATATTTTGGTCCAAACAGGATTCCCAAAGAAGAGGTTCCTCCATTTGGATCTTTAGGATGGACGAAATCACGGGGAAAACTTTGACAAGTGGGAAACCATAGGTCTTTGGTATGAATATGGTCCGAAGAGTGAAACATGTACTTTGAAACAAGCTTTTCAATTAAAAACAAGTTTTTGGAGTGGTTCGGATCCTCTTTCGATATTTTGGTCCACAGAGGATTCCCAAAGAAGAGGCTCCTCCATTTGGATCTTTAGGATGGACGAAATCACGAGGAAAACTTTGACAAGTGGGAAACGTTAGGTCTTCAGTTACAATTTGGTCTAGAGAGTGAAACAAGTACTTTGAAACAAGCTTTTCAATTAGAAAAGAGTTTTTGGAGTTGTTCGGATCCTCTTTCGATATTTTGGTCCAAACAGGATTCCCAAAGAAGAGGTTCCTCCATTTGGATCTTTAGCATGGACGAAATCACGAGGAAAACTTTGACAAGTGGGAAACCTTAGGTCTTCGGATTCAATTTGGTCTAGAGAGTGAAACAAGTACTTTGAAACAAGATTTTCAATTACAAAAGAGTTTTTTGAGTGGTTTGGATCCTCTTTCGAAATTTTGGTCCAAATAGGATTCGAAAAGAAGAGGTTCCTCCTTTTGGATCTTTAGGATGGACAAAATCATGAGCACCACTTTTACAAGTTGCAAACCTTAGGTCTTCAGATTCAATTTGGTGTAGAGAGTGAATCAAGTACTTTGAAACAAGCTTTTCAATTACAAACAAGTTTTTGGTGTAGTTCGGATCCTCTTTCAATATTTTGGTCCAAAAAGGATTCCCAAAGAAGAGGTTCCTTGATTTGGATCATTTGGATGGACCAAATCATGAGGGCAATTTTCACAAGTGGGAAACCATAGGTCTTTGGTTTGAATATGGTCCGAAGAGTGAAACATGTACTTTAAAACAAGCTTTTCAATTACAAACAAGTTTTTGGATTCGTTCGGATCCTATTTCGATATTTTGTTCCAAACAGGATTCCCAAAAAGTGGTTATTTGATTTGGATATATTGGATGGACCGAATCATAAGGGCAGTTTTGACATGTGGGAAACCTTAGGACTTTTGTATGAATATGGTTCGAAGAGTGAAACATGTACTTTGAAACAAGCTTTTCACTTACAAACAAGTTTTTGGAGTGGTTCGGATCCTCTTTCGACATTTTGGTCCAAAGAGGATTCCCAAACAAGAGGTTCCTCCAATTGGATCTTTAGGATGGAAGAAACCACGAGGAAAACTTTGACAAGTGGTAAACCTTTGGTTTTCGGATTCAATTTGGTCTAGAGAGTGAAACAAGCTTTTCAATTACAAAAGAGTTTTTGGAGTGGTTCGGATCTTCTTTCGATATTTTGGTCCAAACAGGATTCCCAAAGAAGAGGTTCCTCCATTTGGATCTATAAGATGAACCAAATCATGAGCAAAACTTTGACAAATGGGAAACCTTAGGTTTTCGGAATATATTTGGTCTAGAGAGTGAAACGAGTACTTTGAAACAAACATATCAATTACAAACAAGTTTTTTGAGTGGTTCGGATCCTCTGTCGATATTTTGGTCCGAACAGGATTCCAAAAGAAGAGGTTCCTCCATTTGGATCTTTAAGATGGACTAAATCATGAGCACAACATTGACAAGTGGGAAACCTTAGGTCTTCGGACTCAATTTGGTCTAGAGAGTGAAACAAGTACTTTGAAACAAGCTTTTCACTTACAAACAAGTTTTTAGAGTGGTTCGGATCCTCTTTCGATATTTTGGTCCAAAAATGATTCCCAAAGAAGAGGTTCCTTGATTTGGATCGTTTGGATGGACCAAATCATGAGGGCAATTTTGACAAGTGGTAAACCTTAGGTCTTTGGTATGAATATGGTCTGAAGAGTGAAACATGTACTTTGAAACAAGCTTTTCAATTACAAACAAGTTTTTGGAGTGGTTCGGATCCTATTTCGATATTTTGGTCCAAAAAGGATTCCCAAAGAAGTCGTTCCTTTATTTGGATCTTTTGGATGGACCAAATCATGAGGGCAATATTGACATGTGGGGAAACGTAGGTCTTTGGTATGAATATGATTCGAAGAGTGAAACATGTACTTTGAAACAAGCTTTTCAATTCCAAACAAGTTTTTGGAGTGGTTCGGATCCTATTTCGATATTTTGGTCCAAACAGGATTCCCAAAAAGTGGTTATTTGATTTGGATATATTGGATGGACCGAATCATAAGGGCAGTTTTGACATGTGGGAAACCTTGGGACTTTTGTATGAATATGGTTCGAAGAGTGAAACATGTACTTTGAAACAAGCTTTTCACTTACAAACAAGTTTTGGGAGTGGTGCGGATCCTCTTTCGATATATTGGTCCATAGAGGATTCCCAAACAAGAGGTTCCTCCATTTTGGATCTTTAGGATGGACGAAATGACGAGGAAAACTTCGACAAGTGGGAAACCTTAGGTCTTCGGATTCAATTCGGTCTAGAGAGTGAAACAAGTACTTTGAAACAAGCTTTTCAATTACAAAAGAGTTTTTGGAATGGTTCGGATCCTCTTTCGATATTTTGGTCCAAACAAGATTCCCAAAGAAGGGGTTCCTCCATTTGGATCTTTCGGATGGACCAAATCATGAGCACAACTTTGACAAGGGGGAAACCTTTGTTTTTCGGATTCAACTTGTTCTAGGGAGTGGAACAAGTACTTTCAAAAAAGCTGTTCAATTACAAACAAGTTTTTGGAGTGGTTCGGATCCTCTTTAGATATTCTTGTCCAAACAGGATTCCCAAAGAAGAAGTTCCTCCATTTGGATCTTTAGGATGGATGAAATCACAAGGAAAACTTTGACAAGTGGGAAACCTTAGGCCTTCGGATTCAATTCGGTCTAGAGAGTGAAACAAGTACTTTGAAACAAGCTTTTCAATTACAAAAGAGTTTTTGGATTGGTTCGGATCCTCTTTCGTTATTTTGGTCCAAACAGGATTCCCTAAGAAGAGGTTCCTCCATTTGGATCTTCAAGATGGACGAAATCACGATGAAAACTTTGACAAGTGGGAAACCTTAGGTCTTTGGTATGAATATGGTCCGAAGAGTGCAACATGTACTTTGAAACAAGCTTTTCAATTACAAACAAGTTTTTGGAGTGGTTCGGAACCTCTTTCAATATTTTGGTCCACAGAGGATTCCCAAAGAAGAGGTTCCTCCATTTGGATCTTTAGGATGGACGAAATCGTGAGGAAAACTTTGACAAGTGGGAAACGTTAGGTCTTCGGTTTCAATTTGGTCTAGAGAGTGAAACAAGTACTTTGAAACAAGCTTTTCAATTACAAAAGAGTTTTTGGAGTGGTTAGGATCCTCTTTCGATATTTGGGTCCAAACAGTATTCCCAAAGAAAAGGTTCCTCCATTTGGATCTTTAGGATGGACCAAATCATGAGCAGAACTTTGACAAGGGGGAAACCTTAGGTCTTCGGATTCAATTTGGTATAGAGAGTGGAACAAGTACTTTGAAACAAGCTGTTCAATTACAAACAAGTTTTTGGATTGGTTCGGATCCTCTTTCGATATTTTGGTCCAAACAGGATTCCCAAAGAAGTGGTTCCTCCATTTGGATCTTTAGGATGGACCAAATCATGAGCACAACTTTGACAAGTGGGAAACCTTAGGTCTTCGGACTCAATTTGGTCTAGAGAGTGAAACAAGTACTTTGAAACAAGCTTTTCACTTACAAACAAGTTTTTAGAGTGGTTCGGATCCTCTTTCGATATTTTGGTCCAAAAATGATTCCCGAAGAAGAGGTTCCTTGATTTGGATCGTTTGGATGGACCAAATCATTAGGGCAATTTTGACAAGTGGGAAACCTTAGGTCTTTGGTATGAATATGGTCCGAAGAGTGAAACATGTACTTTGAAACAAACTTTTCAATTACAAACAAGTTTTTGGAGTGGTTCGGATCCTATTTCGATATTTTGGTACAAAAA
Source organism: Gynostemma pentaphyllum (assembly GCA_028015215.1). Lineage (NCBI taxonomy): Eukaryota > Viridiplantae > Streptophyta > Magnoliopsida > Cucurbitales > Cucurbitaceae > Gynostemma > Gynostemma pentaphyllum. The sequence goes on along the minus strand of CM051355.1, from coordinate 41,535,035 downwards.
GGATTCCCAAAGTAGTCGTTCCTTTATTTGGATCTTTTGGATAGACCAAATCATCAGGGCAGTTTTGACAGGTTGGAAACCGTAGGTCTTTGGTATGAATATGGTTCGAAGAGTGAAACATGTTCTTTGAAACAAGCTTTTCAATTACAAACAAGTTTTTGGAGTGGTTCTGATCTTCTTTCGATATTTTGGTCCAAAGAAGATTCCCAAAGATGAGGTTCCTCCATTTGGATCTTTAGGATGGACGAAATCACGAGGAAAACTTTAACAATTGGGAAACCTTAGGTCTTCGGATTCAATTTGGTCTAGAGAGTGAAACAAGTACTTTGTAACAAGCTTTTCAATTACAAAAGAGTTTTTTGAGTGGTTCGGATCCTGTTTCGAAATTTTGGTCCAAATAGGATTCCCAAAGAAGAGGTTCCTCCTTTTGGATCTTTAGGATGGACAAAATCATGAGCACAACTTTGACAAGTTCAAACCTTAGGTCTTCGGATTCAATTTGGTGTAGAGAGTGAATCAAGTACTTTGAAACAAGCGTTTCAATTACAAACAAGTTTTTGGAGTAGTTCGGATCCTCTTTCGATATTTTGGTCCGAAAAGGATTCCCAAAGAAGAGGTTCCTTGATTTGGATCTTTTGGATGGACCAAATCATGAGGGCAATTTTGACAAGTGGGAAACCTTAGGTCTTTGGTTTGAATATGGTCCGAAGAGTGAAACATGTACTTTAAAACAAGCTTTTCAATTACAAACAAGTTTTTGGAGTCGTTCGGATCCTATTTTGATAATTTGGTCCAAACAGGATTCCCAAAAAGTGGTTATTTGATTTGGATATATTGGATAGACCGAATCATAAGGGCAGTTTTGACATGTGGGAAACCTTAGGACTTTTGTATGAATATGGTTCGAAGAGTGAAACATGTACTTTGAAACAAGCTTTTCACTTGCGCACAAGTTTTTGGAGTGGTTCGGATTCTCTTTCGATATTTTGGTCCAAAGAGGATTCCCAAGAGGTTCCTCCATTTGGATCTTTAGGATGGAAGAAACCACGAGGAAAACTTTGACAAGTGGGAAACCTTTGGTTTTCGGATTCAATTTGGTCTAGAGAGTGAAACAAGCTTTTCAATTACGAAAGAGTTTCTGGAGTAGTTCGGATCTTCATTAGATATTTTGGTCCAAACAGGATTCCCAAAGAAGAGGTTCCTCCATTTGGATCTTTAGGATAGACGAAATCACGAGGAAAACTTTGACAAGTGGGCAACCTTAGGTTTTCGGACTATATTCGGTCTAGAGAGTGAAACGAGTACTTTGAAACAAGCATATCAATTACAAACAAGTTTTTTGAGTGGTTCGGGTCCTCTTTCGATATTTTGGTACAAACAGGATTCCCAGAGAAGAGGTTCATCCATTTGGATCTTTAGGATGGACGAAATCACGACGAAGACATTGACAAGTGGGAAACCTTAGGTCTTCGGTTTCAATTTGGTATAGAGAGTGAAACAAGTACTTTGAAACAAGCTTTTCAATTACAAAAGAGTTTTTGGAGTGGTTCGGATCCTCTTTCGAAATTTTTATCCAAACAGGATTCCCAAATAAGAGGTTCCTCCATTTGGATCTTTAGGATGGACCAAATCATGAGCAAAACTTTTACAAGGGGGAAACCTTAGGTCTTCGGATTCAATTTGGTTTAGAGAGTGGAACAAGTACTTTGAAACAAGCTATTCAATTACAAACAAGTTTTTTGAGTGGTTCGGATCCTCTTTCGATATTTTGGTCCAAACAGGATTCCCAAAGAAGAGGTTCCTTGATTTGGATCGTTTGGATGGACCAAATCATTTTGGCAATTTTGACAAGTGGGAAACCTTAGGTCTTTGGTATGAATATGGTCCGAAGAGTAAAACATGTACTTTGAAACAAGCTTTTCAATTACAAACAAGTTTTGGAGTGGTTCGGATCCTATTTCGATATTTTGGTCCAAACAGGATTCCCAAAGAAGTGGTTACTTGATTTGGATCTTTTGGATGGACCAAATCATGAGGCCAGTTTTGACATGTGGTGATATGAAACCCTAGAAAATTGAAATAGAAACCCTTTGAAACACAAAGAACCCCTTGATGCAAATCCTAAAACCCAATGAACAATAATGTAAAACCCTTGGAAACAAAGAAGAAGAAGATTATTCCAATGATCTAATGCCTTGAAATAAGAGAACTTGTTCTTATTTCAAGATCGAAACAATCCACAAACACAATAGATCAAGTTATGCTTGAATGTTTCTAAAACATGCAACCTAGGACAAGGCTACAAAATGCAAGGTAAAATCAACCAAGTAATAAGAAAAACAAAGCTATTTTCTATCATATTAATTCTTCATGTTTAGGGTTACAAATGAGGCCTTTAAATAGCCAAGAAAACCCTAAAAACAACAACGAAATTCGGATTACAAGGAGGCACAAAATCTGCCAAATCTTTCCTTAAGTGCATTTGGTGCATTTTAGGAAAGTTTTGCCCTAGAAGATACTATATCATTCCAAAACTATTCTAAGCATTAAAACTGATAAATAAAGGCCTAAAACATGTCCAAATACATTGTAAATTCATGGACATCATATATGGCAAGTTCGGGAACAAATATGGAAAGTGGTCTAAATAAGGAAAGTTTGCAAAAGTGGTGCAACTTTCCGAATTAGCTCTTCTCTTCATTTCTTATTGAACAAGTCTTCAGTACGCTTCTTCAAAATGCATTTGGCATAGATTGAAGTTCATCAAGTCCTCTTTGTTATCCTTCATGCTTGAATCTTCAAAGCTTGTCTTGACTTTGCTAATGTAGGCTTGTAAATGGATGTTCAATGCTTCTCTTGATATTTGATCTTGTGATCGGTCCTTGAGCTATTTCTGACGTTCCATGATTCATATCATCCCCTCCCTCTTGAAAAGGATTCATCCTCGAATCTAAAACATTACCTACATCTCAAAAACTTAAGTTAATAACATAAATAAAAGCACCTAAAGCATACGTACCTTGTGTATCATCTATTTTCAACAAGAACAGCAACATGGGTATCCTTCCTTCTCCTTTCAAGTTAACACCTCCCAGGTCAAAAACCATTATCTTCCTTGATATCTTCTCTTTTCTTAGCAATTGTGTGTCCATTATTGTCTTATCTAGATTTTGTAATTTCTTGAAATGACCTATTTTAGGACAAACATCATCAAAGCTCACCAGATTGTTAGTTACTTGAAATAGCAAGGAAGACTTAGAGATGCATGGACCATAGTCAATTTAATTAATCTTCTTATAATATGGTAACACTAACAATGATCCAACACTACAATCATCCTTAGACTTATATGAAACAAATCGAACATTCTTTTCGAGTGAGCAATAATCATGCAAAATCATTTTATCAATCAGACAATAATCATGTGAAACATTAAGCACATCATCAAAATTTGTAAATAAATCAACTCTTTTGGTTTGGGAATTATCAAGCAAGTAAGTCTTAGCACAAGATGCATAATCAATGAAATTCATTTCATGTTGTAAAAATTCAGATTTGATACCAATTTTTGCAAGCAAACAATTAATATGCATTTCATCAAGAATAGGGTTAGGATATTTTACCATGGATGTGTTTACCCGATTTTCCATACAATGAATCATGTGAGATGGTGGTTTATTGAGTATGGCAGCCCCTTGAATGTTGTCTTCATGATGTTTTATGCCTTGCATTGATGACAAATTACTTGGCATCTCATTAGGGAACATCCTTTTGAATTTCTGCAAAAACTCAACAAACATACTAGGCAAAGATGGGTTAAGTGTAAAACAAACCTCTTTGTACAAAAGTACATATGTAGGTTGGTAGAATTCATTCCTAGCCTCACTTAATCTAACTTTCAAGCTCTCACTCTCCAGTTGACTCTCTTTTTTCTCACTACACTCAAATATCTCACAGTTTGTAATCTCAAAGCCCTCTTTCTTTTCATTCTCTCTTTCATTCTTTTCAAACTCACAACTCTCTTTCTTTTGAGCACAAATTTCTTTTTCATCACTCATCTCTCTTTCTTTTTGATCACTTATTTCACTCATTTCTTTTTCATCACTCATCTCTCTTTCTTTTGGCTCACTCTCTTTTTCACAATTCTCATTGTTTTCAAATGTATAACACTTTTGTAACTCACAAGTTTCTTCCACACAAACATTAGCACAAACTTTTGAAACAAGGTCAATAATTGGCTTTTGCTCATTCACTTTATTTGGAACTTTTATGCCCTCTTTATAAACACACATTGACTTTAGAATTCCCTCTCTAATCTCCTCCATGCTAGCTTTATAAACCTCATCCGCTTTCAAAGACTCCATTCTAATAATTTTAAGCTCCTCCAATCTTGTATTTTCCTCAATCAATCCATAGGTAGCCCCATTCTCACCTATTAATGTACCATTTTGACCAATTTGATAAGAAGAAGTAGTATTGGAAATAGGTTTAGAAGCATACCGTGTATCCACTCTTCTTTTGAGTTTCTTTTCTACCTTGGTGGCATAGTGAACCATTTCATCCAACTCCACATATGTATACCCATTAACTTGGCCAGCAATTTCATAGTTTAATCCATCTAAGAACCATGCCATAGTCATATCTTCATCTTCCTTAATATTAGCCCTAGCCATGAGATATTTAAACTCATTGTAGTACTCACAAACACTCATATTTCCCTGTGTAAGATCTTCTAACTTTAGCACAAGGTCTCTTTGAAATTGGCTTGGTACAAATCGTTTCTTCATGATGTATTTGAGTTCACACCAAGTTTCAATTGGATCCTCCAAAGTTCTTCTTTTCCTATCGTTCACCAATTGTTTCCACCATGTTAGTGCATAATCACAAAATTGAGTGGTTATGATATGAAACCCTAGGAAATTGAAATAGAAACCCTTTGAAAGCACAAAGAACCCCTAGATGCAAATCCTAAAACCCCGATGAACAATAAGGTAAAACCCTTGGAACACAAAAAGAAGAAGATTATTCCAATGATCTAATATCTTGAAATAAGAGAACTTGTTCTTATTTCAAGATCGAAACAATTCACAAACATACTAGATCAAATTATGCTTGAATGTTTCTAAAACATGCAACCTAGAACAAGGCTACAAAACTAAGCAATTTCGGCTAAGCAAAAAGCAATATTATTATTATATTAAATCTTCGTATTTAGGGTTACAAATGAGGCCTTTAAATAGGCAAAGAAACCCTAAAAATATGCTAGGAAATTCGGATTACAAGGAGCACAAAATCTGCCCAAAACTTGCCTTATGTGAAATTGGCAGATTTTGTGGAAAATCTTTTCTAGAGAATAATATCTTTCCTAATCTTTTCCAAACATATAAAATGAATAAAAAAGACCTAAAACATGTCCAAATACATCATAAATTCGTTGGAACTATTTTGGGAACAAATATGGAAACTTTGGGAACAAATATGGAAAGTGGTCCAAATAAGGAAAGTTTGCAAAAGTGATGCAACTTTCCTAATTAGCTCTTCTCTTCAATTCCGCTTGAACAAGTCTTCAATACTCTTCCTCCAAATGTATTTACCATAGATTGAAGTTCATCACGTTCTCTTCCATAGCCTCCATGATCGGATCTTCAAAGCTTGTCTTGACTTTGCTAATGTAGGCTTGTAAATGGATGTTCAATGCTTCTCTTGATCTTTGAACTTGTGATTTGTCCTTGAGCTTTTTGTGACGTTCCATGATTCATATCAGGTTATAAGTTGTACCTTCTTTGAATCACTACATGGATGTTCTTCAAAACAAAGCTCCACTTCTCTTTCCCATATCAAGTAAACCTCTGGATTTGATCTTCCTTGGAAAATGGGTAACTTGAGCTTATCACCTTTTATGCTTCTTTGCTCCATCCCTTCATGATAAACACCTTTATTTTCCCTCCGAGTAAGTTCTCTCTCTCGACATCTATTACTCCTCCTTTGATCAATTTCATGATACATTGCTGCAAGTAAACAAGTTAGTAATAAAAATAGGACCTCTCAATAACTCCCTAAGTGTTTACACTCGATGATGTTCGTTCTCTCGTGTTTGCACTCAAAAACAGATTTATATTAGCACACTTTAGTAACAATCAAACAACTAAGATACTAATGATATTTGTAAAAAGTATCAATAAAGAAATAAGAAACAATCAGCTTGGGTGGCTAGAGAAATAAAAGGACAGATTTTTCAAATGGTGTATTTTTGTAACAAGGAAAGAATAAGAAAGAAAACAAGCAAGAATAAACTTTCCTAAAAGAGAAAAATTCGAAATTAGACTTCCCTAAGGCACTTTGGATCAGAAAAAATGACTTTAATCGAGCAAGATATGCATATATTTGAATATGGTTAGATTTGAAACTTTCCAAAAACAGTTTTGGCTATTTATGGTAAGTTCTAGCTTTTTAGGAAACAAACAAATTTTGGCTCATTCAACTTTATAATTTCGGATTCAAGATGCATAAATGATGAGTTAAAGATGAACTCTTCACGAACAATATGAACACTAAACACTTTATAACAATTTTCTGCACAATCCGACAGTCTGCGAAGATCTATTTTTTTTATCAATCTTCCACTTTTTTTTTTGACAAACTTTTCTAAATAACAAATAAACTAGATAGAAAAATAAAGACTTTTGTAGTTGGTGATTTTCTGAGAATCGAAAGGGAACTATACGAAAAAGAACAAAAACAGTAGGCTAATAAGGAAATTCTGGAACTATGTTTTTTTTTTCTGGAATTTTCGATGAACGAAGAACAATAAGTAAGAAAAATTGAAATAACAAGAAAGCAAGTAAGATAGAAATCTTCCCTTGAGCCTAAGCTCTGATACCAAATGATATGAAACCCTAGAAAATTGAAATAGAAACCCTTTGAAATACAAAGAACCCCTAGATGCAAATCCTAAAACCCAATGAACAATAAGGTAAAACCTTTGGAAACAAAGAAGAAGAAGATTATTCCAATGATCTAATACCTTGAAATAAGAGAACTTGTTCTTATTTCAAGATCGAAACAATCCACAAACACAATAGATCAAGTTATGCTTGAATGTTTCTAAAACATGCAACCTAGGACAAGGCTACAAAATGCAAGGTAAAATCAACCAAACAATAAGCAAAACAAAGCTATTTTCTATCATATTAATTCTTCATGTAAAAGGGTTACAAATGAGGCCTTTAAATAGCCAAGAAAACCCTAAAAACAACAAGGAAATTCGGATTACAAGGAGGCACAAAATCTGCCAAATCTTTCATTAAGTGCATTTGGTGCATTTTAGGAAAGTTTTGCCCTAGAAGATATTATATTATTCCTAAACTATTCTAAGCATTAAAACTGATAAATAAAGGCCTAAAACATGTCCAAATACATTGTAAATTCGTTGACATCATATATGGCAAGTTCGGGAAGAAATATGGAAAGTGATCCAAATAAGGAAAGTTTGTAAAAGTGGTGCAACTTTCCTAATTAGCTCTTCTCTTCATTTCTGATTGAACAAGTCTTCAATACTCTTCTTCAAAATGCATTTGGCATAGATTGATGTTCATCAAGTCCTCTTTGTTAGCCTCCATGCTTGGATCTTCAAATCTTGTCTTGACTTTGCTAATGTAGGCTTGTAAATGGATGTTCAATGCTTCTCTTGATATTTGATCTTGTGATCGGTCCTTGAGCTATTTCTGACGTTCCATGATTCATATCATGTGGGAAACCTTAGGTCTTTGATATGAATATGGTCTGAAGAGTGAAACATGTACTTTGAAACAAGCTTTTCAATTACAAAAAAGTTTTTGGAGTGGTTCCGATCCTCTTTCGATATTTTGGTCCAAAGAGGATTCCCATAGAAGAGGTTCCTCCATTTGGATCTTTACGATGGACGAAATCACGAGGAAAACTTTGACAAGTAGGAAACCTTAGGTCTTCAGATTCAATTTGGTCTAGAGAGTGAAACAAGTACTTTGAAACTAGGTTTTCAAATAAAAAAGAGTTTTAGAGTGGTTCGGATCCTCTTTCGATATTTTGGTCCAAACAGGATTCTCAAAGAAGAGGTTCCTCCATTTGGATCTTTAAGATGGACCAAATCATGAGCACAACTTTGACAAGTGGGAAATCTTAGGTTTTCGGATTATATTTGGTCTAGAGAGTAAAACAAGTACTTTGAAACAAGATTTTCAATTACAAACAAGTTTTTGGAGTGGTTCGGATCCTCTGTCGATATTTTTGTCCAAATAGGATTCCCAAAGAAGAGGTTCCTCCATTTGGATCTTTAAGATGGACCAAATCATTAACACAACTTTGAATAGTGGGAAACCTTAGGTTTTCAGATTATATTTGGTCTAGAGATTGAAACAAGTACTTTGAAACAAGCTTTTCAATTACAAACAAGTTTTTGGAGTGGTTCGGATCCTCTTTCGATATTTTGGTCCAAACAGGATTCCCAAAGAAGAGGTTCCTCCATTTTGGATCTTTAGGATGGACGAAATAACAAGGAAAACTTTGACAAGTAAGAAACTGTAGGTCTTTGGTATCAATATGGCACGAAGAGTGAAACAAGTACTTTGAAACAAGCTTTTCAATTACAAACAAGTTTTTGTAGTGGTTCGGATCCTCTTTCGATATTTTGGTCCAAACAGGATTCCCATAGAAGTGGTTCCTCCATTTGGATCTTTAGGATGTACGAAATCACGAGGAAAACATTGACAAGTGGGAAACCTTAGGTCTTTGGTATCAATATGGTCCGAAGAGTGAAACAACTACTTTGAAACAAGCTTTTTAATTACAAACAAGTTTTTGGAGTGGTTCGGATCCTCTTTCGATATTTTGGTCCAAACAGGATTCCCAAAGAAGAGGTTCCTCCGTTTGGATCTTTAGAATGTACGAACTCATGAGGAAAATTTTGACAAGTGGGAAATCTTAGGTCTTTGGTATCAATATGGTCCGCAGAGTGAAACAAGTACTTGGAAACAAGCTTTTCAATTACAAAAAGTTTTTGGAGTGGTTCGGATCCTCTTTCGATATTTTTGTCCAAAGACGATTCCCAAAGAAGAGGTTCCTCCATTTGGATCTTTAGGATGGACGAAATCACGAGGAAACCTTTGACAAGTGGGAAACCTAAGGTCTTCGGATTATATTTGGTCTAGAGAGTGAAACATGTACTTTGAAACAAGCTTTTCAATTACCAAAGAGTTTTTGGAGTGGTTCGGATCCTCTGTCGATATTTTGGTCCAAACAGGATTCCCGAAGAAGTGGTTCCTCCATTTGGATCTTTAATATGGACCAAATCATGAGCACAACTTTGACAAGTGGGAAACCTTAGGTCTTCGGATTTAATTTGGTCTAGATAGTGAAACAAGTACTATGAAAAAAGCTATTCAATTACAAACAAGTTTTTGGAGTGGTTCAGATCCTCTTTCGATATTTTGGTCCAAACAGGATTCCCAAAGAAGAGGTTCCTTGATTTGGATCGTTTGGACGGACCAAATAATGAGGTCAATTTTGACAAGTCGGAAACCTTAGGTCTTTGGTATGAATATGATCCGAAGAGTGAAACAAGTACTTTGAAACAAGCTTTTCAATTACAAACAAGTTTTTGGAGTGGTTCGGATCCTCTGTCGATATTTTGCTCCAAAAAGGTTTCCCAAAGAAGAGGTTCCTCCATTTGGATCTTTACGATGGACCAAATCATGAGCACAACTTTGACAAGTGGGAAACCTTAGGTCTTCGGATTTAATTTGGTCTAGAGAGTGAAACAAGTACTTTGAAACTATCTTTTAAACTACAAACACGTTTTTGGAGTGGTTCGGATCCTCTTTCGATATTTTGGTCGAAACAGGATTCCCAAAGAAGAGGTTCCTTGACTTGGATCGTTTGTATGGACCAAATCATGAGGGCAATTTTGACAAGTGGGAAACCTTAGGTCTTTGGTATGAATATGGTCCGAAGAGTGAAACATATACTTTGAAACAAGTTTTTCAATTACAAACAAGTTTTTGGAGTGGTTTGGATTTTCTTTCGATATTTTGGTTAGAAGACGATTCCCAAAGAAGAGGTTCCTCCATTTGTATATTTGGGATGGATGAAATCACGAGGAAAACTTTGACAGGTGGGAAACCTTAGGTCTTTGGTATCAATATGATCCGAAGAGTGAAAACAAGTACTTTGAAACAAGCTTTTCAATTACAAACAAGTTTTTGTATTGGTTCGGATCCGCTTTCGATATTTTGGTCCAACCAGGATTCCCTAAGAAGTGGTTCCTTGATTTGGATCTTTTGGATGAACCAAATCATGAGGCAGTTTTGACATGTGGGAAACCTTAGGTCTTTGGTATGAATATGGTCCGAAGAGTGAAACATGTACTTTGAAACAAGCTTTTCAATTACAAAAGTGTTTTTGGAGTGGTTCGGTTCCTCTTTCGATATTTTTGTCCAAACAGGATTCCCAAAGAAGAGGTTCCTATATTTGGATATTTAAGATGGACCAAATCATGACCAAAACTTTGACAAGTGGGAAACCTTAGGTTTTCAGATTATATTTGGTTTAGAGAGTGAAAGAAGTACTTTGAAACAAGCATTTCAATTACAAACAAGTTTTTGGAGTTGTTCGGATCCTCTGTCGATATTTTTGTTCAAATAGGATTCCCAAAGAAGTGGTTCCTCCATTTGGATCTTTAGGATGGATTAAATCATGAGCACAACTTTGACAAGTGGGAAACCTTAGGTTTTCGGATTATATTTGGTCTAGAGATTGAAACATGTACTTTGAAAAAACTTTTCAGTTACGAACAAGTTTTTGGAGTGGTTCGGATCCTCTTTCGATATTTTGGTCCAAACAGGATTCCCAAAGAAGAGGTTCCTCAATTTGGATCTTTAGGATGGACCAAATCATGAGCAAAACTTTGACAAGTGGGAAACCTTAGGTCTTCGGATTCAATTTGGTCTAGAGAGTGAAACAAGTACTTTGAAACAAGCTTTTCACTTACAAACAAGTTTTTGAAGTGGTTCGGATCCTCTTACGATATTTTGGTCCAAATAGGATTCCCAAAGAAGAGGTTCCTTGATTTGGATCGTTTGGATGGACCAAATCATGAGGGCAATTTTGACAAGTGGGAAACCTTAGGTCTTTGGTGTGAATATGGTCCAAAGAGTGAAACATTTACTTTGAAACAAGCTTTTCAATTACAAACAGGATTCCCAAAGAAGAGGTTCCTCCATTTGGATTTTTAGGATGGACCAAATCATGAGCACAACTTTGACAATTGGGAAACCTTAGGTCTTCGGATTCAATTTGGTCTAAAGAGTGAAACATGTACTTTAAAACAAGCTTTTCAAATACAAACAAGTTTTTGGAGTGGTTCGGATCCTTTTTCGATATTTTGGTCCAAACAGGATTTTCAAAGAAGGGGTTCCTTGATTTGGATCGTTCGGATGGACCAAATCATGAGGCCAATTTTGACAAGTGGGAAACCTTAGGTCTTTGGTATAAATGTGGTCCGACGAGTGAAACATGTACTTTGAAACAAGCTTTTCAATTACAAACAAGTTTTTGGTGTGGTTCGGATCCTCTTTCGATATTTTGGTCCAGAGAGGATTCCCAAAGAAGAGGTTCCTCCATTTGGATCTTTACGATGGACGAAATCAGGAGGAAAACTTTGACAAGTGGGAAACCTTAGGTCTTCTTATTCAATTTGGTCTAGAAAGTGAAAATAGTGCTTTAAAACAAACTTTTCAATTACAAACAAGTTTTTGGACTGGTTCGGATCCCCTTTCGATATTTTTGTCCAAACAGGATTCCCAAAGAAAAGGTTCCTTGATTTGGATCTTTTGGATCGATAAAATCATCAGGGCAATTTTGACCAATGGGAAACCTTAGGTCCTTTGTATAAATATTGTCCGAAGAGTGAAACATGTACTTTGAAACAAGCTTTTAATTTACAAAGAAGTTTTTTAAGTGGTTCGGATCCTCTTTCGATATTTTGGTCCAAAAAGGATTCCCAAAGAAAAGGTTCCTCCGTTTGGATGTTTAGAATGGGCAAAATCACGAGGAAAACTTAGACAAGTGGGAAACCTTAGGTCTTTGGTATCAATCTTTTCTGAAGAGTGAAACAAGTACTTTGAAACAAGCTTTTCAATTACAGACAAGTTTTTGGGTGGTTCGGATCCTCTTTCGATATTTTGGTCCAAACAGGATTCCCAAAGAAGAGGTTCCTCCATTTGGATCTTTAGCATGGACCAAATCATGAGCAAAACTTTGACAAGTGGGAAACCATTGGTCTTCAGATTCAATTTGGTCTAGAGAGTGAAACAAGTACTTTGAAATAAGCTTTTCAATTACAAACAAGCTTTTGGAGTGGTTCAGATTCTCTTTCGATATTTTGGTCCAAACAGGATTCCCAAAGAAGAGGTTCCTTGATTTGGATCGTTTGGATGGACCAAATCATGAGGGCAATTTTGACAAGTGGGAAACCTTAGGTCTTTTGTATGAATGTGGTCCGAAGAGTGAAACATGTACTTTGAAATAAGCTTTTCAATTACAAACAAGTTTTTGGTGTGGTTCGGATCCTCTTTCGATAATTTGGTCGAAAGAGGATTCCCAAAGAAGAGGTTCCTCCATTTGGATCTTTAGGATGGACGAAATCAGGAGGAAAACTTTGACAAGTGGGAAACCTTAGGTCTTCTGATTCACTTTGGTCTTGAGAGTGAAACAAGTGCTTTAAAACAAGCTTTTCAATTACAAACAAGTTTTTGGAGTGGTTCGGATCCTCTTTCGTTATTTTGGTCCAAACAGGATTCCCAAAGAAGAGGTTCCTTGATTTGGATCTTTTGGATGGACCAAATCATGAGGGCAATTTTGACCAGTGGTAAACCTTAGGTCTTTTGTATAAATATGGTCTCAAGTGGTTCGGATCCTCTTTCGATATTTTGGTCCAATGAGGATTCCCAAAGAAGAGGTTCCTCCATTTGGATCTTTAGGATGGACGAAATCACGAGGAAAACTTTGACTAGTGGGTAACCTTAGGTCTTCGGATTCAATTTGGTCTAGAGAGTAAAACAAGACTTTGAAATAAGCTTTTCAATTACAAACAAGTTTTCGGAGTGGTTCAAATCCTCTTTCGATATTTTGGTCCAAACAGGATTACCAAAGAAGAGGTTCCCTGATTTGGATCGTTTGGATGGACCAAATCATGAGGGCAATTTTGACAAGTGGGAAACCTTAGGTCTTTGGTATTAATGTGGTCCGAAAAGTGAAACATGTACTTTGAAACAAGCTTTTTAATTACAAACAGGATTCCCAAAGAAGAGGTTCCTCAATTTGGATCTCTAGGATGGACGAAATCACGAGGAAAACTTTGACAAGTGGGAAACCTCAGCTCTTCGGATTCAATTTGGTCTAGGTGGTGAAACAAGTACTTTGAAACAAGCTTTTCAATTACAAATAATTTTTTGGACTGGTTCGGATCCTCTTTCGATATTTTGGTCCAAACAGGATTCCCCAAAAAGAGGTTCCTTTATTTGGATCGTTTGGATGGAGCAAATCATGAGGGCAATTTTGACAAGTGGGAAACCTTAGGTATTTGGTATGAATGTGGTCCGAAGAGTGAAACATGTACTTTTAAACAAGCTATTCAATTATAAACAAGATTCCCAAAGAAGAGGCTCCTGCATTTGGATCTTTAGGATGGAACAAATCAAGAGCACAACTTTGACAATTGGGAAACCTTAAGTTTTCGGATTCAATTTGGTCTAGAGAGTGAAACATGTACTTTGAAACAACAATTTCAATTACAAACAAGTTTTTGGAGTTGTTCGGATCCTTTTTCGCTATTTTGGTCCAAACAGGATTCCCAAAGAAGAGGTTCCTTGATTTGGATCGTTTGGATGGACCAAAATCATGAAGGCAAATTTGACAAGTGGGAAACCTTAGGTTTTTGGTATGAATGTGGTCCGAAGATTGAAACATGTACTTTGAAACAAGCTTTTCAATTACAAACAAGTTTTCGGTGTCGTTCGGATCCTCTTTCCATATTTTGGTTCAAAGAGGATTCCCAAAGAAGAGGTTCCTCCATTTGGATCTTTATGATGGACGAAATCAGGTGGAAAACTTTGACAAGTGGAAAACCTTAGGTCTTCTGGTTCAATTTGGTCTAGAGAGTGAAACAAGTGCTTTAATACAAGATTTTCAATTACCAACAAGTTTTTGGAGTGGTTCGGATCCTCTTTCGATATTTTGGTCCAAACAAGATTCCCAAAGAAGATTTTCCTCCATTTGGATCTTTATCATGGACCAAATCATAAGCAAAACTTTGACAAGTGCGAAACCTTAAGTCTTCGGATTCAATTTGGTCTAGAGAGTGAAACAAGTACTTTGAAATAAGCTTTTCAATTACAAACAAGTTTTTGGAGTGGTTCGGATCCTCTTTCGATATTTTGGACCAAAAAGGATTCCCAAAGAAGAGGTTCCTTTATTTGGATCGTTTGGATGGACCAAATCATGAGGGCAATTTTGACAAGTGGGAAACCTTAGGCCTTTGGTATGAATGTGGTCTGAAGAGTGAAACATGTACTTTGAAACAAGCTTTTCAATTACAAACAGGATTCCCAAAGAAGTGGTTCCTCCATTTGGATCTTTAGGATGGACGAAATCATGAGGAAAACTTTGACAAGTGGGAAACCTCAGGTCTTCGGATTCAATTTGGTCTAGGTTGTGAAACCAGTAATTTGAAACATGGTTTTCAATTACAAACATGTTTTTGGAGTGGTTCAGATCCTCTTTCGATATTTTGGTCTAAACAGGATTCCCAAAGAAGAGGTTCCTTGATTTGGATCGTTTGGATGGACCAAATCATGAGGGTAATTTTGACAAGTGGGAAACCTTAGGTCTTTGGTATGAATGTGGTTCGAAGAGTTAAAGATGTACTTTGAAACAAGCTTTTAATTTACAAACAAGTTTTTGGTGTGGTTCGGATCCTCTTTCGATATTTTGGTTCAAAGAGGATTATCAAAGAAGATGTTCCTCCATTTGGAACTTTACGATGGACGAAATCAGGAGGAAAACATTGACAAGTGGAAAACCTTAGGTCTTTTGATTCAATTTGGTCTAGAGAGTGAAACAAGTACTTTGAAATAAGCTTTTCAATTACAAACAAGTTTTTGGAGTTGTTCGGATCCTCTTTCGATATTTTGGTCTAAACAGGATTCCCAAAGAAGAGGTTCCTTGATTTGGATCTTTTGGATGGACCAAATCTTGAGGGCAATTTTAACAAGTGAGAAACCTTAGGTCTTTGGTATGAATGTGGTCCGAAGAGTGAAACATGTACATTGAAACAAGCTGTTCAATTACAAATAAATTTTTGGAGTGGTTTGGATGCTCTTTCGATATTTTGGTCCTAAGAGGATTCCCAAAGAAGATGTTCCTCCATTTGGATCTTCAGGATTGACGAAATCACGAGGAAAACTTTGACAAGTGGGTAACCTTAGGTCTTTGGTATCAACATGGTCCGAAGAGTGAAACAAGTACTTTGAAACAAGCTTTTCAATTAGAAACAAGTTTTGGTAGTGTTTCGTATCCTCTCACGATATTTTGGTCCAAACAGGATTGCCAAAGAAGAGATTCTTCCATTTGGATCTTTAGGATGGACCAAATCATGAGCATAATTTTGACAAGTGGGAAAGCTTAGGTCTTTAGATTCAATTTGGTCTAGAGAGTGAAACAAGTACTTTGAAACAAGCTTTTCAATTACAAACAAGTTTTTGGAGTGTTTCGGATCTTCTTTTGATATTTTGGTCCAAACAGGATTCCCAAAGAAGACGTTCCTTGATTTGGATCTTTTGGATGGACCAAATCATGAGGGCAATTTTACATGTGGGAAACCTTAGGTCTTTGGTATGAATATGGTCCGAAGAGTGAAACATGTAGTTTGAAACAAATGATAAGGCAAACTTAAATTTCAAGTTCAAACACCCTATGCTATGTGATTAGCATGAACCCTTGAAGCATGAATTCAAACCCTCCTAGATCTAGATGTTATCAACCAAGAGATTTAGGCTAGAATGGATTACCTCTTAGATCAAAGATCTAGAGACAAGAATTGGTTTTCTTGTTCTAGATTGAATCAATCCACAATTAGGATGATCTATTTCCAATTTAAAGACTCGGCAGCAACTCTAAACACAAGAATTACAAAGTGAAAACTCTAAGAACTTGCTCTAGGTTTTCAAAGGAAACTCTCAAAGAGTAATTTGTATTTTCTTTCCAAATATCATCAAATGATAAGGCAAACTCAAATGTCAAGTTCAAACACCCGATGCTATTATACTTAGCATGAACCCTTGAAGCATGAATTCAAACCCTCCCTAACTATTCGATTTCAACCATAAGGAAAGGCTGCCCTATGTGATCTAAAAATCATGAAACGGACAAACTTTTACGTTCCATCATCTCATGACTCGAAACACTCGACAAGTTGGTTGATCACTCCCCTCTTGAATGTTTCTAAACATGTAATCTAAAGTAAGATTACAATGGGTGAGGCGCAAGGCTCTCAATGTGCATAAAAATGCTACATTTCATTCAATCTTTTGAATCTGTCAAGTCTTACAAGTCTCATTTACAAAAGCTAAAACAAAGCCTATTTATAGGCATAAAATACATGTAAATTTCGTTCATAATGCTCCCATAACAGCCCCATGATGTCCCTAGCTTGTAACCCCCGAAATTAAAGCTAAAACATGAGTTACAATCTGCCACTATTACTTTGTAACTTACAATGCATCTAAAACAATTGAAACTGATACATGATTCTTAAAAGTAGCTTTCAAATGCCATTAATGCTTGTATTAAAGTGAATTGAAGTTATCTTGAATGAAGCTTTAAGTTGCCTTGAATGATGCTTGGGTTGTCATAAATGCATCTAGAGTTGTCATCAATGCTACTACACTTCAAGCTTGAGTTGTCATAAATACGTCTTGAGTGCATTTAATGCAACTTGAGTTGTCATCAATGCATGTACTCTTTAAGCATGAATTCCTTAAATGCATGGCTACATAATTCATATCATTCCCCCATTCTTCAAAATGATTCGTCCTCGAATCAAAAAGTGTGGCTGCAAAAGAAAGTTAGAGAGAAAACACAAAAAATTGGACCTTACAAGCACTCCCTCACTTTTTACAACTCTCTTTGTTCCACTCGTGTTTGCACTTAAATTTCCTTGAAGATTGGCCTTTACTTTTAGAGAAGTCGCCCACATATAGGTTAATATCTCTGTTATGAAGATCTAACAATTGGCCAAACTCAGAAATTCAATCACAAATGAAAACAGCAATCAACAGAGATAAGGTGTTACAATTTACGAGCAATCTGCGCACTGAATTGAATCTCAATATTTGAATATTTTTCGTTACGAATTTGACTATGAGCCCTTCTGATATTTCAATGATGAAAAGATGATAAATATTTTCTCTTCAGGATAAATAAGAAAATTCGGATGTTAAGAAAGGGTTTGGACACAAAACAGCATCATTAAATGCAGGAGTTACAAAAATGGGCAGTTTTGACAAATATTTAATTCAGCCATTTTTGGGACTTCAAATTCATGGAAATGAATGTGTAACTGATGGTTTCTGACTTATAACTGATACAATAACACATTCAAATCAGATGTACACGAATTTTAAGGATCAAAATCAGAAAAACCACAAGAATTTTCAGGAGAATGCAAGATGAACAAACCAATGCTCTTGAATGCAAAGCTCTTTTTTTTCTTTTTTTAAGATCAGAAAGTGATCTTCAATATGAAAGATAGATTAGAACGAAAAGATCAAGAAAAATTCATGCTTGGACAAAAATGAAAAGATTGGACAGAATTTAAAAACAAGAAGAATTGAAAAGGATAGATTGGATAAAACCTTTTCAAGAGATCGGCCACAAAAACGCAACCAATGCTCTGATACCAAATGATAAGGCAAACTCAAATGTCAAGTTCAAACACCCGATGCTATTATACTTAGCATGAACCCTTGAAGCATGAATTCAAACCCTCTCTAACTATTCGATTTCACCCATAAGGAAAGGCTAGAAAAAGATTGCCCTATGTGATCTAAAAATCATGAAACGGACAAACTTTTACGTTCCATCATCTCATGACTCAAAACACTCCACAAGTTGGTTGATCACTCCCCTCTTGAATGTTTCTAAACATGTTATCTAAAGTAAGATTACAATGGGTGAGGCGCAAGGCACTCAATGTGCATAAAAATGCTACATTTCATTCAATCTTTTGAATCTGTCAAGTCTTACAAGTCTCATTTACAAAAGCTAAAACAAGCCTATTTATAGGCATAAAATACATGTAAATTTCGTTCATAATGCTCCCATAACAGCCCCATGATGTCCCTAGCTTGTAACCCCCGAAATTAAAGCTAAAACATGAGTTACAATCTGCCACTATTACTTTGTAACTTACAATGCATCTAAAACAATTGAAACTGATACATGATGCTTAAAAGTAGCTTTCAAATGCCATTAATGCTTGTATTGAAGTGTATTCAACATATCTTGAATGAAGCTTTAAGTTCCCTTGAATGAAGCTTGGGATGTCATAAATGCATCTAGAGTTGTCATCAATGCTACTACACTTCAAGCTTGAGTTGTCATAAATACGTCCTGAGTGCATTTAATGCAACTTGAGTTGTCATCAATGCATGTACTCTTTAAGCTTGAATTCCTTAAATGCATGGCTACATAATTCATATCAACAAGCTTTTCAATTACAAACAAGTTTTTGGAGTGGTTCGAATCCTCTTTCGATATTTTGGTTCAAAGAGGATTCCCAGAGAAGAGGTTCCTCAATTTGGATCTTTAGGATGGACGAAATCACGAGGAAAACTTTGACAAGTGGGAAACCTTAGGTCTTCGGATTCAATTTGGTCTAGAGAGTGAAACAAGTTCTTTGAAACAAGCTTTTCAATTACAAACAATTTTTTGGAGTGGTTCGGATCCTCTTTCTATATTTTGTTCCAAACAGGATTCCCAAAGAAGAGGTTCCTCGATTTGGATCTTTAGGATGGACCAAATCTTGAGGGCAATTTTGACAAGTGAGAAACCTTAGCTCTTTGGTATGAATGTGGTCCGAAGAGTGAAACATGTACTTTGAAACATGCTTTTCAATTACAAATAAATTTTTGGAGTGGTTTGGATGCTCTTTCGATATTTTGGTCCTAAGAGGATTCCCAAAGAAGAGGTTCCTCCATTTGGATCTTTAGGATTGACGAAATCACGAGGAAAACTTTGAAAAGTGGGAAACCTTAGGTCTTTGGTATCAACACGGTCCGAAGAGTGAAACAAGTACTTTGAAACAAGCTTTTCAATTACAAACAAGTTTTGGTAGTGTTTCGGATCCCCTTACAATATTTTTGTCCAAACAGGATTGCCAAAGAAGAGATTCCTCCATTTGGATCTTTAGGATGGACCAAATCATGAGCATTATTTTGACAAGTGGGAAAGCTTAGGTCTTTAGATTCAATTTGGTCTAGAAAGTGAAACAAGTACTTTGAAACAAGCTTTTCAATTACAAACAAGTTTTTGGAGTGCTTCGGATCTTCTTTTGATATTTTGGTCCAAACAGGATTCCCAAAGAAGAGGTTCCTTGATTTGGATCTTTTGGATGGACCAAATCATGAGGGCAATTTTGACATGTGGGAAACCTTAGGTCTTTGGTATGAATATGGTCCGAAGAGTGAAACATGTAGTTTGAAACAAGCTTTTCAATTATAAACAAGTTTTTGGAGTGGTTCGAATCCTCTTTCGATATTTTGGTTCAAAGAGGATTCCCAAAGAAGAGGTTCCTCCTTTTGGATAAGGATGGACGAAATCACGAGGAAAACTTTGACAAGTGGGAAACCTTAGGTATTCGGATTCAATTTGGTCTAGAGAGTGAAACATGTACTTCGAAACAAGCTTTTCAATTACAAACAATTATTTGGAGTGGTTCGGATCCTCTTTCGATATTTTGTTCCAAACAGGATTCCCAAAGAAGAGGTTCCTTCATTTGGATCTTTTGGATGGACCAAATCATGAGGGCAATTTTGACAAGTGGGAAACCTTAGGTCTTTGGTATGAATATGGTCTGAAGAGTGAAACATGTACCTTGAAACAAACTTTTCAATTACAAACAAGTTTTTGGAGTGGTTCGGATCGTCTTTCGATATTTTGGTCCAAAGAGGATTCCCAAAGAAGAGGTTCCTCCATTTGGATCTTTAGGATGGACGAAATCACGAAGAAAACTTTGACAAGTGGGAAACCTTAGGTCTTTGGTATCAATCTTGTCCTAAGAGTGAAACAAGTACTTTGAAACAAGCTTTTCAATAACAAACAAGTTTTTGGGTGGTTCGGATTCTCTTTCAATATTTTGGTCCAAAATGGATTCCCAAAGAAGAGGTTCCTCCATTTGGATCTTTAGCATGGACCAAATCATGAGAAAAACTTTGACAAGTGGGAAACCTTAGGTCTTCGGATTCAATTTGGTCTAGAGAGTGAAACAAGTACTTTGAAATAATCTTTTCAATTACAAAGAAGTTTTTGAACTGGTTCGGATTCACTTTCGATATTTTGGTCCAAAGAGGATTCCCAAAGAAGAGGTTCCTCAATTCGGATCTTTAAGATGGACGAAATCACGAGGAAAACTTTGACTAGTGGGAAACCTTAGTTCTTTGGTATCAATCTGGTCCGAAGAGTGAAACAAGTACTTTGAAACAAGCTTTTCAATTACAAACAAGTTTTTGGAGTGGTTCGGATCCTCTTTCGAAATTTTGGTCGAAACAGGATTCCCAAAGAAAAGGTTCGTACATTTGGATCTTTAGGATGGACCAAATCATGATCACGACTTTGACATGTGGGAAACATAGGTCTTCGAATTCAATTTGGTCTAGAGAGTGAAACAAGTACTTTGAAACAAGCTTTTCAATTACAAACAAGTTTTTGGAGTGGTTCGGATCCTCTTTCGATATTTTGGTCCAAACAGGATTCCCTAAGAAGAAGTTCCTTGATTTGGATCTTTTGAATGGACCAAATGATGAGGGCAATTGTGACAAGTGGGAAACCTTAGGTCTTTGGTATGAATATTGTTCGAAGAGTGAAACATGTACTTTGAAACAAGCTTTTCAATTACAAAGAAGTTTTTTGAGTGGTTCGGATCCTCTTTCGATATTTTGGTCCAAAGAGGATGCCCAAAGAACAGGTTCCTGCATTTGGATATTTATGATGGACAACATCATGGGGAAAACTTTGACAAGTGGGAAACCTCAGGTCTTCGGATTCAATTTGGTCTAGGTGATGAAACAAGTACTTTGAAACAAGCTTTTCAATTACAAACATGTTTTTGGAGTGGTTCGGATCCTCTTTCGATATTTTGGTCCAAACAGGATTCCCAAAGAAGTGGTTCCTTCATTTGGATCTTTTGGATGGACGAAATCTTGTGGGCAATTTTGACAAGTGGGAAACCATAGGTCTTTGGTATGAATATGGTCCGAAGAGTGAAACATGTACTTTGAAACTAGCTTTTCAAATACAAATAAATTTTTGGAGTGGTTCGGATGCTCTTTTGATATTTTAGTCCAAAGAGGATTCCCAAATAAGAGGTTCCTCCATTTGGATGTTTAGGATGGACGAAATCACGAGGAAAACTTTGACAAGTGGGAAACCTTAGGTCTTTGGTATGAATATGGTCTTAAGAGTGAAACAAGTACTTTGAAACAAGCTTTTCAATTACAAACAAGTTTTTGGTGTGGTTCGGATCCTCTTTCGATATTTTGGTCCAAAGAGGATGCCCAAAGAAGAGGTTCCTCCATTTGGATCTTTAGGATGGACGAAATCAGGAGGAAAACTTTGACAAGTGGGAAACCTTAGGTCTTCGGATTCAATTTAGTCTAGAGAGTGAAACAAGTGCTTTAAAACAAGCTTTTCAATTACAAACAAGTTTTTGGAGTGGTGCGGATCCTCTTTCGATATTTTTGTCCAAACAGGATTCCCAAATTAGAGGTTCCTTGATTTGGATCTTTTGGATGGACCAAATCTTGAGGGCAATTTTGACATGTGAGAAACCTTAGGTCTTTGTTATGAATATGATCCGAAGAGTGAAACATGTACTTTGAAACATGCTTTTCAATTACAAATAAATTTTTTGAGTGGTTCGGATGATCTTTCGATATTTTGGTCCTAAGAGGATTCCCAAAGAAGAGGTTCCTCCATTTGGATCTTTAGGATTGACGAAATCACGAGGAAAACTTTGACAAGTTGGAATCCTTAGGTCTTTGGTATCAATATGGTCCAAAGAGTGAAACAAGTACTTTGAAACAAACTTTTCTATTACAAACAAGTTTTGGTAGTGTTTCGGATCCCCTTTCGATATTTTGGTCCAAACAGGATTACCAATGAAGAGATTCCTCCATTTGGGTCTTTAGGATGGACCAAATCATGAGCATAATTTTGACAAGTGGTAAACCTTAGGTCTTCAGATTCAATTTGGTCTAGAGAGTGAAACAAGTACTTTGAAACAAGCTTTTCAATTACAAACAAGTTTTTGGAGTGGTTCGGATCTTCTTTCGATATTTTGGTCCAAACAGGATTCCCAAAGAAGAGGTTCCTTGATTTGGCAATTTTGGATGGACCAAATCATGAGGGCAATTTTGACATGTGGGAAACCTTAGGTCTTTGGAATGAATATGGTCCGAAGAGTGAAACCTGTAGTTTGAAACAAGCATTTCAATTACAAAGATGTTTTTGGAGTGGTTCGAATCCTCTTTCGATATTTTTGTCCAAAGAGGATTCCCAAAGAAGGGGTTCCTCCATTTGGATCTTTAGGATGGACGAAATCACGAGGAAAACTTTGACAAGTGGGAAACCTTAGGTCTTCGGATTCAATTTGGTCTAGAGAGTGAAACATGTACTTTGAAACAAGCATTTC
The DNA here is from genome assembly GCA_028015215.1 of Gynostemma pentaphyllum. Classification (NCBI taxonomy): domain Eukaryota; kingdom Viridiplantae; phylum Streptophyta; class Magnoliopsida; order Cucurbitales; family Cucurbitaceae; genus Gynostemma; species Gynostemma pentaphyllum. The sequence continues at coordinate 41,512,036 of CM051355.1, read as the reverse complement.
AATTACAAACAATTTTTTGGAGTGGTTCGGATCCTCTTTCGATATTTTGTTCCAAACAGGATTCCCAAAGAAGAGGTTCCTGCATTTGGATCTTTTGGATGGACCAAATCATGAGGGTAATTTTGACAGGTGGGAAACCTTAGGTCTTTGGTATGAATATGGTCCGAAGAGTGAAACATGTACCTTGAAACAAACTTTTCAATTACAAACAGATTTTGGAGTGGTTCGGATCCTCTTTCGATATTTTGGTCCAAAGAGGATTCCCAAAGAAGAGGTTCCTCCATTTGGATCTTTAGGATGGACGAAATAACGAGGAAAACTTTGACAAGTGGGAAACCGTAGGTCCTTGGTATCAATATGGTAGAAGAGTAAAACAAGTACTTTAAAACAAGCTTTTAAATTACAAACAAGTTTTTGGAAGGGTTCGGATCCTCTTTCGATATTTTGGTCGAAACAGGAATCCCAAATAAAGGGTTCCACCATCTGGATCTTTAGGATGGACCAAAGAAGATGTTTCTCCGTTTGCATCTTTAGGATGGACAAAATCGCGACGAAAACTTTGACAAGTGGGAAACATTAGGTCTTTTGTATGAATATGGTCCGAAGAGTGAAACAAGTACTTTGAAACAAGCTTTTCAACTACCAACAAGTTTTTGGAGTGGTTCGGATCCTCTTTAGATATGTTGGTCCAAAGAGGATTCCCAAAGAAGAGGTTCCTCTATTTGGATCTTTAGGATGGACGAAATTACGAGGAGAACTTTTAGAAGTGGGAAACCTTAGGTCTTTGGTATCAATATGGTCCGAATAGTGAAACAAGCTTTTCAATTACAACAAGTTTTTGGAGTGGTTCGGATCCTCTTTTGATATTTTGGTCCAAACATGATTCCCAAAGAAGAGGTTCCTCCGCTTGGATCTTTAGGATGTACGAAATCATGAGGAAAACTTTGACAAGTGGGAAACCTTAGGTCTTCGGAACAATATTGTCCGAAGAGTGAATCAAGTACTTTGAAACAAGCTTTACAATTACAATCAAGTTTTTGGAGTGGTTCGGATCATTTTCGATATTTTGGTCCAAACAGGATTCACAAAGTAGAGGTTCCTCCATTTGGATTTTAGTAAAGACGAAATAACGAGGAAAACTTTGACAAGTGAGAAACCTGAGGTATTTGGATTCAATATGGTCCAAAGAGTGAAACAAGTAGTTTGAAACAAGCTTTTCAATTACAAACAATATTCCCAAAGAAGAGGTTCCTTGATTTGGATCTTTTGGATGGACCAAATCATGATGTCAATTTTGACAAGTTGGAAACCTTAGGTCTTTAGTATGAATTTTGTCCGAAGAGTGAAAAATGTACTTTGAAACAAGCTTTCCAATTACCAACAAGTTTTTTGAGTGGTTCGGATCCTCTTTAGATATGTTGGTCCAAAGAGGATTCCCAAAGAAGAGGTTCCTCTATTTGGATCTTTAGGATGGACGAAATTACAAGGAGAACTTTTACAAGTGGGAAACCTTTGGTCTTTGGTATCAATATGGTCCGAATAGTGAAACAAGCTTGTCAATTACAACAAGTTTTTGGAGTGGTTCGGATCCTCTTTTGATATTTTGGTCCAAACATGATTCCCAAAGAAGAGGTTCCTCCGCTTGGATCTTTAGGATGTACGAAATCACGAGGAAAACTTTGACAAGTGGGAAACCATAGGTCTTTGGTATCAATATGGTACGAAGAGTGAAACAAGTACTTTGAAACAAGCTTTTCAATTACAAACAAGTTTTTGGAGAGGTTCAGATCCTCTTTCGATATTTTGGTCCAAACAGGATTCCCATAGAAGAGGTTCCTCCATTTGGATCTTTAGGATGGACGAAATAACGTGGAAAACTTTGACAAGTGGTAAACCTTAGGTCTTTGGTATCAATATGGTCCGAAGAGTGAAACAAGTACTTTGATACAAGCTTTTCAATTACAAAAAAGTTTTTGGAGTAGTTTCGATCCTCGTTCGATATTTTGGTCCAAACAAGATTCCCAAAGAAGCTGTTCGTTGATTTGGATGTTTTGGATGGCCCAAATCATGATGTCAATTTTGACAAGTCGGAAACCTTAGGTCTTTGGTATGAATTTGGTCCGAAGAGTGAAAAATGTACTTTGTAACAAGCTTTTCAATTACAGACAAAGTTTTGGAGTGGTTCAGATCCTCTTTCGATATTTTTGTCCAAACAAGATTCCCAAAGAAGAGGTTCCTCCATTTGGATCTTTAGGATGGACGAAATCACGAGGAAAATTTGACAAGTGGGAAACCTTAGGTCTTTGGTATCAATATGGTACGAAGAGTGAAACAAGTACTTCGAAACAAGCTTTTCAATTACAAACAAGTTTTTGGAGTGGTTCGGATCCTCTTTCCATATTTTGGTGCAAAGAGGATTCCCAAAAAAGAGGTTCCTCCATTTGGATCATTAGGATGGACGAAATAACGAGGAAAACTTTGACAAGTGGGAAACCGTAGGTCTTTGGTATCAATATGGTACGAGGAGTGAAACAAGTACTTTGAAACAAGCTTTTCAATTACAAACAAGTTTTTGGAGTGGTTCGGATCCTCTTTCGATATTTTGGTCCAAACAGGATTCCCATAGAAGATGTTCCTCCATTTGGATCTTTAGGATGGACGAAATCACGAGGAAAACTTTGACAAGTTGGAAACCTTAGGTCTTTGGTATCAATATGGTCAGAAGAGTGAAACAAGTACTTTAAAACAAGCTTTTCAATTACAAAAAAGTTTTTGGAGTGGTTCGGATCCTCTTTCGATATTTTGGTCCAAACAGGATTCCCAAAGAAGAGGTTCCTCCGTTTGGATCTCTAGGATGTACGAAATCACGGGGAAAACATTGACAAGTGGGAAACCTTAGGTCTTTGGTATCAATTTGGTCCGAACAGTGAACCAACTACTTTGAAACAAGCTTTTCAATTACAAACAAGTTTTTGGAGTGGTTCGGATCCTCTTTCGATATTTTGGTCCAAACAGGATTCATAAATAAGAGGTTCCTCCGTTTGGATCTTTAGGATGTACGAACTCACGAGTAAAACTTTGACAAGTGGGAAATCTTAGGTCTCTGGTATCAATATGGTCCGCAAAGTGAAACAAGTACTTTGAAACAAGCTTTTCAATTACAAACAAATTTTTGTAGTGGTTCGGATCCTCTTTAGATATTTTGGTCCAAACAGGATTCCCAAAGAAGAGGTTCCTCCATTTGGATCTTTAGGATGGACGAAATCACGAGGAATTTTTGACAAGTGGGAAACCTTAGGTCTTCGGATTCAATATGGTCAGAAGAGTAAAACAAGTACTTTGAAACAAGCTTTTCAATTACAAACAAGTTTTTGGAGTGGTTCGGATCCTCTTTCGACATTTTGGTCCAAACAGGATTCCCAAAGAAGAGGTTCCTCCGTTTGGAACTTTAGGATGTACGAAATCACGAGGAAAACATTGACTAGGGGGAAACCTTAGGTCTTCGGATCAATATGGTCCGAAGAGTGAAACAAGTACTTTGAAACAAGCTTTTCAATTACAAACAAGTTTTTGGAGTGGTTTGGATCCTCTTTCGATATTTTGGTCCAAACAAATTCACAAAGAAGAGGTTCCTTGATTTGGATCTTTTGGATTGACCAAATCATTATGTCAATTTTGACAAGATGGAAACCTTCGGTCTTTGGTATGAATTTTGTCCGAAGAGTGAAAAATGTACTTTGAAACAAGCTTTTCAATTAGAAACAAGTTTTTGGAGTGGTTCGGATCCTCTTTCGATATTTTGATCCAAAGAGGATTCTCAAAGAAGAGGTTCCTCCATTTGGATCTTTAGGATGGACGAAATAACAAGGAAAACTTTGACAAGTGGGAAACTGTAGGTCTTTGGTATCAATATGGTACGAAGAGTGAAACAAGTACTTTGAAACAAGCTTTTCAATTACAAACAAGTTTTTGTAGTGGTTCGGATCCTCTTTCGATATTTTGGTCCAAACAGGATTCCCATAGAAGTGGTTCCTCCATTTGGATCTTTAGGATGTACGAAATCACGAGGAAAACATTGACAAGTGGGAAACCTTAGGTCTTTGGTATCAATATGGTCCGAAGAGTGAAACAACTACTTTGAAACAAGCTTTTCAATTACAAACAAGTTTTTGGAGTGGTTCAGATCCTCTTTCGATATTTTGGTCCAAACAGGATTCCCAAAGAAAAGGTTCCTCCGTTTGGATCTTTAGAATGTACGAACTCATGAGGAAAATTTTGACAAGTGGGAAATCTTAGGTCTTTGGTATCAATATGGTCCGCAAAGTGAAACAAGTACTTGGAAACAAGCTTTTCAATTACAAACAAGTTTTTGGAGTGGTACGGATCCTCTTTCGATATTTTGGTCCAAACCGGATTCCCAAAGAAGAGGTTCCTCCGTTTGGATCTTTAGCATGTACGAAATCACGAGGAAAACTTTGACAAGTGGGAAACCTTAGGTCTTCGGATCAATATGGTCCGAAGAGTGAAACAAGTACTTCGAAACAAGCTTTTTAATTACAAACAAGTTTTTGGAGTGGTTCGGATCCTCTTTCCAAATTTTTGTCCAAACAGGATTCACAAAGAAGAGGTTCCTCCATTTGGATCTTCATTATGGACGAAATCACAAGGAAAACTTTAACAAATGGGAAACCTGAGGTACTCGGATTCAATATGGTCCGAAGAGTGAAACAAGTACTTTGATACAAGTTTTTCAATTACAAACAAGTTTTTGTAGTAGTTTGGATCCTCGTTCGATATTTTCGTCCAAACAAGATTCCCAAAGAAGATGTTCCTTGATTTTTATCTTTTGGATGGACCAAATCATGATGTCAATTTTGACAAGTTAAAACCTTAGGTCTTTGGTATGAATTTGGTCCGAAGAGTGAAAAATGTACTTTGAAACAAGCTTTTCAATTACAAACAAGTTTTTTGAGTGCTTCAGATCCTCTTTCGATATTTTGGTCCAAAGAGGATTTCAAAAGAAGAGGTTCCTCCATTTGGATCTTTAGGATGGACGAAATAACGAGGAAAACTTTGACAAGTGGGAAACTGTAGGTCTTTGGTATCAATATGGTAGGAAGAGTGAAACAAGTACTTTGAAACAAGCTTCGCAATTACAAAGAAGTTTTTGGAGTGGTTCGGATCCTCTTTCGATATTTTGGTCCAAACAGGATTCCCATAGAAGAGGTTCCTCCATTTGGATCTTTAGGATGTACGAAATCACGAGGAAAACATTGACAAGTGGGAAACCTTAGGTCTTTGGTATCAATATGGTCCGAAGAGTGAAACAACTACTTGGAAACAAGCTTTTCAATTACAAACAAGTTTTTGGAGTGGTTTGGATCCTCTTTCCATATTTTTGTCCAAACAGGATTCCCAAAGAAGAGGTTCCTCCATTTGGATCTTCATTATGGACGAAATCACAAGGAAAACTTTAACAAATGGTAAACCTGAGGTACTCGGATTCAATATGGTCCGAAGAGTGAAACAAGTACTTTGATACAAGCTTTTCAATTACAAACAAGTTTTTGGAGTAGTTTGGATCCTCGTTCGATATTTTTGTCCAAACAAGATTCCCAAAGAAGATGTTCCTTGATTTGGATGTTTTCGATGGACCAAATCATGATGTCAATTTTGACAAGTTGAAACCTTAGGTCTTTGGTATGAATTTGGTCCGAAGAGTGAAAAATGTACTTTGAAACAAGCTTTTCAATTACAAACAAGTTTTTGGAGTGGTTCAGATCCTCTTTCGATATTTTGGTCCAAAGAGGATTTCAAAAGAAGAGGTTCCTCCATTTGAATCTTTAGGATGGACGAAATAACGAGGGAAACTTTGACAAGTGGGAAACTGTAGGTCTTTGGTATCAATATGGTACGAAGAGTGAAACAAGTACTTTGAAACAAGCTTTTCAATTACAAATAAGTTTTTGGAGTGGTTCGGATCCTCTTTCGATATTTTGGTCCAAACAGGATTCCCATAGAAGAGGTTCCTCCATTTGGATCTTTAGGATGTACGAAATCACGAGGAAAATATTGACAAGTGGGAAACCTTAGGTCTTTGGTATCAATATGGTCCGAAGTGTGAAACAACTACTTTGAAACAAGCTTTTCAATTACAGACAAGTTTTTGGAGTGGTTTGGATCCTCTTTCGATATTTTGGTCCAAACAGGATTCCCAAAGAAGAAGTTTGTCTGTTTGGATCTTTAGGATGTACGAACTCACGAGTAAAACTTTGACAAGGGTGAAATCTTAGGTCTTTGGTATCAATATGGTCCGCAGAGTGAAACAAGTACTTTGAAACAAGCTTTTCAATTACAAACAAATTTTTGGAGTGGTTCGGATCCTCTTTCGATATTTTGGTCCAAACAGGATTCCCAAAGAAGAGGTTCCTCCGTTTGGATCTTTAGGATGTACGAAATCACGAGGAAAACTTTGACAAGTGGGAAACCTTAGGTCTACGGATCAATATGGTCCGAAGAGTGAAACAAGTACTTTGAAACAAGCTTTTTAATTACAAACATGTTTTTGGAGTGGTTCAGATCCTCTTTCCATATTTTTGTCCAAACAGGATTCCCAAAGAAGAGGTTCCTCCATTTGGATCTTTAATATGGACGAAATCACGAGGAAAACATTAACAAATGGGAAACCTGAGGTATTCGTATTCAATATGGTCCGAAGAGTGAAATAAGTACTTTGATACAAGCTTTTCAATTACAAACAAGTTTTTGGAGTAGTTTGGATCCTCGTTCGATATTTTTGTCCAAACAAGATTCCCAAAGAAGATGTTCCTTGATTTGGATCTTTTGGATGGACCAAATCATGATGTCAATTTTGACAAGTAGGAAACCTTAGGTCTTTTGTATGAATTTTGTCCGAAGAGTGAAAAATGTACTTTGAAACAAGCTTTTTAATTACCAACAAAGTTTTTGAGTGGTTCGGATCCTCTTTCGATATTTTGGTCCAAAGAGGATTCCCAAAGAAGAGGTTCCTCCATTTGGATCTTTAGGATGGACGAAATCACGAGGAATTTTTGACTAGTGGGAAACCTTAGGTCTTTGGTATCAATATGGTCCGAAGTGTGAAACAAGTACTTTTAAAACAAGCTTTTCAATTACAAACAAGTTTTTGGAGTTGTTCGGATTCTCTTTCGATATTTTAGTCCAAACAGGATTCCCAAACAAAAGGTTCCTTCATTTGGATCTTTAGGATGGACCAAATCACGAGGAAAAATTTTGACAAGTGGGAAACCTTAGGTCTTTGGATTCAATATGGTCAGAAGAGTAAAACAAGTACTTTGAAACAAGCTTTTCAATTACAAACAAGTTTTTCGAGTTGTTCGGATCCTCTTTCGATATTTTGGTCCAAGCAGGATTCCCAAATAAGAGGTTCCTCCGTTTGGATCTTTAGGATGTACGAAATCACGAGGAAAACATAGACAAGTGGGAAACCTTAGGTCTTTGGTATCAATATGGTCTGAAGAGTGAAACAACTACTTTGAAACAAGCTTTTCAATTACAAACAAGTTTTTGGAGTGGTTCGGATCCTCTTTCGATATTTTGGTCCAAACAGGATTCCCAAAGAAGAGGTTCGTCGGTTTGGATCTTTAGGATGTACGAACTCACGAGTAAAACTTTGACAAGGGGGAAATCTTAGGTCTTTGGTATCAATATGATCGCAGAGTGAAACAAGTACTTTGAAACAAGCTGTTCAATTACAAACAAATTTTTGGAGTGGTTCGGATCCTCTTTCGATATTTTGGTCGAAACAGGATTCCCAAAGAAGAGGTTCCTCCGTTTGGATCTTTAGCATGTACGAAACCACCAGGAAAACTTTGACAAGTGGGAAACCTTAGGTCTACGGATCAATATGGTCCGAAGAGTGAAACAAGTACTTTGAAACAAGCTTTTTAATTACAAACAAGTTTTTGGAGTGGTTCAGATCCTCTTTCCATATTTTTGTCCAAACAGGATTCCCAAAGAAGAGGTTCCTCCATTTGGATTTTAGTATGGACGAAATCTCGAGGAAAACTTTATTAAATGGCAAACCTGAGGTATTCGTATTCAATATGGTCCGAAGAGTGAAACAAGTACTTTGATACAAGCTTTTCAATTACAAACAAGTTTTTGGAGTAGTTTGGATCCTCGTTTGATATTTTTTTCCAAACAAGATTCCCAAAGAAGATGTTCCTTGATTTGGATCTTTTGGATGGACCAAATCGTCATGATGTCAATTTTGACAAGTAGGAAACCTTAGGTCTTTTGTATGAATTTGGTCCGAAGAGTGAAAAATGTACTTTGAAACAAGCTTTTAATTACAAACAAAGTTTTTGAGTGGTTCGGATCCTCTTTCGATATTTTGGTCCAAAGAGGATTCCCAAAGAAGAGGTTCCTCCATTTGGATCTTAAGGATGGACGAAATCACGAGGAATTTTTTACTAGTGGGAAACCTTAGGTCTTTGGTATCAATATGGTCCGAAGTGTGAAACAAGTACTTTTAAAACTAGCTTTTCAATTACAAACAAGTTTTTGGAGTTGTTCGGATCCTCTTTCGATATTTTGGTCCAAACAGGATTCCCAAACAAAAGGTTCCTTCATTTGGATCTTTAGGATGGACCAAATCACGAGGAAAAATTTTGACAAGTGGGAAACCTTAGGTCTTCGGATTCAATATGGTCAGAAGAGTAAAACAAGTAGTTTGAAACAACCTTTTCAATTACAAACAAGTTTTTGGAGTGGTTCGGATCCTCTTTCGATATTTTGGTCCAAACAGGATTCCCAAATAAGAGATTCCTCCGTTAGGATCTTTAGGATGTACGAAATCACGAGGAAAACTTTGACAAGGGGGAAACCTTAGGTCTTCGGATCATTATGGTCCGAAGAGTGAAACAAGTACTTTGAAACAAGCTTTTCAATTACAAACAAGTTTTTGGAGTAGTTTGGATCATCTTTCGATATTTTGGTCCAGACAAGATTCACAAAGAAGAGGTTCCTTTATTTGGATCTTTTGGATGGACCAAATCATGATGTCAATTTTGACAAGTTGGAAACCTTAGGTCTTTGGTATGAATTTGGTCCGAAGAGTGAAAAATGTACTTTGAAACAAGCTTTTCAATTACAAACAAGTTTTTGGAGTGGTTCAGATCCTCTTTCGATATTTTGGTCCAAAGAGGATTCCAAAAGAAGAGGTTCCTTCATTTGGACCTTTTGGATGGACGAAATAACGAGGAAAACTTCGACAAGTGGGAAATTGTAGGTCTTTGGTATCAATATGGTACGAAGAGTGAAACAAGTACTTTGAAACAAGCTTTTCAATTACAAACAAGTTTATGGAGTGGTTCGGATCCTCTTTCAATATTTTGGTCAAACAAGATTCCCATAGAAGAGGTTCCTCCATTTGGATCTTTAGGATGTACGAAATCACGAGGAAAACATTGACAAGTGGGAAACCTTAGGTCTTTGGTATCAATATGGTCCGAAGAGTGAAACAACTACTTTGAAACAAGCTTTTCAATTACAAACAAGTTTTTGGAGTGGTTCGGATCCTCTTTTGATATTTTGGTCCAAACAGGATTCTCAAAGAAGAGGTTCCTCCGTTTGGATCTTTAGGACGTACGAACTCACGAGGTAAACTTTGACAAGTGGGAAATCTTAGGTCTTTGGTATCAATATGGTCCGCAGAGTGAAACAAGTACTTTGAAACAAGCATTTCAATTACAAACAAGTTTTTGGAGTGGTTCGGATCCTCTTTCGATATTTTGGTCCAAACAGGATTCCCAAAGAAGAGGTTCCTCCGTTTTGATCTTTAGGCTGTACGAAATCACGAGGAAAACTTTGACAAGTGGGAAACCTTAGGTCTTCAGATCAATATGGTCCGGAGAGTGAAACAAGTACTTTGAAACAAGTTTTTGGAGTGGTTCGGATCCTCTTTCCATATTTTTGTCCAAACAGGATTCCCAAAGAAGAGGTTCCTCCATTTGGATCTTTAGTATGGACGAAATCACGAGGAAAACTTTAACAAATGGGAAACCTGAGGTATTCAGATTCAATATGGTCCGAAGAGTGAAACAAGTACTTTGATACAAGCTTTTCAATTACAAACAATTTTTTTTAGTAGTTTGGATCCTTGTTCGATATTTTTGTTCAAACAAGATTACCAAAGAAGATGTTCCTTGATTTGGATCTTTTGGATGGACCAAATCATGATGTCAATTTTGACAAGTAGGAAACCTTAGGTCTTTTGTATGAATTTGGTCCGAAGAGTGAAAAATATACTTTGAAACAATCTTTTCAATTACAAATAAAGTTTTGGAGTGGTTCGGATCCTCTTTCGATATTTTGGTCCAAAGAGGATTCCCAAAGAAGAGGTTCCTCCATTTGGATCTTAAGGATGGACGAAATCAAGAGGAATTTTTGACTAGTGGGAAACCTTAGGTCTTTGGTATCAATATGGTCCGAAGTGTGAAACAAGTACTTTTAAAACAAGCTTTTCAATTACAAACAAGTTTTTGGAGTTGTTCGGATCCTCTTTCGATATTTTGGTCCAAACAGGATTCCCAAACAAAAGGTTCCTTCATTTGGATCTTTAGGATGGACCAAATCACGAGGAAAAATTTTGACAAGTGGGAAACCTTAGGTCTTCGGATTCAATATGGTCAGAAGAGTATAACAAGTACTTTGAAACAAGCTTTTCAATTACAAACAAGTTTTTGGAGTGGTTCGGATCCTCTTTCGATATTTTGGTCCAAAGAGGATTCCAAAAGAAGAGGTTCCTCCATTTGGATCTTTAGGATGGACGAAATAACGAGGAAAACTTTGACAAGTGGGAAACTATAGGTCTTTGGTATCAATATGGTACGAAGAGTGAAACAAGTACTTTGAAACAAGCTTTTCAATTACAAACAAGTTTTTGGAGTGGTTCGGATCCTCTTTAGATATTTTGCTCCAAAAAGGATTCCCATATAAGAGGTTCCTCCATTTGGATCTTTAGGATGGACGAAATCACGAGGAAAACTTTGACAAGTGGGAAACCTTAGGTCTTTGGTATCAATATGGTCCGAAGAGTGAAACAAGTACTTTGAAACAAGCTTTTCAATTACAAACAAGTTTTTTGAGTGGTTCGGATCCTTTTTCGATATTTTGGTCCAAACAGGATTCCCAAAGAAGAGGTTCCTCTGTTTGGATCTTTAGGATGTACGAAATCACGAGGAAAACTTTGACAAGTGGGAAACCTTAGGTCTTTGGTATCAATCTGGTCCGAAGAGTGAAACAAGTACTTTGAAAACAAGCTTTTCAATTAGAAACAAGTTTTTGGAGTGGTTCGGATCCTCTTTCGATATTTTGGTCCAAACAGGATTCGAAAAGAAGAAGTTCCTCCATTTGGTTCTTAAGGATGGACGAAATCACGAGGAAAACTTTGACAAGTGGGAAACCTTAGGTCTTTGGATTCAATATGGTCAGAAGAGTAAAACAAATACTTTGAAACAAACTTTTCAATTACAAACAAGTTTTTGGAGTGGTTTGGATCCTCTTTCGATATTTTGGTCCAAACAGGATTCCCAAAGAAGAGGTTCATCCGTTCGGATCTTTAGTATGGACGAAATCACGAGGAAAACTTTGACAAGTGGGAAACCTGAGGTCTTCGGATTCAATATGGTCCGAATAGTGAAATAAGCCTTTCAATTACAAACAAATTTTTGGAGTGGTTTAGATGCTCTTTCAATATTTTGGTCCAAACAAGATTCCCAATGAAGAGGTTCCTTGATTTGGATCTTTTGGATGGACCAAATCTTGATGTCACTTTTGACAAGTAGGAAACTTTAGGTCTTTGGTATGAATTTGGTCCGAAGAGTGAAAAATGTACTTTGAAACAAGCTGTTCAATTACAAACAAGTTTTTGGAGTTGTTCGGATCCTGTTTCGATATTTTGCTCCAAAGAGGATTTTATATGAATTATGGAACGTCACAAATAGCTCAAGGACCGATCACAAGATTAAATATCAAGAGAAACATTGAACATCCATTTACAAGCCTACATTAGCAAAGTCAAGACAAGCTTTGAAGATCCAAGCATGGAGGCTAACAAAGAGTACTTGATGAACTTCAATCTATGCCAAATGCATTTTGAAGAAGTGTATTGAAGACTTGTTCAATCAGAAATGAAGAGAAGAGCTAATTAGGAAAGTTGCACCAGTTTTGCAAACTTCCTTATTTGGACCACTTTCCATATTTGTTCCCGAACTTGCCATATATGATTTCCACGAATTTACAATGTATTTAGACATGTTTTAGGCCTTTATTTATCAGTTTTAATGCTTAGAATAGTTTAGGAATGATATAATATCTTCTAGGGCAAAACCTTCCTAAAATGCACCAAATGCACTTAAGGAAAGATTTGGCAGATTTTGTGCCTCCTTGTAATCCGAATTTCCTTGTTGTTTTTAGGGTTTTCTTGGCTATTTAAAGGCCTCATTTGTAACCCTAAACATGAAGAATTAATATGATAGAAAATAGCTTTGTTTTGCTTATTGCTTGGTTGATTTTACCTTGCATTTTGTAGCCTTGTTCTAGGTTGCATGTTTTAGAAACATTCAAGCATAACTTGATCTATTGTGTTTGTGGATTGTTTCGATCTTGAAATAAGAACAAGTTCTCTTATTTCAAGGTATTAGATCATTGGAATAATCTTCTTCTTCTTTGTTTCCAAGGGTTACCTTATTATTCATTGGGGTTTTAGGATTTGCATCTAGGGGTTCTTTGTGTTTCAAAGGGTTTCTATTTCAATTTTCTAGGGTTTCATATCATTTGGTATCAGAGCTTAGGCTCAAGGGAAGATTTCTATCTTACTTGCTTTCTTGTTGTTTTAATTTTTATTGTCTTGTTCTTCGTTCATCGAAAATTCCAAAAAAAAAACAAATCATATTTCCAGAATTTCCATATTTAGCTACTACTTTTTTTATTTTTAGTATAGTTGTAATCCGATTCTCAGAAAGTCATCAACTACAAAAGTCTTTATCAGTCTGTCTTGTATATTTTGTATTCACAAAAGTTTGTCAAAAAAAAAGTGGAAGATTGAGAAAAATATATATCTTCGTGCACTGTCGGATTGTCCAGAAAATTAAAAAAAAAAGTGTTCTTGCTTGATTTGTTGAAATTTCTGGAAAAAGTGGTTTGTGTTCGTATTGTTCTTGAAGAGTTCATCTTAAACTCATCCTATCTTCATCTTGAATCTAAAAATTACAAAGGATTTGTGCTAGAATTGTTTATTTCCTAAAAAGCTAGAACTTACCATAAATAGCCAAAACAATTTTAGGAAAGTATCAATTCTGTCACATATTCAAATATATGCATATCTTGCTTAAGGAAAGTCATATTTTCTGATCCAAATTGCTTTAGGGAAGTCTAAATTCGAATTTTTCTCTTTTAGGAAAGTTTATTCTTGCTTGTTTTCTTTCTTATTCTTTCCTTGTTACAAAAATACACCATTTGAAAAATCTGTCCTTTTATTTCTCTAGCAACCCAAGCTGATTGTTTCTTATTTCTTGATTGTTACTTTTTACAAATATCATTAGTATCTTAGTTGTTTGATAGTTGCTAAAGTGTGCTAATAGTTCAAGGCTACATTTAGGGTCTAAAATCTGTTTTTGAGTGCAAACACGAGAGAACTAACATCATCGAGTGTAAACACTTAGGGAGTGATTGAGAGGTCCTATTTTTATTATTAACCTTTTTATTTGCAGCAATGTATCATGAAAAATATGATGAAAGGAGGAGCAATGGATGTCGAGATGTAGAGCATACTTGGAGGGAAAATGGAGAGGCTTATTATGAAAGGATGGTGCATAGGAGCTTTGGAGCACATAAGCTCAACTTATATACTTTCCATGGGAGTGTAGATCCAGAAGAGTACTTGCAATGGGAAAGTCAAATTGAGCATTGTAGACACCCATTTTCGTCCGGTAATATTTAAAATTAACAAAATTTACATATTTCGAAAAAAAATTGACTTTGGTTTGAAATGTGGTGTTTTCTTTGACATGATTTGTTTAATTTGGATTTGAAAATAAAGCTCTCTCCCTCTCTCCCTCTCTCTCTCTATTCCAACTATCGATCCTCTCTGTAAATGGTATCAAAGCCATGTTATCAATAAAATTCCCTAATTTTATCTATCTTCTTCAAATTTCTTCTCTTACTTACTCTTTTATATTATCTATTTAAGTAAAGAAAGAGATAAACCTAAGTTCTCTTCAAAGTTAAATTAATAAAATTAGAAATCCGATCTGTTCGTCCAGGTTGCTCGTCCGCAGCGTTGGTAAGCCGTTAGGTGTTCCAGGCAGTCTGAGTAAGTCCGTTGGTAAGCCAGGTGTTCCAGCTGTAAGCATCCAAACAGGGAGGTCCTTCTACCTTTGTCAATTTAGTTTTGAACTAACTTATTTTTATGTCTAAATTATTTAAAAGGATATTATCAAAGGGAAAAGCAAAAGAAGATGCCAAAGAAGAAGGCATCCTAGATATCAAGGGAGAACCAGATATCTTGTCCGCACAGGGCAATAAAGAAATGAGAATTGCTCGAGTAGAACAAGAACTCCAGAACTGGAGTATTCCGAAGATAGATCCCAGAGAGATCTATTATCAAAATACCTTCAACTTTGCATCAAGAGATGTAATCAAGACGGTAGAAAGGAACGTATCTGTAACCACAGATGCAGAGGTACTCCATCTATTCACAAAGGAGTCCATTCTCAAACACCGAGAAGAGTTCAAATATATTCATCTCGGATTAATTCAAGTAGCGGTCAAACCTCTCTTCAGATTGGGTTTAAACGCTCCCATACTCATCTCTTTGAGAGATGAAAGATTCAAAAGCTATTCAGATAGCATGTTGGGTATAATAGAATCCAACCTGGAAAGCGGTCCAGTCTACTTCAACGTTTTCCCTAACCATACTCTTTCTCTCTTTGACCCTCACATTTTATCTTCTCTAATGTTGATAGTCAATTCAAAAGAATTAAAGATGGAACAGAAATCACTATCAGTAGTGATCATATTCAGGATGTGTTATAAGCTGATGAACACCAACATATCCCCGAGAGCAATCAAGTCTTCTAAAAGAGGTGAAACAATCTTGATTGAAGTCAATACTGAGAAATCCTCAGTCGATACCCCAAAAAGACTACCCTGGGACCAAGTGACTTGGAAAACCAGGTGGAACCTTGAAGGAGCAGCAAAGTCGACTCCGGCAAAGAAAACTCTTTCTTATATCACTGAGTTCCCAGACGGCCGTGTAGAAGTCAACTTCACGGATGAAACTGATCAAACCCCAAAGGTCAAAAATTTCTTAAAATCAAGACCCAGCACCTCTGGAACCAGATCAGAAGTCTCAGAAAGGATTACTAGAAGTAATTCAATGAATATAAGGTCTGTCGACTTTGACCAGACCATACCGAACATTAATTATGAAGACGGACAGGGTTCAACCTCTCCGACTCCATCTGACATGGCACCACCGTCAGAATTCAACACGATTAATGTTATTACAACAATATTCTCCCCGGATATGGAGAAGTTAAAAGCGGAATTTCTTTCAGAAAATAATAAATTCTGCAGAAAATCTTTCTTCCGTGCTTATAGCGACGAGAAGCAAGAGGAATTCAAATCTAGCTGGAAGCAAGCCATGCAGGAGCTAGAAAAAGAAATCCCATTCTTTCATTGGTTCGCCAGACGCAAAGACTATGAACAACAGCTTTGCCATATAAAAGAAACCAAGTGGAAGACAAGCCAAAAGGAGGTTTTTTCTCATCATCCTCCTCTTGAAGATATCATATTCCAGACCAAGTACAATCCACACCGTAGTTGGAAGCCCATTTAAGCAAATGGAAGAGAAAGATGCGCTACAAAGATCCCTTAAAGGTATTCGCTCCTGTCCAAATGCAAAATAATTATTCTAACAAATTGCTGTCTTCTATGGCTACTCAGCTAGACAGAATAGACGAAGCAGTTCAGAATAAAGAATCAAGAATCCTCAAGGATTTTAGAGATGGATCATTTCCCAAAATAGATCCAACGATCCCTTTGTTCAAACCTTTTGAAGGAGAAACAAAGGTTAAAATAATCTCTAAAGAGCAAGAGATGCTAAAGGAGATTAACGCAATGCTAGAAAAGTTCCACATCTCTACACCTTCGAAAGCGTCCTCTTAGCGCAAATCAATGTCTTAAATGAACAAGACGAAGCAATTGAAGAAATGATAAAGGGAGTGAAGAATCTTTCACTTCTCAATAATCAACTTGACAACATAGATTCAAATGATGAACGACCTGAAGAAGTTCAGAGAATCTATAGACAAAGAAACCAATTTCGAGGAAACATGAGAAATTGGTATTCAAGACCAACTTTTCCTGATATTCAAATTGAGGAAAAGGAATTCACTACAAATAGGACTTTTGATGGAAGGTCCTTCAATGAATGGAACATAGATGGATTATCAGAATATCAAATCCTCAATGTTCTACATCAAATGATGATAGCAGCCTCGGCATTCAAATCGCATAATATCGAAGACCATGCCATAGCTAGCTCTATAGCCACAGGATTTTGCGGCCAGCTCAAAGGATGGTGGGATAACTTTCTCACTCAAGAAGAAAGAAGAAACGTGTTAACTCACACGACCACCACAATCAGAAGAATAGAGGTGAAGGTCGATGGACAGCCTATATCATGGGAAGATAGAGAAGAATCAGTCTCAGATGCTGTCAGTACCCTCCTTTATCTGATCGCAAAGCACTTTGTTGGAGATCCCACTAGCTATCAACAAAGAGCAGCAAGCCATCTCTTAAATCTAAGGTGTCCAACCCTCCAAGATTTCAGATGGTACAAAGATACCTTCCTTACTCAGGTATTTTTGAGAACAGACTGCAATTCTCCTTACTGGAAAGAAAGGTTTGTTGCAGGACTTCCAAAGCTCTTCGCAGACAGACTCGATTTAAGTCTTGAAGAGAGACACGATGGTAATATCCCATGGGGTTCCCTAACCTATGGAGAATTAATCAATTTCATCATCACAGAAGGATTAAAACTGTGTAATGAAATAAAAATCCAAGAGAAAATAACCAAAGGATCTGAGAGGAAAGAGCTAGGATCCTTTTGCAAACAATATGGATATGAAAGTGTTGAAGCGCCATCTCAAATAAAAAGGAGACAGGCGAAAAAGAACAATCCCAAAGGAATTTTAAACCTTATAATAACCAGCAAGGTTATTATAATAAAGCTCCAACAGGAAGCAAAGCTCAAACAAGCAATCGCAAAGGGAAGTTCATCCCAAAAAATAAACCTCCTACTCGTGATGCCAAAAAGGTCCAATGCTACAAATGCAGAGCATATGGACATTATGCAACTGCCTGCAAATTAAAGGCAAAAGTAAACCAGCTTGAGATTGATGAAGAAGTCAAGCAGGAATTACTCAATGTCTTCGTGACGGATCCAGAAATCTCTCAAGAAGAGAATAGCCAGTCTGAAGAAGAAAACAATCAGATCATGACCATTGAAGATGATGATCAGCTAGAATCAGACTCTAGCAATAACGAAGATAGCAGTTCAGACGAAGAAGGTAAACACGTCTGCCCTTGTGCTAACCAAAATTGTATTAATGTTTTAACTGCAGATCAGGAATTATTATTCGAAGCAGTAGCAAAGCTTGAGGATGAGCAATTAAAAGTAACAATCCTCAACAGACTTAAAGAGTCAATCAATTCAAACACATCTAAAGGGGATACAAATCCAGCTCCCTACTCCATTAAAGATGTGTATGCAAGATTTGAAGTTCCCAAAGAAGCATCTGTTGAGGACCTTCAGAAGGAAATTAGGGATCTAAAGAAAGAGGTCTCTATTCTCAGACAGTCATCCTGCAACTTCCAAGAAGAAGCCTGAGGTGACATTTCTCAATTATATTATGAAATTGCATTATTAAGATCGTATGATACTAACAATGCAGGAAATTCAGAAAGACAAAAGGAAGATATCCCCGAATCTTCAGAAACAGTTGATAAACCCTTAAAAGAGAAGGAAGAAATTTTTATCAACTCCATTACTCAAATCCGACTACAAAAGTGGTATTCAATGATCACTTTAAGGATCAAAGATTTCAACATGAATATGGTAGCACTCATTGATTCAGGTGCCGATCAAAACTGTATTCTAGAAGGAATCATCCCGTCAAAATACTTTGAGAAAACCACAGAGGGACTCAAAGGAGCTAATGGACAGCCTTTGAACATCAGGCACAAGTTATCAAAGGCACATATCTGTAATGAAGGAATCAGTTTCACAAATACCTTCATTCTTGTAAAAAACCTAAGCCAACCCATTATCTTAGGTACACCCTTCATCACCCAGTTGTTCCCAATCAAGGTTAATGAAGTAGGATTATTCTCTACCATTGCAGGAAGAGAAGTTTCGTTCAGGTTCATTACACCACCAAGAACTCATGAGGTGAACGTAATCCAAAGAAAGGAACAACAGATAGCTTTTCTCCAAGACGAGGTTAGCTTCAAAAGGATAGAAGAGAATCTTAAAAGCCCAACTCTTCAAGAAAGAATCAAATTGATTCAGTCCAAAATTGAGAAGGAAGTTTGTTCAAACGACCCAAACGCCTTTTGGGCCCGAAAACAACACATCGTTGGACTTCCTTATATCAAAGATTTCAATGAGGCCCAAATACCTACCAAGGCTAGGCCCATTCAAATGAACAGTGAACTCTTGGCCCACTGTAGAAAAGAGATCGAAGATCTTCTACAAAGAAAGTTGATCCGGCCCAGCAAAAGTCCATGGTCCTGTGCAGCTTTCTATGTAAACAATGCTGCCGAGCTGGAACGAGGAATTCCTAGGTTAGTAATTAATTATAAGCCTTTAAATTCTGTTTTAAAATGGATTAGATATCCTATTCCTAACAAACAGGATTTAATAAAACGAATTTCGAAAGCAAAAATCTTTTCAAAATTTGATATGAAATCAGGTTTTTGGCAAATCCAGATAGCAGAAAAAGATAAATATAAAACTGCATTCAACATCCCTTTTGGACAATACGAATGGAACGTCATGCCATTTGGGCTAAAGAACGCTCCATCCGAATTCCAGAAAATCATGAATGATATCCTTAATTCCATTCAAGATTTTTCTATTATCTATATTGATGATGTCCTTATCTTCTCATCCAATATAGATCAACATTTCAAACATCTTTTTAATTTCATAGAAATTATTAAGAAAAATGGTTTAGTCATCTCTCAAAAGAAGATTAAACTATTTCAAACCAAAGTCCGTTTTTTGGGCTTTGAAATCCACTTAGGTCTTTTAAAACCCATCCAAAGATCCTTAGAGTTTACCTCCAAGTTCCCCGATAGAATCCTAGACAAAACCCAACTCCAAAGGTTTCTAGGATGCCTCAATTATGTGTCCGACTTTTTAAAAGACATCAGGCCCATTTGCAAACCTCTTTTTCAAAGGTTGAAAAAAGATAAAGCACCCTGGACGGATGAGCACACAAAAGCAGTCAAATCCATCAAATCCCTTGTCAGAAAGATTCCGTGTCTTAGCCTTATCGATGAGTCAGCCGATCTTATCATAGAAACAGACGCGTCAGACATAGGATATGGAGGAATCTTAAAACAGTGCAAGGATAAGCACGAGTCAATTGTCAGATTTCATTCTGGAATCTGGAATAGTACCCAATTAAATTACTCCACTGTCAAAAAAGAAATTTTGGCCATAGTCCTTTGTGTTCAAAAATTTCAAGGGGAGTTAATCAATAAATCTTTTACCATAAAGACAGATTCAAAAGCCTCAACTTTTGTTTTGGTTAAAGATGTCAAAAATCTCGTCTCCAAACAGATCTTTGCCAGGTGGCAAGCTATCCTATCTTGTTTTGATTACAAGATCTTGCCTATAAAAGGAACCCAAAATCCCTTGGCAGACTATCTCTCAAGAGAACATCTCTCTAGAGAAACCCTTCCTTAGCTTTCTTCTCCCTTCTTCTTTTCCATGGGTGGAGGCAAGAAAAGCAAGACAGATAAAGCCTCTTCCTCTTCAAAAGGAAAGGCACCTGCTTCGAACATCCCTTCACCAATGAAGGTTGACTATTACGCCATCTTCAACGATGAAGGTTTCACCCCAGTAACCAGAAGTCGAAGAAACAGAGGAATCCACATAAATGAGCCTTCAGCCCAAGAAACTGCAGCTCCTTCGGAGCCAACAACCTTTTCACAGGCCGTAACTCCATTACCAAAGTTTGTTCCACAAACTCCTGTTCAAGGTTATGCCCAGAAATCAACAACGGTCTTTGACTGTATTGTTGAACCAGAATTCGAAGGAAGAAACGCCATTGAAATTGCTCTTCTTACCTTCCCTAATGGTTTCAATTTCCTTCCCGAAACAACCCTAAAAACTAGAAAGTTTTATGAGTTGATCCTTATTGATACCGGCTCTGCCAAAATTACTCACAGTCCTGATTCCAGAACTGGACAAGTAATTTTCTCTTCAAAAATCAAGATCTTCCGAGTTATAACTCCAACAAAATGGAATCAAGAGTTATACACAGAGAAGAAATTTTCAGTTCGTCACAATCCGCCGTCATACAATTATCACGACTATATGGCCGCCTGGACCAAGATTCTTTGGCTTGACTCCAAAAATCATTCCTGGTTTATACGATTCGCAACAACGCTTACGAACAATGCTACCACTTTGGTTCGTCACATGGTGGAGAACCTTCGGGTTCGAAAGGGAGATTCTTCCAGTCCAAATACAAGAGTCTCTTCATCACTTTTCCAATTATATAGCAAAAACGGCAATTCCCTCTGAATTACGTTTTGTAATGACTTTTCAGATTCCATGGATCTTAGCTTGGAATCAGGGTGTCAAAGTCCTTTATGGATACGAACGCTCGTAAAAATCATACGAGTTAAATGGTGGGAAAAATATTCCATCAATTACTCGGACACTGCTTGGTCATCAGAAAGTGGTTCATCAACAACACGCACCACCAGGATATATCGACAATTCATCAACAAGAATTGGCGAAACAGAAATCAGACTTGATGGCAAGAATGGCTCAGGCCACCACTCAAGCTGACTTAGACAAAATCGTTGCAGAAGCCGCCGCCAACTCCGCTTCAGCAGCAAACAAATCTCTTTCTAATACATCATCGGTCCACCTTGAAGACTTCGAAGACGATGAAGATACCCATCCTTTTCCAGATTATGGGTATCCCTAAATCAACCTCCGAGCTGAAATTTTACCCTGTACATTCTGCACCTCTTTTTTATATTTCGTAGCTGCTTTAGTCTGTTTTGCAGCTGCTTTCTTGTAATTACTTCATCTTTATTTTTTTAATTTGCTACCGAACAAGTTAATTATCGGTAGTATTCAAAAAAAAAAAAAAAAAAGGTAGTAAGTACAATTATGTAAATTACACGTATTGTCAATTATCCCTCTGGCTAAAGTTCAACTCCAACTTCCCATGAAGCTTGTTCGATAAACAGCGCTCCAACGAACTGTGTGATCGTAGAGCTTGTAGACTCGTTAATTTTGAAGAATTGTAGACTTTTGAAGGCTTCCGTCCGTTAGTCGACAGTCAGGTGTTCCACGCAGCGTGAAGCGTAAGACGGTTGGTAAGCTTGACAGCTAGCAGTTGCCGACAAAATCCTACAAAACAATAAAATTATACGACACTTTAGTAAAAGCACCTTTAATAAAGCCAACTTTATTAAAGCCACTTTCACGGGGAGGAAGACGAGCACCATCGCCAGCTCAAAACAGCTCATTCACCACTGAGCCCCATGTCGGTGTGAAGCTGCTGAACCTCCGAGCGCAGCTGCTGCTCAATCGGAGAAGAATCGGAGCTAGTGCTCGCTCCGCTCCGCTGAGGCCGGGGCACATCCGCATAAAGGCGCCGCTCGTACGAGCCGAGCCCAAGAACTGATCCATCAGGCCGAACCCCTCCAGTAGCCTCCAAGAAGGCCTCTCTACAGTCTTCCTTGTTGGGATTTATACCCTAGAATTCGTAATTTGTAATAGAATATTTTATGAATAAATAAAAGTATTATTTTAGTGAATTTTGTGCAATTTATTATATGTTGATATTCGTTAAATATTCAAACATTAATAGAAAATTCCAGAGTTACTGATTCTGTAATCTTGACTACTATGAGATATAAAGCGGATCTAGTCAAAGATAGTAACTCAAATAGTCTACAGTAAACAAGTATGGTTAGGAAACCTTATTCTTGTAACACTGTTGATGTTGTTCACTAATTTGATCCAAATCATTAGCATGATGTAGATGCAAGTGGAAACATCATATGTAATGAGTTTATATAAGACTGGACCAGGATAATAAATCGATTCCTAAATAACACCGTTGATAGGAAATGATTTATAATATCAAATTTACATTATTAAGATTGATACGTCTCAATCCTGAGTATGTTGTGAACTCACATTAATGAAGTCTTTTCCTTTGATTCACATAGTTGAGGGTGATCTGTTGATACACTCGATAAACTCCCATTTTGGGGAAATGACTAAAATAGTGCTTGGGAACATTTCTATACAAGATGGCATTCATAACTTTCCAAAAACAAATGAAAGTGTTAGTGCGACACTATTCTAACTTAAGAACTTTAGGTATCTCCCTTGTTGTAATGATTCAATACTTGAACATGAGGCCTCACCTTCTCACTGGCCCGAGAAGGATCGTTCTATACTTGAAAACTATAGAAAAATATTCATTAGAGAATCATCGGGTACACAAGGATAAAAGAGATAATTACAAGGGTACAACAGTAATTTTGACCCAGTTGTAATTATGAGATTACCACGTGAAGGATATGTCAAAACAAACTTAATAACAAATGGACATAACCCATCTATAGTGAGGGGAGTTCAACTTAGGGTTTATAGTGGAATTACCCTAAGTTAATAATTATGATTAATTTATTAGTGAGTTTAATTAATAAATCAATAATTATTGGAGCCCATGATCTATAGGTCCATCAAGTCTCTGTGCTAGCCCTAACATCATTGTAACTAACCAAGTTATTAATTTAACTAGGAAGAAAGAATTATATTTAAGTAATTAAATTACTTAAATAAAGGGATATATTAATTGTTTAAATAAAATTTTTATTTAAATGGAAATTAATATTAACATTATTAATTATTTAAATAATGAGTTTATTTAAATAGAAATTTATAATGAATATTATTAATTAAATAATGAGTTTATTTAATTTAATATTAAAAGGAGAGAATTAAATATATTTGTTTTATGAAACAAATAAGTATTTTACCTAAAATAATTAATTAAATGAATTTGATTCAATATTAATTGGTTAAGAGAATTTTAGGAAATGTGTATTTAAATTGAAAAGATTATTTGAATTTTTTCAAAATTTAAATATATATAAAAGATAAAGATTAAATTATAAAATAAATTAAAAAAAAAAGGAAAAGTCAAAGTAGCTCACGCTACTTTGACATTTAAAAAGTTTTTTTAAAAAAAAAAAAAAAGTGGACTGACGCCTCTTTACTTTTTTTTATTTTTTTTTAATTTTATTTAAATAATTTTGATTATTTAAATTAAATGAAATAAGAATCCTAATTTGATTAGGAAACTAATTCTTATTTTCTTATAAATATGACCATTGGGTGCTCATATATACACACTTTGATATTTATAAAAAACTCTCTCTTTTAGTCTCCCATATTGCCGATTTTGGCATAGAAAAATAAGAAGAATTTGTTTCTTATTCTTTTTTTCTTCCATTTCGATTCCCACAAGTCGGGTTGGTTTATGATCGGGATATAGCAATACACCAAATAAAATAAAATAAAACAACAATCGTTTTAAAATGAACATAATAGGGTGCTAATACCTTCCCTATGTGTGAATGAACTCCCGAACCCATTTTCAATAGTTAGTAGACCATCCTTAGTTAATGACTAGGTGACTAATCACACCTAATTTATAAATCCAATGATTAGTGGCGACTCACCCTTTTTATTTTTCCACGTCGCGTTTACGTAGCGACAAACATATCTTTGATTACAACAACTATAGTGAGGAAAGAAAGGTATTTCTTGCTAGTGCAAAATTCACTAATTATGCTTATGTTTGGTGGTCTCAATTGAAGGAAAAACTAAGGAGAGATCGACAACCACATATTGAAACTTGGTATGAACTTAAATATCACATGAGGAAGAGGTTTGTGCCGAGCCAAAGTCAGAGAGCTATTGTGAAAGAATTTCTAGATCTTACACAAGGTGAAAGGAGTGTTGAAGCTTATCACAAGGAGTTTGAAGTTCTCATGGCAAGGGCTGTCTTTTTTGAAGATAATGAGTCTACAATGACACGGTTCTTAAAGGGTTTAAAAGAGGAGATTGCTTATTGTGTCGAAGGAAAAACATATGTAGAATTGGAACACATGGTTTACTATGCAATTACAGTGGAAAAGAGACTTGAAAGAAGGGCTGCAAAAAGGTATTCTATAAAACATCTTTCGAATCTGATTCCTTCTCAAGAAAATCAATTAAAGAGTGCATTAAAGAGAAAGGATGTGGCTGCCAATGGCTTGATTAAGAAAAAGGTAACATTTGCTTTACAATACCACTTCCAATCAAATATTCATATGAGGGAAACTTATGATGCATGTGAGTTAAAAAAGTGTTCTACCTTTGAAAAGAATGTGAATTGTCAAAAAGAGAGTGAGCCAAAAGAAAGAGAGATGAATTTTCAAAAAGAAGAGTGTGAAAAAGAAATTATTGAAATAAGTGAGCCAAAAGAAAGAGAGATGAGTGCTCAAAAAGAAATGAGTGACATGAGTGAGTCAAAAGAAAGAGATTTGAGTTCAAAAGAAAGAGTGTTTGAAAAGAATGAAAGAGAAATTGAAAAGAAAGAGAGTTGTGAGTCAAAAATGAATGAGAGGAATGGTGAGAACATTGTGAGTTTTGTAGAAAGTGAGGCTAGGAAAACAATGATTTCAAATAAAACCCACTTTGTACTTGTGTGCAAAGATTCTTTCTTTCTAACTTATGAACTTAACCTTTGCTTTTCTAGTGTTTTAGCTAATGTTTTGCAGAATTACATTGATCAATTTTCAATTGGAATGGAGCACAAAGTAGATGCATTTCAAGGGGCTGAAATACTTAAGGCACCACCATACTTCATGGAAAAAGATGTTGCCAACGAGATCCAAGGCTAGAAAAGGAAGTTTCTTACTTTTAATCCTATTGCATCGGTTTGTTTAAATGATTATTTCTTGTTTTCCAATTCTGATTTTAAGACTAGAAATCATCCAAACCAATTATAATTTTATGATAAACATGCATTCTTTTCTAGCAAAATTCTTTTGGATGATCTTTACTTGTTTGACAGCTTATCACTTGCAAAACATGTTAAGCTAGCCTATCCATTTACTTGTGATGATTTTCATAGTTCATATTTGTTTGCTAGAGTGTATTTCAAATCTGAATTTTTCCAACTTCAATTGGGTTCTAAAGATAAACATATGTTTTGTGCCACAAGAGTTGTCTTTGATAAAATAATTGAAGAGTGTATGGATAGTCTCGATTGTGTAACTTTTTTGGATTGCTCAAACACATTAAACCTACTTGAGTTGGATTATGGTTCATATTATTTGAGATATTTATTATCTTCACCATGTGATCATCTTAAGAGTATTGTGGAGTATGAGAAAATTTTTGAGATTGACTATGGTCCACATATTCTTTTCAGCTTCTTAACACTAAGTTTTACCTTTTCTGTGAGTGTTGTGGTCTTTCATAAGCTAGATTTTGATGTGGATATAATGGGATGGAAGTTCAAAGTTTTTGATCCGGGGAGGAGTTAGACAAGGGAGAAGACATCAAGATGCTTACAAATATGATTTGCAAGGTAAGTATGCTTTATGTGTTTTTATTTATGTTATTAACTTAATTTATTGCAATGTAGGTAATGTTATAGATTCGAGGACGAATCCTTTTCAAGAGGGAGGGGATGATATGAATCATGGAACGTCACAAATAGCTCAAGGACCAATCACAAGATCAAATATCAAGAGAAGCATTGAACATCCATTTACAAGCCTACATTAGCAAAGTCAAGACAAGCTTTGAAGATCAAAGCATGGAGGCTAAAAAAGAGGACTTGATGAACTTCAATCTATGCCAAATGCATTTTGAAGAAGAGTATTGAAGACTTGTTCAATCAGAAATGAAGAGAAGAGCTAATTAGGAAAGTTGCACCACTTTTGCAAACTTTCCTTATTTGGACCACTTTCCATATTTGTTCCCGAACTTGCCATATATGATGTCCACAAATTTACAATGTATTTGGCATGTTTTAGGCCTTTATTTATCAGTTTTAATGCTTAGAATAGTTTAGGAATGATATAATATCTTCTAGGGCAAAACTTTCCTAAAATGCACCAAATGCACTTAAGGAAAGATTTGGCAGATTTTGTGCCTCCTTGTAATCCGAATTTCGTTGTTGATTTTAGGGTTTTCTTGGCTATTTAAAGGCCTCATTTGTAACCCTAAACATGAAGAATTCATATGATAGAAAATAGCTTTGTTTTGCTTATTGCTTGGTTGATTTTACCTTGCATTTTGTAGCCTTGTTTTAGGTTGCATGTTTTAGAAACATTCATGCATAACTTGATCTATTGTGTTTGTGGATTGTTTCGATCTTGAAATAAGAACAAGTTCTCTTATTTCAAGGTATTAGATCATTGGAATAATCTTCTTCTTCTTTGTTTCCAAGGTTTTTACCTTATTATTCATTGGGGTTTTAGGATTTGCATCTAGGGGTTCTTTGTGTTTCAAAGGGTTTCTATTTCAATTTTCTAAGGTTTCATATCAGGATTCCCAAAGAAGAGGTTCCTCCATTTGGATCTTTAGAATGGACGAAATAACGAGGAAAACTTTGACAAGTGGGAAACCGTAGGTCTTTGGTATCAATATGGTACGAAGAGTGAAACAAGTACTCTGAAACAAGCTTTTCAATTACAAACAAGTTTTTGAAGTGGTTCGGATCCTCTTTCGATATTTTGGTCCAAACAGGATTCCAAGAGAAGAGGTTCCTCCATTTGGATCTTTAGGATGGATGAAATCACGAGGAAAATTTTGACTAGTGGGAAACCTTAGGTCTTTGGTATCAATATGGTCCGAAGAGTGAAACAAGTACTTTGAAACAAGCTTTTCAATTACAAATAAGTTTTTGGAGTGGTTCGGATCCTCTTTCGATATTTTGGTCCAAACAGGATTCCCAAAGAAGATGTTCCTCCATTTGGATCTTTAGGATGGACGAAATCACGAGGAAAACTTTGACAAGCGGGAAACCTTAGGTCTTCGGATTCAATTTGGTCTAGAGAGTGAAACAAGTACTTTGAGACAAGCTTTTCAATTACAAACAAGTTTTTGGAGTGGTTCGGATCCTCTTTCGATATTTTGGTCCAAACAGGATTCCCAAAGAAGAGGTTCCTCCATTTGGATCTTTAAGATGGACCAAATAAAGAGCACAACTTTGACAAGTGGGAAACCTTAGGTGTTCATATTATATTTGGTCTAGAGAGTGAAACAAGTACTTTGAAACAAGCTTTTCAATTACAAACAATTTTTTGGAGTGGTTCGGATCCTCTTTCCATATTTTGGTGCAAACAGGATTCCCAAAGAAGAGGTTCCTTCATTTGGATCTTTTGGATGGACCAAATCATGAGGGCAATTTTGACAAGTGGGAAACCTTAGGTCTTTGGTGATACGAAAACGCTATGGAATTGCTCTTAAAACCCTTAAACTTAACTAAGGACCCTAAAAGATCAAACCATAAAACCCACATATGCCATTCGAAGCAACCCAAGGAAAGGCTAGAAAACAGATTACCTTATGTTGATCTAAAAATCATGAAACGGACAAACATTACATTCCATCATTTCATGATCTGAGACACTTCACAAGTAGCACGATCATCTCCACTTGAATGACTCTAAACAAGTAATCTATGAAAAGACTACAAAGGGGTGTGGCTCAAGGCTCTCCATTTGTTCCAAAGGCAACTTTTCATTACATTTTTAATCCTTTTCTTCTCGCTCAAATCTCTCTCGCTTCACCGACTCCCTTTTATCTCTTCTTTTTTGTTGTTCTTGTTCCATCCTCTTTAATCTCTCTCTTTCTTCTTCTTTAGTTTCATCTCCTTCTAGAGCCAAATCTATCTTGTTAGGGCACACCTCCCGAATATGCCCCCTTCCATGACATTTATTACACTTGATATCTCTAGTATGTATTGTCATAATGGAAGAATTTTGTGGTTGCAAAAAAATTAGGGTTTTGAAAGATGAAGAAAAAAAAACTGTTTGGTATTCAAAGTTTGAAACGAGTTTTTAGGTGATTTAAGTTCTGATTTTGGATTTGATACCGTCTGTAATTTTGTATAGGATCAAAAAATAAACATATTGGAAAAAAATTTCGTAGGAAAAGGTAAAGGGACGAGGCCAATAGGTGATGTACAAGTTGGAACAAAAATCTGGAAATTTCTGTTTTTTTTTAATGAAAGCGATTATGATGAGGGATTAGAAAAAGTGAAGACGTAGGTGATGAAGTAAATGAATTTACCTTTGATAACTCTCTCCCAGAGCAAGCTTTGATACAAAATGATACGAACCCTCAAGCTTTTCCGTTCACGGGTCCATCATCCGGTTCTTGAATCCGTCAACGCTTGAGGGTTCGTATCATTTGGTATGAATATGGTCCGAACAGTGAAACATGTACCTTGAAACAACCTTTTCAATTACAAACAAGTTTTTGGAGTGGTTCGGATCCTCTTTCGATACTTTGGTCCAAAGAGGATTCCCAAAGAAGAGGTTTCTCCATTTGTATCTTTAGGATGGACGAAATCACGAGGAAAACTTTGACAAGTGGGAAACCTTAGTTTTTTGGTATCAATATGGTCCGAAGAGTGAAACAAGTACTTTGAAACAAGCTTTTCAATTACAAACAAGTTTTTGGAGTGGTTCGAATCCTCTTTCGATATTTTGGTCCAAACAGGATTCCAAAAGAAGAGGTTCCTCCATTTGTATCTTTAGGATAGACCAAATCATGAGCACAACTTTGACAAGTGGGAAACCTAAGGTCTTCGAATTCAATTTCGTCTAGAGAGTGAAACAAGTACTTTAAAACAAGCTTTGCAATTACAAACAAGTTTTTGCAGTGCTTCGGATCCTCTTTCGATATTTTGGTCCAAACAAGATTACCAAAGAAGAGGTTTCATGATTTGGATCTTTTGGATGGACCAAATCATGATGGCAATTTTGAAAAGTGGGACAACTTTGGTCTTTGGTATGAATATGGTCCGAAGAGTGAAACTTGTACTTTGAAACAGGCTTTTCAATTACAAACAAGTTTTTGGAGTGATTCGGATCCTCTTTCGATATTTTGGTCCAAAGATGATTCCCAAAGAAGAGGTTCCGCCATTTGGATCTTTAGTATGGACGAAATCACGAGGAAAACTTTGACAAGTGGGAAACCTCAGGTATTCAGATTCAATATGGTCCGAAGATTGAAACAAGTACTTTGAAACAAGCTTTTCAATTACAAACAAGTTTTTGTAGTGGTTCGGATCCTCTTTCGATATTTTTGTCCAAACAGGATTCCCAAAGAAGAGGTTCCTCCGTTTGGATCTTTAGGATGTACGAAATCACGAGGAAAACTTTGACAAGTGGGAAACCTTACGTCTTCGGATCAATATGGTCCGAAGAGTGAAACAAGTACTTTGAAACAAGCTTTTCAATTACAAACAAGTTTTTGGAGTTGTTTGGATCCTCTTTCGATATTTTGGTCCAAACAGGATTCCTAAAGAAGAGATTCCTCCATTTGTATCTACAGTATGGACGAAATCACGAGGAAAACTTTGACATGTGGGAAACCTTAGGTCCTTGGTATGAATATGGTCCGTAAAGTGAAACAAGTACTTTGAAACAAGCTTTTCAATTACAAACAAGTTTTTGTAGTGGTTCGGATCCTCTTTCGATATTTTAGTCCAAACAGGATGGCCAAAGAAGAGGTTCCTTGATTTGGATCTTAAGGATGGACAAAATCGCGAGGAAAAGTTTGACAAGTTGGAAACATTAGGTCTTTTGTATGAATATGGTCCGAAGAGTGAAACAAGTACTTTGAAACAAGCTTTTCAATTACCGACAAGTTTTTGGAGTGGTTCGGATCCTCTTTCGATATGTTGGTCCAAAGTGGATTCCCAAAAAAGAGGTTCCTCTATTTGGATCTTTAGGATAGACGAAATCAGAAGGAAAACTTTTACAAGTGGGAAACCTAAGATCTTTGGTATCAATATGGTCCGAAGAGTGAAACAAGTACTTTGAAACAGGCTTTTCAATTACAAACAAGTTTTTGGAGTGGTTCGGATCCTCTTTTGATATTTTGGTCCAAACAGGATTCCCAAAGTAGAGGGTCCTCCGTTTGGATCTTTTGGATGTACGAAATCACGAGGAAAAGTTTGACAAGTGGGAAACCTGAGGTCTTCGGATCAATATGGTCCGAAGAGTGAAACAAGTACTTTGAAACAAGCTTTTCAATTACAAACAAGTTTTTAGAGTGGTTCGGATCCTCCTTCGATATTTTGGTCCAAATAGGATTCCCAAAGAAGAGGTTCCTCCATTTGGATCTTTTGTATGGACGACATCACGAGGAAAACTTTGACAAGTGGGAAACCTGAGGTATTAGGATTCAATATGGTCCGAAGAGTGAAACAAGTACTTTGAAACAAGCTTTTCAATTACAAACAAGTTTTTTGAGTGGTTCGGATCCTCTTTCGATATTTTGGTCCAAACAGGATTCCCAAAGAAGAGTTTCCTCCATTTGGATCTTTAGGATGTACGAAATCATGAGGAAAACTTTGACAAGTGGGAAACCTTAGGTCTTCAGATTAATATGGTCCGAAGAGTGAAACAAGTACTTTGAAACAAGCTTTTTAATTACAAACAAGTTTTTTGGAGTGGTTCGGATCCTCTTTCGATATTTTGGTCCAAACAGGATTCCCAAAGAAGAGGTTTCATGATTTGGATCTTTTGGATGGACCAAATCATGATGGCAATTTTGAAAAGTGGGAAAACTTTGGTCTTTGGTATGAATATGGTCCGAAGAGTGAAACTTGTTCTTTGAAACAGGCTTTTCAATTACAAACAAGTTTTTGGAGTGGTTCGGATCCTCTTTCGATATTTTGGTCCCAACAGGATTCCCAAAGAAGAAGTTCCGCCATTTGGATCTTTAGTATGGACGAAATCACGAGGAAAACTTTGACAAGTGGGAAACCTAAGGTATTCAGATTCAATATGGTCCGAAGATTGAAACAAGTACTTTGAAACAAGCTTTTCAATTACAAACAAGTTTTTGTAGTGGTTCAGATCCTCTTTCAATATTTTTGTCGAAACAGGATTCCGAAAGAAGAGGTTCCTCCGTTTGGATCTTTAGGATGTACGAAATCACGAGGAAAACTTTGACAAGTGGGAAACCTTAGGTCTTCGGATAAATATGGTCCGAAGAGTGAAAGAAGTACTTTGAAACAAGCTTTTCAATTACAAACAAGTTTTTGGAGTTGTTCGGATCCTCTTTCGATATTTTGGTCCAAACAGGATTCCCAACGAAGAGGTTCCTCCTTTTGGATCTTTAGGATGGACCAAATCATGAGCACAACTTTGACAAGTGGGAAACCTGAGGTCTTCGGATCAATATGGTCCGAAGAGTGAAACAACTACTTTGAAACAAGCTTTTCAATTACAAACAAGTTTTTGGAGTGGTTCGGATCCTCTTTCGATATTTTGGTCCAAACAGGATTCCCAAAGAAGAGGTTCCTCCATTTGGTTGTTTAGGATGGACGATCACGAGGAAAATTTTGACAAGTGGGAAACCTTAGGTCTTCGGATTCAATATGGTCCGAGAGTAAAACAAGTACTTTGAAAAAAGCTTTTCAATTACCAACAAGTTTTTGGAGTGGATCGGATCCTCTTTCGATATGTTGCTCAAAAGAGGATTCCCAAAGAAGAGGTTCTTCCATTTGGATCTTTAGGATTGATGAAATCATGAGGAAAACTTTGACAAGTGGGAAACCTTAGGTCTTTGGTATCAATACGGTCCGAAGAGTGAAACAAGTACATTGAAACAAGCTTTTCAATTACAAACAAGTTTTTGGAGAGGTTCGGATCCTCTTTCGATATTTTGGTCCAAACAGGATTCCCAAAGAAGCGGTTCCGCCATTTGGATCTTTAGTATGGACAAAATCACGAGGAAAACTTTGACAAGTGGGAAACCTGAGATATTCAGATTCAATATGGTCCGAAGATTGAAACAAGTACTTTGAAACAAGCTTTTCAATTACAAACAAGTTTTTGGAGTGGTTCGGATCCTCTTTCGATATTTTGGTCCAAACCGGATTCCCAAAGAAGAAGTTCCTCTGTTTGGATCTTTAGGATGTACGAAATCACGAGGAAAAGTTTGACAAGTGGGAAACCTGAGGTCTTCGGATCAATATGGTCCGAAGAGTGAAACAAGTACTTTGAAACAAGCTTTTCAATTACAAACAAGTTTTTAGAGTGGTTCGGATCCTCTTTCGATATTTTGGTCCAAATAGGATTCCCAAAGAAGAGGTTCCTCCATTTGGATCTTTTGTATGGACGACATCACGAGGAAAACTTTGACAAGTGGGAAACCTGAGGTATTAGGATTCAATATGGTCCGAAGAGTGAAACAAGTACTTTGAAACAAGCTTTTCAATTACAAACAAGTTTTTTGAGTGGTTCGGATCCTCTTTCGATATTTTGGTCCAAACAGGATTCCCAAAGAAGAGTTTCCTCCATTTGGATCTTTAGGATGTACGAAATCATGAGGAAAACTTTGACAAGTGGGAAACCTTAGGTCTTCAGATTAATATGGTCCGAAGAGTGAAACAAGTACTTTGAAACAAGCTTTTTAATTACAAACAAGTTTTTTGGAGTGGTTCGGATCCTCTTTCGATATTTTGGTCCAAACAGGATTCCCAAAGAAGAGGTTTCATGATTTGGATCTTTTGGATGGACCAAATCATGATGGCAATTTTGAAAAGTGGGAAAACTTTGGTCTTTGGTATGAATATGGTCCGAAGAGTGAAACTTGTACTTTGAAACAGGCTTTTCAATTACAAACAAGTTTTTGGAGTGGTTCGGATCCTCTTTCGATATTTTGGTCCCAACAGGATTCCCAAAGAAGAAGTTCCGCCATTTGGATCTTTAGTATGGACGAAATCACGAGGAAAACTTTGACAAGTGGGAAACCTAAGGTATTCAGATTCAATATGGTCCGAAGATTGAAACAAGTACTTTGAAACAAGCTTTTCAATTACAAACAAGTTTTTGTAGTGGTTCAGATCCTCTTTCAATATTTTTGTCGAAACAGGATTCCGAAAGAAGAGGTTCCTCCGTTTGGATCTTTAGGATGGACCAAATCATGAGCACAACTTTGACAAGTGGGAAACATGAGGTATTCGGATTCAATATGGTTCGAAGAGTGAAACAACTACTTTGAAACAAGCTTTTCAATTACAAACAAGTTTTTGGAGTGGTTCGGATCCTCTTTCGATATTTTGGTCCAAACAGGATTCCCAAAGAAGAGGTTCCTCCATTTGGTTGTTTAGGATGGACGATCACGAGGAAAATTTTGACAAGTGGGAAACCTTAGGTCTTCGGATTCAATATGGTCCGAGAGTAAAACAAGTACTTTGAAAAAAGCTTTTCAATTACCAACAAGTTTTTGGAGTGGATCGGATCCTCTTTCGATATGTTGCTCAAAAGAGGATTCCCAAAGAAGAGGTTCTTCCATTTGGATCTTTAGGATTGACGAAATCATGAGGAAAACTTTGACAAGTGGGAAACCTTAGGTCTTTGGTATCAATACGGTCCGAAGAGTGAAACAAGTACATTGAAACAAGCTTTTCAATTACAAACAAGTTTTTGGAGAGGTTCGGATCCTCTTTCGATATTTTGGTCCAAACAGGATTCCCAAAGAAGCGGTTCCGCCATTTGGATCTTAAGTATGGACAAAATCACGAGGAAAACTTTGACAAGTGGGAAACCTGAGATATTCAGATTCAATATGGTCCGAAGATTGAAACAAGTACTTTGAAACAAGCTTTTCAATTACAAACAAGTTTTTGGAGTGGTTCGGATCCTCTTTCGATATTTTGGTCCAAACCGGATTCCCAAAGAAGAAGTTCCTCTGTTTGGATCTTTAGGATGTACGAAATCACGAGGAAAACTTTGACAAGTGGGAAACCTTAGGTCTTCGGATCAATATGGTCCGAAGAGTGAAACAAGTACTTTGAAACAAGCTTTTCAATTACAAACAAGTTTTTGCAGTTGTCCGGACCCTCTTTCGATATTTTGGTCCAAAAAGATTCCCAAAGAAGAGGTTCCTCCATTTGCATCTACAGTATGGACGAAATCACGAGGAAAACTTTGACAAGTGGGAAACCTTAGGTCCTTGGTATGAATATGGTCCGAAAAATAAAACAAGTACTTTCAAACAAGCTTTTCAATTACAAACAAGTTTTTGTAGTGGCTCAGATCCTCTTTCAATATTTTAGTCCAAACAGGATGGCCAAAGAAGAGGTTCCTTGATTTGGATCTTAAGGATGGACAAAATCGCGAGGAAAACTTTGACAAGTTTTAAACATTAGGTCTTTTGTATGAATATGGTCCGAAAAGTGAAACAAGTACTTTGAAAAAAGCTTTTCAATTACCGACAAATTTTTTGAGTGGTTCGGATCCTCTTTCTTTATGTTGCTCCAAGGTGGATTCCCAAAGAAGAGGTTCCTCCATTTGGATCTTTAGTATGGACGAAATCACGAGGAAAACTTTGACAAGTGGGAAACCTGAGGTATTAGGATTCAATATGGTCCGAAGAGTGAAACAAGTACTTTCAAACAAGCTTTTCAATTACAAACAAGTTTTTGGAGTGGTTCGGATCGTCTTCGATATTTTGGTCCAAACAGGATTCCCAAAGAAGAGGTTCCTCCATTTGGATCTTTAGGATGTACGAAATCGTGAGGAAAACTTTGACAAGTGAGAAACCACAGGTCTTCGGATCAATATGGTCCGAAGAGTGAAACAACTACTTTGAAACAAGCTTTTCAATTACAAACAAGTTTTTGGAGTGGTTCGGACCCTCTTTCAATATTTTGGTCCAAATAGGAATCCCAAAGAAGAGTTTCCTCCGTTTGGATCTTTAGGATGTACGAAATCATGAGGAAAACTTTGACAAGTGGGAAACCTTAGGTCTTCAGATTAATATGGTCAGAAGAGTGAAACAAGTACTTTGAAACAAGCTTTTTCATTACAAACAAGTTTTTTGGAGTGGTTTGGATCCTCTTTCGATATTTTGGTCCAAACTGGATTCCCAAAGAAGAGGTTTCATGATTTGGATCTTTTGGATGGACCAAATCATGATGGCAATTTTGAAAAGTGGGAAAACTTTGGTCTTTGGTATGAATATGGTCCGAAGAGTGAAACTTGTACTTTGAAACAGGCTTTTCAATTACAAACAAGTTTTTGGAGTGGTTCGGATCCTCTTTCGATATTTTGGTCCAAACAGGATTCCCAAAGAAGAAGTTCCGCCATTTGGATCTTTAGTATGGACAAAATCACGAGGAAAACTTTGACAAGTGGGAAACCTAAGGTATTCAGATTCAATATAGTCCGAAGATTGAAACAAGAACTTTGAAACAAGCTTTTCAATTACGAACAAGTTTTTGGAGTGGTTCGAATCCTCTTTCGATATTTTGGTCCAAACAGGATTCCCAAAGAAGAGGTTCTTCTATTTGGATCTTTAGGATGGACCAAATCATGAGCACAACTTTGACAAGTGGGAAACCTGAGGTATTCGGATTCAATATGGTCCGAAGAGTGAAACAACTACTTTGAAACAAGCTTTTCAATTACAAACAAGTTTTTGGAGTGGTTCGGATCCTCTTTCGATATTTTGGTCCAAACCGGATTCCCAAAGAAGAAGTTCCTCTGTTTGGATCTTTAGGATGTACGAAATCACGAGGAAAACTTTGACAAGTGGGAAACCTTAGGTCTTCGGATCAATATGGTCCGAAGAGTGAAACAAGTACTTTGAAGCAAGCTTTTCAATTACCGACAAATTTTTTGAGTGTTTCGGATCCTCTTTCTTTATGTTGCTCCAAAGTGGATTCCCAAAGAAGAGGTTCCTCCATTTGGATCTTTAGTATGGACGAAATCACGAGGAAAACTTTGACAAGTGGCAAACCTGAGGTATTAGGATTCAATATGGTCCGAAGAGTGAAACAAGTACTTTCAAACAAGCTTTTCAATTACAAACAAGTTTTTGGAGTGGTTCGGATCGTCTTCGATATTTTGGTCCAAACAGGATTCCCAAAGAAGAGGTTCCTCCATTTGGATCTTTAGGATGTACGAAATCGTGAGGAAAACTTTGACAAGTGGGAAACCACAGGTCTTCGGATCAATATGGTCCGAAGAGTGAAACAAGTACTTTGAAACAAGCTTTTCAATTACACACATGTTTTTGGAGTGGTTCGGATCCTCTTTCGATATTTTGGTCCAAACAGGAATCCCAAAGAAGAGTTTCCTCCGTTTGGATCTTTAGGATGTACGAAATCATGAGAAAAACTTTGACAAGTGGGAAACCTTAGGTCTTCAGATTAATATGGTCAGAAGAGTGAAACAAGTACTTTGAAACAAGCTTTTTAATTACAAACAAGTTTTTTGGAGTGGTTTGGATCCTCTTTCGATGTTTTGGTCCAAACTGGATTCCCAAAGAAGAGGTTTCATGATTTGGATCTTTTGGATGGACCAAATCATGATGGCAATTTTGAAAAGTGGGAAAACTTTGGTCTTTGGTATGAATATGGTCCGAAGAGTGAAACTTGTACTTTGAAACAGGCTTTTCAATTACAAACAAGTTTTTGGAGTGGTTCGGATCCTCTTTCGATATTTTGGTCCAAACAGGATTCCCAAAGAAGAAGTTCCGCCATTTGGATCTTTAGTATGGACAAAATCACGAGGAAAACTTTGACAAGTGGGAAACCTAAGGTATTCAGATTCAATATAGTCCGAAGATTGAAACAAGAACTTTGAAACAAGCTTTTCAATTACGAACAAGTTTTTGGAGTGGTTCGAATCCTCTTTCGATATTTTGGTCCAAACAGGATTCCCAAAGAAGAGGTTCTTCTATTTGGATCTTTAGGATGGACCAAATCATGAGCACAACTTTGACAAGTGGGAAACCTGAGGTATTCGGATTCAATATGGTCCGAAGAGTGAAACAACTACTTTGAAACAAGCTTTTCAATTACAAACAAGTTTTTGGAGTGGTTCGGATCCTCTTTCGATATTTTGGTCCAAACAGGATTCCCAAAGAAGAGGTTCCTCCATTTGGATCTTTAGGATGGACCAAATCATGAGCACAACTTTGACAAGTGGGAAACCTGAGGTATTCGGATTCAATATGGTCCAAAGAGTGAAACAACTACTTTGAAACAAGCTTTTCAATTACAAACAAGTTTTTGGAGTGGTTCGGATCCTCTTTCGATATTTTGGTCCTAACAGGATTCCCAAAGAAGAGGTTCCTCCATTTGGTTCTTTAAGATGGACGAAATCACGAAGAAAATTTTGACAAGTGGGAAACCTTAGGTCTTCGGATTCAATATGGTCCGAAGAGTAAAACAAGTACTTTGAAAAAAGCTTTTCAATTACCAACAAGTTTTTGGAGTGGATCGGATCCTCTTTCGATATGTTGGTCAAAAGAGGATTCCCAAAGAAGAGGTTCTTCCATTTGGATCTTTAGGATTGACGAAATCATGAGGAAAACTTTGACAAGTGGGAAACCTTAGGTCTTTGGTATCAATACGGTCCGAAGAGTGAAACAAGTACATTGGAACAAGCTTTTCAATTACAAACAAGTTTTTGGAGAGGTTCGGATCCTCTTTCAATTTTTTGGTCCAAACAGGATTCCCAAAGAAGAGGTTCCGCCATTTGGATCTTTAGTATGGACGAAATCACGAGGAAAACTTTGACAAGTGGGAAACCTGAGGTATTCAGATTCAATATGGTCCGAAGATTGAAACAAGTACTTTGAAACAAGCTTTTCAATTACAAACAAATTTTTGGAGTGGTTCGGATCCTCTTTCGATATTTTGGTCCAAACCGGATTCCCAAAGAAGAGGTTCCTCTGTTTGGATCTTTAGGATGTACGAAATCACGAGGAAAACTTTGACAAGTGGGAAACGTTAGGTCTTCGGATCAATATGGTCCGAAGAGTGAAACAAGTACTTTGAAACAAGCTTTTCAATTACAAACAAGTTTTTGGAGTTGTCCGGATCCTCTTTCAATATTTTTGTCCAAACAGGATTCCCAAAGAAGAGGTTCCTCCATTTGGATCTACAGTATGGACGAAATCACGAGGAAAACTTTGACAAGTGGGAAACCTTAGGTCCTTGGTATGAATATGGTCCGAAAAATAAAACAAGTACTTTCAAACAAGCTTTTCAATTACAAACAAGTTTTTGTAGTGGTTCGGATCCTCTTTCGATATTTTAGTCCAAACAGGATGGCCAAAGAAGAGGTTCCTTGATTTGGATCTTAAGGATGGACAAAATCGTGAGGAAAAGTTTGACAAGTTGGAAACATTAGGTCTTTTGTATGAATATGGTCCGAAGAGTGAAACAAGTACTTTGAAACAAGCTTTTCAATTACCGACAAGTTTTTTGAGTGGTTCGGATCCTCTTTCGATATGTTGCTCCAAAGTGGATTCCCAAAGAAGAGGTTTCTCCATTTGGATCTTTAGTATGGACGAAATCACGAGGAAAACTTTGACAAGTGGGAAACCTGAGGTATTAGGATTCAATATGGTCCGAAGAGTGAAACAAGTACTTTCAAACAAGCTTTTCAATTACAAACAAGTTTTTGGAGTGGTTCGGATCGTCTTCGATATTTTGGTCCAAACAGGATTCCCAAAGAAGAGGTTCCTCCGTTTGGATCTTTAGGATGTACGAAATCACGAGGAAAACTTGACAAGTGGGAAACCTTAGGTCTTCGGATTCAATATGGTCCGAAGAGTGAAACAAGTACTTTGAAACAAGCTTTTCAATTACAAACAAGTTTTTGGAGTGGTTCAGATCCTCTTTCGATATTTTGGTCCCATCATAATTCCAAAAGAAGAAGTTCTTCCATTTGGTTCTTTAGGATGGACGAAATCACGAGGAAAACTTGACAAGTGGGAAACCTTAGGTCTTCGGATTCAATATGGTCCGAAGAGTAAAACAAGTACTTTAAAACAAGCTTTTCAATTACCAACAAGTTTTGGGAATGGTTCGGATCCTCTTTCGATATGTTGGTCCAAAGAGGATTCCCAAAGAAGAGGTTCTTCCATTTGGATCTTTAGGTTGGACGAAATCTTGAGGAAAACTTTGACAAGTGGGAAACCTTATGTCTTCGGATCAATATGGTTCAAAGAGTGAA
This sequence comes from Gynostemma pentaphyllum, assembly GCA_028015215.1. Taxonomy (NCBI): domain Eukaryota; kingdom Viridiplantae; phylum Streptophyta; class Magnoliopsida; order Cucurbitales; family Cucurbitaceae; genus Gynostemma; species Gynostemma pentaphyllum. The sequence goes on along the minus strand of CM051355.1, from coordinate 41,472,417 downwards.
ACAAGTACTTTGAAACAAACTTTTCAATTACAAACAAGTTTTTGGAGTAGTTCGGATCCTCTTCGATATTTTGGTCCAAACAAGATTCCCAAAGAAGAGGTTCCTCCGCTTGGATCTTTAGGATGTACGAAATCACGAGGAAAACTTTGACAACTGGGAAACCTTAGGTCTTCGAATCAATATGGTCCGAAGAGTTAAACAAGTACTTTGAAACAAGCTTTTCAATTACAAACATGTTTTTGGAGTGGTTCGGATCCTCTTTCGATATTTTGGTCCAAAAAAGATTACCAAAGAAGAGGTTCCTCCATTTGGATCTTTAGTATGGACGAAATCACGAGGAAAACTTTGAGAAGTGGGAAACCTTAGGTCCTTTGTATGAATATGGTCCGAAAAGTGAAACAAGTACTTTGAAACAAGCTTTTCAATTACAAACAAGTTTTTGAGTGGTTTGGATCCTTTCCGATATTTTAGTCCAAACAGGATTGTCAAAGAAGAGGTTTCTTGATTTGGATCTTTAGGATGGAAAAAATCGCGAGGAAAACTTTGACAAGTGGGAAACCTTAGGTCCTTGGTATGAATATGGTCCGAAAAATAAAACAAGTACTTTCAAACAAGCTTTTCAATTACAAACAAGTTTTTGTAGTGGTTCGAATCCTCTTTCGATATTTTAGTCTAAACAGTATGGCCAAAGAAGAGGTTCCTTGATTTGGATCATTAGGATGGACAAAATTGTGAGGAAAACTTTGACAAGTTGGAAACATTAGGTCTTTTGTATGAATATGGTCCGAAGAGTGAAACAAGCTTTTCAATTACCGACAAGTTTTTTGAGTGGTTCGGATCCTCTTTCGATATTTTGGTCCAAACAGGATTCCCAAAGAAGAGGTTCCTCCATTTGGATCTTTAGTATGGACGAAATCACGAAGAAAACTTTGACAAGTGGGAAACCTGAGGTATTCAGATTCAATATGGTCCGAAGATTGAAACAAGTACTTTGAAACAAGCTTTTCAATTACAAACAAATTTTTGGAGTGGTTCGGATCCTCTTTCGATATTTTGGTCCAAACTGGATTCCCAAAGAAGAAGTTCCTCTGTTTGGATCTTTAGGATGTACGAAATCACGAGGAAAACTTTGACAAGTGGGAAACCTTAGGTCTTCGGATCAATATGGTCCGAAGAGTGAAACAAGTACTTTGAAGCAAGCTTTTCAATTACAAACAAGTTTTTGGAGTTGTCCGGATCCTCTTTCGATATTTTGGTCCAAACAGGATTCCCAAAGAAGAGGTTCCTCCATTTGGATCTACAGTATGGACGAAATCACGAGGAAAACTTTGACAAGTGGGAAACCTTAGGTCCTTGGTATGAATATGGTCCGAAAAATAAAACAAGTACTTTCAAACAAGCTTTTCAATTACAAACAAGTTTTTGTAGTGGTTCGGATCCTCTTTCGATATTTTAGTCCAAACAGGATGGCCAAAGAAGAGGTTCCTTGATTTGGATCTTAACGATGGACAAAATCGTGAGGAAAACTTTGACAAGTTGGAAACATTAGGTCTTTTGTATGAATATGGTCCGAAGAGTGAAACAAGTACTTTGAAACAAGCTTTTCAATTACAAACAAGTTTTTTGGAGTGGTTCGGATCCTCTTTCGATATTTTGGTCCAAACAGGATTCCCAAAGAAGAGGTTCCTCCATTTGTATCTTTAGGATGGACGACATCATGAGGAAAAGTTTGACAAGTGGGAAACTTTAGGTCCTCGGATCAATATAGTCCGAAGAGTGAAACAAGTACTTTGAAACAAGCTTTTCAATTACAAACAAGTTTTTGGAGTGGTTCGGATCCTGTTTTGATATTTTGGGCCAAACAGGATTCCCAAAGAAGATGGTCCTCCATTTGGATCTTTAGTACGGACGAAATCACGAGGAAAACTTTGAAAAGTGGGAAACCTTAGGTCCTTGGTACGAATATGGACCGAAAAGTGAAACAAGTACTTTGAAACAAGCTTTTCAATTACAAAAAAGTTTTTGGAGTGGTTCGGATCCTCTTCGATATTTTGGTCCAAATAGGATTCCCAAAGAAGAGGTTCCTCCGTTTGGATCTTTAGGATGTACGAAATCACGAGGCAACTCTAACAAGTGGGAAACCTTAGGTCGTCGGATCAATATGGTCCGAAGAGTGAAACAAGTACTTTGAAACAAGCTTTTCAATTACAAACAAGTTTTTGGAGTTGTCCGGATCCTCTTTCGATATTTTGGTCCAAACAGGATTCCCAAAGAAGAGGTTCCTCCTTTTGGATCTACAGTATGGACGAAATCACGAGGAAAACTTTGAAAAGTGGGAAACCTTAGGTCCTTGGTATGAATATGGTCCGAAAAATAAAACAAGTACTTTCAAACAAGCTTTTCAATTACAAACAAGTTTTTGTAGTGGTTCCGATCCCCTTTCGATATTTTAGTCCAAACAGGATGGCCAAAGAAGAGGTTCCTTGATTTGGATCTTAACGATGGACAAAATCGTGAGGAAAACTTTGACAAGTTGGAAACATTAGGTCTTTTGTATGAATATGGTCCGAAGAGTGAAACAAGTACCTTGAAACAAGCTTTTCAATTACCGACAAGTTTTTTGAGTGGTTCGGATCCTCTTTCGATATGTTGCTCCAATGTGGATTCCCAAAGAAGAGGTTCCTCCATTTGGATCTTTAGTATGGACGAAATCACGAGGAAAACTTTGACAAGTGGGAAACCTGAGGTATTAGGATTCAATATGGTCCGAAGAGTGAAACAAGTACTTTCAAACAAGCTTTTCAATTACAAACAAGTTTTTGGAGTGGTTCGGATCGTCTTCGATATTTTGGTCCAAACAGGATTCCCAAAGAAGAGGTTCCTCCGTTTGGATCTTTAGGATGTACGAAATCACGAGGAAAACTTTGACAAGTGGGAAACCATAGGTCTTCGGATCAATATGGTCCGAAGAGTGAAACAAGTACTTTGAAACAAGCTTTTCAATTACAAACAAGTTTTTGGATTGGTTCAGATCCTCTTTCGATATTTTGGTCCCAACAGAATTCCAAAAGAAGAAGTTCTTCCATTTGGTTCCTTAGGATGGACGAAATCACAAGGAAAACTTGACAAGTGGGAAACCTTAGGTCTTCGGATTCAATATGGTCCGAAGAGTAAAACAAGTACTTTAAAACAAACTTTTCAATTACCAACAAGTTTTTGGAATGGTTCGGATCCTCTTTCGATATGTTGGTCCAAAGAGGATTCCCAAAGAAGAGGTTCTTCCATTTGGATCTTTAGGTTGGACGAAATCTTGAGGAAAACTTTGACAAGTGGGAAACCATAGGTCTTCGGATCAATATGGTTCAAAGAGTGAAACAAGTACTTTGAAACAAACTTTTCAATTACAAACAAGTTTTTGGAGTAGTTCAGATCCTCTTCGATATTTTGGTCCAAACAAGATTCCGAAAGAAGAGGTTCCTCCGCTTGGATCTTTAGGATGTACGAAATCACGAGGAAAACTTTGACAACTGGGAAACCTTAGGTCGTCGAATCAATATGGTTCGAAGAGTTAAACAAGTACTTTGAAACAAGCTTTTCAATTACAAACATGTTTTTGGAGTGGTTCGGATCCTCTTTCGATATAATGGTCCAAAAAAGATTACCAAAGAAGAGGTTCCTCCATTTGGATCTTTAGTATGGACGAAATCACGAGGAAAACTGTGAGAAGTGGGAAACCTTAGGTCCTTTGTATGAATATGGTCCGAAAAGTGAAACAAGTACTTTGAAACAAGCTTTTCAATTACAAACAAGTTTTTGAGTGGTTTGGATCCTTTCCGATATTTTAGTCCAAACAGGATTGTCAAAGAAGAGGTTTCTTGATTTGGATCTTTAGGATGGAAAAAATCGCGAGGAAAACTTTGACAAGTGGGAAACATTAGGTCTTTTGTATGAATATGGTCCGAAGAGTGAAACAACTACTTTGGAACAAGCTTTTCAATTAGTGACAAGTTTTTGGAGTGATTCAGATCCTCTTTCGATATGTTGGTCCTAATAGGATTCCCAAAGAAGAGGTTCTTCTATTTGGATCTTTAGGGTGGACAAAATTACGAGGAAAACTTTTACAAGTGGGAAACCTTAGATCTTTGGTATCAATATGGTCCGAAGCGTGAAACAAGTACTTTGAAACAAGCTTTTCAATTACAAACAAGTTTTTGCAGTGGTTCGGATCCTCTTTCGATATTTTGGTCCGAACAGGATTCCCAAAGAAGAGTTTCCTCCATTTGGAACTTTAGGATGTACGAAATCATGAGGAAAACTTTGACAAGTGGGAAACCTTAGGTCTTCGGATCAATATGGTCCGAAGAGTGAAACAAGTACTTTGAAACAAGCTTTTCAATTACAAACAAGTTTTTTGAAGTGGTTCGGATCCTCTTTCGATATTTTGGTCCAAACAGGATTCCCAAAGAAGAGGTTCCTCCATTTGGATCTTTACGATGGACGAAATCATGAGGAAAAGTTTGATAAGTGGGAAACTTTAGGTCCTCGGATCAATATAGTCCGAAGAGTGAAACAAGTACTTTGAAACAAGCTTTTCAATTACAAACAAGTTTTTGCAGTGGTTCGGATCCTCTTTCGATATTTTGGGCCAAACAGGATTCCCAAAGAAGATGGTCCTCCATTTGGATCTTTAGTACGGACGAAATCACGAGGAAAACTTTGAAAAGTGGGAAACCTTAGGTCCTTGGCATGAATATGGACCAAAAAGTGAAACAAGTACTTTGAAACAAGCTTTTCAATTACAAAAAAGTTTTTGTTGTGGTTCGGATCCTCTCCGATATTTTTTTCCAAATAGGATTCCCAAAGAAGAGGTTCCTCCGTTTGGATCTTTAGGATGTACGAAATCACAAGGAAAACTCTAACAAGTGGGAAACCTTAGGTCTTCGGATCAATATCGTTCGAAGAGTGAAACAAGCTTTTCAATTACGAACAAGTTTTTGCAGTGGTTCGGATCCTCTTTCGATATTTTGGTTCAAACAGGATTCCCAAAGAAGAGGTTCCTCCATTTGGATCTTTAGTACGGACGAAATCACGAGGAAAACTTTGAAAAGTGGGAAACCTTAGGTCCTTGGTATGAATATGGACCGAAAAGTGAAACAAGTACTTTGAAACAAGCTTTTCAATTACAAAAAAGTTATTGGAGTGGTTCGGATCCTCTTCGATATTTTTTTCCAAATAGGATTCCCAAAGAAGAGGTTCCTCGGTTTGGATCTTTAGGATGTACGAAATCACGAGGAAAACTCTAACAAGTGGGAAACCTTAGGTCTTCGGATCAATATCGTTCGAAGAGTGAAACAAGTAGTTTGAAACAAGCTTTTCAATTACGAACAAGTTTTTGCAGTGGTTCAGATCCTCTTTCGATATTTTGGTTCAAACAGGATTCCCAAAGAAGAGGTTCCTCCATTTGGATCTTTAGTACGGACGAAATCACGAGGAAAACTTTAACAAGTGGGAAACCTTAGGTCCTTGGTATGAATATGGTCAGAAAAGTGAAAAAAGTACTTTGAAACAAGCTTTTCAATTACAAATAAGTTTTTGGAGTGGTTCGGATCCTCTTCGATATGTTGATCCAAACAGGATTCCCAAAGAAGAGGTTCCTCTATTTGGATCTTTAGGATGGACGAAATCACGAGGAAAATTTTACAAGTGGGAAACCTTTGGTCTTTGGAATCAATATGGTCCGAAGAGTGAAACAAGTACTTTGAAACAAGCTTTTCAATTACAAAAAAGTTTTTGGAGTGGTTCGGATCGTCTTTCGATATTTTGATCCAAACATGATTCTCAAAGAAGAGGTTCCTCCGTTTTGATCATTAGGATGTACGAAATCACAAGGAAAACTTTGACAAGTGGGAAACCTTAGGTCTTCGGATCAATATGGTCAGAAGAGTGAAACAAGTACTTTGAAACAAGCTTTTCAAATACAAACAAGTTTTTGGAGTGGTTCGGATCCTCTTTCTATAATTTGGTCCAAACAGGATTCCCAAAGAAGAGGTTTCTCCATTTGGATCTTTAGTATGGACATTCACGAGGATAACATTGACAAGTGGGAAACCTGAGGTATTCGGATTCAATATGGTCTGAAGAGTGAAACAAGTACTTTGAAACAAGCTTTTCAATTACAAACAAATTTTTGGAGTGGTTTGGATCCTCTTTCGGTATTTTGGTCCAAACAAGATTCCCAATGAAGAGGTTCCTTGATTTGGATCTTTAGGATGGACAAAATCACGAGGGCAATTTTGACAAGTGGGAAATCCTATGTCTTTGGTATCAATATGGTCCAGAGTGTGAAACAAGTACTTTGAAACAAGCTTTTTAATTACAAACAAGTTTTTGGAGTGGTTCAGATCCTCTTTCGATATTTTGGTTCAACCAGGATTCCCAAAGAAGAGGTTCCTCCATTTGGATCTTTAGGATGGACTAAATAACAAGGGCAATTTTGACAAGTGGGAAACCTTAATTCTTTGGTATCAATATGGTGCGAAGAGTGAAACAAGTACTTTGAAACATGCTTTTCAATTACAAACAAGTTTTTGGAGTGGTTTGGATCCTCTTTCGATATTTTGGTCCAAACAGGATTCCCAAAGAAGAGGTTCCTCCATTTGAATCTTTAGGATGGACCAAATCACGAGGGCAATTTTGACAAGTGGGAACCTTAGGTCTTCGGTATCAATATGGTCCGAAGAGTGAAACAAGTACTTTGAAACAAGCTTTTCAATTACAAACAAGTTTTTGGAGTGGTTCGGATCCTCTTTCGATATTTTGGTCCAAAGAGGATTCCCAAAGAAGAGGTTCCTCCATTTGGATCTTTAGGATGGACCAAATCACGAGAGCAATTTTGACAAGTGGTAAATCTTAGGTTTATGGTATCAATATGGTCCGAAGAGTGAAACAAGTACTTTGAAACAAGCTTTTCAATTACAAACAAGTTTTTGGAGTGGTTCGGATCCTCTTTCGATATTTTGGTTCAAACAGGATTCCCAAAGAAGAGGTTCCTCCATTCGGATCTTTAGGTTGGACCAAATCATGTACACAACTTTGACAAGTGGGAAACCTTAGGTCTTCGGATTCAATTTGGTCTAGAGAGTGAAACAAGAATTTCAATTAAAACCAGGTTTTTGGAGTTGTTCGGATCATCTTTCGATATTTTGGTCAAAAGAAGAGGTTCCTCCATTTGGATATTTTGGATGGACCAAATCACGAGGGCAATTTTGACAAGTGGGAAACCTTAGGTCTTTGGTATCAATATGGTCCGAAGAGTGAAACAAGTACTTTGAAACAAGATTTTCAATTATAAACAAGATTTTGGAGTGGTTCGGATCGTCTTTCGATATTTTGGTCCAAAGTGGATTCCCAAAGAAGACGTTCCTCCATTTGGATCTTTAGGATGGACCAAATCACGAGGGCAATTTTGACAAGTGGGAACCTTAGGACTTCGTTATCAATATGGTCCGAAGAGTGAAACAAGTACTTTGAAACAAGCTTTTCAATTACAAATAAGTTTTTGGAGTGGTTCAGATCCTCTTTCAATATTTTGGTCCAAAGAGGATTCTCAAAGAAGAGGTTCCTCCATTTGGATCTTTAGGATGGACCAAATCACGAGGGCAATTTTGACAAGTGGGAAACCTTAGGTCTTTGGTATCAATATGGTCCGAAGAGTGAAACAAGTACTTTGAAACAAGATTTTCAATTACAAACAAGATTTTGGAGTGGTTCAGATCGTCTTTCGATATTTTGGTCCAAAGTGGATTCCCAAAGAAGACTTTGTTGCAGAAATGATGCTTGTTGCAGACTTTGTTGCAGAAATGAGTAATGTTTGAAGATCAGTTTCTGAAGTGGCTTGTGCCAATCCTGCTAAAAGTTTTGATTTATGATTGAGGAATTCAGAATTTTTCTTAACAGAAAAGTTTTGTAAATAAGGATGTTCAGAAAACCATTTTTTAATGTTAAGTATTGAAACATGTTGGTGGTTGAAACGTTCCCACCATTTAATTTTGAAAACTCTATAAAGTTGATGAATTCCTTGACTTTTTTGAATATCAAAATTCCAACAAAAAATCCATGGTATTTGAAAAGAAGTTGAAAATTGCATAGTTTGAGAAAATGCATTTGTGAAAACATTTTGAGAATAATAAAAATAAGATTCTTGAACTGGTATTGGAAAAATATCCTCAGTGAGGCCGAAGATATTCCACCAAGTTTTGAACCATAGTGGAAAATAATGATGTGAAGCATTTTTGTCGAAAGATATAAACCAAGAGTGGTCAAAATTTCGAAACCAAAATACTGCATACCAGGCTTTTTGGTAATCAAGATATGAGTAAGAAGATGGATTGAATGGTTTGGAAAAGGTTTTATGAGTATAAATATCTTGATTCCATTTGAGGGGAGTAAGGACTTTGAGAATTTTAATTTTAGAATGAGATATACGATTGGAATCATTTTTGTCTTTGATATGAGTAATTTCAGCTGAATTGGAATCAACCAAAATAAATTCATAAAAAAGACGATTTTTATTGAGATTATCTGAAATAAAATAAAAATCTTTTGGGAATACCTTTTGAATAATTTCACGAATATGATTGGATTCATATTCTGGTTCAATATAACAAATGGATAAAGGGTTATTTTTTTGAAAGTAACCTTTTATTTCAGGTTTTAGAACAAGTTTTGGGGCTGGAGAAACGGCTTGAGAAAAAGTGGTAGGAGTAGATGACTCCACTGGTTGAGAAGAAGAAGGGGTGGATGACCCCATTTGTGAGACAAAAGGTCTCTCGTATGGAGAACCTAAAACTGCAACCTTGTTACTAGATCCATTATTTCTTGATTTGGATCTTGTAACTATATGAAAATCTTCCATTGAGTAATCATCAACCTGCGTGGTGCTGAGACTTTCCTTTTTGTTTTTGAGAAGGAGAAGGAGAAACAACACCTTTTTTCTTGTCACTCATATTTTTCTTATCACTCATTTTTTCTCTAAGCTTTTTAAACTAAGAAACTCTCGTGAAAGATAATCAGCAAGAGGGTTTTGAGTCCCTTTTATAGGCATAATTTTGAAATCAAAGCATGACAAAATAGCTTGCCACCTGGCAAATATTTGTTTTGACACCAAATTTTTAACATCTTTTTCTAGAAGAAATTTCCGAAGCTTTTGAGTCGGTTCGAATTAAAAATTCTTTATTAATTAAATCACTTTGAAATTTTTGAACACAAAGTACAATTGAAAGAATTTCTTTTTTAATTGTTGAATAATTCTTTTGATTAGTAGTCCAAATACCGGAATGGTATTTGACAATAGATTCTTTACTATCTACTTCCTGTTTGAGGATACCGCCATATCCTAAATCTGAAGCATCGGTTTCGACTATGAGTTTGGCTTCAGGATTAATAAGATGTAGACAAGGAATTGTTTTGACTAAAGACTTGACCTTTTGAATTGTTTGGGTATGAGTATCATTCCATGGAATAGGATTTTTCCTAAGTCTTTGGAATAGAGGCGCACAAACTAGTCTAAGATTTGGAATAAAATCAGAGACATAATTGAGACATCCTAAAAATCTTTGTAATTGAGTCTTATCAGTAATTTGGTCTGGGAATTTATCTGCAAATTCTATAGACCTTTGAATTGGCTTAATTTGACCTTGATTAATTTCATATCCTAAAAATCTAATTTGAGATTGGAATAATTTAATTTTGGGTAATGAGACAACTAGACCATTTCGTTTAATAATTTCATAAAAAATATTGAGATGTTTAAAATGTTGGCTTATATCATTCATTAGAAAATACCAAGACATCATCTATATAAACAATAGTGAAATTTTGATATGGATTGAATATGTCATTCATTATTTTTTGGAATTCGGAAGGAGCATTTTTTAATCCAAATGGCATAACATTCCATTCATATTGCCCAAATGGAACATTAAATGCAGTTTTATATCTATCCTCCTTGGCAACCTGAATTTGCCAAAATCCAGATTTCATATCAAATTTTGAGAATATTTTTGCATTTTGAATCCTTTTAAGTAAATCTTGTTTGTTTGGAATCGGGTACCTAATCCATTCAAGTACTTTATTTAAAGGTTTATAATTAATTACAAGTCTTGGAACTCCTCGTTCCTTTTCGGCTTGATTATTGACGTAAAAAGCCGCACAAGACCATGGGCTTTTACTTGGGCTTATTAATCCTTTTTGTAATAAATCATTAATTTCTTGTTTACAAAATTTGAGTAATTCATTATTCATTTGGATGGGTCTTGCCCGGGTTGGAATCTTTATTTCATCAAAATCTTTTATATAAGAGAGTTTAACGATATGACTCTTCCGTTCCCAAAAAGCATTAGGGATGGTAGAACATATCTCCTTTTCAATCATTGTTTTAAATTGAGTAATCTTTTCTTGAATTTTTGGATCATTTAAATGTTCTTCAATTCTTTTGTAGTCTATTTCTTCTTTAAGAAATTGTATTTGTTTTTCTTTATTTTGAATTTGGTTTATAGATTTATATATTGAAGAATTTTGAAGCATTCTAACATCATGAGTATTTATTGGGTTGAGAAAATTGAAATGTATATTTTGATCTAGTATTTTTGTAGTAATTCCTCTATCCTGAGACAGAAAATGGGTAAATTTGGGTGAGAAAAGGTGTACCCAAAATTATCTCATTTTGTAAATCTTTAACTAGAATAAAGGTATTTTTGAAACAAAAGTTTTGATTACAAATGTGTACATTAGAAAGTTTATAATTAATATTGAGTCTTTGACCATTGGCTCCACGCAAATGTTCAGTTGTTTTTTCAAAATATTTTGTTGGTACCAATCCCTCCCGGATGCAATTTTGATCCACACCGGAATCAATTAGTACTTTTGAAGTGATTTTATATTCGTTATTAATAACAAGGGTAATTAGAGAATACCATTTTTGAATTTGTACTTGATTAATTAAATTGATAAACTGTTGAGCAGGCAAATTCTTAGCTTCATTATTGATGTCAATGTTTTGAGTATTTAAGTTTGAAGTTGAGGGCACATCTTTTGAATGAATGTCATGAATCAGTTCTCTGAGTGTAATTAATTCGAATTTCATAGCAGCCTGTTCATCAAAAATTTGAGATTCATTTTGTTTTATGTGATTGATATCCTTTTTAAGGTTGTTGACTTCATATTGTAAATCTTGAATTGTTGTAGGTTTTGTTGGAGTATTAAATCTTGAAAATATTTCTTTGATGTCATATGGGACAAAGTCCTCATGAGACAAAGTTTTGGATTCTTTTTCATCTTTTTGGGATATTAGATTTTTTAGTTTGAGTAAGTAATCCTTTTGAATTTCTGTGTTATCAATTTTGTTAATGATTTCAAACATAAATTCTTGTTCTTTAGAAATTACATTAATTGTATTTTGACAATTACAAACTTTTGTTTTCTTGTCATCAGAGGTTGATGATGTCATATTGTCATCATCTGATTGAGAACTTTCTTGTTCCTCCAATGTGACACTTTCAGAGGATTCTTCCTCAGAAGAAGAGCTTGAGTCAGAATTAATTAAATTAAGAAGTTTATTCTTAATTTCATCATCAATTTTGAGGTTATTTATCTTTTTCTTCATAGGACATTTATTTGCATAATGTCCCTTAGACTTACATTTATAGCATTGAACATCTTTAATATTTCTTGAATATTTTCTGGAATGTCTTTTTGGTTTGGAGTAATATTTTTGTTGATAAGAACCTTTTGTTCGAGAATATCTAGAGGACTTTCTTGAGTTATTATTAGATGATTTCTTTTGGGATCTCTGAAATCGTTTTCTTTTCATGGCAGAAGAGGGAGCTTGGATTTTTCCATAACCATATTGATCACAAAAGGCACCTAATTCTCTTCGTTGTTGTCCTTCATTATTTTTGAGTTTGTTATGAATCTTGTAGTCAGTACAAAGTCTTAATCCCTCATTAATGATATAAGAGATTAATTCTCCATAGGTTAATGTATCATAATGAATATCTCCTTGAAATATATCTCTTAATCTTTGGCGAATTTTATCCGCAAATAATTTTGGTAAACCGGCTATAAATCGTTCTTTCCAATAAGAACTATTGCAATCAGCTCTAATGAATAATTTTGAAAGGAATACATCTTTATACCATCGAAAATCTTGCATGGTATTGCATCTTAAATTGAGAAGAATTTCGGAGGATCTATCTTGGAATTGACTTGGGTCTCCTACGAAATGTTTAGTAATTCCGAACAACAATGTCGCAACTGCATCTTGAGTATGATTTATTTGAGTTCCATCAGTTTCAGTTTTAACTTGAGAAAGGATAAACTTTCGTTCTTGTTCAGTAAGAAAATGATCCCACCAACCTTTAAGTTGTCCAGTAAATCCTGAAACTAAAAGTATGGCAGTTTGATGATCACTTTGTCTTTGGGTTTTGAAAGCTGTGGCAGCCATTGCCATCTCATGAATTAAATTTATTATTTGATGTTCCGTACATCCATCTATGTTCCATTCACAGACAGATTTACCATCATAAACAGCTTGAGTTAGTTTATGTCTTTCCTCATGTTGCATATCAGGAGGAGAGGGTTGTGGATAAAAATTACGTGTTTTTGGATATCGTGGATTTGATATTCTTTAAATTTCCAAATCTTGAGAAGTAGAAGGTTGATCAATTGCCATAGCTTGAAACTGTTTTTCAAGTATATCAATTTCATCCTCACTACTTTCTTGGAGTACATTAATATTTTGAATAGGTTGTTTTGACTTGGAAGATGTAGTCATACCGATTGACAAATTTTCCAATTTTTTGTCAATTTCTCTCATCATATCTTCCTGGTCATATGATAAACGTATGTTTTTGATATCTTGATCAGACATAACAGATGGATTGAAGAAAGGTGTTGATTTATTAATGGGTAAAGGTCTATCTCTATTATAATTAATTGATAAAGGATGTTGGGTTAATTTGGTTTCAATTCTATCAACTTGCTCTGAAATTGTAGATAGAATTTTATTTGAAAATTATTTTGAAGTTGAAGACTTTGTATGTCTTTTAAGGAAAATGATTTTGAATCATCAGTTATCATTTTGAATGGTGAAGCTTTTACTTCAATATTTTGGGAATTCTTAAATTTAATATCTTCAAGAGGGGGATGAGTTGCTTTAATTTGAGTATCATTGCTTGTGTACCAAATTGGTTGTTCTTTGAGTACATTTATTGATTTATAATGAGTACGATTTTTAAACCATTGGAAAAAATAAATATTTTCTTCCAAATGTTCCATTATTGAGTACCATTCGTCTCGAAGCTTATTACGTTCGTCCTCTCGAAAAAGACGAAAAAATGATTCACGAAGGGGAGTATTTTTATTTGAATTAAAGTCTTGATTCAATCATTCTTTATTAATTTTAAAAGGTTGAGAAATAACATTTAACTGATTCATCTCAGTATGTGTTGGAGATAAATTTTGTTCTTCAGATGGTGTTTCTCTTTCATAATAAACTTGAGGAATTTCTCTTCCAAAATCAACTGCTTTGAGTTTTAATGGGAAATCTTTTAAAGTACTTGTTTCAGAAGAAGTACTGGGTTTATTTTTTATAAAGTTTTTAATTATTGGTTGTTTTAAGGATGGTTGAGAAAATTGAATATCCACACTTCCATCGGGATGTTCAATTATTTGAGTCAATTTTGATTCTTCAATAGAGGGTTTAAAAGCCTCTTCTAATTTCCATCTCGGATTATGAGTAATTTGTTCCCATTCTAAAAGTTTTGGAACATACGTAGTTGTATGTTGTGTGTTGGCTTCTATGAGTAAAGTTTTTCCCTTTGGTGAAGATTTCAAAGATTTTGGAGATAAATTAGTATGCATCAATTTGTAGTGTATTCTAAAAATAACTACAATCGAATGGGTTTCAGGTTCCCAATCCATATTTTTAACCTTAATATCTGCCATCAAGGATGATAGAATATTAGGGTCAAATAATGAGACAGTAAAATTGGGATAACAATTGAAATAAATTGGTCCTTTTTCAAGGTTTGATTCTATAATTGATAAAAGGGAATTTGAGTAATTTTTGTGTCTTTTATCTCTTAAAGAAACAAGGATTGGATTGTCAAGGCCTAAACGATATAGAGGTTTTATCGCTATTTGGACCAGACCGATATGGAGAAATTTATATTTTTGCCTATGTTGTAAAATTGACTTTTTTGATAGAAGATAAATTGATTCATTTTCTTTATTAATTGGAATAGTATGTTCAGAAGTTTTGATACAATAATCTTGAGTAAAATCAAAAGTTCCTATTTGATAGATTGTTTTTGAATCTATTGTAGGAATATTCCAATTTTGAAGTTGTTCTTCAATTTTGGCTATTTGAAGTTCTTCAGTATTTTGAGTCATTAGTATGGGTGTTTCTTCATTTGAAGTAACTTTCATACTTTCAGAATCATCTAATTCTTGAGTAGAAGGAGAAGCTATACATGCTTTTGAGAATAAAGATTTAGGAAATTTAGGAAGCATTTTATCTAAATATTTAGACATCCTAGAAAAACTGCGAAAAGATGAACAGAAAGATGGACAGAAAGATTAAAGGTATTACCTCCTTAAACTAATTCGACTATGCCGACAAGTTCACAATACGGGAACACCAAGCTTACCATTGGTCTCACGCCTCTCGCTGCCGGGAACACCAGGTTTACCAACGCACTCAGCAAACTAACCGGAGTTATCTAAAAAGGTTTAAGAAAACTGAACCAGTAATCCTCCTAGGGATAAGAAAGAAAAGGATGGCTTTGATACCAAATTGGAACGGGCTTAGGAAAGATTAGGGAAAATTAGGAAAAGATTAATTATAAATTACTAAGTAAAACATATTAATTAAAAGTAAAATAAATAAGTTAAATATTGATTCAGGAAAATTTAAAACTAGCCCAATATAATTAAAACATTAATTAAAAATACAAAATTAAAAGAGACAAGATTAACAAAAGGAGATTTTATTGATATTAAAATTTTACAAGACTCGTCAAACCACTAAATTCACTCTCAAACTTAGCACACCCTTTAATGTACAAACTATAACTATTTATAGGAAAAGTAAAGATAACTTCAAACCGACAGGACATGACCCCTGATCGATTTGCAACTTGCAGAAAAGACAAACTATACAAAATAC
Source organism: Gynostemma pentaphyllum (assembly GCA_028015215.1). Taxonomy (NCBI): domain Eukaryota; kingdom Viridiplantae; phylum Streptophyta; class Magnoliopsida; order Cucurbitales; family Cucurbitaceae; genus Gynostemma; species Gynostemma pentaphyllum. The sequence continues at coordinate 41,457,191 of CM051355.1, read as the reverse complement.
ATAGATAAAGACTAATCTTAAAACCGCCACATGTCACTTTGCATGACGCCACGTGTCACTTTGCATGTCGCCACGTGTCACGTTGCATGTCGCCACGTGTCACTTGCATGTCGCCACGTGTCAATTTGCATGTTGCCACGTGTCACCTTGCATGTTACCACATGTCAATTTGCATGTTGCCATGTGTCACATTGCATGTTGTCGTCACGTGTCACTTTGCATGTTGTTGCCATGTGTCATCGTGCATGTTGCCATGTGTCACTTTGAGAATTTACATGGATTTTTTTTTTTTTTTTTTAATTTGAGTACAAGTGTCATGAGTACAATTTGTAGTTATCTTTAAAAATATGGATCATTGAGAAGGTCATCATCATCATCATCATCATCTTTATCAGATATGATGCTTGTTGCAGACTTTGTTGCAGAAATGAGTAATGTTTGAAGATCAGTTTCTGAAGTGGCTTGTGCCAATCCTGCTAAAAGTTTTGATTTATGATTGAGGAATTCAGAATTTTTCTTAACAGAAAAGTTTTGTAAATAAGGATGTTCAGAAAACCATTTTTTAATGTTAAGTATTGAAACATGTTGGTGGTTGAAACGTTCCCACCATTTAATTTTGAAAACTCTATAAAGTTGATGAATTCCTTGACTTTTTTGAATATCAAAATTCCAACAAAAAATCCATGGTATTTGAAAAGAAGTTGAAAATTGCATAGTTTGAGAAAATGCATTTGTGAAAACATTTTGAGAATAATAAAAATAAGATTCTTGAACTGGTATTGGAAAAATATCCTCAGTGAGGCCGAAGATATTCCACCAAGTTTTGAACCATAGTGGAAAATAATGATGTGAAGCATTTTTGTCGAAAGATATAAACCAAGAGTGGTCAAAATTTCGAAACCAAAATACTAATTTCCTTTATCTAAATTACCGTTCCATTTGGTCAATATGAATGGAATGTTATGCCATTTGGATTAAAAAATGCTCCTTCCGAATTCAAAATTAAAATTAATGTTTTAATTATATCAAATGGCTAGTTTTAAATTTTCCTGAATCAATATTTAACTTCTTCAAGTGGGAAACCTTAGGTCTTTGGTATCAATATGGTCCGAAGACTTAAACAAGTGCTTTGAGACAAGATTTTCAATTACAAACAAGTTTTTGGAGTGGTTCGGATCCTTATTCTGTATTTTGGTCCAAAAAGGATTCCCAAAGAAGAGGTTCCTCCATTTGGATCTTTAGGATGGACCAAATCATGAGCACAACTTTGACAAGTGGGAAACCTTATGTCTTCGGATACAATTTGGTCTAGAGAGTGAAACAAGAATTTCAATAAAAACCAAGTTTTTGGAGTTGTTCGGATCATCTTTCGATATTTTGGTCCATAGAGGATTCCAAAAGAAGGGGTTCCTCCATTTGGATCTTGAGGATGGACTAAATCACGAGGGCAATTTTGACAAGTGGGAAACCTTAGGTCTTTGGTATCAATATGGTCCGAAGAGTGAAAAAAGTACTTTGAAACAAGATTTTCAATTACAAACAAGTTTTTGGAGTGGTTCGGATCCTCTTTCGATATTTTGGTCCAAAGAGTATTCCCAAAGAAGAGGTTCCTCCATTTGGATCTTTAGGATGGACCAAATCAAGAGGGCAATTTTGACAAGTGGGAAACCTTAGGTCTTTGGTATCAATATGGTTCGAAGAGTGAAACAAGTACTTTGAAACAAGATTTTCAATTACAAACAAGTTTTTGGAGTGGCTCGGATCCTCTTTCGATAATTTGGTCCAAAGAGGATTCCCAAAGAAGAGGTTCCTCCATTTGGATCTTTAGGATGGACCAAATCACGAGGGCAATTTTGACAAGTGGGAACCTTAGGTCTTTGGTATCAATATTGTCCGAAGAGTGAAACAAGTACTTTGAAACAAGCTTTTCAATTATAAACAAGTTTTTGGAGTGGTTCGGATCCTCTTTCAACATTTTGGTTTAAAAAGGATTACCAAAGAACAGGTTCATCCATTTGGATCTTTCGGATGGACCAAATCAGGAGCACAACTTTGACAAGTGGGAAACCTTAGGTCGTCGGATTCAATTTGGTCTAGAAGAGAGTGAAACAAGTACTTTCAAACAAGCATTTCAATTTAAACCAAGTTTTTGGAGTGTTTCGGATATTATTTCTATATTTTGGTCCAAAGAGGATTCCAAAAGAAGAGGTTCCTCCATTTGGATCTTTAGGATGGACTAAATCACAAGGGAAATGTTGACAAGTGGGAAACCTTAGGTCTTTGGCATCAATATGGTCCGAATAGTGAAACAAGTACATTGAAACAAGCTTTTCAATTACAAACAAGTTTTTGTAGTGGTTCGGAGGTTCCTCCATTTGGATCTTTAGGATGGACCAAATCATGAGCACTAGTTTGAAAAGTGGGAAACCTTAGGTCTTCGGATTCAATTTGGTCTAGAGATTGAAAAAAATACTTTGAAACAAGCATTTCAATTTAAACCAAGTTTTTGGAGTGTTTCAGATCATCTTTCGATATTTTGGTCCAAAGAGGATTCCAAAAGAAGAGGTTCCTCCATTTGGATCTTAAGGATGGACCAAATCACAAGGGCAATTTTGACAAGTGGGAAACCTTAGGTCTTTGGTTTCAATATGGTCCGAAGAGTGAAACAAGTACATTGAAACAAGTTTTTCAATTACAAACAAGTTTTTGTAGTTGTTCGGATCCTCTTTCGATATTTTGGTCCTAAGAGGATTCCCAAAGAAGAGGTTCCTCCATGTGGATCTTTAGGATGGACCAAATCACGAGGGCAATTTTGACAAGTGAGAAACCTTAGGTCTTTGGTTTGTGAAACAAGTACTTTGAAACAAGATTTTCAATTACAAACATGTTTTTGGAGTGGTTCGGATCCTCATTCGATATTTTTGTCCAAAGAGGATTCCCAAAGAAGAGGTTCCTCCATTTCGATCTTTAGGATGGACCAAATCACGAGGGCAATTTTGATAAGTGGGAAATATTAGGTCTTTGGTATCAATATGGTCCGAAGAGTGAAACAAGTACTTTGAAACAAGCTTTTCAATTACAAACAAGTTTTTGGAGTGGTTCGGATCGTCTTTCGATATTTTGGTACAAAGTGGATTTCCAAAGAAAACGTTCCTCCATTTGGATCTTTAGGATGGACCAAATCACAAGGGCAATTTTGACAAGTGGGAACCTTAGGTCTTTGGTATCAATATGGTCCGAAGAGTGAAACAAGTACTTTGAAACAAGCTTTTCATTTACAAACAAGTTTTTGGAGTGGTTTGGATCCTCTTTCGATATTTTGGTTCAAACAGGATTCCTAAAGAAGAGGTTTCTCCATTTGGATCTTTAGGATGGACCAAATCATGAGCACAACTTTGACAAGTTGGAAACCTTAGTTCTTCGGATTCAATTTGGTCTAGAGAGTGAAACAAGAATTTCAATTAAAACCAGGTTTTTGGAGTTGTTCGGTTCATCTTTCGATATTTTGGTCCAAAGAGGATTCCAAAAGAAGAGGTTCCTCCATTTGGATCTTTAGAATGGACAAAATCAGGAGCACAACTTTGGCAAGTGGGAAACATTAGGTCGTTGGATTCAATTTGGTCTAGAGAGTGAAACAAGTACTTTAAAACAAGCATTTCAATTTAGAGCAAGTTTTTGGAGTGGTTCGGATATTATTTCTATATTTTGGTCCAAAGAGGATTCCAAAAGAAGAGGTTCCACCATATGGATCTTTAGGATGGACCAAATCACAAGGGAAATTTTGACAAGTGGGAAACCTTAGGTCTTTGGCATCAATATGGTCCGAATAGTGAAACAAGTACCTTGAAACAAGCTTTTCAATTACAAACCAGGTTTTTGGAGTGGTTCGAATCATTTTTCGATATTTTGGTCCAAAGAGGATTCCAAAAGAAGAGGTTCCTCCATTTGGATCTCTAGGAAGGACCAAATCACGAGGGCAATTTTGGCAAGTGGGAAACCTTAGGTCTTTGGTGTCAATATGGTCCGATGAGTGAAACAAGTACTTTGAAACAAGATTTTCAATTACAAACAAGTTTTTGGAGTGGTTCGGATCATCTTTCGATATTTTGGTCCAAACAGGATTCCCAAATAAGAGGTTCCTCCATTTGGATCTTTAGAATGGACCAAAGAAGATGTTCCTACATTTGCATCTTTAGGATGGACAAAATCGTGAGGAAAACTTTGATAAGCGGGAAACCTTAGGTCTTTTGTATGAATATGGCCCGAAGAGTGAAATAAGTACATTGAAACATTGTTTTCAATTACAAACAAGTTTTTGGAGTGGTTCGGATCCTCTTTCGATATTTTGGTTCAAAGTGTATTCCCAAAGAAGAGGTTCCTCCATTTGGATCTTTAGGATGGACCAAATCACGAGGCCAATTTTGACAAGTGGGAAACCTTAGGTCTTCGGTATCAATGTGGTACGAAGAGTGAAACAAGTACTTTGAAACAAGCTTTTCAATTACAAACAAGTGTTTGGAGTGGTTCGGATCCTCTATCGATATTTTAGTCCAAACAGGATTACCAAAAAAGAGGTTCCTCCATTTGGATCTTTAGGATGGACCAAATCATGATCCCAACATTGACAAGTGGGAAACCTTAGGTCTTCAGATTCAATTTGGTCTAGAGATTGAAACTTGTACTTTGAAACAGGCTTTTCAATTACAAACAAGTTTTTGGAGTGGTTCGGATCCTCTTTCGATATTTTGGTCCAAACAGGATACCCAAAGAAGAGGTTCCTCCATTTGGATCTTTAGTATGGACGAAATCACGAGGAAAACTTTGACAAGTGGGAAACCTAAGGTATTCAGATTCAATATGGTCCGAAGATTGAAACACGTACTTTGAAACAAGCTTTTCATATACAAACAAGTTTTTGTAGTGGTTCGGATCCTCTTTCGATATTTTTGTCCAAACAGGATTCCCAAATAAGAGGTTCCTCCGTTTGGATCTTTAGGATGTACGAAATCACGAGGAAAACTTTGACAAGTGGGAAACCTTAGGTCTTCGGATCAATATGGTCCGAAGAGTGAAACAAGTACTTTGAAACAAGCTTTTCAATTACAAACAAGTTTTTGGAGTTGTTCGGATCCTCTTTCGATATTTTGGTCCAAACAGGATTCTCAAAGAAGAGGTTCCTCCATTTGGATCTACAGTATGGACGAAATCACGAGGAAAACTTTGACATGTGGGAAACCTTAGGTCCTTGGTATGAATATGGTCCGTAAAGTGAAACAAGTACTTTGAAACAAACTTTTCAATTACAAACAAGTTTTTGTAGTGGTTCGGATCCTCTTTCGATATTTTAGTCCAAACAGGATGGCCAAAGAAGAGGTTCCTTGATTTGGATCTTAAGGATGGATAAAATCGCGAGGAAAACTTTGACAAGTTGGAAACATTAGGTCTTTTGTATGAATATGGTCCGAAGAGTGAAACAAGTACTTTGAAACAAACTTTTCAATTACCGACAAGTTTTTGGAGTGGTTCGGATCCTCTTTCGATATATTGGTCCAAAGTGGATTCCCAAAAAAGAGGTTCCTCTATTTGGATCTTTAGGATAGACGAAATCACAAGGAAAACTTTTACAAGTGGGAAACCTAAGATCTTTGGTATCAATATGGTCCGAAGAGTGAAACAAGTACTTTGAAACAGGCTTTTCAATTACAAACAAGTTTTTGGAGTGGTTCGGATCCTCTTTTGATATTTTGGTCCAAACAGGATTCCCAAAGTAGAGGGTCCTCCTCTTGGATCTTTTGGATGTACGAAATCACGAGGAAAAGTTTGACAAGTGGGAAACCTGAGGTCTTCGGATCAATATGGTCCGAAGAGTGAAACAAGTACTTTGAAACAAGCTTTTCAATTACAAACAAGTTTTTGGAGTGGTTCGGATCCTCTTTCGATATTTTGGTCCAAATAGGATTCCCAAAGAAGAGGTTCCTCCATTTGGATCTTTAGTATGGACGACATCACGAGGAAAAGTTTGACAAGTGGGAAACCTGAGGTATTAGGATTCAATATGGTCCGAAGTGTGAAACAAGTACTTTGAAACAAGCTTTTCAATTACAAACAAGTTTTTGGAGTGGTTCGGATCCTCTTTCGATATTTTGGTCCAAACAGGATTCCCAAAGAAGAGTTTCCTCCATTTGGATCTTTAGGATGTACGAAATCATGAGGAAAACTTTGACAAGTGGGAAACCTTAGGTCTTCAGATTAATATGGTCCGAAGAGTGACACAAGTACTTTGAAACAAGCTTTTTAATTACAAACAAGTTTTTTGGAGTGGTTCGGATCCTCTTTCGATAATTTGGTCCAAACAGGATTCCCAAAGGAGACGTTTCATGATTTGGATCTTTTGGATGGACCAAATCATGATGGCAATTTTGAAAAGTGGGAAAACTTTGGTCTTTGGTATGAATATGGTCCGAAGAGTGAGACTTGTACTTTGAAACAGGCTTTTCAATTACACACAAGTTTTTGGAGTGGTTCGGATCCTCTTTCGATATTTTGGTCCAAACAGGATTCCCAAAGAAGAAGTTCCGCCATTTGGATCTTTAGTATGGACGAAATCACGAGGAAAACTTTGACAAGTGGGAAACCTAAGGTATTCAGATTCAATATGGTCCGAAGTTTGAAACATGTACTTTGAAACAAGCTTTTCAATTAAAACAAGTTTTTGTAGTGGTTCAGATCCTCTTTCGATATTTTTGTCGAAACAGGATTCCCAAAGAAGAGGTTCGTCCATTTGGATCTTTAGGATGTACGAAATCACGAGGAAAACTTTGACAAGTGGGAAACCTTAGGTCTTCGGATAAATATGGTCCGAAGAGTGAAACAAGTACTTTGAAACAAGCTTTTCAATTACAAACAAGTTTTTGGAGTTGTTCGGATCCTCTTTCGATATTTTGGTCCAAACAGGATTCCAACCGAAGAGGTTACTCCATTTGGATTTACAGTATGGACGAAATCACGAGGAAAACTTTGACATGTGGGAAACCTTAGGTCCTTGGTATGAATATGGTCCGTAAAGTGAAACATGTACTTTGAAACAAGCTTTTCAATTACAAACAACTTTTTGTAGTGGTTCGGATCCTCTTTCGATATTTTAGTCCAAACAGGATGGCCAAAGAAGAGGTTCCTTGATTTGGATCTTAAGGATGGACAAAATCGCGAGGAAAACTTTGACAAGTTGGAAACATTAGGTCTTTTGTATGAATATGGTCTGAAGAGTGAAACAAGTACTTTGAAAGAAGTTTTTCAATTACCGACAAGTTTTTGGAGTGGTTCGGATCCTCTTTCGATATGTTGGTCCAAAGTGGATTATCAAAAAAGAGGTTCCTCTATTTGGATCTTTAGGATAGACGAAATCACAAGGAAAACTTTTACAAGTGGGAAACCTAAGATCTTTGGTATCAATATGGTCCGAAGAGTGAAACAAGTACTTTGAAACAGGCTTTTCAATTACAAACAAGTTTTTGGAGTGGTTCGGATCCTCTTTTGATATTTTGGTCCAAACAGGATTCCCAAAGTAGAGGGTCCTCCGCTTGGATCTTTTGGATGTACGAAATCACGAGGAAAAGTTTGACAAGTGGGAAACCTGAGGTCTTCGGATCAATATGGTCCGAAGAGTGAAACAAGTACTTTGAAACAAGCTTTTCAATTACAAACAAGTTTTTGGAGTGGTTCGGATCCTCTTTGATATTTTGGTCCAAATAGGATTCCCAAAGAAGAGGTTCCTCCATTTGGATCTTTAGTATGGACGAGATCACGAGGAAAACTTTGACAAGTGGGAAACCTGAGGTATTAGGATTCAATATGGTACGAAGTGTGAAACAAGTTCTTTGAAACAAGCTTTTCAATTACAAACAAGTTTTTGGAGTGGTTCGGATCCTCTTTCGATATTTTGGTCCAAACAGGATTCCCAAAGAAGAGTTTCCTCCATTTGGATCTTTAGGATGTACGAAATCATGAGGAAAACTTTGACAAGTGGGAAACCTTAGGTCTTCAGATTAATATGGTCCGAAGAGTGAAACAAGTACTTTGAAACAAGCTTTTTAATTACAAACAAGTTTTTTGGAGTGGTTCGGATCCTCTTTCGATAATTTGGTCCAAACAGGATTCCCAAAGGAGACGTTTCATGATTTGGATCTTTTGGATGGACCAAATCATGATGGCAATTTTGAAAAGTGGGAAAACTTTGGTCTTTGGTATGAATAGGGTCCGAAGAGTGAAACTTGTACTTTGAAACAGGCTTTTCAATTACAAATAAGTTTTTGGAGTGGTTCGGATCCTCTTTCGATATTTTGGTCCAAACAGGATTCCCAAAGAAGAAGTTCCGCCATTTGGATCTTTAGTATGGACGAAATCACGAGGAAAACTTTGACTAGTGGGAAACCTAAGGTATTCAGATTCAATATGGTACGAAGATTGAAACAAGTACTTTGAAACAAGCTTTTCAATTACAAACAAGTTTTTGGAGTGGTTCGAATCCTCTTTCGATATTTTGGTCCAAACAGGATTCCCAAAGAAGAGGTTCCTCCATTTGGATCTTTAGTATGGACGAAATCATGAGCACAACTTTGACAAGTGGGAAACCTGAGGTATTCGGATTCAATATGGTACGAAGATTGAAACAACTACTTTGAAACAAGCTTTTCAATTACAAACAAGTTTTTGGAGTGGTTCAGATCCTCTTTCGTTATTTTGGTCCAAACAGGATACCCAAAGAAGAGGTTCCTCCATTTGGATCTTTAGAATGGACAAAATCAGGAGGACAACTTTGACAAGTGGGAAACCTTAGGTCGTTGGATTCAATTTGGTCTAGAGAGTGAAACAAGTACTTTGAAACAAGCATTTCAATTTAGACCAAGTTTTGGAGTGGTTCGGATATTATTTTTTTATTTTGGTCCAAAGAGGATTCCAAAAGAAGTGGTTCCACCATATGGATCTTTAGGATGGACCAAATCACAAGGGAAATTTTGACAAGTGGGAAACCTTAGGTCTTTGTCATCAATATGGTCCGAATAGGGAAACAAGTACATTGAAACAAGCTTTTCAATTACAAACAAGTTTTTGGAGTGGTTCGGAGGTTCCTCCATTTGGATCTTTAGGATGGACCAAATCATGAGCACAAGTTTGACAAGCGGGAAACTTTAGGTCTTCGGATTGAATTTGGTCTAGAGAGTAAAACAAGTACTTTGAAACATGCATTTCAATTTAAGCAAAGTTTTTGGAGTGGTTCAGATCATCTTTCGATATTTTGGTCCAAAGAGGATTCCAAAAGAAGAGGTTCGTCTATTTGGATCTTTAGGATGGACCAAATCACAAGGGCAATTTTGACAAGTGGGAAACCTTAGGTCTTTGGTATCAATATGGTCCAAACAGTGAAACAAGTACTTTGAAACAAGATTTTCAATTACAAACAAGTTTTTGGAGTGTTTCGGATCCTCTTTCGATATTTTGGTCCAAAGAGGATTCCCAAAGAAGAGGTTTCTCCATTTGGATCCTTAGGATGGACCAAATCACGAGGGCAATTTTTACAAGTGGGAAACCTTATTTCTTTCGTATCACTATGGTCCGAAGAGTGAAACAAGTAATTTGAAACAAGATTTTCAATTACAAACATGTTTTTGGAGTGGTTCGGATCCTCTTTTAATATTATGGTCCAAAGAGGATTCCCAAAGAAGAGGTTCCTCCATTTGGATCTTTAGGATGGACCAAATCAGGAGGGCAATTTTGACAAGTGGGAAATCTTAGGTCTTTGGTATCAATATGGTCCGAAGAGTGAAACAAGTACTTTGAAACAAGCTTTTCAATTACCAACAAGTTTTTGGAGTGGTTCGGATCCTCTTTCGATATTTTGGTTCAAACAGGATTCCCAAAGAAGAGGTTCCTCCATTTGGATCTTTAGGATGGACCAAATCATGAGCACAACTTTGACAAGTGGGAAACCTTAAGTCTTCGGATTCAACTTTGTCTAGAGAGTGAAACAAGAATTTCAATTAATACCAGGTTTTTGGGGTTGCTCGGTTCATCTTTCGATATTTTGGTCCGAAGAGGATTCCAAAAGAAGAGGTTCCTCCATTTGGATCTTTAGAATGGACCAAATCACGAGGGCAATTTTGACAAGTGGGAAACCTTATGTCTTTGGTATCAATATGGTCCGAAGAGTGAAACAATACTTTAAAACAAGATTTTCAATTACAAACAAGTTTTTTGAGTGGTTCGGATCCTCTTTCGACATTTTGGTAAAAAGAGGATTCCCAAAGAAGAGGTTCCTCCATTTGGATCTTTAGGATGGACCAAATCACGAGGGCAATTTTGACAAGTGGGAACCTTTTGTCTTTGGTATCAATATGGTCCGAAGAGTGAAACAAGTACTTTGAAATAAGCTTTTCAATTACAAACAAGTTTTTGGAGTGGTTCGGATCCTCTTTCGACATTTTGGTTTAAAAAGGATTCCCAAAGAACTGGTTCATCCATTTGGATCTTTAGGATGGACCAAATCAGGATCACAACATTGACAAGTGGGAAACCTTAGGTCGTCGGATTCAATTTGGTCTAGAAGAGAGTGAAACAAGTACTTTTAAACAAGCATTTCAATTTAAACCAAGTTTTTGGAGTGGTTCGGATATTATTTCTATATTTTGGTACAAAGAGGATTCCAAAAGAAGAGGTTCCTCCATTTGAATCTTTAGGATGGACGAAATCACAAGGGAAATTTTGACAAGTGGGAAACCTTAGGTCTTTGGCATCAATATGGTCCGAAGAGTAAAACAAGTACATGGAAACAAGCTTTTCAATTACAAACAAGTTTTTGTAGTGGTTTGGAGGTTCCTCCATTTGGATCTTTAGGATGGACCAAATCATGAGCACAAGTTTGAAAAGTGGAAAACCTTAGGTCTTCGGATTCAATTTGGTCTAGAAAGTGAAACAAGTACTTTGAAACAAGCATTTCAATTTAAACCAAGTTTTTGGAGTGTTTCAGATCATCTTTCGATATTTTGGTCCAAAGAGGATTCCAAAAGAAGATGTTCCTCCATTTGGATCTTAAGGATGGACCAAATAACAAGGCCAATTTTGACAAGTGGGAATCCTTAGGTCTTTGGTATCAATATGGTCCGAAGAGTGAAACAAGTACATTGAACAAGCTTTTCAATTTGTAGTGGTTCGGATCCTCTTTCGATATTTTGGTCCTAAGAGGATTCCCAAAGAAGAGGTTCCTCCATGTGGATCTTTAGGATGGACCAAATCACGAGGGCAATTTTGACAAGTGGGAAACCTTAGGTCTTTTGATATGAATCAAGGAGCCTCAAAGTTGATCATTGCCGGAATTGCATTCATTTCTTTCCAAGATCAAGCTACAAGCAAGTTCAATAATTACAACATCAAAGTTCAAGCTTACATCAATAAATGGAAGTCAAGTTTAAGCTTAGTTCATTAAATGCAAGTCAAGTTCAAGCCTAGTTCACTAAATGCAAGTCAAGTTCATTTATTGCAACCGAAGCTCATTTAATGCAACTCAATACATCAATGAAACTCAAGACTTATTCATGACATCTTAAAGCTTCATTCAAGACTCCCATCAATACATTTGATGAAGATGTTTCAGTTACAAAGAGTTACAAATCAGATTTGTAACTCCCAAGAAATCAGTTACACTTTGACAATTTAATAGGCTTGTCAATTGTCTTTATTTTTGTCATTACTTTTTTGGGCTGTCTTTTGGCCTTTTTTATTCAATTTTATCACCTTATTTTCGTGGCTATTGAAGGCTATAAAGCCATGACACATGCTTGTAACAAATCAGATTATGATTGAATTAAAAATCCAAAGTCTCATTGAGAGCTTTTTCTTTGAATTGTTGTGAGTTGTTCAACTTTTCATCTTGTCATTCCTTGTGTTTAGGGTGGCTATAGAATCGAGCCATTAGGATTGATCATTCTAATTTGGTGGATTGATTCGAATCTAAAACAAGAAATCCAATTCTTGTCTTTAGATCATTGATCATAAGGATAATCATTTTCTAGCCTTTTTCCTTGGGTTGTGTCAAATGGCATATGTGGGTTCTTTGGTTGTGATCTTTTTGGGTCCTTAGTTAAGTTTAAGGGTTCTTAAAGCATTTCAAAAGGGTTTTCGTATCATTTGGTATCAGAGCATAGGTTGCATCTTAGTGGCCGATCTCTAGAATTGATTCTATCTTACTTTTATGCACTTGTTTTTCAATTCTACACATTCTGTCCATCAAATTCATTTCTGCCTTTTCATTCGTTTTTCTTCATCATTTTATTCTGATTTCATATCCATCTTAAAGATCACGTTTTGATCTTGAAAATTAAAAAAAAAAGAAAGAAAGAAAGAAAGTGGGGAGTGAATTTGCATCCGAGGGCACCAAATCTGTTCATTTTGTGTTCTTCTTGAAAATTCTTCACTTTTCTGAGTTTGATTCATATAATTTCGTGTATAACTGATATAATTGTGTTTCTATAACATTTACCATTGAAATATATCAGTTACACGTTGATTTAAAGTCTCAGAAACGGCTATAAGTTACATTTTCTAAAACTGTCCCTTTTTGTAACTGCCGCATTTAATGCTACTGTTTTCCATTCAAACTCTGATCTAACGTCCGAATTTGTCTTTGTTGTCTGAAGAGAAAAGTTTTATCTTTCTGTTAGCTTTCAAAGTTCAGAAGGGAGCTTTATCCAAATCATAACGGAAACAGTTCAAATCTGGAATATCATTTCTGTGCGCAGGTTTATCCTATTTTCCGGGAACTTCAATTCTGTGAGTTAGTGTTTTCAATTCTGAACGAATTTTTGAATTTGGCCTTTTGTATGCTCTTTATTATCATCTTAATAAGCTACATATAGACTGCCAATTGAAAATTCATTCTCGAACTCCACGAATTTTGAAATTTGTAACTGCCATTTTCTTGAGTTCTTAGCTTTAAAAAATCTGTTTTAGTTTCTCCAATCTGTTTTTATCTATCCAATCTGTTTTTCTTGTTTTATTTTTGTTTCTTTTCATTATTTTAGATTGTTTAAATACTGATTGCTTGATTTTTAGTACTTTAAACACAAGTTGCTTCCAACTTATCCAATAGCCTTACTTGATATTTTGGCCTACCTTGAGTGATTAAACACGAGAGTTCCTTGAGTGATATATTGTGAGGGAGTGTTGTAAGGTCCAGAAAACATGTCACAATGGGAAAATAATGTGGGTGAGATTAGTGAAGCTAGGTGGAGAGAGGAACAAGAGGGAGCTTTTGCTAGACTTACTCAGACTTTAGAGGAGCTTAATGAGTGTATGGGTAGATTAGTGAAGGCTAGTAATCAGCAAAATAGGGATAAATTTGAAGGAGAATTAGAAAGTGATGTTGAGGAAGAAGTAGTAACTGATTGGGAAGAGAGTGACTTTGAGGAAGAATATTTTGAGGAAGCCGAAGAGGGTGATTCTATGGAGGAAAATATTGAGGAACCCGAGGCGAGTGATGATAGTCGGGAGGAAGGAAATAGAGTAGCACTCTTGTGTAGGAGAGTTCTCAATTCTGAAATAAAGGAGAATTTTGAAGAACACCAAAGACACAACTTGTTCCATACTAGGTGTTTAGTGAATGAGACTGCATGTAGTGTTGTAATTGATGGGGGAAGTTGTACAAATGTTGTGAGCTCAATTCTGGTTAAGAGACTCAATTTGCCTACTAAACCACATCCCAAACCTTACAATTTACAATGGTTAAACAAAAGTGGTGAGGTGAAGGTGCATAAGCAAGCTATTATTTCTTTTAGCCTTGGGAAGTATAAGGATGAGGTAGTTTGTGATGTAGTGCCAATGCATGCCGGTGATATACTTTTAGGGAGACCATGGCAATATGATAGGAGAGTTTCCTATGATGGCTACCTTAATAGGTATACTTTTACCAAAGATGGAAGGAAGACTACTTTGGTACCTTTATCTTCAAAAGAGGTTTTCATTGACCAATGTAAGCTTGAACAAAGGAGGGTTGAGTTTGAGTTAAAAGAAAAAGAGTTGAAAGAAAAAGAATTGAAAGAAAAAGAATTGAGTGAAAAATTGAGTGAGAGAGAAGAGAAAGCTTTGAGTGAAAACAATGAGAGAAAAGAGAAGAATGAAAAAGAAATGTGTGAACACTTTGAGGAAATTGAGAGAAAAGGAAAATCAGTGAGCTATCATGTAAAAATGAGTGAGATGAGGATAGTTTTTCTTAGTCAAAAGCCTAATTTTGTGCTTATGTGCAAAGTAGACTTTTTGGCAACTAACCTTAACCATTATTTTCCTAGTGTGTTTGAATATCTTTTTCAGGTTTGGAAGCATTACTTATGGCCGAATAAGAGCTTGAGGTGTTCGAAAGGGCAATACATCCAAGAAAGAAAGTATATCGATTCTAACGAGAATGTTGTAAGCAAAATACTTTCTTGGCGAAATACTTTATGTTCTAATCTGGTTTTTGAGCATGTGAAAGTTCTTGTTAATGAGCATCTTGAAATTACAATTTTTGAGTATGTTGAAAAGTTGAACTCATTAAGGAATACATATTCTTCTTATGTAGTTGATTTTACTTTGAGAAAATACAATGTATACCAATCTGTTTTGCTAGAATGGGAAACTCAAAAGTTGATAAATGTGATCTTAGGAGCCAAGTTTAGGGAAACTAAATCTAAAGTGGAAACTTGGGAGAATTGTTTGCCTTTTGTGGGTAATACATGTAATAGGAGAATACATCATAAAAAATTTTGTTTTTCAAATAAACTTATTTATGGTCTTTATGCTATTACTCCCTTTGACTTGCTGCCTTTGAGATCTAATGTCTTTGTGAGTGATTCAGCCAATTTTATGAATGTATTCATCAAATTAATGCACATGGATGTGAAGAAAATGTTCGAGGAGAAAAGTTTCAGATTTACCTATAAAAAGAAAATGAGAAGGAAACCACTCAAATTTCATCCAAGAGCATGGATTTGGATGCATTTTCGGAAGAAACGACTTCAAAAAAGAACTAAATTGCATCCAAGGGGTGATGGACCATATAAAGTACTTGGAAGAATCTATACAAAAGTCCACACCATTGCATTATTACAAGGTGAGTATTTTTCGAATTCAATCTTTAAAGTTGCTGATTTTACATGTTTTATTGTAGGGCATGAAGATTTGGATTCGAGGACGAATCCTTTTCAAGAAGGAGGGAATGATATGAATCAAGGAGCCTCAAAGTTGATCATTGCCGGAATTGCATTCATTTCTTTCCAAGATCAAGCTACAAGCAAGTTCAATAATTACAACATCAAAGTTCAAGCTTACATCAATAAATGGAAGTCAAGTTTAAGCTTAGTTCATTAAATGCAAGTCAAGTTCAAGCCTAGTTCACTAAATGCAAGTCAAGTTCATTTATTGCAACCGAAGCTCATTTAATGCAACTCAATACATCAATGAAACTCAAGACTTATTCATGACATCTTAAAGCTTCATTCAAGACTCCCATCAATACATTTGATGAAGATGTTTCAGTTACAAAGAGTTACAAATCAGATTTGTAACTCCCAAGAAATCAGTTACACTTTGACAATTTAATAGGCTTGTCAATTGTCTTTATTTTTGTCATTACTTTTTTGGGCTGTCTTTTGGCCTTTTTTATTCAATTTTATCACCTTATTTTCGTGGCTATTGAAGGCTATAAAGCCATGACACATGCTTGTAACAAATCAGATTATGATTGAATTAAAAATCCAAAGTCTCATTGAGAGCTTTTTCTTTGAATTGTTGTGAGTTGTTCAACTTTTCATCTTGTCATTCCTTGTGTTTAGGGTGGCTGTAGAATCGAGCCATTAGGATTGATCATTCTAATTTGGTGGATTGATTCGAATCTAAAACAAGAAATCCAATTCTTGTCTTTAGATCATTGATCATAAGGATAATCATTTTCTAGCCTTTTTCCTTGGGTTGTGTCAAATGGCATATGTGGGTTCTTTGGTTGTGATCTTTTTGGGTCCTTAGTTAAGTTTAAGGGTTCTTAAAGCATTTCAAAAGGGTTTTCGTATCATCTTTGGTTTGTGAAACAAGTACTTTGAAACAAGATTTTCAATTACAAACATGTTTTTGGAGTGGTTCGGATCCTCTTTCGATATTATGGTCCAAAGAGGATTCCCAAAGAAGAGGTTCCTCCATTTCGATCTTTAGGATGGACCAAATCACGAGGGCAATTTTGATAAGTGGGATATCTTAGGTCTTTGGTATCAATATGGTCCGAAGAGTGAAACAAGTACTTTGAAACAAGCTTTTCAATTACAAACAAGTTTTTGGAGTGGTTAGGATCGTCTTTCGATATTTTGGTCCAAAATGGATTTCCAAAGAAAACGTTCCTCCATTTGGATCTTTAGGATGGACCAAATCACGAGGGCAATTTTGACAAGTGGGAAACCTTAGGTCTTTGGTATCAATATGGCCCGAATAGTGAAACAAGTACTTTGAAACAAGCTTTTCTATTACAAACAAGTTTTTGGAGTTATTCGGATTCTATTTCGATATTTTGGTCCAAAGCGGATTCGCAAAGAGGAGGTTTCTCCATTTGGATCTTTAGGATGGACGAAATCATAAGGAAAACCTTAACAAGTGGGAAAACTTAGGTCTTTGGTATCAATATGGTCTGAAGAGTGAAACAAGTATTTTGAAACAAACTTTTCAATTACAAACAAGTTCTTGGAGTGTTTCGGATCCACTTTCGATATTTTGGTCCAAAGAGGATTCCCAAAGAAGAGGTTCCTCCATTTGGATCCTTTGGATGGACGAAATCACGAGGAAAACTTTCACAAGTGGGAAACCTTAGGTCTTTGGTATTAATATGGTTCGAAGAGTGAAACAAGTACTGTGAAACAAGCTTTTCAGTTACAAACAAGTTTTTGGAGTGGTTCAGATCCTCTTTCGATATTTTGTTCCAAATAGGATTCCCAAAGAAGAGGTTCCTCCATTTGGATCTTTAGGATGGACGAAATCAAGAGGAAAACTTTGACAAGTTAGAAACCTTAGGTCTTTGGCATGAATATGGTCCGAAGAGTGAAAGAAGTACTTTGAAACAAGCTTTTCAAGTACAAACAAGTTTTTGGAGTGGCTCTGATCCTCTTTCGATATTTTGGTCCAAAGAGGATTCTCAAGAAGAGTTTCCCCCATTTGGATCTTTAGGATATACGAAACCACAAGGAAAACTTTGACAAGCGGGAAACCATAGATCTTTGGTATCAATATGGTCCGAAGAGTGAAACAAGTACTCTGAACCAAGCTTGTCTATTACAAACAAGTTTTTGGAATGGTTCAGATCCTCTTTCGATATTTTTGTCCAATGAGGATTCCCAAAGAAGAGGTTCCTCCATTTGGATCTTTAGGATGGACGAAATAACGAGGAAAACTTTGAAAAGTGGGAAACCTTAGTTCATTGATATGAATATGTTCCGAAGAGTGAAACAAGTACTTTGAAACAAGCTTTTCAATTACAAACAAGTTTTTGGAGTGGTTCGGATCCCCTTTCGATATTTTTGTCCAAAGAGGATTCCCAAATAAGAGGTTCCTCCATTTGGATCTTTAGGATGTGGACGAAATCACGAGGAAAACTTTGACAAGTGGGAAACCTTAGGTCTTTGGTATGAATATGGTCCGAAGAATGAAACAAGTGCTTTGAAACAAGCTTTTCAATTACAAACAAGTTTTTGGAGTGGTTCGGATCGTCTTATGATATTTTGGTCCAAAGTGGATTTCCAAAGAAAACATTCCTCCATTTGGATCTTTAGGATGGACCAAATCACGAGGGCAATTTTGACAAGTGGGAACCTTAGGTCTTTGGTATCAATATGGTCCGAAGAGTGAAACAAGTACTTTGAAACAAGCTTTTCAATTACAAACAAGTTTTTGGAGTGGTTCGGATCGTCTTTCGATATTTTGGTCCAAAGTGGATTTCCAAAGAAAACGTTCCTCCATTTGGATCTTTAGGATGGACCAAATCACGAGGGCAATTTTGACAAGTGGGAACCTTAGGTCTTTGGTATCAATATGGTCCGAAGAGTGAAACAAGTACTTTGAAACAAGCTTTTCAATTACAAACAAGTTTTTGGAGGGGTTTGGATCATCTTTCGATATTTTGGTTCAAACGGGATTCCTAAAGAAGAGGTTACTCCATTTGGATCTTTAGGATGGACCAAATCATGAGCACAACTTTGACAAGTTGGAAACCTTAATTCTTCAGATTCAATTTGGTCTAGAGAGTGAAACAAGAATTTCAATTAAAACCAGGTTTTTGGAGTTGTTCGAATCATCTTTCGATATTTTGGTCCAAAGAGGATTCCAAAAGAAGAGGTTCCTCCATTTGGATCTTTAGAATGGACAAAATCAGGAGCACAACTTTGACAAGTGGGAAACCTTAGGTCGTTGGATTCAATTTGGTCTAGAGAGTGAAACAAGTACTTTGAAACAAGCATTTCAATTTAGACCAAGTTTTGGAGTGGTTCGGATATTTTTTTTATATTTTGATCCAAAGAGGATTCCAAAAGAAGAGGTTCCACCATATGGATCTTTAGGATGGACCAAATCACAAGGGAAATTTTGACAAGTGGGAAACCTTAGGTCTTTGGCATCAATATGGTCCGAATAGTGAAACAAGTACATTGAAACAAGCTTTTCAATTACAAACAAGTTTTTGGAGTGGTTCGGAGGTTCCTCCATTTGGATCTTTAGGATGGACCAAATCATTAGCACAAGTTTGACAAGCGGGAAACCTTAGGTCTTCGGATTGAATTTGGTCTAGAGAGTGAAACAAGTACTTTGAAACATGCATTTCAATTTAAGCCAAGTTTTTGGAGTGGTTCAGATCATCTTTCGATATTTTGGTCCAAAGAGGATTCCAAAAGAAGAGATTCTTCTATTTGGATCTTTAGGATGGACCAAATCACAAGGGCAATTTTGACAAGTGGGAAACCTTAGGTCTTTGGTATCAATATGGTCCAAACAGTGAAACAAGTACTTTGAAACAAGATTTTCAATTACAAACAAGTTTTTGGAGTGTTTCGGATCCTCTTTCGATATTTTGGTCCAAAGAGGATTCCCAAAGAAGAGGTTACTCCATTTGGATCCTTAGTATGGACCAAATCACGAGGGCAATTTTTACAAGTGGGAAACCTTATTTCTTTGGTATCACTATGGTCCGAAGAGTGAAACAAGTAATTTGAAACAAGATTTTCAATTACAAACATGTTTTTGGAGTGGTTCGGATCCTCTTTTAATATTATGGTCCAAAGAGGATTCCCAAAGAAGAGGTTCCTCCATTTGGATCTTTAGGATGGACCAAATCAAAAGGGCAATTTTGACAAGTGGGAAATCTTAGGTCTTTGGTATCAATATGGTCCGAAGAGTGAAACAAGTACTTTGAAACAAGCTTTTCAATTACCAACAAGTTTTTGGAGTGGTTCGGATCCTCTTTCGATATTTTGGTTCAAACAGGATTCCCAAAGAAGAGGTTCCTCCATTTGGATCTTTAGGATGGACCAAATCATGAGCACAACTTTGACAAGTGGGAAACCTTAAGTCTTCGGATTCAATTTTGTTTAGAGAGTGAAACAAGAATTTCAATTAATACCAGGTTTTTGGGGTTGCTCGGTTCATCTTTCGATATTTTGGTCCAAAGAGGATTCCAAAAGAAGAGGTTCCTCCATTTGGATCTTTAGAATGGACCAAATCACGAGGGCAATTTTGACAAGTGGGAAACCTTATGTCTTTGGTATCAATATGGTCCGAAGAGTGAAACAATACTTTAAAACAAGATTTTCAATTACAAACAAGTTTTTTGAGTGGTTCGGATCCTCTTTCGACATTTTGGTACAAAGAGGATTCCCAAAGAAGAGGTTCCTCCATTTGGATCTTTAGGATGGACCAAATCATGGGCACAACTTTGACAAGTGGGAAACCTTAAGTCTTCAGATTCAATTTGGTCTAGAGAGTAAAACAAGAATTTCAATTAATACCACGTTTTTGGAGTTGCTCGGTTCATCTTTTGTTATTTTGGTCCCAAGAGGATTCCAAAAGAAGAGGTTCCTCCATTTGGATCTTTAGAATGGACCAAATCACGAGGGCAATTTTGACATGTGCGAAACCTTATGTCTTTGGTATCAATATGGTCCGAAGAGTGAAACAATACTTTAAAACAAGATTTTCAATTAGAAACAAGTTTTTGGAGTGGTTCGGATCCTCTTTCGACATTTTGGTCCAAAGAGGATTCCCAAAGAAGAGGTTCCTCCATTTGGATCTTTAGGATGGACCAAATCACGAGGGCAATTTTGACAAGTGGGAAACCTTAGGTCTTTGGCATCAATATGGTCCGAATAGTGAAACAAGTACATTGAAACAAGCTTTTCAATTACAAACAAGTTTTTGGAGTGGTTCGGAGGTTCCTCCATTTGGATCTTTAGGATGGACCAAATCATGAGCACAAGTTTGACAAGCGGGAAACCTTAGGTCTTCGGATTGAATTTGGTCTAGAGAGTGAAACAAGTACTTTGAAACATGTATTTCAATTTAAGCCAAGTTTTTGGAGTGGTTCAGATCATCTTTCGATATTTTGGTCCAAAGAGGATTCCAAAAGAAGAGATTCTTCTATTTGGATCTTTAGGATGGACCAAATCACAAGGGCAATTTTGACAAGTGGGAAACCTTAGGTCTTTGGTGTCAATATGGTCCAAACAGTGAAACAAGTACTTTGAAACAAGATTTTCAATTACAAACAAGTTTTTGGAGTGTTTCGGATCCTCTTTCAATATTTTGGTCCAAAGAGGATTCCCAAAGAAGAGGTTTCTCCATTTGGATCCTTAGGATGGACCAAATCACGAGGGCAATTTTTACAAGTGGGAAACCTTATTTCTTTGGTATCACTATGGTCCGAAGAGTGAAACAAGTAATTTGAAACAAGATTTTCAATTACAAACATGTTTTTGGAGTGGTTCGGATCCTCTTTTAATATTATGGTCCAAAGAGGATTCCCAAAGAAGAGGTTCCTCCATTTGGATCTTTAGGATGGACCAAATCAGGAGGGTAATTTTGACAAGTGGGAAATCTTAGGTCTTTGGTATCAATATGGTCCGAAGAATGAAACAAGTACTTTGAAACAAGCTTTTCAATTACCATCAAGTTTTTGGAGTGGTTCGGATCCTCTTTCGATATTTTGGTTCAAACAGGATTCCGAAAGAAGAGGTTCCTCCATTTGGATCTTTAGGATGGACCAAATCATGAGCACAACTTTGACAAGTGGGAAACCTTAAGTCTTCAGATTCAATTTGGTCTAGAGAGTGTAACAAGAATTTCAATTAATACCACGTTTTTGGAGTTGCTCGGTTCATCTTTTGTTATTTTGGTCCCAAGAGGATTCCAAAAGAAGAGGTTCCTCCATTTGGATCTTTAGAATGGACCAAATCACGAGGGCAATTTTGACAAGTGCGAAACCTTATGTCTTTGGTATCAATATTGTCCGAAGAGTGAAACAATACTTTAAAACAAGATTTTCAATTACAAACAAGTTTTTGGAGTGGTTCGGATCCTCTTTCGACATTTTGGTCCAAAGAGGATTCCCAAAGAAGAGGTTCCTCCATTTGGATCTTTAGGATGGACCAAATCACGAGGGCAATTTTGACAAGTGGGAACCTTAGGTCTTTGGTATCAATATGGTCCGAAGAGTGAAACAAGTACTTTGAAACAAGCTTTTCAATTACAAACAAGTTTTTGGAGTTGTTCGGATCCTCTTTCGACATTTTGGTTTAAAAAGGATTCCCAAAGAACTGGTTCATCCATTTGGATCTTTAGGATGGACCAAATCAGGAGCACAACTTTGACAAGTGGGAAACCTTAGGTCGTCGGATTCAATTTGGTCTAGAAGAGAGTGAAACAAGTACATTTAAACAAGCATTTCTATTTAACCAAGTTTTTGGAGTGGTTCTGATATTATTTCTATATTTTGGCCCAAAGAGGATTCCAAAAGAAGAGGTTCCTCCATTTGGATCTTTAGGATGGACCAAATCTCAAGGGAAATTTTGACAAGTGGGAAACCTTAGGTCTTGGGCATCAATATGGTCCGAAGAGTGAAACAAGTACATTGAAACAAGCTTTTCAATAACAAATAAGTTTTTGTAGTGGTTCGGAGGTTCCTCCATTTGGATCTTTAGGATGGACCAAATCATGAGCAGCAGTTTGAAAAGTGGGAAACCTTAGGTCTTTGGATTCAATTTGGTCTAGAGAGTGAAACAAGTACTTTGAAACAAGCATTTCAATTTACACCATGTTTTTGGAGTGTCTTAGATCATCTTTCGATATTTTGGTCCAAAGAGGATTCCAAAATAAGAGGTTCCTCCATTTGGATCTTAAGGATGGACCAAATCTCAAGGGCAATTTTGGCAAGTGGGAATCCTTAGGTCTTTTGTTTTAATATGGTCGGAAGAGTGAAACAAGTACATTGAAACAAGCTTTTCAATTACAAACAAGTTTTTGTAGTGGTTCGGATGCTCTTTCGATATTTTGGTCCAAAGAGGATTCCCAAAGAAGAGGTTCCTCCATTTGGATCCTTTGGATGGACGAAATCACGAGGAAAACTTTCACAAGTGGGAAACCTTAGGTCTTTGGTATGAATATGGTTCGAAGAGTGAAACAAGTACTGTGAAACAAGCTTTTCAGTTACAAACAAGTTTTTGGAGTGGTTCAGATCTTCTTTCGATATTTTGTTCCAAACAGGATTCCCAAAGAAGAGGTTCCTCCATTTGGATCTTTAGGATGGACAAATCACGAGGAAAACTTTGACAAGTTAGAAACCTTAGGTCTTTGGTATGAATATGGTCCGAAGAGTGAAAGAAGTACTTTGAAACAAGCTTTTCAAGTACAAACAAGTTTTTGGAGTGGCTCTGATCCTCTTTCGATATTTTGGTCCAAAGAGGATTCTCAAGAAGAGTTTCCTCCATTTGGATCTTTAGGATATACGAAACCACAAGGAAAACTTTGACAAGCGGGAAACCATAGATCTTTGGTATCAATATGGTCCGAAGAGTGAAACAAGTACTCTGAACCAAGCTTGTCTATTACAAACAAGTTTTTGGAATGGTTCAGATCCTCTTTCGATATTTTTGTCGAATGAGGATTCCCAAAGAAGAGGTTCCTCCATTTTGATCTTTAGGATGGACGAAATCACGAGGAAAACTTTGACAAGTGGGAAACCTTAGGTCTTTGGTATGAATATGGTCCGAAGAGTGAAACAAGTACTTTGAAACAAGATTTTCAAATACAAACAAGTTTTTGTAGTGTTTCGGATCCTCTTTCGATATTTTGGTCCAAAGAGGATTCCCAAAGAAGAGGTTTCTCCATTTGGATCCTTAGGATGGACCAAATAACGAGGGCAATTTTGACAAGTGGGAAACCTTATTTCTTTGGTATCAATATGGTCCGAAGAGTGAAACAAGTACTTTGAAACAAGATTTTCAATTACAAACATGTTTTTGGAGTGGTTCGGATCCTCTTTCGATATTTTGGTCCAAAGAGGATTCCCAAAGAAGAGGTTCCTCCATTTGGATCTTTAGGATGGACCAAATCATGAGCACAACTTTGACAAGTGGGAACCCTATGTCTTCGGATTCAATTTGGTCTAGAGAGTGAAACAAGAATTTCAATTAATACCAGGTTTTGGAGTTGCTCGGTTCATCTTTAGATATTTTGGTCCAAAGAGGATTCCAAAAGAAGAGGTTCCTCCATTTGGATCTTTAGAATGGACCAAATCACGAGGGCAATTTTGACAAGTGGGAAACCTTATGTCTTTGGTATCAATATGGTCCGAAGAGTGACACAAGTACTTTGAAACAAGCTTTTGAATTACAAACAAGTTTTTGGAGTGGTTCGGATCCTCTTTCGATAATTTGGTACAAAGAGGATTTCCAAAGAAGAGGTTCCTCCATTTGGATCTTTAGGATAGACCAAATCACGAGGGCAATTTTGACAAGTGGGAACCTTAGGTCTTTGGTATCAATATGATCCGAATAGTGAAACAAGTACTTTGAAACAAGCTTTTCAATTACAATCAAGTTTTTGGAGTGGTTCGGATCCTCTTTCGATAATTTGGTCCAAACAGGATTCCCAAAGAAGAGGTTCCTCCATTGGGATCTTTAGGATGGACCAAATCAGGAGGGCAATTTTGACAAGTGAGAACCTTAGGTCTTTGGTATCAATATGGTCCGAAGAGTGAAACAAGTAATTTGAAACAAGCTTTTCAATTACAAACAAGTTTTTGGAGTGGTTCGGATCCTTTTTCGACTTTTTGGTTTAAAAAGGATTCCCAAAGAAGAGGTTCATCCATTTGGATCTTTAGGATGGACAAAATCAGGAGCACAAATTTGACAAGTGGGAAACCTTAGGTCTTCGGATTCAATTTGGTCTAGAGAGTGAAACAAGTACTTTGAAACAAGGATTTTAATTTAAACCAAGTTTTTGCAGTGGTTCAGATCATCTTTCGATATTTTGGTCCAATGAGGATTCCAAAATTAGAGGTTCCTCCATTTGGATCTTTAGGATGGACCAAATCACAAGGGCAATTTTGACAAGTGGGAAACCTTAGGTCTTTGGTATCAATATGGTCCAAAGAGTGAAACAAGTACTTTGAAACAACATTTTCAATTACAAACATGTTTTTGGAGTGGTTCGGATCCTCTTTCGATATTTTGGTCTAAAGAGGATTCCCAAAGAAGAGGTTCCTCCAATTGGATCTTTAGGATGGACCAAATCACGAGGGCAATTTTGACAAGTGGGAAACCTTAGGTCTTCGGATTCAATTTGGTCTAGAGAGTGAAACAAGTACTTTGAAACAAGATTTTCAATTACAAACATGTTTTTGGAGTGGTTCAGATCCTCTTTTCGATATATTGGTACAAAGAGGATTCCCAAAGAAGAGGTTCCTTCATTTGGATCTTTAGGATGGACCAAATCACGAGGGCAATTTTGACAAGTGGGAAACCTTAGGTCGTCGAATTCAATTTGGTCTAGAGAGTGAAACAAGTACTTTGAAACAAGCATTTCAATTTAAACCAAGTTTTTGGAGTGGTTCTGATATGAATCATGGAACGTCACAAAAAGCCCAAGGACAAATCACAACATTAAAGTTCAAGAGAAGCATTGACATCCATTTACAGGCCTACATTAGCAAAGTCAAGACAAGCTTCGAAGATCCGATCATGGAGGCTATGGAAGAGGACGTGATGAACTTCAATCTATGGCAAATACATTTGGAGGAAGAGTATTGAAGACTTGTTCAATCGGAATTGAAGAGTAGAGCTAATTAGGAAAGTTGCATCACTTTTGCAAACTTTCCTTATTTGGACCACTTTCCATATTTGTTTCCCAAGTTTCCATATTTGTTCCCAAAATGGTCCCATCGAATTTAGGATGTATTTAGACATGTTTTAGGTCTTTTATATTAATTTTATATGTTTGGAAAGGATTAGGAAAGATATTATTCTCTAGAAAAGATTTTCCACAAAATCTGCCAATTTCACATAAGGCAAGTTTTGTGCAGATTTTGTGCTCCTTGTACTCCGAATTTCCTAGCTTATTTTTAGGGTTTCTTTGCCTATTTAAAGGCCTCATTTGTAACCCTAAAGGCGAAGAATTCATATGTTAATAATATTGCTTTTTGCGTAGCTGAAATTGCTTAGTTTTCTAGCCTTGTTCTAGGTTGCATGTTTTAGAAACATTCAAGCATGAATTGATCTATTGTGTTTGTGGATTGTTTTAATCTTGAAATAAGAACAAGTTCTCTTATTTCAAGATCACATATCATTGGAATAATCTTTCTCTTCTTGTGTTCCAAGGGTTTTACCATATTGTTCATCGGGGTTTCAGGATTTGCATCTACGGGTTCTTTGTGCTGTCAAAGGGTTTATATTTCAATTTCCTAGGGTTTCATATCAGGTTCAGATCATCTTTCGATATTTTTGTCCAATGAGGATTCCAAAAGAAGAGGTTCCTCCATTTGGATCTTTAGGATGGACCAAATCACAAGGGTAATTTTGACAAGTGGGAAACCTTAGGTCTTTGGTATCAATATGGTCCAAAGAGTGAAACAAGTACTTTGAAACAAGATTTCCAATTACAAACAAGTTTTTGGAGTGTTCGGATCCTCTTTCGATATTTTGGTACAAAGGGGATTCTCAAAGAAGAGGTTCCTCCATTTGGATCTTTAGGATGGACCAAATCACGAGGGCAATTTGACAAGTGGGAAACCTTAGTTCTTTTGTATCAATATGGTCCGAAGAGTGAAACAAGTACTTTGAAACAAGATTTTCAATTACAAACATGTTTTTGGAGTGGTTCGGATCCTCTTTCGATATTTTGGTCCAAAGAGGATTCCCAAAGAAGAGGTTCCTCCATTTGGATCTTTAGGATGGACCAAATCACGAGGGCAATTTTGACAAGTGGGAAACCTTAGGTCTTCGGATTCAATTTGGTCTAGAGAGTGAAACAAGTACTTTGAAACAAGCATTTCAATTTAAACCAAGTTTTTGGAGTGGTTCAGATCATCTTTCGATAATTTGGTCCAATGAGGATTCCAAAAGAAGAGGTTCCTCCATTTGGATCTTTAGGATGGACCAAATCATGAGCACAACTTTGACAAGTGGGAACCTTATGTCTTCGGATTCAATTTGGTCTAGAGAGTGAAACAAGAATTTCAATTAATACCAGGTTTTGGAGTTGCTCGGTTCATCTTTCGATATTTTGGTCCAAAGAGGATTCCAAAAGAAGAGGTTCCTCCATTTGGATCTTTAGAATGGACCAAATCACGAGGGCAATTTTGACAAGTGGGAAACCTTATGTCTTTGGTATCAATATGTTCCGCAGAGTGACACAAGTACTTTGAAACAAGCTTTTGAATTACAAACAAGTTTTTGGAGTGGTTCGGATCCTCTTTCGATAATTTGGTACAAAGAGGATTTCCAAAGAAGAGGTTCCTCCATTTGGATCTTTAGGATAGACCAAATCACGAGGGCAATTTTGACAAGTGGGAACCTTAGGTCTTTGGTATCAATATGGTCCGAATAGTGAAACAAGTACTTTGAAACAAGCTTTTCAATTACAAACAAGTTTTTGGAGTGGTTCGGATCCTCTTTCGATAATTTGGTCCAAACAGGATTCCCAAAGAAGAGGTTCCTCCATTGGGATCTTTAGGATGGACCAAATCAGGAGGGCAATTTTGACAAGTGAGAACCTTAGGTCTTTGGTATCAATATGGTCCGAAGAGTGAAACAAGTAATTTGAGACAAGCTTTTCAATTACAAACAAGTTTTTGGAGTGGTTCGGATCCTTTTTCGATATTTTGGTTTAAAAAGGATTCCCAAAGAAGAGGTTCATCCATTTGGATCTTTAGGATGGAAACCTTAGGTCTTCGGATTCAATTTAGTCTACAGAGTGAAACAAGTACTGTGAAACAATATTTTCAATTACAAACATGTTTTTGGAGTGGTTCGGATCCTCTTTCGATATTTTAGTCCACAGAGGATTCCCAAAGAAGAGGTTCCTCCATTTGGATCTTTAGGATGGACCAAATCACGAGGGCAATTTTGACAAGTGGGAAACCTTAGGTCTTCGGATTCAATTTGGTCTAGAAAGTGAAACAAGTACTTTGAAACAAGCATTTCAATTTAAACCAAGTTTTTTGAGTGGTTCAGATCATCTTTCGATATTTTGGTCCAATGAGGATTCCAAAAGAAGAGGTTCCTCCATTTGGATCTTTAGGATGGACCAAATCACAAGGGCAATTTTGACAAGAGGGAAACCTTAGGTCTTTGGTATCAATATGGTCCAAAGAGTGAAACAAGTACTTTGAAACAAGATTTTCAATTACAAACAAGTTTTTGGAGTGTTTCGGATCCTCTTTCGATATTTTGGTCCAAGAGGATTCCATAAGAAGAGGTTCCTCCATTTGGATCTTTAGGATGGACCAAATCACGAGGGCAATTTTGACAAGTGGGAAACCTTAGTTCTTTGGTATCAATATGGTCCGAAGAGTGAAACAAGTACTTTGAAACAAGATTTTCAATTACAAACATGTTTTTGGAGTGGTTCGGATCCTCTTTCGATATTTTGTTCCAAAGAGGATTCCCAAAAAAGAGGTTCCTCCATTTGGATCTTTAGGATGGACCAAATCACGAGGGCAATTTTGACAAGTGGGAAACCTTAGGTCTTCGGATTCAATTTGGTCTAGAGAGTGAAACAAGTACTTTGAAACAAGATTTTCAATTACAAACATGTTTTTGGAGTGGTTCGGATCCTCTTTCGATATTTTGGTCCAAAGAGGATTCCCAAAGAAGAGGTTCCTCCATTTGGATCTTTAGGATGGACCAAATAAAGAGGGCAATTTTGACAAGTGGGAAACCTTAGGTCTTCGGATTCAATTTGGTCTAGAAAGTGAAACAAGTACTTTGAAACAAGCATTTCAATTTAAACCAAGTTTTTGGAGTGGTTCAGATCATCTTTCGATATTTTGGTCCAATGAGGATTCCAAAAGAAGAGGTTCCTCCATTTGGATCTTTAGGATGGACCAAATCACAAGGGCAATTTTGACAAGTGGGAAACCTTAGGTCTTTGGTATCAATATGGTCCAAAGAGTGAAACAAGTACTTTGAAACAAGATTTAGAATTACAAACAAGTTTTTGGAGTGTTCGGATCCTCTTTCGATATTTTGGTCCAAAGAGGATTCCCAAGGAAGAGGTTCCTCCATTTGGATCTTTAGGATGGACCAAATCACGAGGGCAATTTTGACAAGTGGGAAACCTTAGTTCTTTGGTATCAATATGGTCCGAAGAGTGAAACAAGTACTTTGAAACAAGATTTTCAATTACAAACATGTTTTTGGAGTGGTTCGGATCCTCTTTCGATATTTTGATACAAAGAGGATTCCCAAAGAAGAGGTTCCTCCATTTGGATCTTTAGGATGGATCAAATCACGAGGGCAATTTTGACAAGTGGGAAACCTTAGGTCTTCGGATTCAATTTGGTCTAGATAGTGAAACAAGTACTTTGAAACAAGCATTTCTATTTAAACCAAGTTTTTGGAGTGGTTCAGATCATCTTTCGATAATTTGGTCCAATGAGGATTCCAAAAGAAGAGGTTCCTCCATTTGGATCTTTAGGATGGACCAAATCACAAACGCAATTTTGACAAGTGGGAAACCTTAGGTCTTTGGTATCAATATGGTCCAAAGAGTGAAACAAGTACTTTGAAACAAGATTTAGAATTACAAACAAGTTTTTGGAGTGTTCGGATCCTCTTCCGATATTTTGGTCCAAAGAGGATTCCAAAAGAAGAGGTTCCTCCATTTGGATCTTTAGGATGGACCAAATCACGAGGGCAATTTTGACAAGTGGTAAACCTTAGTTCTTTGGTATCAATATGGTCCGAAGAGTGAAACAAGTACTTTGAAATAAGATTTTCAATTACAAACATGTTTTTGGAGTGGTTCGTATCCTCTTTCGATATTTTGGTCCAAAGAGGATTCCCAAAGAAGAGGTTCCTCCATTTGGATCTTTAGGATGGATCAAATCACGAGGGCAATTTTGACAAGTGGGAAACCTTAGTTCTTTGGTATCAATATGGTCCGAAGAGTGAAACAAGTACTTTGAAATAAGATTTTCAATTACAAACATGTTTTTGGAGTGGTTCGGATCCTCTTTCGATATTTTGGTCCAAAGAGGATTCCCAAAGAAAAGGTTCCTCCATTTGGAACTTTAGGATGGACCAAATCACGAGGGCAATTTTGACAAGTGGGAAACCTTAGGTCTTCAGGTTCAATTTGGTCTAGAGAGTGAAACAAGTACTTTGAAACAAGCATTTCAATTTAAACCAAGTTTTTGGAGTGGTTCAGATCATCTTTCGATATTTTCGCCCAATGAGGATTCCAAAAGAAGAGGTTCCTCCATTTGGATCTTTAGGATGGACCAAATCACAAATGCAATTTTGACAAGTGGGAAACCTTAGGTCTTTGGTATCAATATGGTCCAAAGAGTGAAACAAGTACTTTGAAACAAGATTTAGAATTACAAACAAGTTTTTGGAGTGTTCGGATCCTCTTTCGATATTTTGGTTCAAAGAGGATTCCCAAAGAAGAGGTTCCTCCATTTGGATCTTTAGGATGGACGAAATCACGAGGGCAATTTTGACAAGTGGGAAACCTTAGTTCTTTGGTATCAATATGGTCCGAAGAGTGAAACAAGTACTTTGAAACAAGATTTTCAATTACAAACATGTTTTTTGAGTGGTTCGGATCCTCTTTCGATATTTTGGTCCAAAGAGGATTCCCAAAGAAGAAGTTCCTCCATTTGGATCTTTAGGATGGACCAAATCATGAGGGCAATTTTGACAAGTGGGAAATCTTAGGTCTTTGGTATCAATATGGTCCGAAGAGTGAAACAAGTACTTTGAAACAAGCTTTTCAATTACCAACAAGTTTTTCGAGTGGTTCGGATCCTCTTTCGATATTTTTGTCCAAACAGGATTCCCAAAGAAGAGGTTCCTCCATTTGGATCTTTAGGATGGACCAAATCGTGAGCACAAGTTTGGCAAGTGGGAAACCTTAAGTCTTCGGATTCAATTTGGTCTAGAGAGTGAAACAAGTACTTTAAAACATGCATTTCAATTTAAACCATGTTTTTGGATATGTTCAGATCATCTTTCGATATTTTGGTCCAAAGAGGATTCCAAAAGAAGAGGTTCCTCCATTTGGATCTTTAGGATGGACCAAATCACAAGGGCAATTTTGACATGTGGGAAACCTTAGGTCTTTGGTATCAATATGTTTAAAGAGTGAAACAAGTACTTTGAAACAAGATTTTTAATTACAAACAAGTTTTTGGAGTGTTTCGGATCCTCTTTCGATATTTTGGTCCAAAGAGGATTCCCAAAGAAGAGGTTCCTCCATTTGGATCTTTAGGATGGACCAAATCACGAGGGCAATTTTGACAAGTGGGAATCCTTAGGTCTTTGGTAACAATATGGTCCGAAGAGTGAAACAAGTACTTTGAAACAAGATTTTCAATTACAAACATGTTTTTGGAGTGGTTCGGATCCTCTTTCGATATTGTGGTCCAATGGGGATTCCCAACGAAGAGGTTCCTCCATTTGGATCTTTAGGATGGACCAAATCACGAGGGCAATTTTGACAAGTGGGAAACCTTAGTTCTTTGGTATCAATATGGTCCGAAGAGTGAAACAAGTACTTTGAAACAAGCTTTTCAATTACAAACAAGTTTTTGGAGTGGTTTGGATCCTCTTTCGATATTTTGGTCCAAACAGGATTCCCAAAGAAGAGGTTCCTCCATTTGGATCTTTAGGATGGACCAAATCACGAGTGCAATTTTGACAAGTGGGAACCTTAGGTCTTTAGTATCAATATGGTCCGAAGAGTGAAACAAGTACTTTGAAACAAGCTTTTCAATTACAAACAAGTTTTTGGAGTGGTTCGAAAACTCTATCGATATTTTGGTTTAAAAAGGATTCCTCAAGAAGAGGTTCATCCATTTGGATCTTTAGGATGGACCAAATCAGGAGCACAACTTTGACAAGTGGGAAACCTTAGGTCGTCGGATTCAATTTGGTCTAGAGAGTGAAACAAGTACTTTGGAACAAGCATTTCAATTTAAACCATGTTTTTGGAGTGGTTCGGATATTATTTCTATATTTTGGTCCAAAGAGGATTCCAAAAGAAGAGGTTCCTCCATTTGGATCATTAGGATGGACCAAATCACAAGGGAAATTTTGACAAGTGGGAAACCTTTGGTCTTTGGCATCAATATGGTCCGAAGAGTGAAAGAAGTACATTGAAACAAGCTTTTCAATTACAAACATGTTTTTGGAGTGGTTCGGAGGTTCCTCCATTTGGATCTTTAGGATCGACCAAATCACAAGGGAAATTTTGATAAGTGGGAAACCTTAGGTCTTTGGTATCAATATAGTCCAAAGAGTGAAACTAGTACTTTGAAACAAGATTTTCAATTACAAACAAGTTTTTGGTGTGTTTCGGATCCTCTTTCGATATTTTGGTCCAAAGAGGATTCCCAAAGAAGAGGTTCCTCCATTTGGATCTTTAGGATGGACCAAATCACGAGGGTAATTTGACAAGTGGGAAACCTTAGTTCTTTGGTATCAATATGGTCCGAAGAGTGAAACAAGTACTTTGAAACAAGATTTTCAATTACAAACATGTTTTTGGAGTGGTTCGGATCCTCTTTCGATATTTTGGTCCAAAGAGGATTCCGAAAGAAGAGGTTCCTCCATTTGGATCTTTAGGATGGACCAAATCACGAGGGCAATTTTGACAAGTGGGAAACCTTAGGTCTTCGGATTCAATTTGGTCTAGAGAGTGAAACAAGTACTTTGAAACAAGCATTTCAATTTAAACCAAGTTTTTTGAGTGGTTCAGATCATCTTTCGATAATTTGGTCCAATGAGGATTCCAAAAGAAGAGGTTCCTCCATTTGGATCTTTAGGATGGACCAAATCACAAGGGCAATTTTGACAAGAGGGAAACCTTAGGTCTTTGGTATCAATATGGTCCAAAGAGTGAAACAAGTACTTTGAAACAAGATTTTCAATTACAAACAAGTTTTTGGAGTTTTTCGGATCCTCTTTCGATATTTTGGTCCAAGAGGATTCCATAAGAAGAGGTTCCTCCATTTGGATCTTTAGGATGGACCAAATCACGAGGGCAATTTGGACAAGTGGGAAACCTTAGTTCTTTGGTATCAATATGGTCGGAAGAGTGAAACAAGTACTTTGAAACAAGATTTTCAATTACAAACATGTTTTTGGAGTGGTTCGGATCATCTTTCGATATTTTGGTCCAAAGAGGATTCCCAAAAAAGAGGTTCCTCCATTTGGATCTTTAGGATGGACCAAATCACGAGGGCAATTTTGACAAGTGGGAAACCTTAGGTCTTCGGATTCAATTTGGTCTAGAGAGTGAAACAAGTACTTTGAAACAAGATTTTCAATTACAAACATGTTTTTGGAGTGGTTCGGATCCTCTTTCAATATTTTGGTCCAAAGAGGATTCCCAAAGAAGAGGTTCCGCCATTTTGATCTTTAGGATGGACCAAATCACGAGGGCAATTTTGACAAGTGGGAAACCTTAGGTCTTCGGATCCAATTTGGTCTAGAAAGTGAAACAAGTACTTTGAAACAAGCATTTCATTTTAAACCAAGTTTTTGGAGTGGTTCAGATCATCTTTCGATATTTTGGTCCAATGAGGATTCCAAAAGAAGAGGTTCCTCCATTTGGATCTTTAGGATGGACCAAATCACGAGGGCAATTTTGACAAGTGGGAAACCTTAGGTCTTTGGTATCGATATGGTCCAAAGAGTGAAACAAGTACTTTGAAACAAGATTTAGAATTACAAACAAGTTTTTGGAGTGTTCGGATCCTCTTTCGATATTTTGGTCCAAAGAGGATTCCCAAGGAAGAGGTTCCTCCATTTGGATCTTTAGGATGGACCAAATCACGAGGGCAATTTTGACAAGTGGGAAACCTTAGTTCTTTGGTATCAATATGGTCCGAAGAGTGAAACAAGTACTTTGAAACAAGATTTTCAATTACAAACATGTTTTTGGAGTGGTTCGGATCCTCTTTCGATATTTTGGTACAAAGAGGATTCCCAAAGAAGAGGTTCCTCCATTTGGATCTTTAGGATGGACCAAATCACGAGGGCAATTTTGACAAGTGGGAAACCTTAGGTCTTCGGATTCAATTTGGTCTAGATAGTGAAACAAGTACTTTGAAACAAGCATTTCAATTTAAACCAAGTTTTTGGTGTGGTTCAGATCATCTTTCGATAATTTGGTCCAATGAGGATTCCAAAAGAAGAGGTTCCTCCATTTGGATCTTTAGGATGGACCAAATCACAAGGGCAATTTTGACAAGTGGGAAACCTTAGGTCTTGGTATCAATATGGTCCAAAGAGTGAAACAACTACTTTGAAACAAGATTTTCAATGACAAACAAGTTTTTGGACTGTTTCGGATCCTCTTTCGATATTTTGGTCCAAAGAGGATTCCCAAAGAAGAGGTTCCTCCATTTGGATCTTTAGGATGGATCAAATCACGAGGGCAATTTTGACAAGTGGGAAACCTTAGTTCTTTGGTATCAATATGGTCCGAAGAGTGAAACAAGTACTTTGAAATAAGATTTTCAATTACAAACATGTTTTTGGAGTGGTTCGGATCCTCTTTCGATATTTTGGTCCAAAGAGGATTCCCAAAGAAAAGGTTCCTCCATTTGAAACTTTAGGATGGACCAAATCACGAGGGCAATTTTGACAAGTGGGAAACCTTAGGTCTTCAGATTCAATTTGGTCTAGAGAGTGAAACAAGTACTTTGAAACAAGCATTTCAATTTAAACCAAGTTTTTGGAGTGGTTCAGATCATCTTTCGATATTTTCGCCCAATGAGGATTCCAAAAGAAGAGGTTCCTCCATTTGGATCTTTAAGATGGACCAAATCACAAACGCAATTTTGACATGTGGGAAACCTTAGGTCTTTGGTATCAATATGGTCCAAAGAGTGAAACAAGTACTTTGAAACAAGATTTAGAATTACAAACAAGTTTTTGGAGTGTTCGGATCCTCTTTCGATATTTTGGTCCAAAGAGGATTCCCAAAGAAGAGGTTCCTCCATTTGGATCTTTAGGATGTACCAAATCACGAGGGCAATTTTGACAAGTGGGATACCTTAGTTCTTTGGTATCAATATGGTTCGAAGAGTGAAACAAGTACTTTGAAACAAGATTTTCAATTACAAACATGTTTTTTGAGTGGTTCGGATCCTCTTTCGATCTTTTGGTCCAAAGAGGTGATATGAAACCCTAGGAAATTGAAATAGAAACCCTTTGAAAGCACAAAGAACCCCTAGATGCAAATCCTAAAACCCCATGAACAAAAAGGTAAAACCCTTGGAAAACAAGAAGAGAAAAATTATTCCAATGATCTATGATCTTGAAATAAGAGAACTTGTTCTTATTTCAAGATTGAAACAATCCACAAACACAATAGATCAATTCATGCTTGAATGTTTCTAAAACATGCAACCTAGAACAAGGCTACAAAACTAAGCAATTTCGGCTAAGCAAAAAGCAATATTATTATCATGTTAAATCTCCATGTTTAGGGTTACAAAAGAGGCCTTTAAATAGGCAAAGAAACCCTAAAAATAAGCTAGGAAATTCGGATTACAAGGAGCACAAAATCTGCCCAAAACTTGCCTTATGTGAAATTGGCAGATTTTGTGGAAAATCTTTTCTAGAGAATAATATCTTTCCTAATCCTTTCCAAACATATAAAATGAATATAAAAGACCTAAAACATGTCTAAATACATCATAAATTCGTTGGAACCATTTTGGGAACAAATAAGGAAACTTTGGAAACAAATATGGAAAGTGGTCCAAATAAGGAAAGTTTGCAAAAAGTAATACAACTTTCCTAATTAGCTCTTCTCTTCAATTCTGATTGAACAAGTCTTCAACACTCTTCCTCCAAATGTATTTGCCATAGATTGAAGTTCATCACGTCCTCTTCCATAGCCTCCATGATCGGATCTTCAAAGCTTGTCTTGACTTTGCTAATGTAGGCTTGTAAATGGATGTTCAATGCTTTTCTTGAACTTTAATGTTGTGATTTTTCCTTGGGCTTTTTGTGACGTTCCATGATTCATATCATCCCCTCCCTCTTGAAAAGGATTCGTCCTCGAATCTATAACATTACCTACATCGCAATAAATTAAGTTAATAACATAAATTAAAGCACATAAAGCATACTTACCTTGTAAATCAGATTTGTAAGCATCTTGATGTTTTCTCCCTTGTCTAACTCCTCCCGGATCAAAAACTTTGAACTTCCGTCCCATTATATCCACATCAAAATCTAGCTCATGAAAGACCACAACACTCACAGAAAAGGTAAAACTTAGTGTTAAGAAGCCGAAAAGAATATGTGGACCATAGTCAATCTCAAAAATTTTCTCATACTCTACAATACTCTTAAGATGATCACATGGTGAAGATAACGTATTTGTCAAAGCATATGAACCAGAATCAAACTCAAATAGGTCTAATGTGTTGGGGTAAATTAGAAAATATGAAAACTCCATGCTCTCCCTAAATGCATCATATGTCTTATCAAAGATAACTT
Source organism: Gynostemma pentaphyllum (assembly GCA_028015215.1). Classification (NCBI taxonomy): domain Eukaryota; kingdom Viridiplantae; phylum Streptophyta; class Magnoliopsida; order Cucurbitales; family Cucurbitaceae; genus Gynostemma; species Gynostemma pentaphyllum. Next base: position 41,420,910 of record CM051355.1, on the reverse strand, counting down.
GTGTAGCACAAAACATATGTTTATCATTAGAATGAAATTGAAGTGGTAAAATATCAGAGTTGAGATCAAATTTAGCAAACAAACAAGAACTATGCACATCATCACAAGTAAATGGATAGGCTAGCTTAACAAGTTTTGCAAGTGATAAGCTGTCAAACAAGTAAAGATCATCCAAAAGAATTTTGCTAGAAAAGAATGCATGTTTATCATAAAAATATAATTGGTTTGGATGATTTCTAGTCTTAAAATCAGAATTGGAAAACAAGAAATAATCATTTAAACAAACCGATGCAATAGGATTAAAAGTAAGAAACTTCCTTTTCTGGCTTTGGATCCCGTTGGCAACATCTTTTTCCATGAGGTATGGTGGTGCCTTAAGTATTTCAGCCCCTTGAAATGCATCTACTTTGTGCTCCATTCCAATTGAAAATTGATCAATGTAATTCTGCAAAACATTAGCTAAAACACTAGAAAAGCAAAGGTTAAGTTCATAAGTTAGAAAGAAAGAATCTTTGCACACAAGTACAAAGTGGGTTTTATTTGAAAACATTGTTTTCCTAGCCTCACTTTCAACAAAACTCACAATGTTCTCACCATTCCTCTCATTCATTTTTGACTCACAACTCTCTTTCTTTTCAATTTCTCTTTCATTCTTTTCAAACACTCTTTCTTTTGAACTCAAATCTCTTTCTTTTGACTCACTCATGTCACTCATTTCTTTTTGAGCACTCATCTCTCTTTCTTTTGGCTCACTTATTTCAATAATTTCTTTTTCACACTCTTCTTTTTGAAAATTCATCTCTCTTTCTTTTTGCTCACTCTCTTTTTGACAATTCTCATTCTTTTCAAATGTAGAAGACTTTTTTAACTCACATGCGTCATAAGTTTCCTCCATATGAATATTTGATTGGAAGTGGTCTTGTAAAGCAAATGTTACCTTTTTCTTAATCAAGCCATTGGCAGCCACATCCTTTCTCTTTAATGCACTCTTTAATTGATTTTCTTGAGATGGAATCGGGTTAGAAAGATGTTTAGTAGAATACCTTTTTGTAGCCCTTCTTTCGAGTCTCTTTTCCACCGTGGTTGCATAATAAACCATATGTTCCAACTCCACATATGTCTTTCCTTCAACACAATAGGCAATCTCCTCGTTTAAACCCTTTAAGAACCGTGTCATTGTGGACTCATTATCTTCAAAACAGACAGCCCTAGCCATGAGAACTTCAAACTCCTTGTGATAAGCTTCAACACTCCTTTCACCTTGTGTAAGATTTAGAAATTCTTTCACAATAGCTCTCTGTCTTTGGCTCGGCACAAACCGCTTCCTCATGTGATATTTAAGTTCATACCAAGTATCAATATGTGGTTGTCTATCTTTCCTTAGTTTTTCCTTCAATTGAGACCACCAAACATAAGCATAGTTAGTGAACTTGGTAATAGCAAGCAATACCTTTCTTTCCTCACTATAGTTGTTGTATTCAAAGAAATGCTCAATTTGACTTTCCCATTGCAAGTACTCTTCTGGATCTACACTCCCATGGAAAGTATATAAGTTGAGCTTATGTGCTCCAAAGCTCTTATGCACCATCCTTTCATAATAATCCTCTCCATTTTCCCTCCAAGTATGCTCTACATCTCGACATCCATTGCTCCTCCTTTCATCATATTTTTCATGATACATTGCTGCAAATAAAAAGGTTAATAATAAAAATAGGACCTCTCAATCACTCCCTAAGTGTTTACACTCGATGATGTCAATTCACTCATGTTTGCACTCAAAACAGATTTTAGGGCCTAAATATAACCTTGAACTAATTAGCACACTTTAGCAACTATCAAACAACTATGATACTAATGAAATTTGTAAAAAGTAACAATCAAGAAATAAGAAACAACCAATTTGGTGGGTTAAGAAGAAAATAAGACAGATTTATGCAAATGGTGTATTTTTGTAACAAGGAAAGAATAAGAAAGAAAACAAGCAAGAATAAACTTTCCTAAAAGAGAAAAATTCGAAATTAGACTTCCCTAAAGCAAATTGGATCAGAAAATATGACTTTCCTTAAGCAAGATATGCATATATTTGAATATGGGACAGATTTGAAACTTTCCTAAAACAGTTTTTTGCTATTTATGGTAAGTTCTAGCTTTTTAGGAAACAAACAACTTTGGCTCATTCAACTTGATAATTTCGGATTCAAGATGCATAAATGATGAGTTTAAGATGAACTCTTCAAGAACAATAAGAACACTAAACACTTTTTTCCAGAAACTCAAGCAAATAGCAAGAACACTTTTTTTTTTCAATTTCAGTACAATCAGACAGTCTGTGAAGATCTATTTTTTTTCTCAACCTTCCACTTTTTTTTTGACAACATTTTCTGAATAACAAATAAACTAGACAGAAATATAAAGACTTTTCTAGTTGATGATTTTCTGAGAATCGGAATGAAACTATAAGAAAAAGAACAAAAACAGTAGGTTAAATAAGGAAATTCTGGAACTATATTTTTTTTTTGTTTTTCTGGAATTTTTCGATAAACAAAGAACAATAAGTAAGAAAAATTGAAATAACAAGAAAGCAAGTAAGATAGAAATCTTCCCTTGAGCCTAAGCTCTGATACCAAATGATATGAAACCCTAGGAAATTGAAATAGAAACCCTTTGAAAGCACAAAGAACCCCTAGATGCAAATCCTAAAACCCCATGAACAAAAAGGTAAAACCCTTGGAAAACAAGAAGAGAAAGATTATTCCAATGATCTATGATCTTGAAATAAGAGAACTTGTTCTTATTTCAAGATTGAAACAATCCACAAACACAATAGATCAATTCATGCTTGAATGTTTCTAAAACATGCAACCTAGAACAAGGCTACAAAACTAAGCAATTTCGGCTAAGCAAAAAGCAATATTATTATCATGTTAAATCTCCATGTTTAGGGTTACAAAAGAGGCCTTTAAATAGGCAAAGAAACCCTAAAAATAAGCTAGGAAATTCGGATTACAAGGAGCACAAAATCTGCCCAAAACTTGCCTTATGTGAAATTGGCAGATTTTGTGGAAAATCTTTTCTAGAGAATAATATCTTTCCTAATCCTTTCCAAACATATAAAATGAATATAAAAGACCTAAAACATGTCTAAATACATCATAAATTCGTTGGAACCATTTTGGGAACAAATAAGGAAACTTTGGAAACAAATATGGAAAGTGGTCCAAATAAGGAAAGTTTGCAAAAAGTAATGCAACTTTCCTAATTAGCTCTTCTCTTCAATTCTGATTGAACAAGTCTTCAACACTCTTCCTCCAAATGTATTTGCCATAGATTGAAGTTCATCACGTCCTCTTCCATAGCCTCCATGATCGGATCTTCAAAGCTTGTCTTGACTTTGCTAATGTAGGCTTGTAAATGGATGTTCAATGCTTTTCTTGAACTTTAATGTTGTGATTTTTCCTTGGGCTTTTTGTGACGTTCCATGATTCATATCAAGAGGATTCCCAAAGAAGAGGTTCCTCCATTTGGATCTTTAGGATGGACCAAATCATGAGGGCAATTTTGACAAGTGGGAAATCTTAGGTCTTTGGTATCAATATGGTCCGAAGAGTGAAACAAGTACTTTGAAACAAGCTTTTCAATTACCAACAAGTTTTTCGAGTGGTTCGGATCCTCTTTCGATATTTTTGTCCAAACAGGATTCTCAAAGAAGAGGTTCCTCCATTTGGATCTTTAGGATGGACCAAATCGTGAGCACAAGTTTGACAAGTGGGAAACCTTAAGTCTTCGGATTCAATTTGGTCTAGAGAGTAAAACAAGTACTTTAAAACATGCATTTCAATTTAAACCAAGTTTTTGGATATGTTCAGATCATCTTTCGATATTTTGGTCCAAAGAGGATTCCAAAAGAAGAGGTTCCTCCATTTGGATCTTTAGGATGGACCAAATCACAAGGGCAATTTTGACATGTGGGAAACCTTAGGTCTTTGGTATCAATATGTTTAAAGATTGAAACAAGTACTTTGAAACAAGATTTTGAATTACAAACAAGTTTTTGGAGTGTTTCGGATCCTCTTTCGATATTTTGGTCCAAAGAGGATTCCCAAAGAAGCGGTTCCTCCATTTGGATCTTTAGGATGGACCAAATCACGAGGGCAATTTTGACAAGTGGGAATCCTTAGGTCTTTGGTAACAATATGGTCCGAAGAGTGAAACAAGTACTTTGAAACAAGATTTTCAATTACAAACATGTTTTTGGAGTGGTTCGGATCCTCTTTCGATATTGTGGTCCAATGGGGATTCCCAACGAAGAGGTTCCTCCATTTGGATCTTTAGGATGGACCAAATCACGAGGGCAATTTTGACAAGTGGGAAACCTTAGTTCTTTGGTATCAATATGGTCCGAAGAGTGAAACAAGTACTTTGAAACAAGCTTTTCAATTACAAACAAGTTTTTGGAGTGGTTTGGATCCTCTTTCGATATTTTGGTCCAAACAGGATTCCCAAAGAAGAGGTTCCTCCATTTGGATCTTTAGGATGGACCAAATCACGAGTGCAATTTTGACAAGTGGGAACCTTAGGTCTTTAGTATCAATATGGTCCGAAGAGTGAAACAAGTACTTTGAAACAAGCTTTTCAATTACAAACAAGTTTTTGGAGTGGTTCGAATCCTCTATCGATATTTTGGTTTAAAAAGGATTCCTCAAGAAGAGGTTCATCCATTTGGATCTTTAGGATGGACCAAATCAGGAGCACAACTTTGACAAGTGGGAAGCCTTAGGTCGTCGGATTCAATTTGGTCTAGAGAGTGAAACAAGTACTTTGGAACAAGCATTTCAATTTAAACCAAGTTTTTGGAGTGGTTCGGATATTATTTCTATATTTTGGTCCAAAGAGGATTCCAAAAGAAGAGGTTCCTCCATTTTGATCTTTAGGATGGACCAAATCACAAGGGAAATTTTGACAAGTGGGAAACCTTTGGTCTTTGGCATCAATATGGTCCGAAGAGTGAAACAAGTACATTGAAACAAGCTTTTCAATTACAAACATGTTTTTGGAGTGGTTCGGAGGTTCCTCCATTTGGATCTTTAGGATGGACCAAATCACAAGGGCAATTTTGACAAGTGGGAAACCTTAGGTCTTTGGTATCAATATGGTCCAAAGAGTGAAGCTAGTACTTTGAAACAAGATTTTCAATTACAAACAAGTTTTTGGTGTGTTTCGGATCCTCTTTCGATATTTTGGTCCAAAGAGGATTCCCAAAGAAGAGGTTCCTCCATTTGGATCTTTAGGATGGACCAAATCACGAGGGCAATTTTGACAAGTGGGAAACCGTAGGTCTTTGGTATCAATATGGTCCGAAGAGTGAAACAAATACTTTGAAACAAGATTTTCAATTACAAACAAGTTTTTGGAGTGGTTCGGATCGTCTTTCGATATTTTGGTCCAAAGTGGATTCCCAAAGAAGACGTTCCTCCATTTGGATATTTAGGATGGACCAAATCACGAGGGCAATTTTGACAAGTGGGAAACCTTAGGTCTTTGGTATCAATATGGTCCGAAGAGTGCAACAAGTACTTTGAAACATGTTTTTCTATTACAAACAAGTTTTTGGAGTGGTTCGAATCCTCTTTCGATATTTTGGTTTAAAAAGGATTCCCAAAGAAGAGGTTCATCCATTCAAATCTTTAGGATGGACCAAATCAGGAGCACAACTTTGACAGGTGGGAAACCTTAGGTCGTCGTATTCAATTTGGTCTAGAGAGTGAAACAAGTACTTTGAAACAAGCATTTTAATTTAGACCAAGTTTTTGGAGTGGTTCGGATATTATTTCTATATTTTGGTGCCAAGAGGATTGCAAAAGAAGAGGTTCCTCCATATGGATCTTTAGGATGGACCAAATCACAAGGGAAATTATGACAAGTGGGAAACTTTAGGTCTTTGGCATCAACATGGTCCGAATAGTTAAACAAGTACATTGAAACAAGATTTTCAATTACAAACAAGTTTTTGGAGTGTTTTGGATCCTCTTTCGATATTGTGGTCCAATGGGGATTCCCAACGAAGAGGTTCCTCCATTTGGATCTTTAGGATGGACCAAATCACGAGGGCAATTTTGACAAGTGGGAAACCTTAGTTCTTTGGTATCAATATGGTCTGAAGAGTGAAACAAGTACTTTGAAACAAGATTTTCAATTACAAACATGTTTTTGGAGTGGTTCGGATCCTCTTTCGATATTTTGGTCCAAAGAGGATTCTCAAAGAAGAGGTTTCTCCATTTGGATCTTTATGATGGACCAAGTCACGAGGGCAATTTTGACATTTGGGAAATCTTAGGTCTTTGGTATCAATATGGTCCGAAGAGTGAAACAACTACTTTGAAACATGCTTTTCAATTACCAACAAGTTTTTGGAGTGGTTCGGATTCTCTTTCGATATTTTTGTTCAAACAGGATTCCCAAAGAAGAGGTTCCTCCATTTGGATCTTTAGGATGGACCAAATCATGATCACAACTTTGACAAGTGGGAAACCTTATGTCTTCGGATTCAATTTGGTCTAGAGAGTGAAACAAGAATTTCAATTAAAACCAGGTTTTTGGAGTTGTTCGGATCGTCTTTCGATATTTTGGTCCAAAGAGGATTCCAAAAGAAGAGGTTCCTCCATTTGGATCTTTAAGAGGGACCAAATCACGAGGGCAATTTTGACAAGTGGGAAACCATAGGTCTTTGGTATCAATATGGTCCGAAGAGTGAAACAAGTACTTTGAAACAAGATTTTCAATTACAAACAAGTTTTTGAAGTGGTACGGATCGTCTTTCGATATTTTGTTCAAAAGTGGATTCCCAAAGAAGACGTTCCTCCATTTGGATATTTAGGATGGACCAAATCACAAGGGCAATTTTGACAAGTGGGAAACCTTAGGTCTTTGGTATCAATATGGTCCGAAGAGTGAAACAAGCTTTTCAATTACAAACAAGTTTTTGGAGTGGTTCGGATCCTCTTTCGATATTTTGGTCCAAACAGGATTCCTAAAGAAGAGGTTCCTCCATTTGGATCTTTAGGATGGACCAAATCACGAGGGCAATTTTGACAAGTGGGAACCTTAGGTCTTTGGTATCAATATGGTCCGAAGAGTGAAACAAGTACTTTGAAACAAGCTTTTCAATTACAAACGAGTTTTTGGAGTGGTTCGAATCCTCTTTCGATATTTTGGTTTAAAAAGGATTCCCAAAGAAGACGTTCATCCATTTGGATCTTTAGGATGGACCAAATCAGGAGCACAACTTTGACATGTGGGAAACCTTAGTTCGTCGGATTCAATTTGATCTAGAGAGTGAAACAAGTACTTTGAAACAAGCATTTCAATTTAAACCAAGTTTTTGGAATGGTTCTGATATTATTTCTATATTTTGGTCCAAAGAGGATTCCAAAAGAAGAGGTTCCTCCATTTGGATCTTTATGATGGACCAAATCACAACGGAAATTTTGACAATGAGAAACCTTAGGTCTTTGGCATCAATATGGTCCGAATTGTGAAACAAGTACATTTAAACATGCTTTTCAATTACAAACAAGTTTTTGGAGTGGTTCGGAGGTTCCTCCATTTGGATCTTTAGGATGGACCAAATCATGAGCATAACTTTGACATGTGGGAAACCTTTGGTCTTCGGATAAAATTTGGTCTAGAGAGTGAAACAAGTACTTTGAAACAAGCATTTCAATTTAAACCAAGTTTTTGGGGTGGTTCAGATCATCTTTCGATATTTTGGTCCAAACAGGACCAAATCACGAGGGCAATTTTGACAAGTGGGAAACCTTAGGTCTTTGGTATCAATATGGTCCGAAGAGTGCAACAAGTACTTTGAAACAAGCTTTTCAATTACAAACAAGTTTTTGGAGTGGTTCAAATCCTCTTTCGATATTTTGGTTTAAAAAGGATTCCCAAAGAAGAGGTTCATCCATTTACATCTTTAGGATGGACCAAATCTGGAGCACAACTTCGACAGGTGGGAAACCTTAGGTCGTCGGATTCAATTTGGTCTAGAGAGTGAAACAAGTACTTTGAAACAAGCATTTCAATTTAGACCAAGTTTTTGGAGTGGTTCGGATATTATTTCTATATTTTGGTCCAAAGAGGATTCCAAAAGAAGAGGTTCCTCCATATGGATCTTTAGGATGGACAAATCACAAGGGAAATTATGACAAGTGGGAAACCTTAGGTCTTTGGAATCAATATGGTCCGAATAGTGAAACAAGTACATTGAAACAAGATTTTCAATTACAAACAAGTTTTTGGAGTGTTTCGGATCCTCTTTCAATATTGTGGTCCAATGGGGATTCCCAAAGAAGAGGTTCCTCCATTTGGATCTTTAGGATGGACCAAATCACGAGGGCAATTTTGACAAGTGGGAAACCTTAGTTCTTTGGTATCAATATGGTCCGAAGAGTGAAACAAGTACTTTGAAACAAGATTTTCAATTACAAACATGTTTTTGGAGTGGTTCGGATCCTCTTTCGATATTTTGGTCCAAAGAGGATTCTCAAAGAAGAGGTTCCTCCATTTGGATCTTTATGATGGACCAAGTCACGAGGGCAATTTTGACATGTGGGAAATCTTAGGTCTTTGGTATCAATATGGTCCGAAGAGTGAAACAATTACTTTGAAACATGCTTTTCAATTACCAACAAGTTTTTGGAGTGGTTCGGATTCTCTTTCGATATTTTTGTTCAAACAGGATTCCCAAAGAAGAGGTTCCTCCATTTGGATCTTTAGGATGGACCAAATCACGAGGGCAATTTTGACAAGTGGGAAACCTTAGGTCTTTGGTATCAATATGGTCCGAAGAGTGAAACAAGTACTTTGAAACAAGATTTTCAATTACCAACAAGTTTTTGGAGTGTTTCGGATCCTCTTTCGATATTTTGGTCCAAAGAGGATTCCCAAAGAAGAGGTTCCTCCATTTGGATCTTTAGGATGGACCAAATGACGAGGGCAATTTTGACAAGTGGAAAACCTTAGGTCTTTGGTATCAATATGGTCCGAAGAGTGAAACAAGTACTTTGAAACAACCTTTTCAATTACAAACAAGTTTTTGGAGTGGTTCGTATCCTCTTTCGATATTTTGGTCTAAACAAGATTCCCAAAGAAGAGGTTCCTCGATTTGGATATTTAGGATGGACTAAATCATGAGTACAACTTTGACAAGTGGGAAACCTTAGGTCTTCGGATTCAATTTGGTCTAGAGAGTGAAACAAGTACTTTGAAACACGAATTTCAATTAAAACCATGTTTATGGAGTGGTTCGGATCATCTTTCGTTATTTTGGTCCAAAGAGCATTCCGAAAGAAGAGGTTCCTCCATTTGGATCTTTAGGATGGACCATATCACGAGGGCAATTTTGAAAAGTGGGAATCCTTAGGTCTTTGGTATCAATATGGTCTGAAGAGTGAAACAAGTTGATATGAATCCCTAGAATTGAAATAGAAACCCTTTGAAGCACAAAGAACCCCTAGATCCAAATCTTAAAACCCCGATGAACAATAAGGTAAAACCCTTGGAACACAAGAAGAGAAAGATTATTCCAATGATCTAATACCTTGAAATAAGAGAACTTGTCCTTATTTCAAGATCGAAACAATCCACAAACACAATAGATCAAGTTATGCTTGAATGTTTCTTAAACATGCAACCTAGAACAAGGCTACAAAATGCAAGGTAAAATCATTCAAGCAATAAGTAAAACAAAGCTATTTTCTATCATATTAATTCTTAGTCATTAGGGTTACAAATGAGGCCTTTAAATAGGCAAAGAAACCTAAAAATAAGCTAGCAAATTCGGATTCCAAGGAGCACAAAATCTGCCAAAAAAAACTTGCCTCATATGAAATTGGCAGATTTTGTGGAAAATCTTTTCTATAGAATAATATCTTTCCTAATCCTTTCCAAACATATAAACTGAATATAAAAGGCCTACAACATGTCTAAATACATGATAAATTCGTTGGAACCATATATGGAAAGTGTGGGAACAAATATGGAAAGTTTGGGAACAAATATGGAAAGTGATCCAAATAAAAAAAGTTTGCAAAAATGATGCAACTTTCCTAATTAGCTCTTCTCTTCAATTCTGATTGAATAAGTCTTCAATACTCTTCTTCAAAATGCATTTTCCATAGATTAAAGTTCATCAAGTTGATATGAATCATAGAGCATGGTGCACGCAAGACAATCTTAGGATGCTTCAAGGATCAATTACAAGATCAAATGCAAAGAGGATTCAAAAGAGCCTAAAACATCCATTGTCAAACTTACAAGGACAAATGAAGACAGATTTTGATGCTCAAAGCTTGGAGGTTATAGAAGAGGATGAAATGCACTTCAATCAATGGAAAGTGTATTTGGAGGAGGATTATTAGAGACATGTGCAATGAATAATAAAGTCAAAGTCATTTTAGGAAAGTTTCCTAAAATGGGACACTTTGCTTTTTGCTTTAGCTCTAGTTGCTTTATTCTTTCCTTAAATGTTGTTCACATGCCAGATTTTATTATGGGCTGATTACTTTTGGGCTTTTGTTTTTGGGTTTTCTCTTAACTATTTAAAGACTTTATGTAACCCTAATATTCAGAGATTTGATGAATTGAAAAGTTGCCTCTTGGCTTGAAACCTCTTGCTTGGATGATTTTCCATTGCATAACTTAGTAGTCTTGCTTTAGATTACTTGTTTAGAAACAATCAAACACTCTTGATCTAAAGTGTTTGTGGATTGTTTCAATCTTGAGATAAGAAACAAGTTCTTCTTATTTCAAGATCATAGATCTAGGAATAATCTTCTTAACTCATGTTCCTTGGGTTTTGCTAAATTGCTTTGGGGGTTTTAGATCTTGGTGACTCAAGGGTTCTTCAAGGGGTTCTTGATCCAAATCTAGGGTTTTCATATCACAAGTCCTCTTCCATAGCCTCCATGCTCGGATATTCAAAGCTGGTCTTGACTTTTCTCATGTAGGGTTGTAATGGATGTTTTTATGCTTGTTTTGAACTTTGATCTTGAAATTGATTCTTGAGCTATTTGTGATGTTCCATGATTCATATCATCCCCTCCCTCTTGAAAAGGATTCGCCCTTGAATCTAAAACATTACTTACATTGCAAAAACTTAAGTTAGTAACATAAATAAAAGCACCTAAAGCATACTTACCTTGCAAATCAGATTGGTAAACATCTTGATAACTTTCTAGTGCCTTGAATTGTCTAACTCCTCCCGGATCAAAAACCTTGAACTTCCATGCATCTCCCTCTTTGACATTTAGTTTCATACATTCAGTCCCCTTTTTATATTTTTTTCTTTGTAGCCTCTTCTTATAATCTGTCCTATAACAAACATCAAGAGATCTAGCTACAATATTAGATTGAAATAACATATTAGAACCCAAAGGACCATAGTCAATCTCATAAATTTTCTCATACTCAATATTATTCACAAGAAGATTAGATAGTGAAGTTAAGAAATCAGTCACATCACATAAACAAAAGTCAAACTCAAATAGTTTTAAAGTATTCGGGAAATGCATATAAGATGTAAAATCCATACTATCCATAAATTCATTAAATGATCTAACTCTTGTAGCACAAAACAAATTTTTATCATTAGAATGCAATTGAAATGGTAGAAATTGAGAGTTGAGATCAAATTTAGCAACCGAACAAGTGTTATGAATAAAATTAAGAATAGGGTTAGGATACTTTACAATGGTCATTTTTACCGTATTTTCCATGCATTGAGTCATGTGAGATGGTGGTTTATTGAATATGACAGTCCCTTGAATGTTGTCTTCATGATGTTTTATGCCTTGCATTGATGACAAATTAATAGGCATCTCATTAGGAAACAATCTTTTGAATTCCTATAAAAACTCAACAAACATACTAGGAAAAGATGAGTTAAGTGTAAAGCAAACTTCTTTGTACAAAAGTACAAATAGAGGTTGGTAAAGTTCATTCCTATCCTCACTTAATCTAGCTTTCATGCTCTCACTCTCTAATTCACTCTCTTTTTGCTCACTACACTCTAATGCCTCACATTTTGTAATTTCAATGCACTCTTTCTTTTCACTCTCTCTTTCATTTTTTTCAAACACACAAATCTCTTTCGTTTGAGCACTCAATTATTTTTCACTCTTTTCTTTTTTATCACACATCCCTCTTTCTTTTTGCTCAATCATTTCTTTTTCATCACTCATCTCTCTTTCTTTTGCACTAATCTCTCTTTCTTTTGGCTCATTCTCTTTGTCACAATTTTCATTATTTTCAAACATAGAACTCTTTTGTAGCTTACAAGTTTCCTCCACACAAACATTAGCACGAATATCCTCTTTTATCTCCTCCATGCTAGCATTGAAAACTTCCTTCGATTTTAAAAGTTCTCTTTCAATCATCCTGACCTTCTCTAAAATCAAATTTGCATTTTCCTCTACCAAGTCATAGGCAGCCCCATTCTTATCCATTAATGTACCATTTTCACCCATTTGATAAGAAGAAGTAATTTTGGAAATAGGTTTAGAAGCATACCGTATATCTCTTCTTCTTTTGAGTCTATTTTCTACCTTGGTGGCATAGTAAACCATTTCTTCCAACTTTACATTTGTATACCCATTAACTTGGCCAGCAATCTCATAATTTAATCCATCTAAGAACCATGCCATAGTCATCTCTTCATCTTCCTCAATATTAGCCCTAGCCATGAGATATTTAAACTCATTGTAGTACTCACAAACACTCATGTTTCCTTGAGTAAGATCTTCGAACATTTCCTCAAGGTCTCTTTGAAATCAACTTGGTACAAATCGTTTCCTCATGATGTATTTGAGTTCACACCAAGTTTCAATTGGATCCTCCAAAGTTCTTCTTTTCCTATCGTTTACCAATTGTTTCCACCATGTTAGTGCATAATCACAAAATTGAGTGGTTATAAGTTGTACCTTCTTTGAATTACTACATGGATGTTCTTCAAAACAAAGCTCCACCTCTCTTTCCCATATCAAGTAAACCTCTGGATTTGATCTTCCTTGGAAAGTAGGTAACTTGAGCTTATCACCTCTTATGCTTCTATGCTCCATCCCTTCATGATAAAAACCTCTATTTTCCCTCCGAGTATGTTCTCTATCTCGACATCTATTACTCCTCCTTTGATCAATTTCATGATACATTGCTGCAAGTAAATAAGTTAGTAATAAAAATAGGACCTCTCAATCACTCCCTAAGTGTTTACACTCGATGATGTTCGTTCTCTCGTGTTTGCACTAAAAGCAGATTTTAGGGCCTAAATGTAACCTTGAAGCACACTTTAGCAACTATCAAACAACTAAGATACTAATGATATTTGTAAAAAGTATCAATAAAGAAATAAGAAACAATCAGCTTGGGTGGCTAGAGAAATAAAAGGACAGATTTTTCAAATGGTGTATTTTTGTAACAAGGAAAGAATAAGAAAGAAAACAAGCAAGAATAAACTTGACTAAAAGAGAAAAATTCGAAATTAGACTTCCCTAAAGCACATTGGATCAGAAAATAATACTTTCCTAAAGCAAAAGATGCATATATTCAAATATGGGCAGATTTGAAACTTTCCAAAAACAGTTTTGGGCTATTTATGGTAAGTTCTAGATTTTTAGGAAATAAACAATTCTAGCACAAATACTTTGCAATTTTTGGATTCAAGATGCATAAATGATGAGTTTAAGATTAACTCTTCAAGAACAATAAGAACACAAACCACTTTTTCCAGAACTGAAACAAATCAAGCAAGAACACTTTTTTCTTTTTAACAATTTTATGCACAATCCGACAGTCTGCGAAGTTCTATTTTTTTCTCAATCTTCCACTTTTTTTTTCAACAAAATTTTATGAATAACAAATAAACATGACAAAAAGATAAAGAATTTAATAGTTGATAACTTTCTGAGAATAGGATTGGAACTATATGAAAGAGAACAAAAACAGTAGCTTAATATGGAAATTATGGAACTATGATTTTTTTTTTTCTGGAATTTTCGATGAACGAAGAACAAAAGAAGAATAAAATTGAAATAACAAGAAAGAAAGTAAGATAGAAATCTTCCCTTGAGCCTAAGCTCTGATACCAAATGATATTAAACCCTAGAATTGAAATAGAAACCCTTTGAAGCACAAAGAACCCCTAGATGCAAATCCTAAAACCCCGATGAACAATAAGGTAAAACCCATGGAACACAAGAAGAGAAAGATTATTCCAATGATCTAATACCTTGAAATAAGGGAACTTGTTCTTATTTCAAGATCGAAACAATCCACAAACAAAATAGATCAAGTTATGCTTGAATGTTTCTAAAACATGCAACCTAGAACAAGTCTACAAAATGCAAGGTTAAATCAACCAAGCAATAAGCAAAACAAAGCTATTTTCTATCATATTAATTCTTATTCTTTAGGGTTACAAATGAGGCCTTTAAATAGGCAAAGAAACCCTAAAAAGAAGCTAGCAAATTCGGATTCCAAGGAGCACAAAATCTACCCAAAACTTGCCTTATATGAAATTGGCAGATTTTGTGGAAAATCTTTTCTAGAGAATAATATCTTTCCTAATCATTTCCAAACATATAAACTGAATATAAAAGACCTACAACATGTCTAAATACATGACAAATTCGTTGGAACCATATATGGAAAGTGTAGGAACAAATATGGAAAGTTTGGGAACAAATATGGAAAGTGATCCAAATAAGAAAAGTTTGCAAAAATGATGCAACTTTCCTAATTAGCTCTTCTCTTAAATTCTGATTGAATAAGTCTTCAATACTCTTCTTCAAAATGCATTTTCCATAGATTGAAGTTCATCAAGTCCTCTTCCATAACCTCCATGCTCGGATATTCAAAGCTTGTCTTGACTTTTATCATGTAGGGTTGTAATGGATGTTTTTATGTTTGTCTTGAACTTTGATCTTCAAATTGATTCTTGAGCTATATGTGATGTTCCACGATTCATATCACAAGTACTTTGAACAAGCTTTTCAATTACAAACAAGTTTTTTGAGTGGTTCGGATCCTCTTTTGATATTTTCGTCCAAACAGGATTCCCAAAGAAGAGGTTCCTCCATTTGCATATTTAAGATGCACGAAATCATGAGCACAACTTTGACAAGTGGGAAACCTTAGGTCTTCGGATTCAATTAGGTCTAGAGAGTGATACAAGTACTTTGAAACAAGCATTTCAATTAAAACCAGTTTTTGGAGTGGTTCGGATCATCTTTCGATATTTTGGTCCAAAGAGGATTCCAAAAGAAGAGGTTCCTCCAATTGGATCTTTAGGATGGACCAAATCACGAGGCCAAGTTTGACAAGTGGGAAACCATAGGTCTTTGGTATCAATGTGGTCCAAAGAGTGAAACAAGTACTTTGAAACAAGCTTTTCAATTACAAACAAGTTTTTGGAGTGGTTCGGATCCTTTTTCGATATTTTGGTTTAAAGAGGATGCCCAAAGTATATGTTCCTCCATTTGGATATTTAGGATGGACGAAATCATGAGCACAACTTTGACAAGTGGGAAACCATAGGTCTTCGGATTCAATATGGTCTAGAGAGTGAAACAAGTACTTTGAAACAAGCATTTAATTAAAACCAGGTTTTTGGAGTGCTTCGGATAATCATTCGATATTTTGGTCCAAAGAGGATTCAAAAGAAGAGGTTCCTCCATTTGAATCTTTAGAATGGACCAAATCACGAGGGCAAGTTTGACGCGTAGGGAAACCTTAGGTCTTTGGTATCAATATGGTACGAAGAGTGAAACAAGTACTTTGAAACAATATTGTCAATTACAAACAAGTTTTTGGAGTGGTTCGGATCCTTTTTTGATATTTTGGTCCAAACAGGATTCTCAAAGAAGAGGTTCTTCCATTTGGATCTTTAGGATGGAACAAATCATGAGCACAACTTTAAAAAGTTGGAAACCTTAGGTCTTTGGATTCAATTTGGTCTAGAGAGTGAAACAATTACCTTGAAACAAGCATTTCGATTTAAACCAAGTTTTTGGAGTGGTTCGAATCATCTTTCGATATTTTGGTCCAAAGAGGATTCCAAAAGAAGAGGTTCCTCCATTTGGATCTTTAGGATGGACCAAATCACGAGGGCAATTTTGACAAGTGGGAAACCTTAGGTCTTTGGTATCAATATGGTCCGAAGATTGAAACAAGTACTTTGAAACAAGCTTTTCAATTACAAACAAGTTTTTGGAGTGGTTCGGATCATCATTCGATAATTTGGTCCAAACAGGAATCCCAAAGAAGAGGTTCCTCCGATTGAATCTTTAGGATGGACCAAAGAAGATGTTTCTCCATTTGCATCTTTAGGATGGACAAAATCGCGCGGAAAACTTTGGTAAGCGGGAAACCTTAGGTCTTTTGTATGAATATGGCCCGAAGAGTGAAATAAGTACTTTGAAACAAGGTTTTCAATTACAAACAAGTTTTTGGAGTGGTTCGGATCCTCTTTCGATTTTTTTGTTCAAAGTGGATTCCCAAAGAAGAGGTTCCTCCATTTGGATCTTTAGGATGGACCAAATCACGAGGGCAATTTTGACAAGTGGGAAACCTTAGGTCTTTGGGATCAATATGGTCCGAAGATTGAAACAAGTACTTTGAAACAAGCTTTTCAATTACAAACAAGTTTTTGTAGTGGTTCGGATCATCATTCGATATTTTGGTCAAAACAGGTATCCCAAAGAAGAGGTTCCTCCGATTGAATCTTTAGGATGGACCAAAGAAGATGTTCCTCCATTTGCATCTTTAGGATGGACAAAATCACGAGGAAAATTTTGATAAGAGGGAAACCTTAGGTCTTTCGTATGAATATGGCCCGAAGAGTGAAATAAGTACTTTGAAACAAGGTTTTCAATTACAAACAAGTTTTTGGAGTTGTTCGTATCCTCTTTCGATATTTTGGTTCAAAGTGGATTCACAAAAAAGAGGTTCCTCCATTTGGATCTTTAGGATGGACCAAATCACGAGGGCGATTTTGACAAGTGGGAAACCTTACGTCTTTGGTATCAATATGGTTTGAAGAGTGAAACAAGTACTTTGAAACAGGCTTTTCAATTACAAACAAGTTTTTGGAGTGGTTCGGATCCTCTTTCGATATTTTGGTCCAAACAGGATTCCCAAAGAAGAGCTTCCTCCATTTGGATCTTTAGGATGGACCAAATCATGAGGACAACTTTGACAAGTGGGAAACCTTAGGTCTTCAGATTCAATTTGCTCTAGAGAGTGAAACAAGTACATTGAAACAAGCATTTCAATTAAAACCAGGTTTTTGCAATGGTTCGGATCATCTTCTGATATTTTGGTATAAAAAGGATTCCAAAAGAACAGGTTCCTCCATTTGAATCTTTAGGATGGACCAAATCACGAGAGCAATTTTGACAAGTGGAAAAGCTTAGGTCTTTGGTATCAATATGGTCCGAAGAGTGAAACAAGTACTTTGAAACAAGCTTTTCAATTACAAACAAGTTATTGGAGTGGTTCGGATCCTCTTTTGATATTATGGTCCAAACAGGATTCCCAATGATGAGTTTTCTCCATTTGGATCTTTAGGATGGACCAAATCATAAGCACAACTTTGACAAGTGGGAAACCTTAGATCTTCGGATTCAATTTGGTCTAGAGAGTGAAACAAGTACTTTGAAACAAGCATTTCAATTAAAACAAGGTTTTTGGAGTGGTTCAAATCATCTTTCGATATTTTTGTCCAAAGAGGATTCCAAAAGAAGAGCTTCCTCCATTTGGATCTTTAGGATGGACCAAATCACGAGGGCAATTTTGACAAGTGCGAAACCTTAGGTTTTTGGTATCAATATGGTCCGAAGAGTGAAACAAGTACTTTGAAACAAGGTTTTCAATTACAAACAAGTTTTTGGAGTGGTTCGGATCCTCTTTCGATATTTTGGTCCAAACAGGATTCTCAAAGAAGAGGTTCCTCCATTTGGATCTTTAGGATGGAACAAATCATGAGCACAACTTTGACAAGTGGGAAATCTTAGGTCTTCGGATTCAATTAGGTCTAGAGAGTGAAACAAGTACCTTGAAACAAGCATTTCAATTTAAACCAAGTTTTTGGAGTGGTTCGAATCATCTTTCGATATTTTGGTCCAAAGAGCATTCCAAAAGAAGAAGTTCCTTCATTTGGATCTTTAGGATGGACCAAATCACGAGGGCAATTTTGACAAGTGGGAAACCTTAGGTCTTTGGTGTCAATATGGTCCGATGAGTGAAACAAGTACATTGAAACAAGATTTTCAATTACAAACAAGTTTTTGGAGTGGTTCGGATCATCTTTCGATATTTTGGTCCAAATAGGATTCCCAAAGAAGAGGTTCCTCCATTTGGATCTTTAGGATGGACCAAAGAAGATGTTCCTCCATTTGCATCTTTAGGATGGACAAAATCGCAAGGAAAAATTTGATAAGTGGGAAACCTTAGGTCTTTTGTATGAATATGGCATGAAGAGTGAAATAAGTACTTTATAAAAAAGGTTTTCAATTACAAACAAGTTTTTGGAGTGGTTCGGATCCTCTTTCGATATTTTGGTTCAAAGTAGATTCCCAAAGAAGAGGTTCCTTAATTTGGATCTTTAGAATGGACGAAATCAAGAGGAAAACTTTGACAAGTGGGAAACCTTAGGTCTTTGGTATGAATATGGTCCGAAGAGTGAAACAAGTACTTTGAAACAATCTTTTCAATTACAAACAAGTTTTAGGAGTGGTTCTGATCCTCTTTCGATATTTTGGTTCAAAGTGGATTCCCAAAGAAGAGGTTCCTTCATTTGGATCTTTAGGATGGACAAAAGAAGATGTTCCTCCGTTTGCATCTTTAGGATGGACAAAGTCGCGAGGAAAACTTTGATAAGTGGGAAACCTTAGGTCTTTTGTATGAATATGGCCCGAAGAGTGAAATAAGTACTTTGAAACAAGGTTTTCAATTACAATCAAGTTTTTGGAGTGGTTTTGATACTAAAACCCTTTCGAAATGCTTTAAGAACTCTTAAACTTAACTAAGGACCCAAAAAGATCACAACCAAAGAACTCACATATGCTATTTGAAACAACCCAAGGAAAAAGGTTAGAAAATGATTATCCTTATGATCAATGATCTAAAGACAAGAATTGGATTTCTTGTTTTAGATTCGAATCAATCCACCAAATTAGAATGATCAATCCTAATGGCTCGATTCTACAGCCACCCTAAACACAAGGAATGACAAGATGAAAAGTTGAACAACTCACAACAATTCAAAATAAAAGCTCTCAATGAGACTTTTGATTTTTAATTCAATCATAATCTCATGAATAATCTTCCTATCAAACTGCCATGGTCTTCCCAAAAGTATATCCCTGGCATGCATTGGCACTACATCACAAACTATGTCATCCTTATACTTCCCAAGATGAAAAGAAATGTTAGCTTGCTTAAGCACCTTCAGCTCACCACTATTATTCAACCATTGTAACTTGTAAGGTGTGGGATGTGGAATGGTAGGTAAATTGAGTCTCTTGACAAGAATTGAACTCACAACATTGGTACAACTCCCACTATCAATCACCACACTACAAGGAGTCCCTTGCACCAAACATCTAGTATGGAACAAATTGTCCCTTTGATCATCAATATCATTCTCCTTCACTTGAGCACTAAGTAGTCTTCTAGTAACAAGAGCTACTTGATTTCCCTCTTCTATGCTTGCATCACTATCCTCATCAATATCACACTCGTCCTCCTCAACTTCACAATCTTCATCATCCGTGACTACTTCCCCATTCCTAATAATCATAGTTCGTTTATTAGGACAGTCGCGGCTAATGTGCCCAACTCCTTGACACTTCCAACATTTAAAATCCCTATTTCTCTCAACTTTTGTTTCATCCAACCTCTCCTTCCCTTTCCTCTTAGAAGACTCCCCCTTATCCTTCTTGGCAGCCTCAAATGTGCCTCTAGGTTTAAAGTCTCCTTTGGAACTATTAACTCCCTTTTTCCAAGGATTGGATGGTGGAAAAGTGGATTTAGAATTGTATTTCTTGGAGTTATCTTTCTCCCAAGCCATTTGTTTCTCAATCTTCTCGGCTATATGCAAAAGTTCCTCCATGTCAAAGTAAGGATACATATCTACTCTATGGGCCAACTCTTCATTCATTCCTCCTAAAAACCGTGACATAGTATCATCCTCACTCTCTTCTATATGTGATCTAGTCATTAAAACATTCATCTCCCTATAGTATTCTTCAACACTCTTTGATCCTTGCTTTAAGGAAAACAACTTATTTCTGATTTCCCTATGATAGTGCTTTGGTATGTATCTCTTCATCATCAAAACCTTAAGCTCCTCCCAAGTTACAATTGGTTGCTCATAGTTTCTCCTCCATTCAGCCCTAAGATGACTTGATATGAAACCCTAGAAAATTGAAATAGAAACCCTTTGAAAGACAAAGAACCCCTAGATGCAAATCCTAAAACCCCAATAAACAATAAGGTAAAACCCTTGGAACACAAGAAGAGAAAGATTATTCCAATGATCTATGATCTTGAAATAAGAGAACTTGTTCTTATTTCAAGATTGAAACAATCCACAAACACAATAGATCAATTCATGCTTGAATGTTTCTAAAACATGCAACCTAGAACAAGGCTACAAAACTAAGCAATTTCAGCTAAGCAAAAAGCAATATTATTATCATATGAATTCTTTGTATTTAGGGTTACAAATGAGGCCTTTAAATAGGCAAAGAAACCCTAAAAATAAGCTAGGAAATTCGGATTACAAGGAGCACAAAATCTGCCCAAAACTTGCCTTATGTGAAATTGGCAGATTTTGTGGAAAATCTTTTCTAGAGAATAATATCTTTCCTAATCCTTTCCAAACATATAAAATGAATATAAAAGACCTAAAACATGTCTAAATACATCATAAATTCGTTGGAACCATTTTGGGAACAAATATGGAAACTTTGGGAACAAATATGGAAAGTGGTCCAAATAAGGAAAGTTTGCAAAAGTGATGCAACTTTCCTAATTAGCTCTTCTCTTCAATTCCGATTGAACAAGTCTTCAATACTCTTCCTCTAAATGTATTTTCCATAGATTGAAGTTCATCACGTCCTCTTCCATAGCCTCCATAATCAGATCTTCGAAGCTTGTCTTGACTTTGCTAATGACGCCTGGAAATGGATATCAATGCTTCTCTTGAACTTTAATGTTGTGATTTGTCCTTGGGCTTTTTGTGACGTTCCATGATTCATATCATGACTCCACCAAATACTAGCATAATCACAAAACTCAGCCACGACAAGCTTCATTTTCCTCTCCTCACTAAAATTGTGGCAATCAAAGACATGCTCTATTTTATCTTCATATTGCAAGTACTCCTCCGGGTTAGACCTCCCATGGAAAGACGGAATTTTAAGCTTAACGCCCCCTGGATTTCTCTCTTCCACTCTTTCTTCTCGTAACTCCCTCATAAGCCTCCTAGGTGGTTCTATGTCTCTACCTCTTCCTCTACCTCTACCCCTTCCTCGGCCCCCTCCTTGCTCTCTCCTAGGGTTTACTCCAGCCAATATAGTAATATTGTCTTCCTCTTCAAGTTCAACACCCTCATTTAAGTTGTCTTCCACCCGCTGATTGTTAGCTAACTCCAATCTACCTATGCGATCGCTAAGCTCTTCTAGAGTTTGAGTAAGTCTAACAAAAGCCCCAGGTTTGTGCCTCCCTCCACCTAGCATCACTAATCTCACCCTGATTATTTTCCCCCTTGTGACATGTTTCTGGACCTCACAACACTCCCTCACAATATATCACTCAAGGAACTCTCGTGTTTAATCACTCAAGGTAGGCCAAAATATCAAGTAAGGCTATTGATAAGTTGGAAGCAACTTGTGTTTAAAGTACTAAAAATCAAGCAATCAGTATTTAAACAATCTAAAATAATGAAAAGAAACAAAAATAAAGCAAAAAAAAACAGATTGGATAGGAAAAAATCAGATTGGAAAAACAAAACTGATTTTTGAAAGCAAAGAACTCAAGAAAAATGGCAGTTACAAATTTCAAAATTCGTGGAGTTCGAGAATGAATTTTCAATTGGAAGTCTATATGTAGCTTATTAAGATGATAATAAAGAGCATACAAAAGGCCAAATACAAAATTCGTTCAGAATTGAAAACACTAACTCACAGAATTGAAGTTCCCGGAAAATAGGATAAACCTGCGCACAGAAATGAAATTTCAGATTTGAACTGTTTTCGTTATGATTTTGATAAAGCGCCGTTCTGAAATTTGAAAGCTAACAGAAAGATAAGACTTTTCTCTTCAGCCAACAAAGACAAATTCTGACGTTAGATTAGAGTTTGAATGGCAAACAGTAGCATTAAATGCGGTAGTTACAAAATGGGACAGTTTTGGAAAATGTAACTTATAACCGTTTCTGAGATTTTAAATCAATGTGAAACTGATATATTTCAATGGTAAATGTTATAGAAACACAATTATATCAGTTATACACGAAATTATATGAATCAAACTCAGAAAATTGAAGAATTTTCAAGAAGAACACAAGATGTACAGATTAGTGTTCTCGGATGCAATTGCTCTCCTCTTTCTTTCTTTTGTTTTTTTTTTTTTTTGATTTTCAAGACCTATTCGTGATCTTTAAGATGGATATGAAATCAGAATAAAATGATGAAGAAAAATGGATGAAAGGCAGTAATGAATTCGATGGACAGAATGTGTAGAATTGAAACACAAGTGCATAAAAGTAAGATAGAATCAATTCTAGAGATCGGCCACTAAGATGCAACCTATGCTCTGATACCAAATGATACGAAAACCCTTTGGAAATGCTTTGAGAACCCTTAAACTTAACTAAGGACCCAAAAAGATCACAACCAAAGAACCCACATATACCATTTGAAACAACCCAAGGAAAAAGGTTAGAAAATGATTATCCTTATGATCAATGATCTAAAGACAAGAATTGGATTTCTTGTTTTAGATTCGAATCAATCCACCAAATTAGAATGATCAATCCTAATGACTCGATTCTACAGCCACCCTAAACACAAGGAATGACAAGATGAAAAGTTGAACAACTCACAACAATTCAAAGAAAAAGCTCTTAATGAGACTTTGATTTTTAATTCAATCATAATCTCATGAATAATCTTCCTATCAAACTGCCATGGTCTTCCCAAAAGTATATCCCTGGCATGCATTGGTACTACATCACAAACTATGTCATCCTTATACTTCCCAAGATGAAAAGAAATGTTAGCTTGCTTAAGCACCTTCACCTCACCACTATTATTCAACCATTGTAACTTGTAAGGTGTGGGATGTGGAATGGTAGGTAAATTGAGTCTCTTGACAAGAATTGAACTCACAACATTGGTACAACTCCCACTATCAATCACCACACTACAAGGAGTCCCTTGCACCAAACATCTAGTATGGAACAAATTGTCCCTTTGATCATCAATATCATTCTCCTTCACTTGAGTACTAAGTAGTCTTCTAGTAACAAGAGCTACTTGATTTCCCTCTTCTATGCTTGCATCACTATCCTCATCAATATCACACTCGTCCTCCTCAACTTCACAATCTTCATCATCCGTGACTACTTCCCCATTCCTAATAATCATAGTTCGTTTATTAGGACAGTTGCGGCTAATGTGCCCAACTCCTTGACACTTCCAACATTTAAAATCCCTATTTATATGGATCAAACTCAAAAATTTCAAGAACTTGCAAGATGAACAGATTTGGTGCTCTCGGATGCAAATTCACACTTCTTTCCTTTTTTTTTTTTTTTTGATTTTCAAGATCTAAACGTGATCTTTAAGATGGAGATGAAATCAGATTCAAAAGGTGAATCAAAATGAATGAAAAGGTAGAAACGAAATGGATGGACAGAATGTGTAGAAATGAAAGACAATGCATAAAAGTACGAATATCCTCTTTTATCTCCTCCATGCTAGCATTGAAAACTTCCTTCGATTTTAAAAGTTCTCTTTCAATCATCCTGACCTTCTCTAAAATCAAATTTGCATTTTCCTCTACCAAGTCATAGGCAGCCCCATTCTTATCCATTAATGTACCATTTTCACCCATTTGATAAGAAGAAGTAATTTTGGAAATAGGTTTAGAAGCATACCGTATATCTCTTCTTCTTTTGAGTCTATTTTCTACCTTGGTGGCATAGTAAACCATTTCTTCCAACTTTACATTTGTATACCCATTAACTTGGCCAGCAATCTCATAATTTAATCCATCTAAGAACCATGCCATAGTCATCTCTTCATCTTCCTCAATATTAGCCCTAGCCATGAGATATTTAAACTCATTGTAGTACTCACAAACACTCATGTTTCCTTGAGTAAGATCTTCGAACATTTCCTCAAGGTCTCTTTGAAATCAACTTGGTACAAATCGTTTCCTCATGATGTATTTGAGTTCACACCAAGTTTCAATTGGATCCTCCAAAGTTCTTCTTTTCCTATCGTTTACCAATTGTTTCCACCATGTTAGTGCATAATCACAAAATTGAGTGGTTATAAGTTGTACCTTCTTTGAATTACTACATGGATGTTCTTCAAAACAAAGCTCCACCTCTCTTTCCCATATCAAGTAAACCTCTGGATTTGATCTTCCTTGGAAAGTAGGTAACTTGAGCTTATCACCTCTTATGCTTCTATGCTCCATCCCTTCATGATAAAAACCTCTATTTTCCCTCCGAGTATGTTCTCTATCTCGACATCTATTACTCCTCCTTTGATCAATTTCATGATACATTGCTGCAAGTAAATAAGTTAGTAATAAAAATAGGACCTCTCAATCACTCCCTAAGTGTTTACACTCGATGATGTTCGTTCTCTCGTGTTTGCACTAAAAGCAGATTTTAGGGCCTAAATGTAACCTTGAAGCACACTTTAGCAACTATCAAACAACTAAGATACTAATGATATTTGTAAAAAGTATCAATAAAGAAATAAGAAACAATCAGCTTGGGTGGCTAGAGAAATAAAAGGACAGATTTTTCAAATGGTGTATTTTTGTAACAAGGAAAGAATAAGAAAGAAAACAAGCAAGAATAAACTTGACTAAAAGAGAAAAATTCGAAATTAGACTTCCCTAAAGCACATTGGATCAGAAAATAATACTTTCCTAAAGCAAAAGATGCATATATTCAAATATGGGCAGATTTGAAACTTTCCAAAAACAGTTTTGGGCTATTTATGGTAAGTTCTAGATTTTTAGGAAATAAACAATTCTAGCACAAATACTTTGCAATTTTTGGATTCAAGATGCATAAATGATGAGTTTAAGATTAACTCTTCAAGAACAATAAGAACACAAACCACTTTTTCCAGAACTGAAACAAATCAAGCAAGAACACTTTTTTCTTTTTAACAATTTTATGCACAATCCGACAGTCTGCGAAGTTCTATTTTTTTCTCAATCTTCCACTTTTTTTTTCAACAAAATTTTATGAATAACAAATAAACATGACAAAAAGATAAAGAATTTAATAGTTGATAACTTTCTGAGAATAGGATTGGAACTATATGAAAGAGAACAAAAACAGTAGCTTAATATGGAAATTATGGAACTATGATTTTTTTTTTCTGGAATTTTCGATGAACGAAGAACAAAAGAAGAATAAAATTGAAATAACAAGAAAGAAAGTAAGATAGAAATCTTCCCTTGAGCCTAAGCTCTGATACCAAATGATATTAAACCCTAGAATTGAAATAGAAACCCTTTGAAGCACAAAGAACCCCTAGATGCAAATCCTAAAACCCCGATGAACAATAAGGTAAAACCCATGGAACACAAGAAGAGAAAGATTATTCCAATGATCTAATACCTTGAAATAAGGGAACTTGTTCTTATTTCAAGATCGAAACAATCCACAAACAAAATAGATCAAGTTATGCTTGAATGTTTCTAAAACATGCAACCTAGAACAAGTCTACAAAATGCAAGGTTAAATCAACCAAGCAATAAGCAAAACAAAGCTATTTTTTATCATATTAATTCTTATTCTTTAGGGTTACAAATGAGGCCTTTAAATAGGCAAAGAAACCCTAAAAAGAAGCTAGCAAATTCGGATTCCAAGGAGCACAAAATCTACCCAAAACTTGCCTTATATGAAATTGGCAGATTTTGTGGAAAATCTTTTCTAGAGAATAATATCTTTCCTAATCATTTCCAAACATATAAACTGAATATAAAAGACCTACAACATGTCTAAATACATGACAAATTCGTTGGAACCATATATGGAAAGTGTAGGAACAAATATGGAAAGTTTGGGAACAAATATGGAAAGTGATCCAAATAAGAAAAGTTTGCAAAAATGATGCAACTTTCCTAATTAGCTCTTCTCTTAAATTCTGATTGAATAAGTCTTCAATACTCTTCTTCAAAATGCATTTTCCATAGATTGAAGTTCATCAAGTCCTCTTCCATAACCTCCATGCTCGGATATTCAAAGCTTGTCTTGACTTTTATCATGTAGGGTTGTAATGGATGTTTTTATGTTTGTCTTGAACTTTGATCTTCAAATTGATTCTTGAGCTATATGTGATGTTCCACGATTCATATCACAAGTACTTTGAACAAGCTTTTCAATTACAAACAAGTTTTTTGAGTGGTTCGGATCCTCTTTTGATATTTTCGTCCAAACAGGATTCCCAAAGAAGAGGTTCCTCCATTTGCATATTTAAGATGGACGAAATCATGAGCACAACTTTGACAAGTGGGAAACCTTAGGTCTTCGGATTCAATTAGGTCTAGAGAGTGATACAAGTACTTTGAAACAAGCATTTCAATTAAAACCAGTTTTTGGAGTGGTTCGGATCATCTTTCGATATTTTGGTCCAAAGAGGATTCCAAAAGAAGAGGTTCCTCCAATTGGATCTTTAGGATGGACCAAATCACGAGGCCAAGTTTGACAAGTGGGAAACCATAGGTCTTTGGTATCAATGTGGTCCAAAGAGTGAAACAAGTACTTTGAAACAAGCTTTTCAATTACAAACAAGTTTTTGGAGTGGTTCGGATCCTTTTTCGATATTTTGGTTTAAAGAGGATGCCCAAAGTATATGTTCCTCCATTTGGATATTTAGGATGGACGAAATCATGAGCACAACTTTGACAAGTGGGAAACCATAGGTCTTCGGATTCAATATGGTCTAGAGAGTGAAACAAGTACTTTGAAACAAGCATTTAATTAAAACCAGGTTTTTGGAGTGCTTCGGATAATCATTCGATATTTTGGTCCAAAGAGGATTCAAAAGAAGAGGTTCCTCCATTTGAATCTTTAGAATGGACCAAATCACGAGGGCAAGTTTGACGCGTGGGAAACCTTAGGTCTTTGGTATCAATATGGTACGAAGAGTGAAACAAGTACTTTGAAACAATATTGTCAATTACAAACAAGTTTTTGGAGTGGTTCGGATCCTTTTTTGATATTTTGGTCCAAACAGGATTCTCAAAGAAGAGGTTCTTCCATTTGGATCTTTAGGATGGAACAAATCATGAGCACAACTTTAAAAAGTTGGAAACCTTAGGTCTTTGGATTCAATTTGGTCTAGAGAGTGAAACAATTACCTTGAAACAAGCATTTCGATTTAAACCAAGTTTTTGGAGTGGTTCGAATCATCTTTCGATATTTTGGTCCAAAGAGGATTCCAAAAGAAGAGGTTCCTCCATTTGGATCTTTAGGATGGACCAAATCACGAGGGCAATTTTGACAAGTGGGAAACCTTAGGTCTTTGGTATCAATATGGTCCGAAGATTGAAACAAGTACTTTGAAACAAGCTTTTCAATTACAAACAAGTTTTTGGAGTGGTTCGGATCATCATTCGATAATTTGGTCCAAACAGGAATCCCAAAGAAGAGGTTCCTCCGATTGAATCT
This sequence comes from Gynostemma pentaphyllum, assembly GCA_028015215.1. Lineage (NCBI taxonomy): Eukaryota > Viridiplantae > Streptophyta > Magnoliopsida > Cucurbitales > Cucurbitaceae > Gynostemma > Gynostemma pentaphyllum. The sequence goes on along the minus strand of CM051355.1, from coordinate 41,392,928 downwards.
TTAGGATGGACCAAAGAAGATGTTTCTCCATTTGCATCTTTAGGATGGACAAAATCGCGCGGAAAACTTTGGTAAGCGGGAAACCTTAGGTCTTTTGTATGAATATGGCCCGAAGAGTGAAATAAGTACTTTGAAACAAGGTTTTCAATTACAAACAAGTTTTTGGAGTGGTTCGGATCCTCTTTCGATTTTTTTGTTCAAAGTGGATTCCCAAAGAAGAGGTTCCTCCATTTGGATCTTTAGGATGGACCAAATCACGAGGGCAATTTTGACAAGTGGGAAACCTTAGGTCTTTGGGATCAATATGGTCCGAAGATTGAAACAAGTACTTTGAAACAAGCTTTTCAATTACAAACAAGTTTTTGTAGTGGTTCGGATCATCATTCGATATTTTGGTCAAAACAGGTATCCCAAAGAAGAGGTTCCTCCGATTGAATCTTTAGGATGGACCAAAGAAGATGTTCCTCCATTTGCATCTTTAGGATGGACAAAATCACGAGGAAAATTTTGATAAGAGGGAAACCTTAGGTCTTTCGTATGAATATGGCCCGAAGAGTGAAATAAGTACTTTGAAACAAGGTTTTCAATTACAAACAAGTTTTTGGAGTTGTTCGTATCCTCTTTCGATATTTTGGTTCAAAGTGGATTCACAAAAAAGAGGTTCCTCCATTTGGATCTTTAGGATGGACCAAATCACGAGGGCGATTTTGACAAGTGGGAAACCTTACGTCTTTGGTATCAATATGGTTTGAAGAGTGAAACAAGTACTTTGAAACAGGCTTTTCAATTACAAACAAGTTTTTGGAGTGGTTCGGATCCTCTTTCGATATTTTGGTCCAAACAGGATTCCCAAAGAAGAGCTTCCTCCATTTGGATCTTTAGGATGGACCAAATCATGAGGACAACTTTGACAAGTGGGAAACCTTAGGTCTTCAGATTCAATTTGCTCTAGAGAGTGAAACAAGTACATTGAAACAAGCATTTCAATTAAAACCAGGTTTTTGCAATGGTTCGGATCATCTTCTGATATTTTGGTATAAAAAGGATTCCAAAAGAACAGGTTCCTCCATTTGAATCTTTAGGATGGACCAAATCACGAGAGCAATTTTGACAAGTGGAAAAGCTTAGGTCTTTGGTATCAATATGGTCCGAAGAGTGAAACAAGTACTTTGAAACAAGCTTTTCAATTACAAACAAGTTATTGGAGTGGTTCGGATCCTCTTTTGATATTATGGTCCAAACAGGATTCCCAATGATGAGTTTTCTCCATTTGGATCTTTAGGATGGACCAAATCATAAGCACAACTTTGACAAGTGGGAAACCTTAGATCTTCGGATTCAATTTGGTCTAGAGAGTGAAACAAGTACTTTGAAACAAGCATTTCAATTAAAACAAGGTTTTTGGAGTGGTTCAAATCATCTTTCGATATTTTTGTCCAAAGAGGATTCCAAAAGAAGAGCTTCCTCCATTTGGATCTTTAGGATGGACCAAATCACGAGGGCAATTTTGACAAGTGCGAAACCTTAGGTTTTTGGTATCAATATGGTCCGAAGAGTGAAACAAGTACTTTGAAACAAGGTTTTCAATTACAAACAAGTTTTTGGAGTGGTTCGGATCCTCTTTCGATATTTTGGTCCAAACAGGATTCTCAAAGAAGAGGTTCCTCCATTTGGATCTTTAGGATGGAACAAATCATGAGCACAACTTTGACAAGTGGGAAATCTTAGGTCTTCGGATTCAATTAGGTCTAGAGAGTGAAACAAGTACCTTGAAACAAGCATTTCAATTTAAACCAAGTTTTTGGAGTGGTTCGAATCATCTTTCGATATTTTGGTCCAAAGAGCATTCCAAAAGAAGAAGTTCCTTCATTTGGATCTTTAGGATGGACCAAATCACGAGGGCAATTTTGACAAGTGGGAAACCTTAGGTCTTTGGTGTCAATATGGTCCGATGAGTGAAACAAGTACATTGAAACAAGATTTTCAATTACAAACAAGTTTTTGGAGTGGTTCGGATCATCTTTCGATATTTTGGTCCAAATAGGATTCCCAAAGAAGAGGTTCCTCCATTTGGATCTTTAGGATGGACCAAAGAAGATGTTCCTCCATTTGCATCTTTAGGATGGACAAAATCGCAAGGAAAAATTTGATAAGTGGGAAACCTTAGGTCTTTTGTATGAATATGGCATGAAGAGTGAAATAAGTACTTTATAAAAAAGGTTTTCAATTACAAACAAGTTTTTGGAGTGGTTCGGATCCTCTTTCGATATTTTGGTTCAAAGTAGATTCCCAAAGAAGAGGTTCCTTAATTTGGATCTTTAGAATGGACGAAATCAAGAGGAAAACTTTGACAAGTGGGAAACCTTAGGTCTTTGGTATGAATATGGTCCGAAGAGTGAAACAAGTACTTTGAAACAATCTTTTCAATTACAAACAAGTTTTAGGAGTGGTTCTGATCCTCTTTCGATATTTTGGTTCAAAGTGGATTCCCAAAGAAGAGGTTCCTTCATTTGGATCTTTAGGATGGACAAAAGAAGATGTTCCTCCGTTTGCATCTTTAGGATGGACAAAGTCGCGAGGAAAACTTTGATAAGTGGGAAACCTTAGGTCTTTTGTATGAATATGGCCCGAAGAGTGAAATAAGTACTTTGAAACAAGGTTTTCAATTACAATCAAGTTTTTGGAGTGGTTTTGATACTAAAACCCTTTCGAAATGCTTTAAGAACTCTTAAACTTAACTAAGGACCCAAAAAGATCACAACCAAAGAACTCACATATGCTATTTGAAACAACCCAAGGAAAAAGGTTAGAAAATGATTATCCTTATGATCAATGATCTAAAGACAAGAATTGGATTTCTTGTTTTAGATTCGAATCAATCCACCAAATTAGAATGATCAATCCTAATGGCTCGATTCTACAGCCACCCTAAACACAAGGAATGACAAGATGAAAAGTTGAACAACTCACAACAATTCAAAATAAAAGCTCTCAATGAGACTTTTGATTTTTAATTCAATCATAATCTCATGAATAATCTTCCTATCAAACTGCCATGGTCTTCCCAAAAGTATATCCCTGGCATGCATTGGCACTACATCACAAACTATGTCATCCTTATACTTCCCAAGATGAAAAGAAATGTTAGCTTGCTTAAGCACCTTCAGCTCACCACTATTATTCAACCATTGTAACTTGTAAGGTGTGGGATGTGGAATGGTAGGTAAATTGAGTCTCTTGACAAGAATTGAACTCACAACATTGGTACAACTCCCACTATCAATCACCACACTACAAGGAGTCCCTTGCACCAAACATCTAGTATGGAACAAATTGTCCCTTTGATCATCAATATCATTCTCCTTCACTTGAGCACTAAGTAGTCTTCTAGTAACAAGAGCTACTTGATTTCCCTCTTCTATGCTTGCATCACTATCCTCATCAATATCACACTCGTCCTCCTCAACTTCACAATCTTCATCATCCGTGACTACTTCCCCATTCCTAATAATCATAGTTCGTTTATTAGGACAGTCGCGGCTAATGTGCCCAACTCCTTGACACTTCCAACATTTAAAATCCCTATTTCTCTCAACTTTTGTTTCATCCAACCTCTCCTTCCCTTTCCTCTTAGAAGACTCCCCCTTATCCTTCTTGGCAGCCTCAAATGTGCCTCTAGGTTTAAAGTCTCCTTTGGAACTATTAACTCCCTTTTTCCAAGGATTGGATGGTGGAAAAGTGGATTTAGAATTGTATTTCTTGGAGTTATCTTTCTCCCAAGCCATTTGTTTCTCAATCTTCTCGGCTATATGCAAAAGTTCCTCCATGTCAAAGTAAGGATACATATCTACTCTATGGGCCAACTCTTCATTCATTCCTCCTAAAAACCGTGACATAGTATCATCCTCACTCTCTTCTATATGTGATCTAGTCATTAAAACATTCATCTCCCTATAGTATTCTTCAACACTCTTTGATCCTTGCTTTAAGGAAAACAACTTATTTCTGATTTCCCTATGATAGTGCTTTGGTATGTATCTCTTCATCATCAAAACCTTAAGCTCCTCCCAAGTTACAATTGGTTGCTCATAGTTTCTCCTCCATTCAGCCCTAAGATGACTTGATATGAAACCCTAGAAAATTGAAATAGAAACCCTTTGAAAGACAAAGAACCCCTAGATGCAAATCCTAAAACCCCAATAAACAATAAGGTAAAACCCTTGGAACACAAGAAGAGAAAGATTATTCCAATGATCTATGATCTTGAAATAAGAGAACTTGTTCTTATTTCAAGATTGAAACAATCCACAAACACAATAGATCAATTCATGCTTGAATGTTTCTAAAACATGCAACCTAGAACAAGGCTACAAAACTAAGCAATTTCAGCTAAGCAAAAAGCAATATTATTATCATATGAATTCTTTGTATTTAGGGTTACAAATGAGGCCTTTAAATAGGCAAAGAAACCCTAAAAATAAGCTAGGAAATTCGGATTACAAGGAGCACAAAATCTGCCCAAAACTTGCCTTATGTGAAATTGGCAGATTTTGTGGAAAATCTTTTCTAGAGAATAATATCTTTCCTAATCCTTTCCAAACATATAAAATGAATATAAAAGACCTAAAACATGTCTAAATACATCATAAATTCGTTGGAACCATTTTGGGAACAAATATGGAAACTTTGGGAACAAATATGGAAAGTGGTCCAAATAAGGAAAGTTTGCAAAAGTGATGCAACTTTCCTAATTAGCTCTTCTCTTCAATTCCGATTGAACAAGTCTTCAATACTCTTCCTCTAAATGTATTTGCCATAGATTGAAGTTCATCACGTCCTCTTCCATAGCCTCCATAATCAGATCTTCGAAGCTTGTCTTGACTTTGCTAATGACGCCTGGAAATGGATATCAATGCTTCTCTTGAACTTTAATGTTGTGATTTGTCCTTGGGCTTTTTGTGACGTTCCATGATTCATATCATGACTCCACCAAATACTAGCATAATCACAAAACTCAGCCACGGCAAGCTTCATTTTCCTCTCCTCACTAAAATTGTGGCAATCAAAGACATGCTCTATTTTATCTTCATATTGCAAGTACTCCTCCGGGTTAGACCTCCCATGGAAAGACGGAATTTTAAGCTTAACGCCCCCTGGATTTCTCTCTTCCACTCTTTCTTCTCGTAACTCCCTCATAAGCCTCCTAGGTGGTTCTATGTCTCTACCTCTTCCTCTACCTCTACCCCTTCCTCGGCCCCCTCCTTGCTCTCTCCTAGGGTTTACTCCAGCCAATATAGTAATATTGTCTTCCTCTTCAAGTTCAACACCCTCATTTAAGTTGTCTTCCACCCGCTGATTGTTAGCTAACTCCAATCTACCTATGCGATCGCTAAGCTCTTCTAGAGTTTGAGTAAGTCTAACAAAAGCCCCGGTTTGTGCCTCCCTCCACCTAGCATCACTAATCTCACCCTGATTATTTTCCCCCTTGTGACATGTTTCTGGACCTCACAACACTCCCTCACAATATATCACTCAAGGAACTCTCGTGTTTAATCACTCAAGGTAGGCCAAAATATCAAGTAAGGCTATTGATAAGTTGGAAGCAACTTGTGTTTAAAGTACTAAAAATCAAGCAATCAGTATTTAAACAATCTAAAATAATGAAAAGAAACAAAAATAAAGCAAAAAAAAACAGATTGGATAGGAAAAAATCAGATTGGAAAAACAAAACTGATTTTTGAAAGCAAAGAACTCAAGAAAAATGGCAGTTACAAATTTCAAAATTCGTGGAGTTCGAGAATGAATTTTCAATTGGAAGTCTATATGTAGCTTATTAAGATGATAATAAAGAGCATACAAAAGGCCAAATACAAAATTCGTTCAGAATTGAAAACACTAACTCACAGAATTGAAGTTCCCGGAAAATAGGATAAACCTGCGCACAGAAATGAAATTTCAGATTTGAACTGTTTTCGTTATGATTTTGATAAAGCGCCGTTCTGAAATTTGAAAGCTAACAGAAAGATAAGACTTTTCTCTTCAGCCAACAAAGACAAATTCTGACGTTAGATTAGAGTTTGAATGGCAAACAGTAGCATTAAATGCGGTAGTTACAAAATGGGACAGTTTTGGAAAATGTAACTTATAACCGTTTCTGAGATTTTAAATCAATGTGAAACTGATATATTTCAATGGTAAATGTTATAGAAACACAATTATATCAGTTATACACGAAATTATATGAATCAAACTCAGAAAATTGAAGAATTTTCAAGAAGAACACAAGATGTACAGATTAGTGTTCTCGGATGCAATTGCTCTCCTCTTTCTTTCTTTTGTTTTTTTTTTTTTTTTGATTTTCAAGACCTATTCGTGATCTTTAAGATGGATATGAAATCAGAATAAAATGATGAAGAAAAATGGATGAAAGGCAGTAATGAATTCGATGGACAGAATGTGTAGAATTGAAACACAAGTGCATAAAAGTAAGATAGAATCAATTCTAGAGATCGGCCACTAAGATGCAACCTATGCTCTGATACCAAATGATACGAAAACCCTTTGGAAATGCTTTGAGAACCCTTAAACTTAACTAAGGACCCAAAAAGATCACAACCAAAGAACCCACATATACCATTTGAAACAACCCAAGGAAAAAGGTTAGAAAATGATTATCCTTATGATCAATGATCTAAAGACAAGAATTGGATTTCTTGTTTTAGATTCGAATCAATCCACCAAATTAGAATGATCAATCCTAATGACTCGATTCTACAGCCACCCTAAACACAAGGAATGACAAGATGAAAAGTTGAACAACTCACAACAATTCAAAGAAAAAGCTCTTAATGAGACTTTGATTTTTAATTCAATCATAATCTCATGAATAATCTTCCTATCAAACTGCCATGGTCTTCCCAAAAGTATATCCCTGGCATGCATTGGTACTACATCACAAACTATGTCATCCTTATACTTCCCAAGATGAAAAGAAATGTTAGCTTGCTTAAGCACCTTCACCTCACCACTATTATTCAACCATTGTAACTTGTAAGGTGTGGGATGTGGAATGGTAGGTAAATTGAGTCTCTTGACAAGAATTGAACTCACAACATTGGTACAACTCCCACTATCAATCACCACACTACAAGGAGTCCCTTGCACCAAACATCTAGTATGGAACAAATTGTCCCTTTGATCATCAATATCATTCTCCTTCACTTGAGTACTAAGTAGTCTTCTAGTAACAAGAGCTACTTGATTTCCCTCTTCTATGCTTGCATCACTATCCTCATCAATATCACACTCGTCCTCCTCAACTTCACAATCTTCATCATCCGTGACTACTTCCCCATTCCTAATAATCATAGTTCGTTTATTAGGACAGTTGCGGCTAATGTGCCCAACTCCTTGACACTTCCAACATTTAAAATCCCTATTTATATGGATCAAACTCAAAAATTTCAAGAACTTGCAAGATGAACAGATTTGGTGCTCTCGGATGCAAATTCACACTTCTTTCCTTTTTTTTTTTTTTTTGATTTTCAAGATCTAAACGTGATCTTTAAGATGGAGATGAAATCAGATTCAAAAGGTGAATCAAAATGAATGAAAAGGTAGAAACGAAATGGATGGACAGAATGTGTAGAAATGAAAGACAATGCATAAAAGTAAGATTGGATGAAACAAATGTTGAGAGAAATAGGGATTTTAAATGTTGGAAGTGTCAAGGAGTTGGGCACATTAGCCGCGACTGTCCTAATAAACGAACTATGATTATTAGGAATGGGGAAGTAGTCACGGATGATGAAGATTGTGAAGTTGAGGAGGACGAGTGTGATATTGATGAGGATAGTCATGCAAGCATAGAAGAGGGAAATCAGGTAGCTCTTGTTACTAGAAGACTACTTAGTGCTCAAGTGAAGGAGAATGATATTGATGATCAAAGGGACAATTTGTTCCATACTAGATGTTTGGTGCAAGGGACTCCTTGTAGTGTGGTGATTGATAGTGGGAGTTGTACCAATGTTGTGAGTTCAATTCTTGTCAAGAGACTCAATTTACCTACCATTCCACATCCCACACCTTACAAGTTACAATGGTTGAATAATAGTGGTGAGGTGAAGGTGCTTAAGCAAGCTAACATTTCTTTTCATCTTGGGAAGTATAAGGATGACATAGTTTGTGATGTAGTGCCAATGCATGCCGGGGACATACTTTTGGGAAGACCATGACAGTTTGATAGGAAGATTATTCATGAGATTATGATTGAATTAAAAATCCAAAGTCTCATTGAGAGCTTTTCCTTTGAATTGTTGTGAGTTGTTCAACTTTTCATCTTGTCATTCCTTGTGTTTAGGGTGGCTGTAGAATCGAGCCATTAGGATTGATCATTCTAATTTGGTGGATTGATTCGAATCTAAAACAAGAAATCCAATTCTTGTCTTTAGATCATTGATCATAAGGATAATCATTTTCTAACCTTTTTCCTTGGGTTGTTTCAAATGGCATATGTGGGTTCTTTGGTTGTGATCTTTTTGGGTCCTTAGTTAAGTTTAAGGGTTCTTAAAGCATTTTGAAAGGGTTTTCGTATCAGGTTTGGATCCTCTTTCGATATTTTGGTTCAAAGTGGATTCCCAAAGAAGAGATTCCTCCATTTGGATCTTTACGATGGACCAAATCACGAGGGCAATTTTGACAAGTGGGAAACCTTAGGTCTTTCGGATCAATATGGTCCGAAGAGTGAAACAAGTACATTGAAACAAGCTTTTCAATTACAAACAAGTTTTTGGGGTGGTTCGGATCCTCTTTCGATATTTTGGTCCAAACAGGATTCCCAAAGAAGACGTTCCTCCATTTGGATCTTTAGGATGGACCAAATCATGAGCACAACTTTGACAAGTGGGAAACTTTAGGTCTTCAGATTCAATTTGGTCTAGAGAGTGAAACAAGTACATTGAAACAAGCATTTCAATTAAAACCAGGTTTTTGGAGTGGTTCAGATCATCTTTCGATATTTTGGTCCAAAGAGGATTCCAAAAGAAGAGGTTTCTCAATTTGGATCTTTAGGATGGACCAAATCACGAGGCCAAGTTTGACAAGTGGGAAACCTTAGGTCTTTGGTATCAATGTGGTCCGAAGAGTGAAACAAGTACTTTGAAACAAGCTTTTCAATTACAAACAAGTTTTTGGAGTGGTTCGGATCCTCTTTCGATATTTTGGTTTAAAGAGGATGCCCAAAGAAGAGGTTCCTCCATTTGGATCTTTAGGATGGACGAAATCATGAGCACAACTTTGACAAGTGGGAAACGATAGGTCTTCGGATTCAATTTGGTCTAGAGAGTGAAACAAGTACTTTGAAACAAGCATTTCAATTAAAACCAGGTTTTTGGAGTGCTTTGGATCATCTTTCGATATTTTGGTCCAAAGAGGATTCAAAAGAAGAGGTTCGTCCATTTGAATCTTTAGAATGGACCAAATCACGAGGGTAAGTTTGACAAGTGGTAAACCTTAGGTCTTTGGTATCAATATGGTCCGAAGAGTGAAACAAGTACATTGAAAAAAGATTGTCAATTACAAACAAGTTTTTGGAGTGGTTCGGATCCTCTTTTGTTATTTTGGTCCAAACAGGATTCTCAAAGGAGAGGTTCCTCCATTTGGATTTTTAGGATGGAACAAATCATGAGCACAACTTTGACAAGTGGGAAACCTTAGGTCTTCGGAATCAATTTGGTCTAGAGAGTGAAACAAGTACCTTGAAACAAGCATTTCAATTTCAACCATGTTTTTGGAGTGGTTCGAATCATCTTTCAATATTTTGGTTCAAAGAGGATTCCAAAAGAAGAGGTTCCTCCATTTGGATCTTTAGGATGGACCAAATCACTAGGGCAATTTTGACAAGTGGGAAACCTTAGGTCTGCTGGGGTTTCTGTCCTAAATCTTATGTAATCCAATTAAGCTATAAATAAATAAAGGAATTATTAATTAGTAATATTTACATTGTCATTTATTAGTTTAATAAATGTAATCCATCATAAGAGCCAGAGTTACGTATGATAACTTATAGTGAGCATATGATGCGGGAAGATTTACTTAAGTGTAACTCAAATAGTTTGTGGTACATGAATAAAGGTTGGGTGGCTTATTTCTGGTAACACCACTAACACGGCCCACTTGTGAATTGGCACAAGTGATCTCATCTGGATCGCTCATGTAGAGACATGTGAGTGGGGGTGTTGCTGCAATAGAGATTGTAGTAGACTGGACTAAGATAAACTTACTGTCTTCTGGGAAAGCCGTTACAGAAAGACACTTCATTTATCAACCGGTTGATCATGTATAATTGATCTTAATCCTGAGTGGATTACGAACTCCTGTTCGCAAGAGACAAGCCTTTGATTTGCATAGGTGAGAGTGACTCGTATAGTTTTCTCAATATGCCTCCCACTTTGGGGATTGCATCTTGCTTATAGCTGGGAACGTAATTACACAAGAATTGGAATTCACTCTTTTCCATATAGGAAAATAGATAAGTAGTTCCCTTATGGACTGATTCGGTCTTGAACAGCGGGGCCCCATATTCCTCTGATCAAGGAAAAGGTTAAAGACGCATAATAGAGATTATGTAAGGTTGTTCATTGGAGAATCAGTTGGGCTTAAGGAACAAGATGTATCATGGAGGTTAATACGGTGTAAATACCTAGCCATGGATACGAACTAACTTGTGAAGGATCAAAGTGTAGTTAATGATTAGTCTTCATGCCCTACAATAAAAGATGAAACATAAGTAAATTTAAAGATTGAATTCTCAAAATTCTCACCTTGTAATGTAATGGTGTGGATTCTTGTATAGATTCTTCCAAGGACTTGATATGGTCCATCACCCCTCGGATGCAACTTAGTCCTTTTATGAAGTCGTTTCTTTCTAAAATGCATCCAAATCCATGCTCTTGGATGAAACTTATGTCTTTTCCTTCTCTTGATCATTTTCAATGTAAATGTGAAAACTTGGTCCTCGATCATTTGCTTGACATCCATGTGCATTAATTTGATGAATACATTCATAAAATTGGCTGAATCACTCACAAAGACATTAGATCTCAAAGGCAGGAAGTCAAAGGGAGTAATAGCATAAAGACCATAAATAAGTTTATTTGAAAAACAAACTTTTTTATGATGTATTCTCCTATTACATGTATTATCCACAAAAGGCAAACAATTCTCCCAAGTTTCCACTTTAGATTTAGTTTCCCTAAACTTGGCTCTTAAGATCACATTTATCAATTCTTGAGTTTCCCATTATAGCAAAACATTTTGGAATACATTGTAATTACTCAATGTAAAATCTACAACATAAGATGTATATGTATTCCTAGATGGTGCATGATTCGAGTTCAGCTTTTCAACATGGTCAAAATTAGAAATTTGAAGATGCTTATTAACAAGAACTTTCACAAACTCAAAACTAGAAAGTATATTACTCACAACATTCTCTTTAGATTCGATATACTTTCTTGCTTGTCCTTCCAAACACTTCAAACTTTTATTTGGCCACAAGTAATGCTTCCAAACCTGTAAAAGATATTCAAACACACTAGGGAAATATTGGTTAAGGTTAGTTGCCAAAAAGTCTACTTTGCACATAATCACAAAATTAGGCTTTTGACTAAGAAAAACTTTCCTCACCTCACTCATTCTTACATGAAAGCTCACTAATTTGTCTTTTCTCTCTATTTCCTCTAAGTGTTCACACATTTCTTTTTCACTCTTCTCTTTTCTCTCTTTCACTTCTTTTTCTTGAAACTCTCTTGTCACAAATTCCTCTCTCTTCTCACTCAATTTTTCAATCAATTCCTTTTCTTTTAATTCTTTTTCTTTCAACTCTTTTTCTTTTAACTCAAACTCAAATCTCCTTTGCTCAAGCTTACATTGATCATTGAACACCTCTTTTGAAGATAAAGGTACTAAAGTAGTCTTCCTCCCATCCTTGGTAAAAGTGTACCTATTTAGGTAGCCATCATAGGTCACTCTCCTATCAAACTGCCAAGGCCTTCCCAAAAGTATATCCCCGGCATGCATTGGGATTACATCACAAACTTCCTCATCTTTATACTTTCAAAGGCTAAAAGAAATGATAGCTTTCTTATGCACCTTCAACTCCCCTCTATCATTTAACCATTGTAACTTATAAGGTTTGGGATGTGGTTTAGTAGGCAAATTGAGTCTCTTGACCAGAATTGAGCTCACAACATTTGTACAACTTCCACCATCAATCACAACACTACATGTGATAAGGCAACCTTGCGTTCAAGTCCAAAAACCCATTACAATCGTTTGCAAGAACCTTTGAAGCATGAAAATGGCACAAAACCTCCTTAACTAATCGGATCAACCCAAGAGTTCCAAATGATAAGACAAACCCGAATTGCAAGTTCAAAGACCCGATGCTATTATGCTTAGCATGAACCTTTGAAGCAAGAACTCAAACCCTCCCTAACTATTCGGAAACACCCCCTAAGAATGGCTAAAAACAGATTGCTTAGGAAAGATGATCATTGATCTAGGACAAGTTTCCAAGCCCAAGATTCGAGACACTTCACAAGTAGGATGATCATTTCCACTTGAATGACTCTAAACATGTAATCTAAAGCAAGATTACAAAGGGTTGAGGCTCAAGGCTCTCCATGTGCACAAAAGGCAACATTTCATTACATTTTCAAATCTGTCAAGTCTTACAAGTCTGATTTGCATTGGCTGATATATGGCCTATTTATAGGTTTAAATTACATGTAAATTTCGTTCATAATGATCCCATGTCAGCCCCATTAAGTTCCTAGCTTGTAACCCCCAAAATTAAAGCTAAAACATGAGTTACAATCTGCCACTATTACTTTGTAACTTACAATGCATCTAAAACAATTGAAACTGATACATGATGCTTAAAAGTAGCTTTTAAATGCCATTAATGCTTGTCTTGAAGTGTATTGAATTTATCTTGAATGAAGCTTTAAGTTGCCTTGAATGAAGCTTGAGTCGTCATAAATGCATCTTAAGTGCATTCAATGCAACTTGAGTTGTCATCAATGCACGTACTCTTTAAGCTTGAATTCGTTCAATGCATGGCTACATAATTCATATCAACATGGGGTCTCATTCACTAAACACCTAGTATGGAACAAGTTGTGTCTTTGGTCATCTTCAAAATTCTCCTTTATTTCAGAATTGAGAACTCTCCTATGATTCCCAAAGAAGAGGTTCCTCCATTTGGATCTTTAGGATGGACCAAATCACGAGGGCAATTTTGACAAGTGGGAAACCTTAGGTCTTTCGGATCAATATGGTCCGAAGAGTGAAACAAGTACATTGAAACAAGCTTTACAATTACAAACATGTTTTTGGAGTGGTTCAGATCCTCTTTCGATATTTGGGTCCAAACAGGATTCCCAAAGAAGAGGTTCCTCCATTTGGATCTTTAGGATGGACCAAATCATGAGCACAACTTTGACAAGTGGGAAACTTTAGGTCTTCAAATTCAATTTGGTCTAGAGAGTGAAACAAGCATTTCAATTAAAACCAGGTTTTTGGAGTGGTTCGGATCATCTTTCGATATTTTGGTCCAAAGAGGATTCCAAAAGAAGAGGTTCCTCCACTTGGATCTTTAGGATGGACCAAATCACGAGGCCAATTTTGACAAGTGGGAAACCTTACGAAGAGTGAAACAAGTACTTTGAAACAAGGTTTTCAATTACAAAAAAGTTTTTGGAGTGGTTTCGATCCTCTTTCGATATTTTGGTTTAAAGAGGATGCCCAAAGAAGAGGTTCCTCCATTTGGATCTTTAGGATGGACGAAATCATGAGCACAACTTTGACAAGTGGGAAAACATAAGTCTTCGGATTCAATTTGGTCTAGAGAGTGAAACAAGTACTTTGAAACAAGCATTTCAATTAAAACCAAGTTTTTGGAGTGCTTCGGACCATCTTTCGATATTTTGGTCCAAAGAGGATTCAAAAGAAGAGGTTCCTCCATTTGAATTTTTAGAATGGACAAAATCACGAGAGCAAGTTTGAAAAGTGGGAAACCTTAGGTGTTTGGTATCAATATGGTCCGAAGAGTGAAACAAGTACTTTGAAACAAGATTGTCAATTACAAACAAGTTTTTGGAGTGGTTCGGATGCTCTTTCGATATTTTGGTCCAAACAGGATTCTCAAAGAAGAGGTTCCTCCATTTGGATCTTTAGGATGGAACAAATCATGAGCACAACTTTGACAAGTGGGAAACCTTAGGTCTTCAGATTCAATTTGGTATAGAGAGTAAAACAAGTACTTTGAAACAAGCATTTCAAATAAAACCAGGTTTTTGGAGTGCTTCAAATCATCTTTCAATATTTTGGTCAGAAGAGGATTCAAAAGAAGCGGTTCCTCCATTTGAATCTTTAGAATGGACCAAATCACGAGGGCAAGTTTGACAAGTGGGAAACCTTAGGTCTTTGGTATCAATATGGTCCGAAGAGTGAAACAAGTACTTTGAAAAAAGATTGTCAATTACAAACAAGTTTTTGGAATGGTTCAGATCCTTTTTCGATATTTTTGTCCAAACGGGATTCTCAAAGAAGAGGTTCCTCCATTTGGATCTTTAGGATGGAACAAATCATGAGCACAACTTTGACAAGTGGGAAACCTTAGGTCTTCAGATTCAATTTGGTCTAGAGAGTGAAACAAGTACCTTGAAACAAGCATTTCAATATAAACTAAGTTTTTGGAATGGTTCGAATCTTCTTTCGATATTTTGGTCTAAAGAGGATACCAAAAGTTGAGGTTCCTCCATTTGGATCTTTAGGATGGACCAAATCACGAGGGCAATTTTGACAAGTGGGAAACCTTAGGTCTTTGGTGTCAATATGGTCCGATGAGTGAAACAAGATTTTCAATTATAAACAAGTTTTTGGAGTTGTTCGGATCATCTTTCGATATTTTGGTCCAAACAGGATTCCCAAATAAGAGGTTCCTCCATTTGGATCTTTAGGATGGACCAAAGAAGATGTTCCTCCATTTGCATCTTTAGGATGGACTAAATCGCGAGAAAAACTTTGATAAGCGAGAAACCTTAGGTCTTTTGTATGAATATGGCCCGAAGAGTGAAATAAGTACTTTGAAACCAGGTTTTCAATTCCAAACAAGTTTTTGGAGTGGTTCGGATCCTCTTTCGATATTTCGGTTCAAAGTGGATTCCCAAAGAAGAGGATTCTTCATTTGGATCTTTAGGATGGACCAAATCACGAGGGCAATTTTGACAAGTGGGAAACCTTAGGTCTTTGGGATCAATATGGTCCGAAAAGTGAAACTAGTACTTTGACACAAGCTTTTCAATTACAAACAAGTGTTTGGAGTGTTTCGGATCCTCTATCGATATTTTGGTCCAAAGAGGATTCAAAAGAAGAGGCTCCTCCATTTGAATCTTTAGAATGGACCAAATCACGAGGGCAAGTTTGACAAGTGGGAAACCTTAGGTCTTTGGAATCAATATGGTCCGAAGAGTGAAACAAGTACTTTGAAACAAGATTGTCAATTACAAACAAGTTTTTGGAGTGGTTCGGATCCTCTTTCGATATTTTGGTCCAAACATGATTCTCAAAGAAGAGGTTCCTCCATTTGGATCTTTAGGATGGAACAAATCATGAGCACAACTTTGACAAGTGGGAAATCTTAGGTCTTCTGATTCAGTTTGGTCTAGAGAGTGAAACAAGTACCTTGAAACAAGCATTTCAATTTAAACCAAGTTTTTGGAGTTGTTCGAGTCATCATTCGATATTTTGGTCCAAAGAGGATTCCAAAAGAAGAGGTTCCTCCATTTGGATCTTTACGATGGACCAAATCACGAGGGCAATTTAGACAAGTGGGAAACCTTAGGTCTTTGGTGTCAATATGGTCCGATGAGTGAAACAAGCACTTTGAAAAAAGATTGTCAATTACAAACAAGTTTTTGGAGTGGTTCGGATCCTTTTTCGATATTTTTGTCCAAACGGGATTCTCAAAGAAGAGGTTTCTCCATTTGGATCTTTAGGTTGGACCAAAACACGAGGGCAATTTTGACAAGTGGGAAACCTTAGGTCTTTGGTATCAATTAGGTCCGAAGAGTGAAACAAGTACTTTGAAACAAGCTTTTCAATTACAAACAAGTTTTTGGAGTTGTTCGGATCTTCTTTCGATATTTTAGTTCAGACAGGATTCCCAAAGAAGAGCTTCCTTCATTTGGATCTTTCGGATGGACGAAATCATGAGCACAACTTTGACAAGTGGGAAACCTTAGGTCTTCGGATTCAATTTGGTCTAGAGAGTGAAACAAGTACTTTGAAACAAACATTTCAATTAAAACCAGGTTTTTGGAGTGCTTCGGATCATCTTTCGATATTTTGGTCCAAAGAGGATTCAAAAGAAGATGTTGCTCCATTTGAATCTTTAGAATGGACCAAATCACGAGGGCAAGTTTGACAAGTGGGAAACCTTAGGTGTTTGGTATCAATTTGGTCCGAAGAGTGAAACAAGGACATTGAAACAAGATTTTCAATTACAAATAAGTTTTTGAAGTGGTTCGGATCCTCTTTCGATATTTTGGTCCAAATAGGATTCTCAAAGAAGAGGTTCCTCCTTTTGGATCTTTAGGATGGAACAAATCATGAGCACAACTTTGACAAGTGGGAAACCTTAGGTCTTCGGATTCAATTTAGTCTAGAGAGTGAAACAAGTACCTTGAAACAAGCATTTCAATTTAAACCAGGTTTTTGGAGTGGTTCAAATCATTTTTCGATATTTTGGTCCAAAGAGGATTCCAAAAGAAGAGGTTCCTCCATTTGGATCTCTAGGAAGGACCAAATCAAGAGGGCAATTTTGGCAAGTGGGAAACCTTAGGTCTTTGGTGTCAATATGGTCCGATGAGTGAAACAAGTACTTTGAAACAAGATTTTCAATTACAAACAAGTTTTTGGAGTGGTTCGGATCATCTTTCAATATTTTGGTCCAAACAGGATTCCCAAATAAGAGGTTCCTCCATTTGGATCTTTAGAATGGACCAAAGAAGATGTTCCTACATTTGCATCTTTAGGATGGACAAAATCGCGAGGAAAACTTTGATAAGCGGGAAACCTTAGGTCTTTTGTATGAATATGGCCCGAAGAGTGAAATAAGTACATTGAAACCATGTTTTCAATTACAAACTAGTTTTTGGAGTGGTTCGGATCCTCTTTCGATATTTTGGTTCAAAGTGTATTCCCAAAGAAGAGGTTCCTCCATTTGGATCTTTAGGATGGACCAAATCACGAGGCCAATTTTGACAAGTGGGAAACCTTAGGTCTTCGGTATCAATGTGGTACGAAGAGTGAAACAAGTACTTTGAAACAAGCTTTTCAATTACAAACAAGTGTTTGGAGTGGTTCGGATCCTCAATCGATATTTTAGTCCAAACAGGATTACCAAAGAAGAGGTTCCTCCATTTGGATCTTTAGGATGGACCAAATCATGATCACAACTTTGACAAGTGGGAAACCTTAGGTCTTCAGATTCAATTTGGTCTAGAGATTGAAACAAGTACATTGAAACAAGCATTTCAATTAACACCAGGTTTTTGGAGTGGTTCGGATCCTCTTTTGATATTTTGGTCCGAACAGGATTCCCAAAAGAGAGATTCCTCCATTTGGATCTTTAGGATGGACGAAATCACGAGGAAAACTTTGACAAGTGGGAAACCTTAGGTCTTTGTCATGAATATGGTCCGAAGAGCAAAACAAGCACTTTGAAACAAGCTTTTCAATTACAAACAAGTTTTTGAAGTGGTTCGGATCCTCTTTCGATATTTTGGTCCAAAGAGTATGCCCAAAGAAGAGGTTCCTCCATTGGGATCTTTAGGATGGACCAAATCATGAGCACAACTTTGACAAGTGGGAAACCTTAGGTCTTTGAATTCAATTTGGTTTAGAGAGTGAAGCAAGTACTTTGAAATAAGCATTTCAATTTAAACAAAGTTTTTGAAGTGGTTCGGATCATCTTTCGATATTTTTGTACAAAGAGGATTCCAAAAGAAGAGATTCCTCCATTTGGATCTTTAGGATGGACCAAATCAAGAGGGCAATTTTGAAAAGTGGGAAACCTTAGGTCTTTGGTATCAATATGGTCCGAAGAGTGAAACAAGTACTTTGAAACAAGATTGTCAATTACAAACAAGTTTTTGGAGTGGTTTGGATCCTCTTTCGATATTTTGGTCCAAACAGGTTTCTCAAAGAAGAGGTTCCTCCGTTTGGATCTTTAGGATAGACCAAATCATGAGCACAACTTTGACAAGTGGTAAACCTTAGGTCTTCAGATTCAATTTGGTCTAGAGAGTGAAACAAGAACCTTGAAACAAGCATTTCAATTTAAACCAAGTTTTTGGAGTGGTTCAGATCATCTTTCTATATTTTGGTCCAAAGAGGATTCCAAAAGAAGAGGTTCCTCCATTTGGATCTTTAGGATGGACCAAAGAAGATTTTCCTCCATTTGCATCTTTAGGATGGACTAAATCGCGAGGAAAACTTTGATAAGTGGGAAACCTTAGGTGTTATGTATGAATATGGCCCGAAGAGTGAAATAAGTACTTTGAAACAAGGTTTTTAATTACAAACAAGTTTTTGGAGTGGTTCGGATCCTTTTTCGATATTTTGGTTCAAAATGGATTCCCAAAGAAGAGTTTCCTCCATTTGGATCTTTAGGTTGGACCAAATCACGGGGGCAATTTTGACAAGTGGGAAACCTTAGGTCTTTGGTATCAATATGGTCTGAAGAGTGAAACAAGTACTTTAAAACAGGCTTTTCAATTACAAACAAGTTTTTGGAGTGGTTCGGATCCTGTTTCGATATTTTTGTCCAAACAGTATTCCCAAAGAAGAGCTTCCTCCATTTGGATCTTTAGGATGGACCAAATCATGAGCACAACTTTGACAAGTGCGAAACCTTAGGTCTTCAGATTCAATTTGGTCTAGAGAGTGAAACAAATACATTGAAACAAACATTTCAATTAAAACCAGGTTTTTGGAGTGGTTCGGATAATCTTTCGATATTTTGGTATAAAGAGGATTCCAAAAGAAGAGGTTCCTCCATTTGAATCTTTAGGATGGACCAAATCACGAGCGCAATTTTGACAAGTCGGAAACCTTAGGTCTTTGGTATCAATATGTTCCGAAGTGTGAAACATGTACTTTGAAACAAGCTTTTCAATTACAAACAAGTTTCTGGAGTTGTTCGGATCCTCTTTCGATATTTTGATCCCAACAGGATTCCAAAGAAGAGGTTCCTCCATTTGATCTTTAGGAGGGGCCAAATCATAAGCACAACTTTAACAAGTGGGAAACCTTAGGTCTTCGGATTCAATTTGGTCTAGAGAGTGAAACAAGTACTTTGAAACAAGCATTTCAATTAAAACCAACTTATTTGAGTCTTTTATTTATTTTATGCATTTAGGGATTTTGTAAAATGTTTTCCATGGCCAAAGGACATGTTTTAGGCCTTTTATATTCATTTTATATGTTTGGAAAGGATTAGGAAAGATCTTATTCTCTCGAAAAGATTTTCCACAAAATCTGCGAATTTCACATAAGGCAAGTTTTGGGCAGATTTTGTGCTCCTTGTAATCCGAATTTCCTAGCTTATTTTCAGGGTTTCTTTGCCTATTTAAAGGCCTCATTTGTATCCCTAAAGACTCAGAATTCATATGATAATAATATTTTTTTTTTAGCTTAAATTGCTTAGTTTTGTAGCCTTGTTCTTAGATTGCATGTTTTAGGAACATTCAAGCAAACCATGATCTAGTTTGTTTTTGAATTGTTTCAATCTTGAAATAAGAACAAGTTCTCTTATTTCAAGGTCTTTTATCATTGGAATAATCTTCTTTTCTTGTTTTTCCAAAGGTTTTACCTTTTTGTTCATGGGGTTTTAGGATGTGCATCTAGGGGTTCTTTGTTCTTTCAAAGGGTTTCTATTTCAATTCTAGGGTTTCATATCATTTTGTATCAGAGCTTATGCAAGAAGATTATTCAGAAACTACAAAAGTCTTTATTTTTTTGTCTAGTTTATTTGTTATTCAGAAAAGTTTGTCAAAAAGAAAGTGGAAGATTGAGAAAAAAAATAGATCTTCGCAGACTGTCGGATTGTGCAGAAAATTGTTACAAAAAAAAAGCGTTCTTGCTATTTGCTTGAGTTTCTGGAAAAAAGTGTTTAGTGTTCATATTGTTCTTGAATAATTCATCTTAAACCTTATCATTAATGCATCTTGAATCCGAAATTATCAAGTTGAATGAGCCAAAATTTGTTTGTTTCCTAAAAAGCTAGAACTTATCATAAATAGCCAAAACATTTTTAGGAAAGTTTCAAATCTGTCCCATATTTGATTGTTTGCTTCTCTTGCTTTAGGAAAGTCATTTTTTTCTGATTCAAAACACTTTAGGGAAGTCTAATTTTGATTTTTTCTCTTTTAGGAAAGTTTATTCTTGCATATTTTCTTTATTATTCTTTCCTTGTTATTAAAATACACCATAGTTGCAAAATCTGTCCTATTTTTCTTAACCAACCAAATTGCTTGTTATTTTTTTTTCTGTATTGTTACTTTTTATAAACTTTATTAGTATCTTCAATGTTTGATAGTTACTAAAGTGTGCTAAGAGTTCAAGGCTACATTTAGGCCCTAAAATCTGTTTTGTGTGCAACACGAGTGAATTAACATCTTTGAGTGTAAACACTTAGGGAGTGAATTGAAAGGTCCTATTTTTACATTACTAACTTGTTTCTCTTGCAGCAATGACTAATGAAGGGGATTGTTCTAATATGAAGGAGGAGATTAAGAAAACTGAAACAATGGAGGGATACATCTTAAAAATACAAAGAGATGTTGATAGGAAGATGGAGGCTCAAACAAGGGAGATTGCCAACCTAAGTGCTCAAATGCAATCTTTGCTCTTAAACCAACCTAGAGCCAATCAAAATGTGTCTCCAAATGAGGCTAGGGAGCAACAAATTATGCAAGGGGCTGAGGCACATAATGAACAACAAGGGTGGGATCCCTTATGCTTATGATGAAGATCCTAGAAATCAAATGAGAGCACATAATGGAGGAGGTAGAGGAAGAGGCCGAGGGTTCCATGTTCAAAGACCAAACAGGGAGATTCCTCTTGCTAGAGATGATGACTTAAAGGGAATCAAGTTCAAAATTCCACCATTCCAAGGCAAGACTGATCCGGAGGAGTACTTACAATGGGAGGCACAAACTGAGCACATATTTGATTGCAAAAACTTCAGTGAGCAAAGGAAGGTACTTTTAGAAACTACTAAATTTACTAATTATGCTTCTGTTTGGTGGATTCAGTTAAAAGCTAAACTTAGAAGGGAGAGACAACCTCAAATAGAGACATGGGCTGAGTTTAAGGGCATGATGAGGAAGAGGCTCATTCCAACAACTTATGAAAGAGATATAGTTTTCAAGTTGCAAAGGTTTGATCAAGGCTCAAAAAGTGTAGAAGACTATTACAAGGAGCTTGATATCTTGATGACAAGGGCTGGAATTGAGGAGACTGAATTAGCTACCATGGGAAGGTTTATGGGGGGCTTGAATAGAGAATTAAGGCACAAAGTTGATGCTCACTCTTGCTATGACATGGAGGAAATGTTACACCTTGCAATTAAATTTGAGTCACATATGCAAGAAGATTCTAAGTCAAGGTATTATTCTAAACCATATCCATCCAAACCTACTTCATCTAAACTCACTTCTAGCCAACCTTGGGGAAAAGACACCAAAAACACATATTCTGGCCGAGGGGACCAATTTCCAAAAGACAAAACTATTTTTGATAAAAAGTGGGAGGGTGAGAGTTCTTTCAAGGGTATGGGTAAAACAGAAGAAGCTAGGACTAGGGACATCAAATGTTGGAAGTGTCAAGGGTTAGGGCATGTCATGAAAGATTGTCCAAACAAAAGAACCATGTTTATTGAGAATGGGGAATACATATCCGGGGATGATGAGAGTGAACATGAAAATATGGAGTTTGAGGAGGAAAGTGATGGGAGTGTTGAGGAGGGAAACAAAGTTACTCTAGTGTCTAGGAGGGTACTTAGTGCACAAGTGAAGGAGAATGACCAAGACCAAAGAGAGAACTTATTCTATACTAGATGCTATGTAGAAGGAGTGCCTTGTTGATACGAAAACCCTTTCGAAATGCTTTAAGAACCCTTAAACTTAACTAAGGACCCAAAAAGATCACAACCAAAGAACCCACATATGCCATTTGAAAAAACCCAAGGAAAAAGGCTAGAAAATGATTATCCTTATGATCAATGATCTAAAGACAAGAATTGGATTTCTTGTTTTAGATTCGAATCAATCCACCAAATTAGAATGATCAATCCTAATGGCTCGATTCTACAACCACCCTAAACACAAGGAATGACAAGATGAAAAGTTGAACAACTCACAACAATTCAAAGAAAAAGCTCTCAATGAGACTTTGGATTTTTTATTCAATCATAATCTAATTGTTTACAATCTGAAACATGGCTATATAAGCCTTACAAAACAAAGGGAAAAACGAAATTGACATAAATGAAAGGAAATAAAACAGCTACAACCTTAAAGTCTTACAAAAATAATCGAAAATGGTCTTAACTATGCTAACTTGTAACTGAAATTAGAAAAGTTACAAATTTGATTTGAAAGTCTTTGTAACTGAAAATCCTTGACCACATGTGTTTATGAGAGTCTTAAATGAAACCTTAGGATGTCATGAATAAGTCAAGAGTAGCATTGATGTCTTGAGTTGCATTAAATGAGCTTTGGTTGCATTAAATGAACTTGACTTGCATTTAATGAACTAGGCTTGAAGTTTACTTGCATTTAATGATCTTGGTTTGAACTTGACTTGCATTTAATGAACTCTACTTGAACTTGACTTCCATTTATTGAACTAATCTTGAACTTGGAGAACAACGAATGCAAGCTCGGAAAAGATCAACATTAAGGCTCCATGATTCATATCATTCCCTCCTTCTTGAAAAGGATTCGTCCTCGAATCCAAATCTTCATGGCCTACAATAATAGATGAAACATAAGTAAATTTAAAGATTGAATTCTAAAAATTCTCACCTTGTAATGTAATGGTGTGGACTCTTTGTATAGATTCTTCCAAGGACATGATATGGTCCATCACCCCTCGGATGCAACTTAGTCCTTTTCTGAAGTCGTTTCTTTCTAAAATGCATCCAAATCCATGCTCTCGGATGAAACTTATGTCTTTTCCTTCTCTTGATCATTTTCAATGTAAATGTGAAAACTTGGTCCTCGATCATTTGCTTGACATCCATGTGCATTAATTTGATGATTACAATCATAAAAATGATAAGGCAAACTTAAATGTCAAGTTCAAACACCCGATGCTATTATACTTAGCATGAACCCTTGAAGCAAGAACTCAAACCCTCCCTAACTAATCGGTTTCAACCAAGAGATTTAAGGCTAGATGAGATTACCTCTTAGATCAATGACCTAGAGACAAGTATGAGATTCCTTGTTCTAGATTGAATCACTCCACAACTAAGTTGATCAATTCCTAGTTGAATGACTCGGCAGCAACCCTAAACACAAGAATTGCAAGAAGTTGAAAACTCAATGTGGTTTTCAAAAGAAACTCTCAATGAGTGACTTGATTTTGATTCAAATATAATCTCCGTTTTACATTGAGTTTCCCATGGCTTTATAAGCCTACAATCAGCAAAAGAAAAGCAAAACATAAAAGGAAACAAAGCATTAAAGCATTCGGTTTCAATTGGCAAAAATAGAAAAGGAAACTAGAGCTCCTAATGCCCATGGTAACAAATAAGGAAAGTTTGATTAAAATGCAAATAAAAGTGAATCTGATTTGCTTAGTTGTTGCATTCTTCCATTCAAGGCATAGTTGACACTTGCGCAAGTTGCATATATTGATCTTCAAAGTGTCATAAGTCAAGTCTTCATCCGAATTGGGCTGCTCACTTGGAAATAAAGCTTGATCCGAGCCTATCCATTCTTGCACATGAGTAATAAAAGCTTGTTGGATCAAAGCTTTGAATCTTGTGATTGGGGCGGTTGGAACATGTATTGGATTTGGAGTGCTTCCATGATCCTTATCACTTGTAGTGTCATCATAGATGGTGGGAGTTGCACAAATGCTGTGAGTTCTACCCTTGTCACTAGATTAAACCTAACAACCAAACCCCGTCCAAAACCCTTCAAACTACAATGGCTTACTGATTGTGGAGAGTTGAAAGTGAACAAAAAGACTCTAATTTCTATAACTCTTGGGAAGTATAAGGATGAGGTGGAGTGTGATGTAGTTCCAATGCATGCTGGGGATATCTTACTTGGAAGGCCTTGGCAGTTTGATAGAAGGGCAATCCATGATGGTTATCTAAATAGGTACTCATTTATATTGAATGGAAGAAAGACCACACTTACACCATTAACTAGCTCCGAAGTATACATTGATCAATGTAAGTTAGAAAAGAGAAGGAAAGAGCTTGAGAGTGAGAAAAAGAAATTGAGTGAGGCAAAAGAATTGAGTGACAAAAAGAAATTGAGTGATTCAAAAGAAGTGAGTGACAAAAAGAAATTGAGTGATTCAAAAGATTTGAGTGATAAAAATACTTTGAGTAAAAAAAGAGAGCAAAAGAAAGGAGTGAGCTTGTTTGCAAGAACTAGTGAGGTTAAGAGAGCTTTGTTTTCAAACAAAACAATCCTTGTACTTTTGTGCAAAGGATCTTGCTTTATCACTAACCAACTTAACCAAGATTTGCCTAGTGTCTTTGTTGATCTTTTGCAGCAGTATGGAGATGTCTTTCCCGAAGAGATGCCTAATGAATTACCACCAATCAGAGGTATTGAACACAAGATTGACTTCATTCCAGGAGCTTCAATTCCAAATAGGCCAGCCTATAGATCAAATCCAACAGAGGCAAATGAGATTCAAAAGCAAGTTGAGGAGTTGCTTGCTAAAGGATATGTAAGAGAAAGTCTTTCTCCTTGCTCTGTCCCTGTTTTGTTAGTTCCTAAAAAGGATGGTATTTGGCGCATGTGTGTTGATTGTAGGGCCATTAATAAGATCACCATTAAGTATAGACATCCAATCCCTAGATTAGATGACATGCTTGATGAATTACATGGTTGCACACTCTTTACTAAAATTGATTTAAAATCAGGTTACCATCAAATTAAAATGGAATTGGGGGATGAATGGAAAATAGCTTTTAAAACAAAGTTTGGATTGTATGAATGGTTAGTAATGCCTTTTGGATTAACTAATGCACCTTGCACATTCATGAGGTTAATGAATCATGTTCTTAGAGATTTTTTGGGTAAATTTGTGGTAGTTTACTTTGATGACATTCTCATTTACTCTAGATCATTGCATGAGCATGTAAAGCATGTAGGGACTGTTTGTGAAACACTTAGGAAAGAAAAGTTGTATGCTAATTTGAAAAAGTGTTCTTTTTGCATGGAAAGAGTAAAGTTCTTAGGGTTCATTGTGTCTAATAAGGGGGTAGAAGTAGATGAGGAAAAGATTAAAGCCATCCAAGACTGGCCAACCCCAACAAATGTGAGTGAAGTGAGGAGCTTTCATGGGCTTGCTGGTTTTTATAGGAGGTTTATAAAAGACTTTAGCACCATTGCTTCTCCTTTAAATGAATTGGTTAAAAAGAATGTTGTGTTTGCATGGGGAGTAGCCCAAGAATCTGCCTTCCAAACTCTTAAGGATAAATTGTGTAATGCACCACTACTTGTTTTGCTTAACTTTGATTTGACTTTTGAGATAGAGTGTGATGCAAGTGGCATAGGCATAGGGGCTGTTTTGATGCAAAATGGGAAGCCAATGATTTACTTTAGTGAAAAGTTGAGTGGAGCTTCATTGAATTATCCAACTTATGATAAAGAGTTGTATGCATTGGTGAGGGCATTGCAAACATGGCAACACTACCTATGGCCAAGAGAGTTTGTCATCCATACGGATCATGAAAGCTTGAAGCATTTGAAAGGACAAGACAAGCTCAACAAAAGACATGCAAAATGGGTAGAGTTCATTGAAACATTTCCTTATGTTATCAAGTACAAGAAAGGTAAGGATAATGTTGTGGCTGATGCATTATCAAGAAGGTATGCTCTTTTCAATTCTCTTAATGCTAAGTTCTTAGGTTTTGAGCATGTTAAGACACTTTATGCACTTGATGATGATTTTGGAGAGATTTATGCTTCCATTGGCCGAGGGACTTCTTTTGATGACTATGTGATGTGTAATGATTTTCTTTTTAAGAAAGGTAAACTTTGTATTCCTAAATGTTCTATTAGGGAGCTTTTGACTAAAGAGGCTCATGGTGGAGGTTTAATGGGACATTTTGGGGTAGCTAAGACATATGACATGTTGCATGAGCATTTTTATTGGCCTAAGATGAAGCATGATGTAGTTAAAGTTTGTTCTCATTGTATTACATGTAAGGCAGCCAAGTCTAGGGTTAAACCACATGGATTGTATTCTCGTTTACCTATTCCTTTAGCACCTTGGTTAGATGTTTCTATGGATTTTGTGCTAGGCTTGCCGAGGACAAAAAGGGGAAAGGATAGCATTTTTGTTGTTGTTGATAGGTTTATCAAAATGCCTCATTTCATTGCATGTACTAAAACTGATGATGCTAAACACATTGCTGACTTGTTCTTTAGAGAAGTTGTTAAATTGCATGCATTCCTCAAAGCATTGTGAGTGATAGGGATGTTAAGTTTCTAAGTCATTTTTGGAGGGTTTTGTGGGGTAAGCTTGGGACTAAATTAATGTACTCTACTTCTTGTCACCCCCAAACTGATGGTCAAACTGAGGTTGTCAATAGGACTATGGTTACATTGCTTAGGGCTATAATTGATAAAAACCATAAGACTTGGGAAGATTGCATGCCATTCATAGAGTTTGCATATAATAGGGCTGTCCATAGTACTACTAAATGCACTCCTTTTGAACTTGTTTATGGTTTTAATCCAACAACTCCTATTGATTTATTGCCCATGTTACCTACTGATTTGGTGAGTTTTGATGCTAGTACTAAGGTTGACAGGATTCAAAAGATACACAAGGAGGTTCGAGAGAGAATTGAGAAGCAAAACAACAAAGTAGCTTCTCAGATCAATAAGGGTCGAACTATACTTGTTTTTCAACCTGGAGATTGGGTTTGGGTTCACTTTAGAAAAGAGAGGTTTCCATTGCAAAGGAAATCCAAGCTTAATCCAAGAGGAGATGGTACATTCCAAGTGCTAGAAAGAATCAATGACAATGCTTACAAGATTGATCTTCCAGTTGAGTATAATGTGAGTGCTTCTTTGAATGTTTCTGACTTAAGTCCTTTTGATGTAGGTGATGAATCAGATTTGAGGACAAATCCTTTTGAAGAGGGAGGAGATGATATGAATCATGGAGCACAAGATAAGATAGACATGCTTAGGATGGTTCAAGGGCCAATGACAAGATCCAAAACCAAGAAATTGCAACAAGCTTTGAGTATCCATTGTCAAGCATACATGAGCAAACTCAAGGAGACTTTTGAAGATTGGAATATTGAGGGTAAGGAAGAAGACTTAAAGCACTTCAACTTGTGGCATGTGCAATAGGAAGAAGAATTTGGACAAGTTGTGCAATCAGATTCAAAGAATGAAGCTTAGAGAGAAAGTTCCAAACTTTCCATATTTGACAACTTTCCTTATTTGAGTCTTTTATTTATTTTATGCATTTAGGGATTTTGTATAATGTTTTCCATGGCCAAAGGACATGATTTAGGCCTTTTATATTCATTTTATATGTTTGGAAAGGATTCGGAAAGATATTATTCTCTAGAAAAGATTTTCCACAAACTCTGCCAATTTCACAAAAGGCAAGTTTTGGGCAGATTTTGTGCTCCTTGTAATCCGAATTTCCTAGTTTATTTTTAGGGTTTCTTTGCTTATTTAAAGGCTTCATTTGTAACCCTAAAGACTCAGAATTCATATGATAATAATATTGTTTTTTGCTTTGCTGAAATTGCTTAGTTTGGTAGCCTTGTTCTTAGGTTGCATGTTTTAGGAACATTCAAGCAAACCATGATCTAGTTTGTTTGTGAATTGTTTCAATCTTGAAATAAGAACAAGTTCTCTTATTTCAAGGTCTTTGATCAATGGAATAATCTTCTTTTCTTGTTTTTCCAAAGGTATTACCTTTTTGTTCATGGGGTTTTAGGATGTGCATATAGGGGTTCTTTGTTCTTTCAAAGGGTTTCTATTTCAATTATAGGGTTTCATATCAAGGTTCCTCCATTTGGATCTTTAGGATGGACCAAATCACGAGGGCAGTTTTGACAAGTGGGAAACCTTAGGTCTTTGGTAACAATATGGTTCGAAGAGTGAAACAAGTACTTTGAACAAACTTTTCAATTACAAACAAGTTTTTGGTGTGGTTCGGATCCTCTTTCGATATTTTGGTCCAAACAGGATTCCCAAAGAAGAGGTTCCTCCATTTGGATCTTTAGGATGGACCAAATCATGAGCACAACTTTGACAAGTGGGAAACGTTAGGTCTTCAGATTCAATTTGGTCTAGAGAGTGAAACAAGTATTTCAATTTAAACCTGGTTTTTGGAGTGGTTCGGATCATCTTTCTATATTTTGGTTCATAGAGTATTCCAAAAGAAGAGGTTACTGCATTTGGATCTTTAGGATGGACCAAATCACGAGGGCAATTTTGACAAGTGGGAAACCTTAGGTCTTTGGTGTCAATATGGTCCGAAGAATGAAACTACTTTGAAACAAGCTTTTCAATTACAAACAAGTTTTTTGAGTGGTTCGGATCCTCTTTCGATATTTTGGTCCAAACAGGATTCCAAAAAAAGAGGTTCCTCCATTTGGATCTTTAGGATGGAACAAATCATGAGCACAACTTTGACAAGTGGGAAACGTTAGGTCTTCAGATTCAATTTGGTCTAGAGAGTGAAACAAGTACTTTGAAACAAGTATTTCAATTAAAACCAGGTTTTTGGAGTGGTTCGGATCATCTTTCTATATTTTGGTTTAAAGAGGCTTCAAAAAGAAGAGGTTCCTCCATTTGAATCTTTATGATGGACCAAATCACGAGAGCAATTTTAACAAGTTGGAAACCTTAGGTGTTTGGTATCAATATGGTCCGAAGAGTGAAACAAGTAGTTTGAAACAATCTTTTCAATTACAAACAAGTTATTGGAGTGGTTCAGATCATCTTTCGATATTTTGGTCCAAACAAGATTCCCAAAGAAGAGGTTCCTCCATTTGGATCATTAGGATGGACCAAATCATCAGCACAACTTTGACAAGTGGGAAACCTTAGATCTTCGGATTCAATTTGGTCTAGAGAGTGAAACAAGTACTTTGACACAAGCATTTCAATTAAAACCAGGTTTTTGGAGTGGTGCGAATCATCTTTCGATATTTTGGACCAAAGAGGATTCCAAAAGATAAGGTTCCTCCATTTGAATCTTTAGGTTGGACCAAATCACGAGGGCAATTTTGACAAGTGGGATACCTTAGGTCTTTGGTATCAATATAGTCCGAAAAGTGAAACAAGTACTTTGAAACAAGCTTTTCAATTACAAACAAGTTTTTGGAGTTGTTCGCATCCTCTTTCGATATTTTGGTCCAAAGAGGATTCCCAAAGAAGAGGTTCCTCCATTTGATCTTTAGGATGGGCCAAATCACGAGGGCAATTTTGACAAGTGGGAAACCATAGGTCTTTGGTATCAATATGGTCCGAAGAGTGAAACAAGTACTTTGAAACAAGATTTTCAATTACAAACAAGTTTTTGGAGTGGTTCCGATCCTCTTTCAATATTTTGCTCTAAATAGGATTCCCAAAAAAGACGTTCCTCCATTTGGATCTTTAGGATGGGCCAAAAAAATGTTCCTCCATTTGCATCTTTAGGATGGACAAAATCGCGAGAAAACTTTGACAAATGGGAAACCTTAGGTCTTTTGTATGAATATGGTCCGAAGGGTGAAACAAGTACTTTGAAACAAGCTTTTCAATTAGAAACAAGTTTTTGGAGTGGTTCCGATCCTCTTTCGATATTTTGGTCCAAATAGGATTCCCAAAGAAGACGTTCCTCCATTTGGATCTTTAGGATGGGCCAAAAAAATGTTCCTCCATTTGCATCTTTAGGATGGACAAAATTGCGAGAAAACTTTGACAAGTGGGAAACCTTAGGTCTTTTGTATGAATATGGTCCGAAGGGTGAAACAAGTACTTTGAAACAAGCTTTTCAATTAAAAACAAGTTTATGGAGTGGTTCGAATCCTCTTTCGATATTTTGGGCCAAACAGGATTCTCAAGGAAGAGGTTCCTTGATTTGTATATTTCAGATGGACCAAATCATGAGGACAATTTTGACAAGTGGGAAACCTTAGGTCTTTGGTATAATTATGGTCCGAAGAGTGAAACATGTACTTTGAAACAAGCTTTTCAATTACAAACAAGTTTTTGGAGTGGTTCGGATCCTCTTTCGATATTTTGGTCCATTCCCAGAGAAGAGGTTCCTCCATTTGGATCTTTAGGATGGACCAAATCATGAGCACAACTTTGACAAGTGGGAAATCTTAGGTCTTCGGATTGAATTTGGTCTAGAGAGTGAAACAAGTACTTTGAAACAAGCATTTCAATTAAAACCAGGTTTTTGGAGTGGTTTGGATCATCTTTCGATATTTTGGTCCAAAGAGGATTACAAAAGAAGAGGTTCCTCCATTTGGATCTTGAGGATGGACCAAATCAAGAGGGCAATTTTGAAAAGTGGGATACCTTAGGTTATTGGTATCAATATGGTCCGAAGATGGAAACAAGTACTTTGAAACAAGCTTTTTAATTACAAACAAATTTTTGTAGTGGTTCTGATCCTCTTTCGATATTTTGGTCCAAAGAGGATGCCCAAAGAAAAGGTTCCTCCATTTGGATCTTTATGATGGACCAAATCATGAGCACAACTTTGACAAGTGGGAAACCTTAGGTCTTAGGATTTAATTTTGTCTAGAGAGTGAAACAAGTACTTTGAAACAAGCATTTCAATTAAAACCAGGTTTTTGGAGTGGTTCGGATCATCTTTCGATATTTTGATCCAAAGAGGATTCCAAAAGAAGAGGTTCCTCCATTTGAATCTTTAGGATGGACCAAATCACGAGAGCAATTTTGACAAGTGGGAAACCTTAGGTCTTTGGTATCAATATGGTCCGAAGAGTGAAACAAGTACTTTGAAACAAGATTTTCAATTACAAACAAGTTTTTGGAGTAGTTCCGATGCTCTTTCGATATTTTGATCCAAACAGGACTCCCAAAGAAGACGTTCCTCCATTTGAATCTTTAGGATGGGCCAAAAAAATGTTCCTCCATTTGCATCTTTAGGATGGACAAAATTGCGAGAAAACTTTGACAAGTGGGAAACCTTAGGTCTTTTGTATGAATATCGTCCGAAGGGTGAAACAAGTACTTTGAAACAAGCTTTTCAATTAAAAACAAGTTTATGGAGTGGTTCGAATCCTTTTTCGATATTTTAGTCCACACAGCATTCTCAAGGAAGAGGTTCTTGATTTGTATCTTTTAGATGGACCAAATCATAAGGACAATTTTGACAAGTGGGAAACCTTAGGTCTTTGGTATAATTATGGTCCGAAGAGTGAAACATGTACTTTGAAACAAGCTTTTCAATTACAAACAAGTTTTTGGAGTGGTTCGGATCCTCTTTCGATATTTTGGTCCAAAACTGATTCCCAAAGAAGAAGTTCCTCCATTTGGATCTTTAGGATGAACCAAATCATGAGCACAACTTTGACAAGTGGGAAACCTTTGGTCTACGGATTCAATTTGGTCTAGAGAGTGAAACAAGTACTTTGAAACAAGCATTTCAATTAAAACCAGGTTTTTGGAGTGGTTCGGATCATCTATCGATATTTTGGTCCAAAGAGGATTTCAAAAGAAGAGGTTCCTCCATTTGAATCTTTAGGATGGACCAAATCACGAGGGCAATTTTGAAAAGTGGGATACCTTAGGTCATTGGTATCAATATGGTCCGAAGAGGGAAACAAGTACTTTGAAACAAGCTTTTCAATTACAAACAAATTTTTGGAGTGGTTCGGATCCTCTTTCGATATTTTGGTCCAAAGAGGATGCCCAAAGAAAAGGTTCCTCCATTTGGATCTTTATGATGGACCAAATCATGAGCACAACTTTGACAAGTGGTAAACCTTAGGTCTTCGGATTTAATTTTGTCTAGAGAGTGAAACAAGTACTTTGAAACAAGCATTTCAATTAAAACCAGGTTTTTGGAGTGGTTCGGATCATCTTTCGATATTTTGGTCCAAAGAGGATTACAAAAGAAGAGGTTCCTCCATTTGGATCTTGAGGATGGACCAAATCAAGAGGGCAATTTTGACAAGTGGGAAACGTTAGGTCTTTGCTATCAATTTGGTCCGAAGAGTGAAACAAGTGCTTTGAAACAACCTTTTCAAATAGAAACAAGTTTTTGGAGTGCTTCGGATCCTCTTTCGAGATTTTGGTCCAAACAGGATTCCCAAAGAAGAGGTTCCTCCATTTGGATCTTTAGGATGGACGAAATCATGAGAACAACTTTCATAAGTGGGAAACCTTAGGTCTTTGGATTCAATTTGGTCTGGAGAGTAAAACAAGTACTTTGAAACAAGCATTTAAATTAAAACCAGGTTTTTGGAGTGGTTCGGATCATCTTCCGATATTTTGGTGCAAAGATGATTCCAAAAGAAGAGGTTCCTCCATTTGAATCTTTAGGATGGACCAAATCACAAGGGCAATTTTAACAAGTGGGTTACCTTAGGTCATTGGTATCAATATGGTCCGAAGAGCGAAACAAGTACCATGAAACAAGCTTTTCAATTACAAATAAGTTTTTGGAGTTGTTCGGATCCTCTTTCGATATTTTGGTCTAAAGAGGATGCCCAAAGAAGAGGTTTCTCCATTTGGATCTTTAAGATGGACCAAATCATGAGCACAACTTTTACAAGGGGGAAACCTTAGGTCTTCGGATTCAATTTGGTCTAGAGAGTGAAACAAGTTCTTTGAAACAAGCATTTCAATTAAAACCAGGTTTTTGGAGTGGATCGGATCATCTTTCGATATTTTGGTTTAAAAAGGATTCCAAAACAAGAGGTTCCTCCATTTCGATCTTTAGGATGGACCAAATCACGAGGGTGATTTTGACAATTGCGAAACCTTAGGTCTTTGGTATCGATATGGTCCGTAGAGTGAAACAAGTACTTTGAAACAAGCTTTTCAATTACAAACAAGTTTTTGGAGTGGTTCGGATCCTCTTTCGATATTTTGGTCCCAACAAGATTCCCAAAGAAGAGGTTCCTCCATTTGGATCTTTTGGATGGACCAAAGATGATGTTCCTCCATTTGCATCTTTAGGATGGACAAAATCGCGAGGAAAACTTTCACAAGTGGAAAACCTTAGGTCTTTTGTTTGAATATGGTCCAAAGAGTGAAACAAGTACTTTGAAACAAGCTTTTCAATTACAAACAAATTTTTGGAGTGGTTCGGATCCTCTTTCGAGTTTTTGGTCCAAAGTGGATTCCCAAAGAAGAGGTTCCTCCATTTGGATCTTTTGGATGGACGAAATCACGAGGTTTCTCCATTCAATTAATGACTGATGTTTGACCTAACTAGTGTTA
The DNA here is from genome assembly GCA_028015215.1 of Gynostemma pentaphyllum. NCBI lineage: Eukaryota > Viridiplantae > Streptophyta > Magnoliopsida > Cucurbitales > Cucurbitaceae > Gynostemma > Gynostemma pentaphyllum. The sequence goes on along the minus strand of CM051355.1, from coordinate 41,359,158 downwards.
TACTAACCTAACTATGATTATCCTAAAGAGATAAGGACGATGACTCAGCAGGACAGAACCCCTGTCTGAATCAACTTTATGAAAAGATAAAATAATTGAAAGTAAAAGACAAAAGAACAAAAGAAGGTGGGGGACAAGATAGGACCCTTGTCAGTCACCTTTACAAAAAGCAAATAGTAAACTTTAATAATTACAGAAGAAAACAAATTAAAAGGAATCTACTTTAATAAAGCGGAAAATAATGGAGCTCAGTGGGGTTTGAGCTGTCTCGAGCTGGCGATGGTACATGTCTGCCTCCCCGTGAAAGTGGCTTTAATAAAGTTGGCTTTATTAAAGTTGCTTTGATATGAACCAAGGAACCTTACAAGTTGCGGAGTTGCATTCATTACACTCCAAGTTCTCAAGCTCAAACTTCAAGCATAGTTCATTAAATGCAACTGAAACATCTTGATCACATGTATTGATGAGAGTCTTAAATGACGCTTAAAGATGTCATGAATAAGTCTTGAGTAGCATTGATGTCTTGAGTTGCATTAAATGAGCTTCGGTTACATTAAATGAACTTGACTTGCATTTAATGAACTAGACTTGAAGTTGACTTGAATTTAATGAGCTTGGCTTGAACTTGACTTGCATTTAATGAACTATGCTTGAAGTTTGAGCTTGAGAACTTGGAGTGTAATGAATGCAACTCCGCAACTTGTAAGGTTCCTTGGTTCATATCATGCTTTTACTGATGTAGTATGTATTTTTGTCATTTTGTAGAAGTCTGTCGGTAACTGCTAGTTGTCAAGCTTACCAACCGTCTTACGCCTCACGCTGCGTGGAACACCTGACTGTCGGCTAACGGACGGAAACCTTCGTATTTCTATAATCTTTGAAAAATACATAGTCTTGGAGCTCTACGATCACACAGTTCGTTGGAGCGGCTTTTGACGAACAATCTTGATAAGGCAACCTTGCATTCAAGTCCAAAAACCCATTACAATCGTTTGCAAGAACCTTTGAAGCATGAAAATGGCACAAAACCTCCTTAACTAATCGGATCAACCCAAGAGTTCCAAATGATAAGACAAACCCGAATTGCAAGTTCAAAGACCCGATGCTATTATGCTTAGCATGAACCTTTGAAGCAAGAACTCAAACCCTCCCTAACTATTCGGAAACACCCCCTAAGAATGGCTAAAAACAGATTGCTTAGGAAAGATGATCATTGATCTAGGACAAGTTTCCAAGCCCAAGATTCGAGACACTCCACAAGTTGGATGATCATTTCAACTTGAATGACTCTAAACATGTAATCTAAAGCAAGATTACAAAGGGTTGAGGCTCAAGGCTCTCCATGTGCACAAAAGGCAACATTTCATTACATTTTCAAATCTCCTTACAATGGCTAAAACAAAGCCTATTTATAGGCATAAAATACATATAAATTTCGTTCATAATGATCCCATATCAGCCCCATTAAGTCCCTAGAATGTAACTTACAATTTTTAAAAGAAATTTCAAATTACAATCAACCACAATTAACTTTGTAACCTACAAGCCTATAACACATTTGTAAATGATAATTGAAGTCTAAATGAAGCTTTTAAATGTCCATTAATGCTTGTCTTTAAGTTGCTTTGAGTTCCCTTGAATGAAGCTTGAGTTTCCTTTAATGGAGCTTGGGTTGTCAAAAATAACTTTTTCACATCAAATGCAAGGGTTATATAGTTCATATCAAATCTTCTTGGGAAGTTGGAGATGAACTTTGCCAGAGGGATAATTTACAATACTTTACATAATTGTACAAAGAAGAAAATAATAATAATTATTATTATTATTATTTTTTTTTACCAAGAACCTACTTGTACATTGTTCTTGATTGTAATAAAACAAAAAGAAAGAAAATTTACAAGAGATACAAATTATTTTGGGGGGTTGAGAATTTACAGGGTGAATTTGAGAGTTTTAGCGATGAAGCTGATTACGGATATCCAAAATCTGGAAATGGATTGGCGTCTTCATCTTCGTCAAAGTCATCAAGGTGGACCGAAGATGATCTCGAAGTAGATTTGTTGGCTGCTGAAGCGGAGTTTGCGGCGTCTTCTGCAACGATCTTGTCTAAGTCAGCTTGAGTGGTGGCTTGAGCCATTCTTGCCATCAAGTCTGATTTCTGCTTCGCCAATTCTTGTTGATGAATTGTCGATATATCTTGGTGGTGTGTATTATTGATGAACCACTGTTTGATGACCGATAGGTCTGAGTAATTGATGGAATATTTTTCCCACCATTTAATCTGTATGATCTTTACGAGTGTTCTGTATCCGTAAAGATTTTTGACACCTTGATTCCAAGCTAAGATCCATGGAATCTGAAAAGTCATTGCAAAGCGTAATCCAGGAGGGATTGCCGTTTTTGCTATATAATTGGAAAAGTGATGAAGAGATTCTTGTATTGGGACTGGAAGAATCTCTTTTTCGTAACCAAAGGTTCTCCACCATGTGACGAACCATAGTGGTAGCAATGTTCTGTAAGCGTTGTTGCAGAACTATATAAACCAGGAATGATTTTTGGAGTCGAGCCAAAGAATCTTGGTCCAGGCGGCCATATAATCATGATAATTGTATGATGGCGGATTGTGACGAACTGAAAATTTCTTCTCTGTGTATAACTCTTGATTCCATTTTGTTGGAGTTATAACTCGGAAGATCTTGATTTTTGAAGAAAAAATAACCTGTCCAGATCTGGAATCAGGACTGTGAGTAATTTCGGCAGAGTCGGTATCTATAAGGATCAATTCATAAAATTTTCTTGTTTTTTGAATTGTTTCTGGAAGGAAATGAAATCCTTTTGGGAAGGTATGAAGGGCAATTTCATTTGCATTTCTTCCTTAGAATTCTGGTTCAACAATGCAGTCAAAGACCGTTGTTGATTTCTGGGCATAACCTTTAACAGGGGTTTGTGGGACAAACTTTGGTAACGGAGTTACGGCCTGTGAAAAGGTTGTTGGCTCCAATGGAGCTGTATTTTCTTGAGCCGAAGGCTCATTTATATGGATTCCTCTGTTTCTTCGACTTCTGGTTACCGGAGTGAAACCTTCATAGTCGCTTATCGCGTAATAATCAACCTTCATAGGTGAAGGGATATTTGAGACGGGTGCCTTTCCTTTTGAAGAGGAAGAGGCTGGATCGGTCTTGCTTTTCTTGCCTCCACCCATGGAGAAGAAAGCTAAGGAAGGGTTTCTCTAGAGAGATGTTCTCTTGATAGATAATCAGCCAAAGGATTTTGGGTTCCTTTTATAGGCAAAATCTTGTAATCAAAACAAGATAAGATTGCTTGCCATCTGGCAAAGATTTGTTTGGAGACGAGATTTTTGACATCTTTTACTAAAACAAAAGTTGAGGCTTTCGAATCTGTCTTTATGGTAAAAGATTTATTGATTAACTCCCCTTGAAATTTTTGAACACAAAGAACAATGGCCAAAATTTCTTTTTTGACAGTGGAGTAATTTGATTGGGTACTATTCCAGATTCCAGAATGAAATCTGACTATCGACTCGTGCTTATCTTTGCACTGTTTAAGGATTCCTCCATATCCTATGTCTGACGCATCTGTTTCCACGATAAGGTCGGCTGACTCATCGATAAGGCTAAGACACGAAATCTTTTTGACAAGGGATTTGATGGATTTGACTGCTTGTGTGTGCTCATCTGTCCAAGGTGCTTGATTCTTTTTCAATCTTTGAAAAAGAGGTTTGCAAGTGGGCCTGATGTCCTTTAAAAAGTCGGAAACATAATTGAGGCATCCTCGAAACCTTTGGAGTTGGGTTTTATCTAGGATTCTATCTGGGAACTTAGAGGTAAACTCTAAGGATCTTTGGATCGGCTTAAAAAGGCCCAGATGAATTTCAAAGCCCAAAAAACGGACTTTGGTCTGAAATAGTTTAATCTTCTTTTGGGAGACGACTAAACCATTTTTCTTAATAATTTCTATGAAATTAAAAAGATGTTTGAAATGTTGATCTATATTGGATGAGAATATAAGGACATCATCAATATAGACTATGGAAAAATCTTGAATGGAATTAAGGATGTCATTCATGATTTTCTGGAATTCGGATGGAGCGTTTTTTAGCCCAAATGGCATAACGTTCCATTCGTATTGTCCAAAAGGGACGTTGAATGCAGTTTTATATTTATCTTTCTCTGCTATCTGGATTTGCCAAAAACCTGATTTCATATCAAATTTTGAAAAGATTTTTGCTTTCGAAATTCGTTTTATTAAATCATGTTTGTTAGGAATAGGATATCTAATCCATTGTAAAACAGTATTTAATGGCTTGTAATTAATTACTAACCTGGGAACTCCTCGTTCCAGTTCAGCAGCATTGTTGACATAGAAAGCTGCACAGGACCATGGACTTTTACTGGGCCGGATCAACTTTCTTTCTAAAAGATCTTCGATCTCCTTTCTACAATGGGCTAGGAGCTCACTGTTCATTTGAATGGGCCTGGCCTTGGTAGGTATTTTGGCCTCATTGAAATCTTTGACGTAAGGAAGTCCAACGATGTGTTGTTTTCGAGCCCAAAAGGCATTTGGGTCGTTAGAGCAAACTTCCTTTTCAATCTTGGACTGAATCATTTTGATTCTATCTTGAAGAGTTGGGCTTTTAAGATTCTCTTCTATTTTCTTGAAGCTGATCTCGTCTTTGAGAAAAGCTATCTGTTGTTCTTTTCTTTGGATTACATTAACCTCATGAGACCTTGGAGGCTTAATGAATTTGAAAGAAACTTCTCTTCCTGCAATGGTAGAGAATAATCCTGCTTCATTCACTCTGATGGGGAACAATTGAGTGATAAATGGTGTTCCTAAGATAATGGGTTGGCTTAGGTTTTTAACTAGAATGAAGGTGTTGGTGAAACAGATTCCTTCATTGCAGATATGTGCCTTTGATAGTTTGTGTTTGATGTTCAAAGGCTGTCCATTTGCTCCTTTGAGTCCTTCTGTGGTTTTCTCAAAGTATTTCGATGGGATAATTCCTTCTAGAATACAGTTTTGATCAGCACCTGAGTCAATGAGTGCTACCATATTCATGTTAAAGTCTTTGATCCTTAAAGTGATCATCAAGTACCACTTTTGTAAGCGAATTTGGGTAATGGAATTGATAAAAACTTCTTCTTTTTCACATGAAGGTTTATCAATTATCTTTGAAGATTCTGGGATATCTTCCTTTTGACTTTCTGAATTTCCTGCATTGTTAGTCTCATAAGATCTTAAAAATGCAATTTCAGAATATAATTGGGAAATGTCACCTCGTGCTTCTTCTTGGAAGTTGCAGGATGACTGTCTGAGAATAGAGACCTCTTTCTTTAGATCCCTAATTTCTTTTTAGAGATCCGCAACAGATGCTTCTTTGGGAACTTCAAATCTTGTATACACATCTTTAATGGAGTAAGGAGCTGGGTTGGCTTCCTTTTTTGATGTGTTTGAATTGATTGATTCCTTTAGTCTGTTGAGGATTGTTATTTTTAGTTGTTCATCCTCAAGTTTTGCTACTGCTTCGAACAATAATTCTTGATCTGCAGTTAAAACATTAATGCAATTATTGTTAGAACAAGGACAGGCGTGTTTACCTTCTTCGTCTGACCTGCTTTCTTCGTTATCGCTAGAGTCTGATTCTAGCTGATCATCATCTTCAATGGCCATGATCTGATTGTTTTCTCCTTCAGACTGGCTATTCTCTTCTTCAGAGATTTCTGGATCTGTTATAAAGACATTGAGTAATTCCTGCTTGACTTCTTCATCAATCTCAAGCTGGTTTACCTTTGCCTTTAATTTACAGGCAGTTGCATAATGACCATATGCTCTACATTTGTAACATTGTACTTTCTTAGCGTCGCGGGCTGGAGGTTTATCTTTTGGGATGAACTTCCTTTTGCGATTGCCTGACTGATGCTTGCTTCCTGTTGGAGCTTTGTTATAATAACCTTGCTGGTTATTATGAGGTCTAAGATTCCTTCTGGGATTGTCCTTCTTTGCCTGTCTCCTTTTTATTTGAGATGGCACTTCGACCCTTTCATACCCATATTGTTTACAAAAGGATCCTAGTTCTTTTCTCTCAGATCCTTTAGTTATTTTCCTCTGGATTTTTATTTCATTACACAGTTTTAATCCTTCTGTGACGATGAAATTGATTAATTCTCCATAGGTTAGGGAGCCTCATGGGATATTACCATCGTGCTTCTCTTTAAGACTTAGCTCAAGTCTGTCTGCGAAGAGCTTGGGAAGTCCTGCAACACACCTTTCTTTCCAATAAAGGGAATTGCAGTCTGTTCTCAAAAATACCTGAGTAAGGAAGGTATCTTTGTACCATCTAAAATCCTGGAGAGTCGGACATCTTAGATTTAAGAGATGGCTTGCTGCCCTTTGTTGATAGCTAGTGGGATCTCCAACAAAGTGCTTTGCGATCAGGTAGAGGAGTGTACTGACAGCGTCTGAGACTGTTTCTTCTTTATCTTCCCATGATATCGGCTGTCCATCGACTTTCACCTCTTCTCTTCTGATTGTGGTGGTTGTGTGAGTTAACACATCCCTTCTTTCTTCTTTAGTGAGAAAGTTATCCCACCATCCTTTGAGCTGGCCGCAGAATCCTGTGGCTATGGAGCTAGCTATGGCGTGGTCTTCGATATTATGTGTTTTGAATGCCGAAGCTGCGATCATCATTTGATGTAGAACATTGAGGATTTGATATTCAGATAATCCGTCTATGTTCCATTCGTTGAATGACCTTCCATCAAAAGTCCTAGTTGTAGTAAATTCCTTTTGCTCAATTTGAATATCAGGAAAAGTCGGTCTTGAATACCAATTTCTCATATTTCCTTGAAACTGGTTTCTCTGTCTATGGATTCGCTGAACTTCTTCAGGTTGATCTACGTTCTCTATTTGATTGGTGAGAAGTGAAAGATTCTTCACTCCTCTTATCATTTCTTCAATCGCTTCGTCTTGTTCATTTAAGACATTGATTTGCGCTGAAGAGGACGCTTTCGAAGGTGCAGAGATGTGGAATTTCTCTAACATCGCATTGATCTCCTTTAGCATCTCTTGCTCCTTAGAAATTATTTTAACCTTTGTTTCTCCTTCAAAAGGTTTGAACAAAGGGATTGTTAGATCTATTTTGGGAAATGATCCATCTTTAGAATCCTTGGGGATTCTTGATTCATTATTCTGAACCGCTTCTTCTATCCTTAACTAATCGGATCAACCCAAGAGTTCCAAATGATAAGACAAACCCGAATTGCAAGTTCAAAGACCCGATGCTATTATGCTTAGCATGAACCTTTGAAGCAAGAACTCAAACCCTCCCTAACTATTCGGAAACACCCCCTAAGAATGGCTAAAAACAGATTGCTTAGGAAAGATGATCATTGATCTAGGACAAGTTTCCAAGCCCAAGATTCGAGACACTCCACAAGTTGGATGATCATTTCAACTTGAATGACTCTAAACATGTAATCTAAGGCAAGACTACAAAAGGGTGAGGCTCAAGGCTCTCCATTTGCTCAAAAGGCAATATTTCATTACATTTTCAAATCTGATTTACAATAGCTAAAACAAAGCCTATTTATAGGCATAAAAGACATGTAAATTTCGTTCATAATGATCCTCTATCAGCCCAATTAAGTCCTTAGCTTGTAACCCCCAATATTAAAGCAAAACCATAAGTTACAATCAGCTACTATCACTTTGTAACCTACAAGGAAAGTAAAACATTTGTAACTGATATTTAACTCTAATTGAAGCTTTTAAAAGTTCATTAATGCTTGTCTTGATATTGCTTTGAGTTCCCTTGAATGAAGCTTTGAGTTGTCATAAATGCATCTAGAGTTGTCATCAATGCTACTACACTTGAAGCTTGAGTTGTCATAAATACATCTTGAGAGCATTTAATGCAACTTGAGTTGTAGTTAATGCATCTTAACTTGACTTGTAATAAATGAACTTGGGTTGCCATTAATGCAATTGAAGTGCATTTAATGCAAGTGTTCTTGAAGCTTGAATTCCTCAAATGCAAGGCTACATAATTCATATCATTCCCCCATTCTTCAAAATGATTCGTCCTCGAATCAAAAAGTGTTGCTGCAAAAGAAAGTTAGAGAGAAAAAAAAATGGACCTTACAAGCACTCCCTCACTTTTTACAACTCTCTTTGTTCCACTCGTGTTTGCACTCACAATTCCTTCAAGATTGGCCTTTACTTTTAGAGAAGCAGCCCATATATAGGTTAATATCTCTGTTATTAAGAGCTTACAATTGGCAAAATACGAATTAATGAAGAGAAATAAAGATGCCAATCAATCAAGGGACAAGATCCGGAATTTAAGGAGCAGTCTGCGCAGTTTTCTGATTTTTAGATTTTGAGTTATTTACGGATTGAATTTGATGAAATGTCCTTCTTAACAATGAAAGATAACTGATTGAATTAACTTTCCTATTGAGACTTTGAAAGCTAATTCGAATTTATTCACTCGTTTTAGACAGCTATTCAGAGCATTAATGTGGCAGATTCAAATATGGAAAGAATGAGCAGGATTTTGAATGTGATTATTTCTGAATTTAATTGATGCTTAATTCGTGGATCTAAATTGACAAAACAACATTCAAGACATCAACTTTTTCGTTTTCAATGGATCAAACTCAGAATTTCTCAAGAAAGCAAAGAAGAACACAAAATGAACAAATTAGTGCTCTCGGATGCAAAGCTCTCTTTCTCACCTCTTTTCTTTTTTTTTTTTTTCTTTTTTTGATTTAAAGATCAGAACGTGATCTTTAATATGGAAACAAGATCAGAATGAAAAGATGAAGAAAAATTCATGCTTGGAAAGAAACGAAAAGTTTGGACAGAATTGAAAAGAACAAGAATTGAAAAGGATAGATTGGATAAAACCTATTCTAGAGATCGGCCACAAAAACGCAACCAATGCTCTGATACCAAATGATAAGGCAAACCCAAATTACAAGTCCAAAGACCCTATGCTATTATGCTTAGCATGAACCTTTGAAGCAAGAACTCAAACCCTCCCTAACTAATCGGTTTCAACCAAGAGATTTAAGGCTAGATGAGATTACCTCTTAGATCAATGACCTAGAGACAAGAATGAGATTTCTTGTTCTAGATTGAATCACTCCACAACTAAGTTGATCAATTCCAAGTTGAATGACTCGGCAGCAACCTTAAACACAAGAATTGCAAAGAAATTGAAAACTCTATTTGGTTTTCAAAAAGAAACTCTCAAAGAGTACTTGTTTTTCATTCAATATAATCTTCATTTTACATTGAGTTTCCCATGGCTTTATAAGCCTACAATCAGCAAAAGAAAAGCAAAAACATAAAAGGAAACAAACATTAAAGCATTCGGTTACAATTGGCAAAAACAGAAAAGGAAACTAGAACTCTTAAAGCCCACGGTTACAAATAAGGAAAGTTTGACTAAAATGCAAATTAAAGTGAATCTGATTTGCTTAGTTGTTGCATTCTTCCATTCAAGGCATAGTTGACACTTGTACAAGGTTATCTTTGTAGATATTTTCCTTTTGGATTTGCAAGTTGCATACATTGATCTTCAAAGTGTCATAAGTCAAGTCTTCATCCGAATTGGGCTGGTCACTTGGAAATAAAGCTTGAACCGAGCCTAGCCACCCTTGCACATGTGAAATAAATGCTTGTTGAACCTTATTTGCTTAGGATCTTTTGGAGTGCCTCCATGATTCATATCACCATGGATGACAGCATTTTGTTAGAATAATTATTTTGCATTTGGACAGAGCGAATACCTTTAAGGGATGCTGTAGCTGCATCTTTCTCTTCCATTTGCTTAAATGGGCTTCCAACTACAGTGTGACTGTACTTCGTCTGGAATATGATGTCTTCAAGAGGAGGGTGATGAGATAAGACCTCCTTTTGGCTTGTCTTCCATTTGGTTTCTTTTATATGGCAAAGTTGTTGTTCATAGTCTTTGCGTCTGGCGAACCAATGAAAGAATGAGATTTCTTTTTCTAGCTCCCGCATGGTTTGCTTCCAGCTAGATTTGAATTCTTCTTGCTTCTCATCACTATAGGCACGGAAGAAAGATCTTCTACAAAACTTATTGTTTTCTGCAAGAAATTCTGCTTTTAATTTCTCCATGTCTGGGGAGAATATTGTTGTAATAACATTAATCGTGTTGAATTCTGACGGTGGTGCCATGTCAGATGGAGTTGGAGAGGTTGAACCCTGTCCATCTTCATAGTTAATGTTCGGTATGGTCTGATCAAAGTCGACAAACCTTATATTCATTGAATTACTTCTAGTAATTCTCTCTGAGGTTTCTGATCTGGTTCCAGAGGTACTTGGTCCAGATTTCAAGAAATTCTTAACCCTTGGAGTTTGATCAGTTTCATCCGTGAAGTTGACTTCTACACGGCCATCTGGGAACTAAGTGATGTAAGAAAGAGTCTTCTTTGCCGGGATCGGCTTTGTTGCTCCTTCTAGGTTCCATCTGGTTTTCCAGGTTACTTGATCCCAAGGTATTCTTTTTGGGATATTGACTGAGGATCTCTCAGTATTTACTTCAATCAAGATTGTTTCGCCTCTTTTAGAAGACTTGATTGCTCTCAGGGATATGTTTGTGTTCATCAGTTTATAACACATCCTGAATATAATCACTTCTGATAGTGATTTCTCTTCCATCTTCAACTCCTTTGAATTGACTCTCAACATCAGAGAAGATAAGATGTGAAGGTCGAATAAAGAGAGGGTATGATTTGGGAAAACATTGAAGTATACCGGACCGTTTTCCAGGTTGGATTCAATTATACCCAACATGCTATCCGAATATGGTATCAATATGGTTCGAAGAGTGAAACAAGTACTTTGAAACAACCTTTTCAATTACAAACATGTTTTTGGAGAGGTTCGGATCCTCTTTCGATATTTTGGTCCAAAGAGGATGCCCAAAGAAGAGGTTCCTCCATTTGGATCTTTAAGATAGACCAAATCATGAGCACAACTTTGACAAGTGGGAAACCTTAGGTCTTCGGATTTAATTTGGTCTAGAGAGTGAAACAAGTACTTTGAAACTAGCATTTCAATTAAAACAGGGTTTTTTGAGTGGTTCGGATCATCTTTCGATATTTTGGTCCAAAGAGGATTCCAAAAGAAGAGGTTCCTCCATTTGAATCTTTAGAATGGACCAAATCACGGGGGCAATTTTGACAAGTGGGAAACCTTAGTTCTTTGGTATCAATATGGTCCGAAGTGTGAAACAAGTACTCTTAATCAAGCTTTTCAATTACAAACAAGTTTTTGGAGTGGTTCAGATCCTCTTTCGATATTTTGGTCTAAACAGGATTCCCAAAAAAGAGGTTCCTCCATTTGGATCTTTAGGATGGACAAAATCATGAGCAGAACTTTGACAAGAGGGAAACCTTAGGTCTTCGGATTCAATTTGGTCTAGAGAGTGAAACAAGTACTTTGAAACAATCATTTCAATCAAAACCAGGTTTTTGGAGTGGTTCGGATCATCTTTTCGATATTTTGGTTTAAAAAGGATTCCAAAACAAGAGGTTCCTCCATTTCGATCTTTAGGATTGAACAAATCACGAAGGAAATTGTGACAAGTGGGAAACCTTAGGTCTTTGGTATCAATATGGTCCGAAGAGTGAAACAAGTACTTTGAAACAAGCTTTTCAATTACAAACAAGTTTTTGGAGTGGTTCGGATCATGTTTTGATATTTTGGTCCAAACAGGATTCCCAAAGAAGAGGTTCCTCCATTTGGATCTTTAGGATGAACCAAATCATGTGCACAACTTTGACAAGTTGGAAACCTTAGGTCTTCGGATTCAATTTGGTCTCGAGAGTGAAACAAGTATTTTGAAACAAGCTTTTCAATTACAAACCAGTTTTTGAAGTGGTTCGGATCCTCTTTCTATATTTTGGTCCAAATAGGATTCCCAAAGAATAGGTTCCTTGATTTGGATCTTTTGGATGGACCAAATCATGAGGGCAATTTTTACAAGTGGGAAACCTTAGGTCTTTGGTATGAATATGGTCCGAAGAGTGAAACATGTAATTTGAAACAAGCTTTTCAATTACAAACAAGTTTTTTGGAGTAGTTCAGATCATCTTTCGATATTTTGGTAAAACAAGATTCCCAATCAAGAGGTTCCTCAATTTGGATCTTTAGGATGGACGAAATCACAAAGAAAACTTTGACAAGTGGGAAACCTTAGGTCTTTGGTATCAATATGATCCGAAGAGTGAATCATGTACTTTGAAACAAGCTTTTCAATTACAAACAAGTTTTCTGAGTTGTTCGGATCCTCTTTTGATATTTTTGTCCAAAGAGGATTCCCAAAGAAGAGGTTCCTCCATTTGGATCTTTAGGATGGACGAAATCACGATGAAAACTTTGACAAGTGGGAAACCTTAGGTCTTTGGTATCAATATGGTCCGAAGGGTTAAACAAGCTTTTCAATTACAAACAAGTTTTTGGTGTGGTTCGGATCCTCTTTCGATATTTTGGTCCAAAGAGGATTCCCAAAGAAGTGATTCCTCCATGTGGATCTTTAGGATGGACAAAATCACAAGGAAAACTTTGACAAGTGGGAAACCTTAGGTCTTTGGTATCAATATGGTTCGAAGAGTGAAACAAGCTTTTCAATTAGAAACAAGTTTTTCGAGTGGTTCGGATCCCCTTTCGATATTTTTGTCCAAACAGGATTCCCAAAGAAGAGGTTCCTCCATTTGGATCTTTAGGATGGACCAAATCATGAGCACAACTTTTACTAGTGGGAAACCTTAGGTCTTCGGATTCAATTTAGTCTAGAGAGTGAAACAAGTACTTTGAAATAAGCTTTGAATTACAAACAATTTTTTGGAGTGGTTCGGATCTTCTTTCGATATTTTGGTCCAAACAGGATTCCCAAAGAAGATGTTCCTCCATTTGGATCTTTAGGATGGACCAAGTCATGGGCACAACTTTGAAAATTGGGAAACCTTAGGTCTTCAGATAAAATTTTGCTAGAAAGTGAAACAAGTACTTTGAAAAATGCTTTCCAATTACAAACAAGTTTTTGGAGTGGTTCGGATTCTCTTTCGAAATTTTTGTCTAAAGAGGATTCCCAAAGAAGAGGTTCCTCCATTTAGATCTTTAGGATGGACGAAATCACAAGGAAAACTTTGACAAGTGGGAAACCATAGGTCTTTGGTATCAATATGGTCCGAAGAGTGAAACAAGTACTTTGAAACCAGCTTTTCAATTACAAACAAGTTTTTATAGTGGTTCGGATCCTCTGTCGATATTTTGGTCCAAACTGGATTCCCAAATAAGATGGACCAAATCATGAGCCCAACTTTGACAAGCTTTTCATTTAAAAGAAGTTTTCGGAGTGGTTCGGATCCTCTTTCGATATTTTGGTCCAATAAGGATTCCCAAAGAAGAGTTTCTTCCATTTGGATCTTTAAGATGGACCAAATCATGAGCATAACTTTGACAAGTGGGAAACCTTAGGTCTTCAGATTCAATTTGGTCTAGAGAGTGAAACAAGTACTTTGAAACAAGCTTTTCAAATACAAACAAGTTTTTTGGAGTGGTTCGGATCCTCTTTCAATATTTTGGTCTAAAAAGGATGACAAAGAAGAAGTTCCTCCATTTGGATCTTTAGGATGGACCAAATCACGAGGAAAACTTTGACAAGTGGTAAACCTTAGGTCTTCAGATTCAATTTGGTCTAGAGAGTGAAACAAGTACTTTGGAACAAGCTTTTCAATTACAAACATGTTTTTGGAGTGGTTCCGATCCTCTTTCGAAATTTTGGTCCAAAGAGGGTTCCTAAAGAAGAGGTTCCTCTATTTGGATCTTTAGGATGGACCAAATCACGAGGAAAACTTTGACAAGTGGAAACCTTAGGTCTTTGGTATCAATATGGTCCGAAGAGTGAAACAAGTATTTCTGATATGAATCATGGAGCACAAGACAAGCTTAGGATGGTTCAAGGGCCAATGACAAGATCGAAGACCAAGAAATTGCAAGAAGCTTTGAATATCCATTGTCAACCATACATGAGCAAACTCAAGGAGACTTTTGAAGATTGGAATATTGAGGCTAAGGAAGAAGTCTTAAAGCATTTCAACTTGTGGCATGTGCAATTGGAAGAAGAATTTGGACAAGTTGTGCAATCAGATTCAAAGAATGAAGCTTGGAGAGAAAGTTGCAAACTTTCCATATTTGACAACTTTCCTTATTTGAGTCTTTTATTTATTTTATGCATTTAGGGCTTTTGTGTAATGTTTCCCATGGCCAAAGGACATGTTTTAGGCCTTTTATATTGAGTTTATATGTTTGGAAAGGATTTGATAAGATATTATTCTCTAGAAAACATTTTCCACAAAATCTGCCGATTTCACATAAGGCAAGTTTTGGGCAGATTTTGTGCTCCTTGTAATCCGAATTTCCTAGCTTATTTTAGGGTTTCTTTGCCTATTTAAAGGCCTCATTTGTAACCCTAAAGACTCAGAATTCATATGATAATAATATTGCTTTTTGCTTTGCTAAAATTGCTTAGTTTTGTAGCCTTGTTCTTAGGTTGCATGTTTTAGGAACATTCAAGCAAACCTTGATCTAGTTTGTTTGTGATTTGTTTCAATCTTGAAATAAGAACAAGTTCTCTTATTTCGAGGTCTTTGATCATTGGAATAATCTTTTTTTCTTGTTTTTCCAAGGGTTTTACCTTTTTGTTCTTGGGGTTTTAGGATGTGCATCAGGGGTTCTTTGTTCTTTCAAAGGGTTTCTATTTCAATTCTAGGGTTTCATATAATTTGGTATCAGAGCTTAGGCTCAAGGGAAGATTTCTATCTTACTTTATTTCTTGTTATTTCAATTTCATTCTTGTTTTGTTCTTAGTTCATCTGAAAACCAGAAAACACATAAAAAAAAACTGTTCCAAAATTTCCTTATTTGTTTTTGCCTACTGTTTTAAATTTTTTTCCTTATAGTTCCCTATTATTCTCAGAAAATCACCAACTACAAAAGTCTTTAGTTTTCTGTGTAGTTTATTTGTTATTCAGAAAAGTTTGTCAAAAAAAAGTGGAAGATTGAGAAAAAAATAGATCTTCGCAGACTGTCGGATTGTGCACAAAATTGTTATAAAAAAAAACAGTGTTCTTGCTATTTGCTTGAGTTTCTGGAAAAAATTGTTTAGTGTTCATATTGTTCTTGAAGAATTCATCTTAAACTCATCATTTATGCATCTTGAATCCGAAATTATCAAGTTGAATGAGCCAAAATTTGTTTTTTTTTCCTAAAAAGCTAGAATTTACCATAAATAGCCAAAACAGTTTTAGGAAAGTTTCAAATCTGTCCCATTTTTGATTGTTTGCTTCTCTTGCTTTAGGGAAGTCATTTTTTCTGATTCAAAACACTTTAGGGAAGTCTAATTTCAAATTTTTCTCTTTAGGGAAAGTTTATTCTTGCATATTTTCTTTATTATTCTTTCCTTGTTATTAAAATACACCATAGTTGCAAAATCTGTCCTTTTTTTCTTAACCAACCAAATTGCTTGTTCTTTTTTCTTTATTGTTACTTTTTATCAACTTTCTTAGTATCTTAATTGTTTGATAGTTACTAAAGTGTGCTAAGAGTTCAAGGCTTCATTTAGGGTGTAAAATATGTTTTGAGTGCAAACACGAGTGGATTGACTTTTTTTTTAGTGTAAACACTTAGGGAGTGATCTGAAAGGTCCTATTTTTTACATTACTAACTTGTTTCTCTTGTAGCCATTAATATTGAAGGAGATTGTTTTAATATGAAGGAGGAGATTAAGAAAACTGAAACAATGGAGGGTTACATCTTGAAAATACAAAGGGATGTTGATAGGAAGATGGAGGCTCAAACAAGGGAGATTGCCAACCTAAGTGCTCAAATACAAGCTTTGCTCTTAAACCAACCTAGAGCCTATCCAACTGTGGCTCCAAATGAGGCTAGGGAGCAATAAATTGTTCAAGGGGCTGAGGCACATAATGAACAACAAGGGTGGGATCCTTAGATTATGAGGAAGAACCTAGAAATCATGAGAGCACATCATGAAGGAGGAAGAGGAAGAGGCCGAGGGTTCCAAGTTCAAAGGCCAAATAGTGAGGTTCCTCTTGCTAGAAATGATGTCTTAAAGGGAATCAAATTCAAAATTCTACCAATCCAAGGCAAGACTGATCCAGAGGAGTACTTGCAATGGGAGGCACAAACTAAGCACATATTTGATTGCAACAACTTTAGTGAGAAAAGGAAGGTACTTTTAGCCATTACTGAATTTACTAATTATGCTTCTGTTTGGTGGCTTCAGTTAAAAGCTAAGCTTAGAAAGGAAAGACAACCACAAATAGAAACATGGGGAGAGCTTAAAGGCATGATGAGGAAGAGGTTCATTCCAACCACTTATGAAAGAGATATAGTGTTCAAGTTGCAAAGGTTTGATCAAGGCACAAGAAGTGTAGAAGACTATTACAAGGAGCTTGATATCTTGATGACAAGGGCTGGAATTGAGGAAACTGAATTAGCTACCATGGGAAGGTTTATGGGAGGCTTGAATAGAGAATTGAGGCACAAAGTTGATGCTCACTCTTGCTATGACATGGATGAAATGCTACACCTTGCAATCAAATTTGAGTCACACATGAAAGAAGATGTTAAGTCAAGGTATTATTCTAAACCCTATTCTTCCAAACCTACTTCATCTAAACCCACTTCTAGCCAACCTTGGGGAAAGGACACCAAAAACACCAATTCTGGCCGAGGGGACCAATTTCTAAAAGACAAACCTATTTTTGACAAAAAGAGGGAGGGTGAGAGTTCTTTCAAGGGTAAGGGTACAATAGAAGAACCTAGGACTAGGGACATCAAATGTTGGAAGTGTCAAGGGTTAGGGCATGTCATGAAAGATTGTCCAAACAAAAGAACCATGTTTATTGAGAATGGGGAGTACATATCCGGGGATGATGAGAGTGAACATGAAAATATGGAGTTTGAGGAGGAAAGTGATGGGAGTGTTGAGGAGGGAAACAAAGTTACTCTAGTGTCTAGGAGGGTACTTAGTGCACAAGTGAAAGAGAATGACCAAGACTAAAGAGAGAACTTATTCTATACTAGATGCTATGTAGAAGGAGTGCCTTGTAGTGTCATCATAGATGGTGGGAGTTGCACAAATGATGTGAATTCTACCCTTGTCACTAGATTAAACCTAACAACCAAACCCCATCCAAAACCCTACAAACTACAATGGCTTACTAATTGTGGAGAGTTGAGAGTGAACAAAAGGACTCTTATTTCTATGACTCTTGGAAAGTATAAGGATGAAGTGGAGTGTGATGTAGTTCCAATGCATGTTGAGGGTATCTTACTTGGAAGTCCTTGGCAGTATGATAGAAGAGAAATCCATGATGGTTATCTAAATAGGTACTCATTTACATTGAATGGAAGAAAGACCACACTTACACCATTAACTAGCTCCGAAGTATACATTGATCAATGTAAGTTAGAAAAGAGAAGGAAAGAGCTTGAGAGTGAGAAAAAGAAATTGAGTGGGACAAAAGAGTTGAGTGACAAAAAGAAATTGAGTGAGTCAAAAGAATTGAGTGACAAAAAGAAATTGAGTGATTCAAAAGATTGGAGTGACAAAAATACTTTGAGTGCACAAAAGAGTGAAAAAAGAGAGCAAAAGAAAGGAGTGAGCTTGTTTGCAAGAACTAGTGAGGTTAAGAGAGCTTTGTTTTCAAACAAAACAATCCTTGTACTTTTGTGCAAAGGATCTTGCTTTAGCACTAACCAACTTAACCAAGATTTGCCTAGTGTCTTTGTTGATCTTTTGCAGTAATATGAAGATGTCTTTCTCGAGGAGCTGCCTAATGAATTACCACAAATCCGAGGCATTGAGCGCAAGATTGACTTCATTCCTGGAGCTTCCATTCCAAATAGGCCAGCCTATAGATCAAATCCAACCGAGGCGAATGAGATTCAAAAACAAGTTGAGGAGTTGCTTGCTAAAGGTTATGTAAGAGAAAGTCTTTCTCCTTGCTATGTCCCTGTTTTGTTAGTTCCTAAAAAGGATGGTACTTGGCGCATGTGTGTTGATTTTAGGGCCATTAATAAGATCACCATTAAGTATAGACATCCTATCCCTTGATTAGATGACATGCTTGATGAATTACATGGTTGCACACTCTTTACTAAAATTGATTTAAAATCAGATTACCATCAAATTATAATGGAATTGGGGGATGAATGGAAAACAGCTTTTAAAACAAAGTTTGGATTGTATGAATGGTTAGTAATGGCTTTCGGATTAACTAATGCACCTAGCACATTCATGAGGTTAATGAATCACGTTCTTAGAGATTTTTTGGGTAAATTTGTGGTAGTTTACTTTGATGACATTCTCATTTACTCTAGATCATTGCATGAGCATGTAGAGCATGTAGGGGCTGTTTGTGGAACACTAAGGAAAGAAAAGTTGTATGCTAATTTGAAAAGTGTTCTTTTTGCATGGAAAGAGTAAAGTTCTTAGGGTTCATTGTGTCTAATAAAGGGGTAGAAGTAGATGAGGAAAAGATTAAAGCCATCCAAGAGTGGCCAACACCAACAAATGTGAGTGAAGTGAGGTTTCATGGGCTTGCTGGTTTTTATAGGAGGTTTATAAATGACTTTAGCACTATTGCTTCTTCTTTAAATGAATTGGTTAAAAAGAATGTTGTGTTTTCATGGGGAGTAGCCCAAGAATTTGCCTTCCAAACTCTTAAGGATAAATTGTGTAATGCACCACTACTTGTTTTGTCTAACTTTGATTTGACTTTTGAGATAGAGTGTGATGCAAGTGGCATAGGCATAGGGGCTGTTTTGTTGCAAAATGGGAAGCCAGTGATGTACTTTAGTGAAAAGTTGAGTGGAGCTTCATTGAATTATCCAACTTATGATAAAGAGTTCTATGCATTGGTGAGGGCATTGCAAACATGGCAACACTACCTATGGCCAAGAGAGTTTGTCATCCATACGGATCATGAAAGCTTGAAGCATTTGAAAGGACAAGACAAGTTCAACAAAAGGCATGCAAAATGGGTAGAGTTCATTGAAACATTTCCTTATGTTATCAAGTACAAGAAAGGTAAGGATAATGTTGAGGCTGATGCATGGTCAAGAAGGTATGCTCTTTTCAATTCTCTTAATGCTAAGTTCTTAGGTTTTGAGTATGTAAAGACACTTTATACACTTGATGATGATTTTGGAGAGATTTATGCTTCCATTGGCCGAGGGACTTCTTTTGATGACTATGTGATGTGTAATGATTTTCTTGTTAAGAAAGGTAAACTTTGTATTCCTAAATGTTCTATTAGGGAGCTTTTGACTAAAGAGACTCATGGTGGAGGTTTAATGGGACATTTTGGGGTAGCTAAGACATATGACATGTTACATGAGCATTTTTATTGGCCTAAAATGCAGCATGATGTAGTTAAAGTGTGTTCTCATTGCATTACATGTAAGGCAGCCAAGTCTAGGGTTAAACCACATGGATTATATTCTCCTTTACCTATTCCCTTAGCACCTTGGTTGGATGTTTCTATGGATTTTGTGCTAGGCTTGCCGAGAACAAAAAGGGGAAAGGATAGCATTTTTTTGGTTGTTGATAGGTTTAGCAAAATGGCTCATTTCATTGCATGTACTAAAACTGATGATGCTAAACACATTGCTGACTTGTTCTTTAGAGAATTTGTTAAATTGCATGGCATTCCTCAAAGCATTGTGAGTGATGGGGATGTTAAGTTTCTAAGTCATTTTTGGAGGGTTTTGTGGGGTAAGCTTGGGACTAAATTAATGTACTCTACTACTTGTCACCCCCAAACTGATGGTCAAACTAAGGTTGTCAATAGGACTATGGTTACATTGCTTAGGGCTATCATTGATAAAAACAATAAGACTTGGGAAGATTGCTTGCCATTCATAGAGTTTGCATATAATAGGGCTATCCATAGTACTACTAAATGCAGTCCTTTTGAACTTGTTTATGGTTTTAATCCAACAACTCCTATTGATTTATTTCCCATGTTACCTACTGATTTGGTGAGTTTTGATGCTAGTACTAAGGTTGACAGGATTCAAAAGCTCTACACAAGGAGGTTCGAGAGAGAATTGAGAAGCAAAACAACAAATAGCTTCAAGGATCAATAAGGGCCGAACTAGACTTGTTTTTCAACCTGGAGATTGGGTTTGGGTTTCACTTTAGAAAAGAGAGGTTTCAATTTCAAAGGAAATCCAAACTTAATCCAAGAGGAGATGGTCCATTCCAAGTGCTAGAAAGAATCAATGACAATGCTTACAAGATTGATCTTCCAGGTGAGTATAATGTAAGTGCTTCTTTTAATGTTTCTGACTTAAGTCCTTTTGATGTAGGTGATGAATCAGATTTGAGGAAAAATCCTTTTGAAGAGGGAGGGGATGATATGAATCATGGAGCACAAGACAAGCTTAGGATGGTTCAAGGACCAATGACAAGATCCAAGACCAAGAAATTGCAACAAGCTTTGAATATCCATTGTCAAGCATACATGAGCAAACTCAAGGAGACTTTTGGCATGTGCAATTGGAAGAAGAATTTGGACAAGTTGTGCAATCAGATTCAAAGAATGAAGCTTAGAGAGAAAGTTGCAAACTTTCCATATTTTACAATTTTCCTTATTTGAGTCTTTTATTTATTTTATGCATTTAGGGCTTTTGTGTAATGTTTCCCATGGCCAAAGGACATGTTTTAGGCCTTTTATATTCAGTTTATATGTTTGGAAAGGATTAGGAAAGATATTATTCTCTAGAAAAGATTTTCCACAAAATCTGCCAATTTCATATAAGGCAAGTTTTGGGCAGATTTTGTGCTCCTTGTAATCCGAATTTCCTAGATTATTTTTAGGGTTTCTTTGCCTATTTAAAGGCCTCATTTGTAACCCTAAAGACTCAGAATTCATATGATAATAATATTGCTTTTTTCTTTGCTGAAATTGCTTAGTTTTGTAGCCTTGTTCTTAGGTTGCATGTTTTAGGAATATTCAAGCAAACCTTGATCTAGTTTGTTTGTGATATGTTTCAATCTTGAAATAAGAACAAGTTCTCTTATTTCAAGGTCTTTGATCATTGGAATAATCTTTTTTTCTTGTTTTTCCAAGGGTTTTACCTTTTTGTTCATGGGGTTTTAGGATTGCATCTAGGGGTTCCTTTGTTTTTTCAAAGGGTTTCTATTTCAATTCTAAGGTATCATATCAATTTCAATTACAAACAAGTTTTTATAGTGGTTCGGATCCTTTTTCAATATTTTGGTCCAAACAGGATTCCCAAAGAAGAGGTTCATCCATTTGAATCTTTAAGATGTCCCAAATCATGAGCACAACTTTGACAAGTGGGAAACCTAAATTCTTCGGATTCAATTTGTTTAGAGAGTGAAACAAGTACTTTGAAATAAGCTTTCAATTACAAACATGTTTTTGTAGTGCTTCGGATCTTCTTTCGAACTTTTGGTCGAAACAAGATTCCCAAAGAAGAGGTTCCTTCCTTTGGATCTTTAGGTTGAACCAAATCATGGGCACAACTTTCACAAGTGGGAAACCTTAGGTCTTCGAATTCAATTTTGTCTAGAGAGTGAAACAAGTACTTTGAAACAAGCTTTTCAATTACAAACAAGTTTTTGTAGTGGTTCGGATCCTCTTTCGATATTTTGGTCCAAAGAGGATTCCCAAAGAAGATGTTCCTCCATTTGCATCTTTAGGCTGGACAAAATCTCGAGGAAAACTTTGACAAGTAGGAAACCTTAGGTGTTTCATATCAATATGGTCCGAAGAGTGAAACAAGTACTTTCAAACAAGCATTTTAATTAAAAACAAGTTTTTATCGTGGTTAAGATCCTCTTTCGATATTTTGGTCAAAACAGGATTCCCAAAGAAGAGGTTCCTCCATTTGAATCTTTAGGAAGGACCAAATCATGGGCATACCTTTGACAAGTGGAAAACCTTAGGTCTTCGGATTCAATTTGGTCTAGAGAGTGAAACAAATACTTTGAAACAAGCTTTTCAATTACAAACAAGTTTTTAGAGTGGCTCCGATCCTCCTTAGCTATTTTGGTTCAAAGAAGAGGTTCCTCCATTTGGATCTTTAGGATGGACCAAATCATGAGCACAACTTTGACAATTGGGAAACCTTAGGTCTTCGGATTCAATTTGGTCTAGAGAGTGAAACATGCACTTTGAAACAAGCTTTTCAATTACAAACAAGTTTTTGGAGTGGTTCAGATCCTCTTTCGATATTTTGGTCCAAACAGGATTCCCAAAGAAGAGGTTCCTCCATTTGGATCTTTAAGATGGACCAAATCATGAGCACAACTTTGACAAGTGGGAAACCTTAGGTCTTCGAATATATTTGGTCTAGAGAGTGAAACAAACACTTTGAAACAAGCTTTTTAACCACTCCAAAGTTTTTGGAGTGGTTCCGATCCTCTTTCGATATTTTGGTCGAAAGAGGATTCCCAAAGAAAAGGTTCCTCTATTTGGATGTTTAGGATGGACCAAATCATGAACAAAACTTTGACAAGTGGGAAACCTAAGGTCTTTGGTATCAATATGGTCCAAAGAGTGAAACAAGTACTTTGAAACAAGCTTTTGAATTACAAACAAGCTTTTGAATTACAAACAAGTTTTTGGAGTTGTTCGGATCCTCTTTTGATATTTTGATCGAAATAGGATACCCAATGAAGAGGTTCCTTCATTTGGATCTTTTGGATGGAACAAATCATGAGGACAATTTTGACAAGTGGGAAACCTTAGGTCTTTGGTATGAATATGGTCCGAAGAGTGAATCAAGTACTTTGAAACAAGCTTTTCAATTACAAACAAATTTTTGTAGTGGTTCGGATCCTATTTCGGTATTTTGGTCCCAAGAGGATTCCCAAAGAAGATGTTCCAGCATTTGCATCTCTAGGATGGACAAAATCTCGAGGAAAACTTTGACAAGTAGGAAACCTTAGGTCTTTGGTATCAATATGGTCCGAAGAGTGAAACAAGTACTCGGAAACAAGCTTTTTAATTACAAACAAGTTTTTATAGTGGTTCGGATCCTCTTTCGATATTTTGGTCCAAACAGGATTCCCAAAGAAGAGGTTCCTCCATTTGGATCTTTAGGATGGACCAAATCATGGGCACAGCTTTCACAAGTGTGAAACCTTAGGTCTTCGGATTCTATTTCGTTTAGAGAGTGAAACAAGTACTTTGAAATAAGCTTTCAATTACAAATTAGTTTTTATAGTGCTTCAGATCTTCTTTCGATATTTTGGTCCAAACAGGATTCCCAAATAAGAGGTTCCTCTCTTTGGATCATTAGGATGGACCAAATCATGGGCACAACTTTGAAAAGTTGAAAACCTTAGGTCTTCGGATTTAATTTGGCTAGAGAGTGAAACAAGTACTTTGAAAAATGCTTTACTATTACAAACAAGTTTTTGGTGTTGTTAGGAGCCTCTTTCTAAATTTTGGTCCAAAGAGGTTTCCCAAAGAAGAGGTACCTGCATTTGGATCTTTTGGATGGACCAATTCATGAGCACAACTTTGACAAGTGGGAAACCTTAGGTCTTCGGATTCAATTTGGTCTAGAGAGTGAAACAAGAACTTTGAAACAAGCTTTTCAATTACAAACATGTTTTTGGAGTGGTTTGGATCCTCCTTCAATATTTTGGTCCAAGAGGATTCCCAAAGAAGATGCTCCTCAATTTGAATCTTTAGGATGGACAAAATCGCGAGGAAAACTTTGAAAAGTAGGAAACCTTAGGTCTTTGGTATCAATATGGTCTGAAGAGTCAAACAAGTACTTTGAAACAAGCATTTTAATTACAAACAAGTTTTTATAGTGGTTCGGATCCTCTTTCGATATTTTGGTCCAAATAGGATTACCAAAGAAGAGGTTCCTTCATTTGGATATTTAGGATGGACCAAATAATGCGCACAACTTTGACAAGTGGGGAACCTTAGGTCTTCAGATTCAATGTTGTCTAGAGATTGAAACAAGTACTTTGAAACAAGCTTTTCAATTTCAAACATGTTTTTTAAGTGGTTCCGATCCTCTTTCGATATTTTGGTCCAAAGAGGATTGGTAAAGAAGAGGTTCCTCCATTTGGATCTTTAGGATGGACGAAATCACGAGGAAAACTTTGACAAGTGGAAACCTTGGGTTTTTTGGTATCAATATGGTCCGAACAGTGAAACAAGTACTTTGAAACAAGCATTTCAATTACAAACAAGTTTTTATAGTGGTTCGAATCCTCTTTCAATAATTTGGTCCAAACAAGATTCCCAAAGAAGAGGTTCCTCAATTTGAATCTTTAAGATGGACCCAATCATGAGCACAACTTTAACAAGTGGGAAACCTAAGGTCTTCGGATTCTATTTCGTTTAGAGAGTGAAACAAGTACTTTGAAATAAGCTTTCAATTACAAACAAGTTTTTGGAGTGCTTCAGATCTTCTTTCAATATTTTAGTCCAAGTAGGATTCCCAAAGAAGGGGTTCCTCTCTTTGGATCACTAGGATGGACCAAATCATGGGCACAACTTTGAAAAGTGGGAAACCTTAGGTCTTCAGATTCAATTTGGCTAGAGAGTGAAACAAGTATTTTGAAAAAAGCTTTACAATTATAAACAAGTTTTTGGAGTTGTTCGGATCCTCTTTCGAAATTTTGGTCCAAGGAGGATTCCCAAAGAAGAGGTTCCTCCATTTGGATCTTTAGGATGGACCAAATCATTAGCACAACTTTGACAAGTGGGAAACGTTAGGTCTTCGGATTCAATTTGGTCTAGAGAGTGAAACAAGTACTTTGAAACAGGATTTTCAATTACAAACATGTTTTTGGAGTGGTTCGGATACTCTTTCGATAATTTGGTCAAAACAGGATTCCCAAAGAAGAGGTTCCTCCATTTGGACCATTAGGATGGACCAAATCATGAGCACAAATTTGACAGTTGGGAAACCTTAGGTCTTCGGATTCAATTTGGACTAGAGAGTGAAACAATTACTTTGAAACAAGCTTTTTAATTACAAACAAGTTTTTGTAGTGGTTCGGATCCTCTTTCGATATTTTGGTCCAAACAGGATTACCAAAGAAGAGGTTCCTCCATTTGCATCTTTAAGATGGACCAAATCATGAGCACAACTTTGACAAGCGGGAAACCTTAGGTCTTCAGATTCAATTTGGCCTAGAAAGTGAAACAAGTACTTTGAAACAAGCTTTTCAAATGCAAACAAGTTTTTGGAGTGGTTCGGATCCTTTTTCGATATTTTGGTCCAAAAAGGATTCCAAAAAAAGAGGTTCTTGGATTTGGATCTTTTAGATGGACCAAATCATGAAGGTAATTTTGAAAAGTAGGAAACATTAGGTCTTTGGTATGAATATGGTCCGAAGAGTGAAACATGTACTTTGAAACAAGCTTTTCAATTACAAACAAGTTTTTTGAGTGGTTCGGATCCTCTTTCGATATTTTGGTCCAAAGATGATTCCCAAAGAAAAGGTTCCTTCATTTGGATCTTTAGGATGGACGAAATCACGAGGAAAACTTTGACAAGTGGGAAACCTTAGGTCTTTGGTATCAATATGTTCCGAAGAGTGAAACAAGTACTTTGAACATGCATTTCAATTACAAACAAGTTTTTGGAGTGGTTCGGATCCTCTTTCGATATTTTGGTCCAAAGAGCATTCCCAGAGAAGAGGTTCCTCCATTTGGATCTTCAGGATGGACCAAATCATGAGCACAACTTTGACAAGTGGGAATCCTAGGTCTTCGGATTCAATTTGGTCTAGGAGTGAAACAAGTACTTTGAAACGAGCTTTTCATTTTCAAACAAGTTTTTTTAGTGGTTCGGATCCTCTTTCGATATTTTGGTTCAAACTGGATTGCCAAAAAAGAGGTTCCTGGATTTGGATCTTTTGGATGGACCAAATCATGTGGGCAATTTTGATAAGTGGGAAACCTTAGGTCTTTGTATGAATATGGTCCGAAGAGTGAAACATGTACTTTGAAACAATCTTTTCAATAACAAACAAGTTTTTGGAGTGGTTTGGATCCTCTTTCGATATTTTGGTCCAAAGAGGATTCCCAAAGAAGAGGATTCTTCATTTGGTTCTTTAGGATGGACCAAACCATGAGCACAACTTTGACAAGTGGGAATCTAGGTTTTCGGATTCAATTTTGTCTAGAGAGTGAAACAGGTACTTTGAAACAAGCTTATTAATTACAAACAAGTTTTTGTAGTGGTTCGGATCCTCTTTCGATATTTTGGTCTAAACAGAATTACCAAAGAAGAGGTTCCTCCATTTGCATCTTTAGGATGGACCAAATCATGAGCACAACTTTGACAAGTGGGAAATCTTAGGTCTTCGGATTCAATTTGGTCGAGAGAGAGAAACATGTACTTTGAAACAAGCTTTTCAATTAAAACAAGTTTTTGGAGTGGTTCGGATCCTCTTTTGATATTTTTGTCCAAAGAGGATCCCCAAAGAAGAGGATCCTCCATTTGTATCTTTATGATGGACGAAATCACGAGGAAAACTTTGACAAGAGGGAAACCTTAGGTCTTTGGTATCAATATGGCTCGAAGGGTGAAACAAGTACTTTGAAACAAGCTTTTCAATTACAAACAAGTTTTTGGAGTGGTTCGAATCCTCTTTCGATATTTTGGTCCAAAACAGATTCCCAAATAAAAGGTTCCTCCATTTGGATCTTTAGGATGGACGAGATCATGAGCACAACTTTGACAAGTGGGAATCCTACGTCTTCGGATTCAATTTTGTCTAGAGAGTGAAACAAGTACTTTGAAACAAGCTTTTCAATTACAAACAAGTTTTTGGAGTGGTTCGGATCCTCTTTCGATATTTTGGTACAAACAGGATTCCCAAAGAAGGGCTTCCTTGATTTCGATCCTTTGGATGGACCAAATCATGAGGGCAATTTTGGCAAATGGGAAACCTTAGGTCTTTGGTATGAATATGGTCCGAAGAGTGAAACATGTACTTTGAAACAAGCTTTTCAATTACAAACATGTCTTTGGAGTGGTTCGGAATCCTCTTTAGATATTTTGGCCCAAAGAGGATTCCCAAAGAAGAGGTTCCTCCATTTGGATCTTTAGGATGGACGAAATCACGTGGAAAACTTTGACAAGTGGGAAACTTTAGGTCTTTGGCATCAATATGGTATGAAGAGTGAAAC
The DNA here is from genome assembly GCA_028015215.1 of Gynostemma pentaphyllum. Taxonomy (NCBI): domain Eukaryota; kingdom Viridiplantae; phylum Streptophyta; class Magnoliopsida; order Cucurbitales; family Cucurbitaceae; genus Gynostemma; species Gynostemma pentaphyllum. Next base: position 41,331,871 of record CM051355.1, on the reverse strand, counting down.
AAGTACTTTGAACATGCTTTTCAATTACAAACAAGTTTTTAGAGTGGTTCGGATCCTCTTTCGATATTTTGGTCCAAAGAGAATTCCCAGAGAAGAGGTTCCTCCATTTGGATCTTTAGGATGGACCAAATCATGAGCACAACTATGACAAGTTGGAATCCTAGGTCTTCGGATTCAATTTGGTCTAGAGAGTGAAACAAGTACTTTGAAACAAGCTTTTCAATTACAAACAAGTTTTTGGAGTAGTTCAGATCCTCTTTCGATATTTTGGTGCAAACAGGATTCCCAAAGAAGAGGTTCCTTGATTTGGATCGTTTGGATGGACCAAATCATGAGGGCAATTTTGACAAGTGGGAAACCTTAGGTCTTTGGTATGAATATGGTCCGAAGAGTGAAACATGTAATTTGAAACAAGCTTTTCAATTACAAACAAGTTTTTGGAGTGGTTCGGATCCTCTTTCGATATTTTGGTACAAACAGGATTCCCAAAGAAGAGCTTCCTTGATTTCGATCCTTTGGATGGACCAAATCATGAGGGCAATTTTGGCAAATGGGAAACCTTAGGTCTTTGGTATGAATATGGTCCGAAGAGTGAAACATGTACTTTGAAACAAGCTTTTCAATTAGAAACATGTCTTTGGAGTGGTTCGGATCCTCTTTAGATATTTTGGTCCAAAGAGGATTCCCAAAGAAGAGGTTCCTCCATTTGGATCTTTAGGATGGACGAAATCACGAGGAAAACTTTGACAAGTGGGAAACTTTAGGTCTTTGGTATCAATATGGTATGAAGAGTGAAACAAGTACTCTGAACATGCTTTTCAATTACAAACTAGTTTTTAGAGTGGTTCGGATCCTCTTTCGATATTTTGGTCCAAAGAGAATTCCCAGAGAAGAGGTTCCTCCATTTGGATCTTTAGGATGGACCAAATCATGAGCACAACTTTGACAAGTTGGAATCCTAGGTCTTCGGATTCAATTTGGTCTAGAGAGTGAAACAAGTACTTTGAAACAATCTTTTCAATTACAAACAAGTTTTTGGAGTAGTTCGGATCCTCTTTCGATATTTTGGTGCAAACAGGATTCCCAAAGAAGAGGTTCCTTGATTTGGATCCTTTGGATGGACCAAATCATGAGGGCAATTTTGACAAGTGGGAAACCTTAGGTCTTTGGTATGAATATGGTCCGAAGAGTGAAACATGTAATTTGAAACAAGCTTTTCAATTACAAACAAGTTTTGGGAGTGTTTCGGATCCTCTTTCGATATTTTGGTCCAAAGAGGATTCCCAGAGAAGAGATTCCTCCATTTGGATCTTTAGGACGGACCAAACCATGAGCACAACTTTGACAAGTGTGAATCTCGGTCTTCGGATTAAATTTTGTCTAGAGAGTGAAACAAGTACTTTGAAACAAGCTTTTCAATTACAAACAAGTTTTTGGAGTGGTTCAGATCCTCTTTCAATATTTTGGTACAAAGAGTGATATGAAACCCTAGAAAATTGAAATATAAACCCTTTGAAACACAAAGAACCCCTAGATGCAAATCCTAAAACCCCAATGAACAGAAATGTAAAACCCTTGGAAACAAAGAAGAAGAAGATTATTCCAATGATCTAATACCTTGAAATTGGAGAACTTGTTCTTATTTCGAGATCGAAACAATTCAGAAACACAATAGATCAAGTTATGCTTGAATGTTTCTAAATCATGCAAGCTAGAACAAGGCTACAAAATGCAAGGTAAAATTAACCAAGCAATAGGTAAAAACAAAGTCATTTTCTGTCATATTAATTCTTTATATTTAGGGTTACAAATGAGGCTTTAAATAGCCAAAGAAACCCTAAAAACAACCAGGAAATTCGGATTACAAGGAGGCACAAAATCTGCCAAATCTTTCCTTAAGTGCATTTGGTGCATTTTAGGAAAGTTTTCCCCTAGAAGATATTATATCATTCCTAAACTATTCTAAGCATTAAAACTGATAAATAAAGGCCTAAAACATGTCCAAATACATTGTAAATTTGTTGGAACCATATATGGAAAGTCTGGGAACAAATATGGAAAGTTCGGGAACAAATATGGAAAGTGGTCCAAATAAGGAAAGTTTGCAAGAGTGATGCAACTTTCCTAATTAGCTCTCCTCTTCAATTCTGATTGAATAAGTCTTCAATACTCTTCTTCATAATGCATTTTCCATAGATTAAAGTTCATCAAGTCCTCTTTGTAAGCCTCCATGCTCGTATCTTCAAAGCTTGTCTTGACTTTGCTAATGTAGGCTTGTAATGGATGTTTTTATGCTTGTCTTGAACTTTGATCTTGAAATTGATTCTTGAGCTATTTGTGATGTTCCATGATTCATGTCATCCCCTCCCTCTTGAAAAGGATTCGTCCTCGAATCTAAAACATTACCTACATTGTAAAAACTTAAGTTAGTAACATAAATAAAAGCACCTAAAGCATACTTACCTTGCAAATCAGATTGGTAAACATCTTGATATCTTTCTAGTGCCTTGAATTGTCTAACTCCTCCCGGATCAAAAACCTTGAACTTCCATGCATCTCCCTCTTTGTTATTTAATTGCATGGTCCCACTTAGGTATTGAAGTATTTGTAGCTTCTTCTTAAATTCTGTCTCATAACAAATAACAAGAGATCTAGCTACACTATTAGATAACATATTAGAACCCAAAGGACCATAGTCAATTCCATAAATTTTCTCATAACATGGTATCACAAACAATGATGCAAAAGTACATTCAACCCACTCATATGTGTGTCCATACACAAATCCTACATTCTTCTCAATCAAGTGACAATCATGTGTAACCATTGAATCAATCAAACAATTATTATTGAAAACATTAAGCACATGATCAGAAGTAGTAAGGGTCTCAATAGCTCTTTTAATTTGGGAATTATTAAGCAAGTAAGTCTTAGTACAACATGCATAATAATCAATGAAATTCATTTGATGTTGTAGAAATTCATAATTGAGATCATTTTTATCAAACAAACAAGTGTTATGCATATTATAAAGAATAGGGTTAGGATACTTTACCATGGATGTGTTTACCCTATTTTCCATGCATTGAGTCATGTGAGATGGTGGTTTATTGAGTATGGCAGCCCCTTGAATATTGTTTTCATGATATTTTATGCCTTGCATTGATGACAGATTGCTAGGCATCTCATTAGGGAACAATCTTTTGAATTCCTGCAAAAACTCAACAAACATACTAGGCAAAGATGGGTTAAGTGTAAAACAAACCTCTTTGTACAAAAGTACAAATGTAGGTTGGTAGATTTCATTTCTAGCCTTACTTAATCGAACTTTCAAGCTCTCACTCTCTATTTCACTCTCTTTTTGCTCACTAAACTCAAATATCTCACACTTTATAATCTCAAAGCACTCGTTCTTTTCACTCTCATTACACTCTTTCTTTTCAAACTCACAAGTCACTTTGTTTTGAGCACTCATTTCTTTTTTATCACTCATCTCTCTTTCTTTTGACTCACTAATTTCTTTTGCACTCATCTCTCTTTCTTTCGACTCACTCATTTTGTCACAATTTCCATTACTTTCAAACATAGAACTCTTTTGTAGCTCACAAGTTTCCTCCACAAAAACATTACCACGAATATCCTCTTTTATCTCCTCCATGCTAGCATTGAAAATTTCCTTTGATTTTAAAAGTTCTCTTTCAATTATCTTGACCTTCTCTAAAATCAAATTTGCATTTTCCTCTACCAAGTGATAGGCAGCCCCATTCTTACCCATTAATGTACCAAATCATGAGGGCAATTTTGGCAAATGGGAAACCTTAGGTCTTTGGTATGAATATGGTCCGAAGAGTGAAACATGTACTTAGAAACAAGCTTTTTAATTACAAACAAGTTTTTGGAGTGGTCCTCTTTCGATATTTTGGTCCAAAGAGGATTCCCAAAGAAGAGGTTCCTCCATTTGGATCTTTAGGATGGACGAAATCACGAGGAAAACTTTGACAAGTGGGAAACCTTAGGTCTTTGTTATCAATATGGTTCGAAGAGTGAAACAAGTACTTTGAAACAAGCTTTTCAATTACAAACAAGTTTTTGGAGTGGTTCGGATCCTCTTTCGATATTTTGGTCCAAAAGGGATTCCCAATAAGAGGTTCCTCCATTGGGATCTATAGGATGGACCAAATCATGAGCACAACTTTGACAAGTGGGAATCCTAGGTCTTCGGATTCAATTTGGTCTAGAGAGTGAAACAAGTATTTTGAAACAATCTTTTCAATTACAAACAACTTTTTGGAGTGGTTCGGATCCTCTTTCGATATTTTGGTCCAAACAGGATTCCCAAAAAATAGGTTCCTAGACATGGATCTTTTGGATGGTCCAAATCATGAGGGCAATTTTGACAAGTGGGAAACCTTAGGTCTTTGGTATCAATATGGTCCGAAGAATGAAACAAGTACTTGAAAACAAGCTTTTCAATTACAAACAAGTTTTTGGAGTGGTTCGGATCCTCTTTCGAAATTTTGGTCCAAAGAGGATTCCCAAAGAAGAGGTTACTCCATTTGGATCTTTAGGATGGACGAAATCAAGTGGGAAACCTTAGGTCTTTGGTATCAATATGGTCCGAAGAGTGAAACAAGTACTTTAACATGCTTTTCAATTACAAACAAGTTTTTGGAGTGGTTCAGATCCTCTTTCTATATTTTGGTCCAAAGAGGATTCCCAGAGAAGAGGTTCCTCCATTTGGATCATTAGAATGGACCAAATGATGAGCACAACTTTGACAAGTTGGAATCCTAGGACTTCGGATTCAATTTTGTCTAGAGACTGAAACAAGTACTTTGAAACAAGCATTTCAATTATAAACAAGTTTTTGGAATGGTTCAGATCCTCTTTCGATATTTTGGTACACACAGGATTACCAAAAAAGAGGTTCCTTGATTTGGATCCTTTAGATGGACCAAATCATGAGGGCAATTTTGACAAATGGGAAACCTTATGTCTTTGGTGTGAATATGGTTCGAAGAGTGAAACATGTACTTTGAAACAAGCTTTTCAATTACAAACAAGTTTTTGGAGTAGTTCGGATCCTCTTTCGATATTTTGGTACAAAATGGATTCCCAAAGAAGAGGTTCCTTGATTTGGATCCTTTGGATGGACGAAATCATGATGGCAATTTTATCAAGTGGGAAAGCTTAGGTCTTTGGTGTGAATATGGTCCGAAGAGTGAAACATGTACTTTGAAACAAGCTTTTCAATTACAAACAAGTTTTTGGAGTGGTTCAGATCCTGTTTCGATATTTTGGTACAAAATGGATTCCCAAAGAAGAGGTTCCTTGATTTGGATCCTTTGGATGGACCAAATCATGAGGGCAATTTTGACAAGTGGGAAACCTAAGGTCTTTGGTGTGAATATGGTCCGAAGAGTGAAACATGTACTTTGAAACAATCTTTTCAATTACAAACAAGTTTTTGGAGTGGTTCGGATCCTCTTTCGATATTTTGGTCCAAAACGGACTCCCGAATAAGAGGTTCCTCCATTGGGATCTTTAGGATGGACCAAATCATAAGCACAACTTTGACAAGCGGGAATCCTAGGTCTTCGGATTCAATTTGGTCTAGCGAGATAAACAAGTACTTTGAAACAAGCTTTTCAATTACAAACAAGTTTTTGGAGTGGTTCGGATCCTCTTTCGATATTTTGGTCCAAACAGGATTCCCAAAAAAGAGGTTCCTGGACTTGGATCTTTTGGATGGTCCAAATCATGAGGGCAATTTTGACAAGTGGGAAACTGATATGAATCATGGAGCACAAGACAAGGTAGACAAGCTTAGGATGGTTCAAGGGCCAATGACAAGATCCAAGACCAAGAAATTGCAACAAGCTTTGAATATCCATTGTCAAGCATACATGAGCAAACTCAAGGAGACTTTTGAAGATTGGAACATTGAGGCTGAGGAAGAAGACTTAAAGCACTTCAACTTGTGGCATGTGCAATTGGAAGAAGAATTTGGACAAGTTGTGCAATCAGATTCAAAGAATGAAGCTTAGAGAGAAAGTTGCAAACTTTCCATATTTGACAACTTTCCTTATTTGAGTCTTCTATTTATTTTATGCATTTAGGGATTTTTTATAATGTTTTCCATGGCCAAAGTACATGTTTTAGGCCTTTTATATTCAGTTTATATGTTTGGAAAGGATTAGGAAAGATATTATTCTTTAGAAAAGATTTTCCACAAAATCTGCCAATTTCACATAAGGCAAGTTTTGGGCAGATTTTGTGCTCCTTGTAATCCGAATTTCCTAGCTTATTTTTAGGGTTTCTTTGCCTATTTAAAGGCCTCATTTGTAACCCTAAAGACTAAGAATTCATATGATAATAATATTGCTTTTTGCTTTGCTAAAATTGCTTAGTTTTGTAGCCTTGTTCTTAGGTTGCATGTTTTAGGAACATTCAAGCAAACCTTGATCTAGTTTGTTTGTGAATTGTTTCAATCTTGAAATAAGAACAAGTTCTCTTATTTCAAGGTCTTTGATCATTGGAATAATCTTCTTTTCTTGTTTTTCCAAAGGTTTTACCTTTTTGTTCATGGGGTTTTAGGATTTGCATCTAAGGGGTTCTTTGTGCATCAAAGGGTTTCTTTATCAATTTCCTAGGGTTTCATATCAGAAACCTTAGGTCTTTGGTATCAATATGGTCCGAAGAGTGAAACAAGTACTATGAAACAAGCTTTTCAATTACAAACAAGTTTTGGAGTGGTTCGGATCCTCTTTCGAAATTTTGGTCCAAAGAGGATTCCCAAAGAAAAGGTTGCTCCATTTGGATCTTTAGGATGGACGAAATCATGAGGAAAACTTTGACAAGTGGGAAACCTTAAGTCTTTGGTATCAATATGGTCCGAAGAGTGAAACAAGTACTTTGAACATGGTTTTCAATTACAAACAAGTTTTTGGAGTGGTTCGGATCCTCTTTCGATATTTTGGTCCAAAGAGTTATATGAATTATGTAGCCATGCATTTAAGGAATTCAAGCTTAAAGAGTACATGCATTGATGACAACTCAAGTTGCATTAAATGCACTCTAGATGTATTTATGACAACTCAAGCTTGAAGTGTAGTAGCATTGATGACAACTCTAGATGCATTTATGACAACCCAAGCTTCATTCAAGGTAACTTAAAGCTTCATTCAAGATAACTTCAATACACTTCAAGACAAGCATTAATGGCATTTAAAATCTACTTTTAAGCATCATGTATTAGTTTCAATTGTTTTCGATGCATTGTAAGTTACAAAGTAATAGTGGCAGATTGGAACTCATGTTTTAGCTTTAATTTTCGGGCGTTACAAGCTAGGGACATCATGGGGCTGTTATGGGAGCATCATGAACGAAATTTACATGTATTTTATGCCTATAAATAGGCTTTGTTTTAGCTATTGTAAATCAGATTTGAATGATGAATGAAATGTAACATTTTTTTGCACATGGAGAGCCTTGAGACTCAACCCTTTGTAATCTTGCTTTAGATAACATGTTTAGAAACATTCAAGAGGGGAGTGATCAACCAACTTGTGGAGTGTTTCGAGTCATGAGATGATGGAACGTAATTGTTTTGGTCTATTTCATGATTTTTAGATCACACAAGGCAATCTGTTTTCTAGCCGTTCCTTGGGGTTGTTTCAAATGGCATATGTGGGTTCTTTGGTTGTGATCTTTTTGGGTCCTTAGTTAAGTTTAAGGGTTCTTAAAGCATTCTCTAAAGGGTTTTCCTTATCATTTGGTATCAGAGCATCAGTTACGATTTTGTGGCTATCTCTAGAACAGGTTTTATCCAATCTATCCTTTTCTATTCTTGTTGTTTTCAATTCTGTCCTATCTTTTCGTTTTTGTCCAAGCACGAATTTGTCTTCATCTTTTGATTCTGATCTTGTTTCTATCTTAAAGATCACTTTCTGATCTAAAAAAAAGGCTTTGCATTCAAGACCACCGGTTTGTTCATCTTGCGTTCTTCTTCCAAATTCTTGAGGTTTTCTGAGTTTGATCTTTGAAATTCGTGTATTTCTGATTGTAATTTGTTATTATATCAGATATATATCATAAACCATCCATTACACCTTCCTTGGCACGAAATTAAAGTCCCAAAAACGGGTAAATTAAAAGTGTTTCAAAAACTGTCCACTTTTGTAACTGTCGTATTTAATGCTGCTGTTTTGTGTCGAAATCCTTTCATAACGTACGAATTTTCTTGTTTGTCTTGAAGAGAAAATATTTATCATCTTGTAATCATTCAAATATCAGAAGGGCTCATAGACAAATTTGTAACGAAAAATATTCAAATATTGGGATTCATTTCAGTGCGCAGATTGCTCTTAAATTGTAACACATTATCTCCGTTGATTGGTGTTTTAATTTGTGATTGAATTTCTGAGTTTGGCCAATTTTAAGCTCTTCAAAACAGAGATATTAACCTATATATGGGCTGCTTCTCTAAAAGTAAAGGCCAATCTTGAAGGAAATTTGAGTGCAAACACGAGTGGAACAAAGAGAGTTGTAAAAAGTGAGGGAGTGCTTGTAAGGTCCAATGTTTGTGTTTTCTCTCTAACTTTCTTTTGCAGCCACACTTTTTGATTTGAGGACGAATCATTTTGAAGAATGGGGGAATGATATGAATTATGTAGCCATGCATTTAAGGAATTGAAGCTTAAAGAGTACATGCATTGATAACAACTCAAGTTGCATTAAATGCACTCAAGACGTATTTATGACAACTCAAGCTTGAAGTGTAGTAGCATTGATGACAACTCTAGATGCATTTATGACAACCCAAGCTTCATTCAAGGTAACTTAAAGCTTCATTCAAGGTAACTTAAAGCTTCATTCAAGATAACTTCAATACACTTCAAGACAAGCATTAATGGCATTTAAAAGCTACTTTTAAGCATCATGTATCAGTTTCAATTGTTTTAGATGCATTGTAAGTTACAAAGTAATAGTGGCAGATTGTAACTCATGTTTTAGCTTTAATTTTCGGGGGTTACAAGCTAGGGACATCATGGGGCTGTTATGGGAGCATTATGAACGAAATTTACATGTATTTTATGCCTATAAATAGGCTTTGTTTTAGCTATTGTAAATCAGATTTGAATGATGAATGAAATGTAGCATTTTTATGCACATGGAGAGCCTTGAGCCTCAACCCTTTGTAATCTTGCTTTAGATAACATGTTTAGAAACATTCAAGAGGGGAGTGATCAACCAACTTATGGAGTGTTTCGAGTCATGAGATGATGGAACCTAATTGTTTTGGTCCATTTCATGATTTTTAGATCACACAAGGCAATCTGTTTTCTATCCTTTCCTTGGGGTTGTTTCAAATGGCATATGTGGGTTCTTTTGTTGTGATCTTTTTGAATCCTTAGATAAGTTTAAGGGTTCTTAAAGAATTTTCGAAAGGGTTTTCGTATCAAAGAGGATTCCCAGAGAAGATGTTCCTCTATTTGGATCTTTACGATGGACCAAATCATGAGCACAACTTTGACAAGTTGGAATCCTAGGACTTCGGATTCAATTTTGATAAGGCAAACCCAAATTGCAAGTCCAAAGACCCTATGCTATTATGATTAGCATGAACCTTTGAAGCATGAATTCAAACCCTCCCTAACTATTCGATTTCAACCATAAGGAAAGGCTAGAAACAGATTGCCCTATGTGATCTAAAAATCATCAAACAGACAAACTTTTGCGTTCCATCATCTCATGACTCGAAACACTCCACAAGTTGGTTGATCACTCCCCTCTTCAATGTTTCTAAACATGTAATCTAAAGTAAGATTACAAAGGGTGAGGCTCAAGGCTCTCAAAATGCATAAAAATGCTACATTTCATTCAATCTTTTGAATCTGTCAAGTCTTACAAATCTTCCTTACATTGGCTGATACATGGCCTATTTATAGGCTTAAAATACAATGCAATTTCGTTCATAATGCTCCCATAACAGCCCAATTAAGTTTCTTGCATGTAACCTCCAAAATTAAAGCAAAAACATAAGTTACATTCATCCACCATTTAATTCGTAACCTACAATGCAACTAAAAATTTTAAAACTGATATTTGAACTCTAAATGAAGCTTTTAAATGTTCATTAATGCTTGTCATGAAGTATCTTTGAGTTCCTTTGCATGAAACTTTAGTTGGCTTGAATGAAGATTGAGTCGTCATAAATGCATCTTGAGTGCATTAAATGCAACTTGAGTTGTCATCAATGCATGTACTCTTTAAGCTTGAATTCCTTAAATGCATGGCTACATAATTCATATCAAATTTGGTCTAGAGACTGAAACAAGTACTTTGAAACAAGCTTTTCAATTATAAACAAGTTTTTGGAATGGTTCAGATCCTCTTTCGATATTTTGGTACACACAGGATTCCCAAAAAAGAGGTTCCTTGATTTGGATCCTTTGGATGGACCAAATCATGAGGGCAATTTTGACAATGGGAAACCTTAGGTCTTTGGTGTGAATATGGTCCGAAGAGTGAAACATGTACTTTGAAACAAGCTTTTCAATTACAAACAAGTTTTTGGAGTGGTTCGGATCCTCTTTCGATATTTTGGTACAAAATGGATTCCCAGAGAAGAGGTTCCTTGATTTGGATCCTTTCAATGGACCAAATCATGAGGGCAATTTTGACAAGTGGGAAACCTAAGGTCTTTGGTTTGAATATGGTCTGAAGAGTGAAACATGTACTTTGAAACAATCTTTTCAATTACAAACAAGTTTTTGGAGTGGTTCGGATCCTCTTTCTATATTTTGGTCCAAAGAGGATTCCCAAAGAAGAGGTTCCTCCATTTGGATCTTTAGGATGGACGAAATCACGAGGAAAACTTTGACAAGTGGGAAACATTAGGTCTTTGGTATCAATATGGTCCGAAGAGTGAAACAAGTACTTTGAACATGCTTTTCAATTACAAAAAAGTTTTTGGAGTGGTTCGGATCCTCTTTCGATATTTTGGTCCAAAGAGGATTCCCAGAGAAGAGGTTCCTCCATTTGGATCTTTAGGATGGACCAAATCATGAGCACAACTTTGACAAGTTGGAATCCTAGGTCTTCGGATTGAATTTGGTCTAGAGAGTGAAACAAGTACTTTGAAACAAGCTTTTCAATTATAAACAAGTTTTTGGAATGGTTCAGATCCTCTTTCTATATTTTGGTACACATAGGATTCCCAAAAAAGAGGTTCCTTGATTTGGATAACTTGGATGGACCAAATCGTGAGGGCAATTTTGACAAATGGGAAACCTTAGGTCTTTTGTGTGAATATGGTCCGAAGAGTAAAACATGTACTTTGAAACAAGGTTTTCAATTACAAACAAGTTTTTGGAGTGGTTTGGATCCTCTTTCGATATTTTGGTCCAAACAGGATTCCCAAAAAAGAGGTTCCTGGACTTGGATCTTTTGGATGGTCCAAATCTTGAGGGCAATTTTAACAAGTGGGAAACCTTAGGTCTTTGGTATCAATATGGTCCGAAGAGTGAAACAAGTACTTTGAAACAAGCTTTTCAATTACAAACAAGTTTTTGGAGTGGTTTGGATCCTCTTTCGATATTTTGGTCCAAAGAGGATTCCCAGAGAAGTGGTTCCTCCATTTGGATCTTTAGGATGGACCAAATCATGAGCACAACTTTGACAAGTTGGAATCCTAGGACTTCGGATTCAATTTGTTCTAGAGACTGAAACAAGTACTTTGAAACAAGCTTTTATATATAAACAAGTTTTTGGAATGGTTCAGATCCTCTTTCGATATTTTGGTACACACAAGATTCCCAAAAAAAAGGTTCCTTGATTTGGATCCTTTGGATGGACCAAATCTTGAGGGCAATTTTGACAAATGGGAAACCTTAGGACTTTTGTATGAATATGGTCCGAATAGTGAAACATATACTTTGAAACAAGCTTTTCAATTAAAAACAAGTTTTTGGAGTGGTTTGGATCCTATTTTGATATTTTGGTACAAACAGGATTCCCAAAGAAGAGGTTCCATGATTTTGATCCTTTTGATGGACGAAATCATGATGGCAATTTTATAAAGTGGGAAACCTTAGGTCTTTGGTGTGAATATGGTCCGAAGAGTGAAAGATGTACTTTGAAACAAGCTTTTCAATTACAAACAAGTTTTTGGAGTCGTTCGGATCCTCTTTCGATATTTTGGTACAAAATGGATTCCCAAAGAAGAGGTTCCTTGATTTGGATCCTTTGGATGGACCAAATCATGAGGGCAATTTTGACAAGTGGGAAACCTAAGGTCTTTGGTGTGAATATGGTCCGAAGAATGAAACATGTACTTTGAAACAATCTTTTCAATTACAAACAAGTTTTTGGAATGGTTCGGATCCTCTTTCGATATTTTGGTCCAAAGAGGATTCCCAAAGAAGAGGTTCCTCCATTTGAATCTTTAGGATGGAACAAATCACGAGGGCAATTTCGACAAGTGGGAAACCTTAGGTCTTTGATGGTATCAATATGGTCCGAAGAGTGAAACAAGTACTTTGAAACATGCTTTTCAATTACAGACAAGTTTTTGGAGTGGTTCGGATCCTCTTTCGATATTTTGGTACAAAATGGATTCCCAGAGAAGAGGTTCCTTGATTTGGATCCTTTCGATGGACCAAATCATGAGGGCAATTTTGACAAGTGGGAAACCTAAGGTCTTTGGTTTGAATATGGTATGAAGAGTGAAACATGTACTTTGAAACAATCTTTTCAATTACAAACAAGTTTTTGGAGTGGTTCGGATCCTCTTTCTATATTTTGGTCCAAAGAGGATTCCCAAAGAAGAGGTTCCTCCATTTGGATCTTTAGGATGGACGAAATCACGAGGAAAACTTTTACAAGTGGGAAACATTAGGTCTTTGGTATCAATATGGTCCGAAGAGTGAAACAAGTACTTTGTACATGCTTTTCAATTACAAACAAGTTTTTGGAGTGGTTCGGATCCTCTTTCGATATTTTGGTCCAAAGAGGATTCCCAGAGAAGAGGTTCCTCCATTTGGATCTTTAGGATGGACCAAATCATGAGCACAACTTTGACAAGTTGGAATCCTAGGTCTTCGGATTGAATTTGGTCTAGAGAGTGAAACAAGTACTTTGAAACAAGCTTTTCAATTATAAACAAGTTTGTGGAATGGTTTAGATCCTCTTTCTATATTTTGGTACAAACAGGATTCCCGAATAAGAGGTTCCTTGATTTGGATCCTTTGGATGGACGAAATCATGATGTCAATTTTGTCAAGTGGGAAACCTTAGGTCTTTGGTGTGAATATGGTCTGAATAGTGAAACATGGACTTTGAAACAAGCTTTTCAATTACAAAAAAGTTTTTGGAGTGGTTCGGATCTTCTTTCGATATTTTGGTACAAAATGGATTCCCAAAGAAGAGGTTCCTTGATTTGGATCCTTTGGATGGACCAAATCATGAGGGCAATTTTGACAAGTGGGAAACCTAAGGTCTTTGGTGAGAATATGGTCCGAAGAGTGAAACATGTACTTTGAAAAATCTTTTCAATTACAAACAAGTTTTTGAAGTGGTTCGGATCCTCTTTCGATATTTTGGTCCAAAGAAGATTCCCAATGAAGAGGTTCCTCCATTTCGATCTATATGATAGACGAAATCACAAGGAAAACTTTGACAAGTGGGAAACCTTAGGTCTTTGGTATCAATATGGTCCGAAGAGGGAAACAAGTACTTTAAACATGTTTTTCAATTACAAATAAGTTTTTGGAGTGGTTCAGATCCTCTTTCGATATTTTGGTCCAAAGAGGATTCCCAGAGAAGAGGTTCCTCCATTTGGATCTTTAGGATGGACCAAATCATGAGCACAACTTTGACAAGTTGGAATCCTAGGTCTTCGGATTCTATTTGGTCTAGAGAGTGAAATAAGTACTTTGAAATAAGCTTTTCAATTACAAACAAAATTTTCGAGTTGTTCGGATCCTCTTTCGATATTTTGGTCGAGGTTCCTTGATTTGGATCTTTTGAAAGGACCAAATCATGAGGGCAGTTTTGACAAGTGGGAAACCTTAGGTCTATCGTATGAATATCGTCCGAAGCGTGAAACATGTACTTTGAAACAAGCTTTTCAATTACAAACAAGTTTTTGGAGTTGTTCGGATCCACTTTCGATATTTTGGTCCAAACAAGATTCGCAGAGAAGAGGTTCCTCCATTTGGATCTTTAGGATGGACCAAATCACGAGGAAAACTTTGACGAGTGGGAAACCTTAGGTCTTTGGTATCAATATGGTCCGAAGAGTGAAACAAGTGCTTTGAAACCAGCTTTTCAATTACAAATAAGTTTTTGGAGTGGTTCGGATCCCCTTTCGATATTTTGGTCCAAACAGGATTGCCAAAGAAGAGGTTCCTCCATTTGGATCTTTAGGATGGACCAAATCATGAGCACAACTTTGGCAAGTGGGAAACCTTAGGTCTTCGGATTCAAATGTGTCTAGAGAGAGAAACAAGTACTTTAAAACAAGGTTTTCAATTACATACAAGTTTTTGGAGTGGTTCGGATCCTCTTTCGATATTTTGGTCCAAACAGGATTCCCAAGGAAGAGGTTTCGAGATTTGTATCTTTTGGATGGACCAAATCATGAGGGCAATTTTAACAAGTGGGAAATCATAGGTCTTTGGTATGAATATGGTCCGAGGAGTGAAGCATGTACTTTGAAACAAGCTTTTCAATTACAAATAAGTTTTTCTAGTCGTTCGTATCCTCTTTCGATATTTTGGTCTAAAGAGGATTCCCAAAGAAGAGCTTACTCCATTTGGATCTTTAGGATGGACCAAATCACGAGGAAAACTTTGACAAGTGGGAAACCTTAGGTCTTTGGTATCAATATGGTTCGAAGAGTGAAACAAGTAATTTGAAACAAACTTTTCAATTACAAACAATGTTTTTGGAGTGGTTCGGATCCTTTGTCGATATTTTGGTCCAAACAGGATTCCCAAAGAAGAGGTTCCTCCATTTGGATTTTTACGATGGACAAAATCACGAGGAAAAATTTGACAAGTGGGACACCTTAGGTCTATTGTATCAATATGGTCTAAAGAGTGAAACAAGTACTTTGAAACAAGCTTTTCAATTGAAAACAAGATTTTGGTGTGGTTCGGATCCTCTTTTGATAGTTTGGTCCAGAACAGATTCCCAATGAAGAGGTTCCTCCATTTGGATCTGTTGGATGGACCAAATCATGAGAACAACTTCGACAAGTGGGAATCCTACAACTTCGGATTCAATTTGATCCAGAGAGTGAAACAAGTAATTTGAAACAAGCTTTTCAATTACAAACAAGGTTTTGGAGTGGTTCAGATCCTCTTTCGATATTTTGGTACAAACAGGATTCCAAAAGAAGAGGTTCCTTGATTTGGATGTTTTGGATGGACCAAAGCATGAGGTCAATTTTGACAAGTGGGAAACCTTAGGTCTTTGGTATGAATATAGTCCGAAGAGTGAAACATGTACTTTGAAACAAACATTTCAATTACAAACAAGTTTTGGGAGTGGTTCGGATCCTCTTTCGATATTTGGGTCCAAAGAGGATTCCCAGAGAAGAGGTTGCTCTATTTGTATCTTTTGGATGGACCAAATCATGAGCACAACTTTGAAAAGTGGGAATCCTAGGTCTTCGGATTCAATTTGGTAAAGAGAATGAAACAAGTACTTTGAAACAAGCTTTTCAATTACAAACAAGTTTTTGGAGTGGTTCGGATCCTCTTTCGATATTTTGGTACAAACAGGATTCCCAAAGAAGAGGTTCCTCCATTTGGATCCTTTGGAAGGACCAAATCATGAAGGCAATTTTGGCAAATGGGAAACCTTAGGTCTTTGGTATGAATATGGTCCGAAGAGTGAAACATGTACTTTGAAACAAGCTTTTTAATTACAAACAAGTTTTTGGAGTGGTTCGGATCCTGTTTCGATATTTTGGTCCAAAGAGGATTCCAAAAGAAGAGGTTCCTCCATTTGGATCTTTAGGATGGACGAAATCACGAGGAAAACTTTGACAAGTGGGAAACCTTAGGTCTTTGGTATCAATATGGTTCGAAGAGTGAAAGAAGTACTTTAAAACAAGCTTTTCAATTACAAACAAGTTTTTGGAGTGGTTCAGATCCTTTTTCGATATTTTTGTCCAAAACGGATTCCCAAATAAGAGGTTCCTCAATTTAGATCTTTAGGATGGACCAAATCGTGAGCACAACTTTGACAAGTGGGAATCCTAGGTCGTCGGATTCAATTTGGTCTAGAGAGTGAAACAAGTACTTTGAAACAAGCTTTTCAATTCCAAACAAGTTTTGGAGTGGTTCGGATCCTCTTTCGATATTTTGGTACAAACAGGATTCCAAAAGAAGTGGTTCCTTGATTTGGATCTTTTGGATGGACCAAATCATGAGGGCAATTTTGACAAGTGGGAAACCCTAGGTCTTTGGTATGAATATGGTGCGAATAGTGAAACATGTACTTTGAAACAAACATTTCAATTACAAACAAGTTTTTGGAGTGGTTTTGATCCTCTTTCGATATTTTGGTCCAATGAGGATTCCCAGAAAAGAGGTTTCTCTATTTGTATCTTTTGGATGGACCAAATCTTGAGCACAACTTTGACAAGTGGGAATCCTAGGTCTTCGGATTCAATTTGGTCTAGAGAATGAAACAAGTACTTTGAAACAAGCTCCTCAATTACAAACAAGTTTTTGGAGTGGTTCGGATCCTCTTTCGATATTTTGGTACAAACAGGATTCCCAAAGAAGAGGTTCCTTGATTTGGATCCTTTGGATGGACCAAATCGTGAGGGCAATTTTGGCAAATGGGAAACCTTAGGTCTTTTGTATGAATATGGTCCGAAGAGTGAAACATGTACTTTGAAACAAGCTTTTTTAATTATAAACAAGTTTTTGGAGTGGTTCGAATCCTCTTTCGATATTTTGGTCCAAAAAGGATTCCCAAAGAAGAGGTTCCTCCATTTGGATCTTTAGAATGGAAGAAATCACGGGGAAAACTTTGACAAGTGGGAAACCTTAGGTCTTTGGTATCAATATGGTTCGAAGAGTGAAACAAGTACTTTGAAACAAGCTTTTCAACTACAAACAAGTTTTTGGAGTGGTTCGTATCCTCTTTCGATATTTCGGTTCAAAACGGATTCCCAAATAAGAGGTTCCTCCATTGGGATCTTTAGGATGGACCAAATCTTGTGCACAACTTTGACAAGTGGGAATCCTAGGTCTTCGGATTCAACTAGGTCTAGAGAGTGAAACAAGTACTTTGAAACAAGCCCTTCAATTACAAACAACTTTTTGGAGTGGTTCGGATCCTCTTTCGATATTTTGGTCCAAAGAGGATTCCTAGAGAAAGAGGTTCCTCTATTTGAATCTTTAGGATGGACCAAATCATGATCACAACTTTGACAAGTTGGAATCCTGGGTCTTTGGATTCAATTTGGTCTAGAGTCTGAAACAAGTACTTTGAAACAAGCTTTTCAATTATAAACAACTTTTTAGAATGGTTCAGATCCTCTTTCGATATTTAGGTACACACAGGATTCCCAAAAAAGAGGTTCCTTGATTTGGATCCTTTGGATGGACCAAATCATGAGGGCAATTTTGACAAATGGGAAACCTTAGGTCTTTGGTGTGAATATGGTCCGAAGAGTGAAACATGTACTTTGAAACAAGCTTTTAAATGACAAACAAGTTTTTGGAGTGGTTCGGATCCTCTTTCGATATTTTGGTACAAACAGGATTACCAAAGAAGAGGTTCCTTGATTTGGATCCTTTGGATGGACGAAATCATGATGGCAATTTTGTCAAGTGGGAAACCTTAGGTCTTTGGTGTCAATATGGTCTGAAGAGTGAAACATGTACTTTGAAACGAGCTTTTCAAATACAAACAAGTATTTGGAGTGGTTTGGATCCTCTTTCGATATTTTGGTACAAAATGGATTCCCAAAGAAGAGGTTCCTTGATTTGGATCCTTTGGATGGACCAAATCATGAGGGCAATTTTGACAAGTGGGAAACCTTAGGTCTTTGGTGTGAATATGGTCTGAAGAGTGAAACATTTACTTTGGAACAATCTTTTCAATTTCAATCAAGTTTTTGGAGTGGTTCGAATCCTTTTTCGATATTTTGGTCCAAAGAGGATTCCCAAAGAAGAGGTTCCTCCATTTGGATCTTTAGGATGGACGATATCACGAAGAAAACTTTGACAAGTGGGAAACCTTAGGTCTTTGGTATCATCATGGTCCGAAAAGTGAAACAAGTACTTTGAAACAAGATTTTCAATTACAAACAAGTTTTTGGAGTGGTTCGGATCCTCTTTCGATATTTTGGTCCAAAACGGATTCTCAAATAAGAGGTTCCTCCATTTGGATCTTTAGGATGGACCAAATCCCAAGGAAAACTTTGACAAGTGGGAAACCTTAGGTCTTTGGTATCAATATGGTCTGAAGAGTGAAACAAGTACTTTGAAACAAGCTTTTCAATTTCAAACAAGTTTTTGTAGTGGTTCAGATCCTCTTTCGATATTTTGGTCCAAACAGGATTGCCAAAGAAGAGGTTCCTCCATTTGAATATTTAGGATGGACCAAATCATGAGCACAAATTTGACAAGTGGGAAACCTTAGGTCTTCGGATTCAATTTGGTCTAGATAGTGAAACAAGTACTTAGAAATAAACTTTTCAATTACAAACAAGTTTTTGGAGTGGTTCGGATCCTCTTTCGATATTTTAGTCCAAACAGGATTCCCAAAGAAGAGGTTCCTGGATTTGGATCTTTTGGATTGACCCCAAATCATGAGGGCAATTTTGACAAGTGGGAAACCTTTGGTCTTTGGTATGAATATGGTCCGAAGAGTGAAACATGTACTTTGAAACAAACATTTCAATTACAAACAACTTTTTGGAGTGGTTCGGATCCTCATTCGATATTTTGTTACAAAGAGGATTCCCAGAGAAGAGGTTCCTCTATTTGTATCTTTTGGATGGACCAAATCATGAGCACAACTTTGACAAGTGGGAATCCTAGGTCTTCGAATTCAATTTGGTCTAGAGAGTGAAACAAGTACTTTGAAACAAGCTTTTCAATTACAAACAAGTTTTTTGAGTGGTTCGGATCGTCTTTCGATATTTTAGTACAAACAGAATTCCCAAAGAACAGGTTCATTGATTTGGATCCTCTGGATGGACCAAATCATGAGGGCATTTTTGGCAAATGGGAAACCTTAGGTCTTTTGTATGAATATGGTCCGAAGAGTGAAACATGTACTTTGGAACAAGCTTTTTTAATTATAAACAAGTTTTTTGACTGCATCGGATCCTCTTTCGATATTTTGGTCCAAAGAGGATTCCCAAAGAAGAGGTTCCTCCATTTGGATCTTTAGGATGGACGAAATCACGGGGAAACATTTGACAAGTGGGAAACCTTAGGTCTTTGGTATCAATATGGTTCGAAGAGTGAAACAAGTACTTTGAAACAAGCTTTTCAATTACAAACAAGTTTTTGGAGTGGTTTGGATCCTCTTTCGATATTTTGGTCCAAAACGGATTCCCAAATAAGATGTTCCTCCATTGTGATCTTTAGGAAGGACCAAATCATGAGCACAACTTTGACAAGTGGGAATGCTAGGTCTTCGGATTCAATTTGGTCTTGAGAGTGAAACAAGTACTTTGAAACAAGCTTTTCAATTACAAACAACTTTTTGGAGTGGTTTGGATCCTCTTTCGATATTTTGGTCCAAACAGGATTCCCAAAAAAGAGGTTCCTGGACTTGGATCTTTTCGATGGTGCAAATCATGAGGGCAATTTTGACAAGTGGGAAACCTTAGGTCTTGGTATGAATATGGTTCGAAGAGTGAAACATGTACTTTGAAACAAGCTTTTCAATTACAAACAAGTTTTTGGAGTGGTTCAGATCCTCTTTCCAAATTTTGGTCCAAACAGGATTGCCAAAGAAAAGGTTCCTCCATTTAAATATTTAGGATGGACCAAATCATGAGCACAAATTTGACAAGTGGGAAACCTTAGGTCTTCGGATTCAATTTGGTCTAGATAGTGAAACAAGTACTTAGAAATAAACTTTTCAATTACAAACAAGTTTTTGGAGTGGTTCGGATCCTCTTTCGATATTTTAGTCCAAACAGAATTCCCAAAGAAGAGGTTCCTGGATTTTGATCTTTTGGATTGACCAAATCATGAGGGCAATTTTGACAAGTGGGAAACCTTAAGTCTTTGGTATGAATATGGTCCGAAGAGTGAAACATGTACTTTGAAACAAGCTTTTTAATTACAAACAAGTTTTTGGAGTGGTTCGGATCCTCTTTTGATATTTTGGTTCAAAGAGGATTCCGAAAGAAGAGGTTCCTCCATTTGGATCTTTAAGATGGACGAAATCACGAGGAAAACTTTGACAAGTGGGAAACCTTTGGTCTTTGGTATCAATATGGTCTGAAGAGTGAAACAAGTACTTTGAAACAAGCTTTTCAATTACAGACAAGTTTTTGGAGTGGTTTGGATCCTCTTTCAATATTTTGGTCCAAAGAGGATTCCCAGAGAAGAGGTTCCTCCATTTGGATCCTTAGGATGGACCAAATCATGAGCACAACTTTGACAAGTGGGAATCTTGGGTCTTCGGATTCAATTTGGTTTAGAGAGTGAAACAAGTACTTTGAAACAAGCTTTTCAATTATAAAGAAGTTTTTGGAGTGGTTCAGATCCTCTTTCGATATTTTTGTACACACGGGATTCCCAAAAAAGAGGTTCCTTGATTTGGATCGTTTGGATGGACCAAATCATGAGGGCAATTTTGACAAATGGGAAGCCTTAGGTCTTTGGTGTGAATATGGTCCGAAGAGTGAAACATGTACTTTGAAACAAGCTTTTCAATTACAAACAAGTTATTGGAGTGGTTCGGATCCTCTTTCGATATTTTGGTACAAACAGGATTCCCAAAGATGAGGTTCCTTGATTTGGATCCTTTGGATGGACGAAATCATGATGGCAATTTTGACAAGTAGGAAACCTTAGGTTTTTGGTGTGAATATGGTCCGAAGAGTGAAACATGTACTTTGAAACAAGGTTTTCAATTACAAACAAGTTTTTGGAGTGGTTCGGATCCTCTTTCGATATTTTGGTACAAAATGGATTCCCAAAGAAGAGGTTCCTTGATTTGGATCCTTTGGATGGACCAAATCATGAGGGCAATTTTGATAAGTGGGAAACTGATATGAAACCCTAGAAAATTGAAATAGAAACTCTTTGAAAACACAAAGAACCCCTTAGATACAAATCCTAAAACCCCGATGAACAATAAGGTAAAACCCTTGGAACACAAGAAGAGAAAGATTATTCCAATGATCTATGATCTTGAAATAAGAGAACTTGTTCTTATTTCAAGATTGAAACAATCCACAAACACAATAGATCAATTCATGCTTGAATGTTTCTAAAACATGCAACCTAGAACAACGCTACAAAATGCAAGGTAAAATGAACCAAGCAATAAGCAAAACAAAGCTATTTTCTATCATATTAATTCTTCATGTTTAGGGTTACAAATGAGGCCTTTAAATAGGAAATGAAACCCTAAAAACAACAAGGAAATTCGGATTACAAGGAGGCACAAAATCTGCCAAATCTTTCCTTAAGTGCATTTGGTGCATTTTAGGAAAGTTTTGCCCTAGAAGATATTATATCATTCCTAAACTATTCTAAGCATTAAAACTGGTAAATAAAGGCCTAAAACATGTCCAAATAAATTTTAAATTCGTGGACATCATATATGGCAAGTTCGGGAACAAATATGGAAAGTGGTCCAAATAAGGAAAGTTTGCAAAAGTGATGCAACTTTCTAAATTAGCTCTCATCTTCATTTCTGGTTGAACACGTCTTCAATAACCTTCCTCCAAATGCATTTACCATAGATTAAAGTTGATCAAGTCCTCTTTGTACGCCACCATGCTCGGATCTTCAAAAGCTTGTCTTGACTTTTCTAATGTAGGCATGTAAATGGATGTTAATGCTTGTCTTGAACTTTAATCTTGAAACTGATCCTTGAGCTATTTGTGACGTTCCATGATTCATATCAGAAACCTTAGGTCTTTGGTGTGAATATGGTCCGAAGACTGAAACATGTACTTTGAAACAATTTGATATGAAACCCTAGGAAATTGAAATAGAAACCCTTTGAAAGCACAAAGAACCCCTAGATGCAAATCCTAAAACCCCGATGAACAAGAAGGTAAAACCTATGAAATACAAGAAGAAGAAGATTATTCCAATGATCTAATATCTTGAAATAAGAGAACTTGTTCTTATTTCAAGATCGAAACAATTCACAAACATACTAGATCAAATTATGCTTGAATGTTTCTAAAACATCTAACCTAGAACAAGGCTACAAAACTAAGCAGATTCGGCAAATCAAAAAGCAATATTATTATCATGTTAAATCTGAGTATTTAGGGTTACAAATGAGGGCTTTAAATAGGCAAAGAAACCCTAAAAATAACAAGGAAATTCGGAATAAAGAAGAGAATAAAATCTGCCCAAAACTTGCCTTATATGGATTTGGTAGATTTTGGGGAAAATCTTTCCTAGAGAATAATATCTTTCCTAACTCTTTCCAAGCTAATAAAATGAATATAAATGGCCTAAAACATGTCTAAATACATCATAAATTTGTTGGAACCATATATGGAAAGTTTGGGAACAAATATGAAAAGTGGTCCAAATATGGAAAGTTTGCAAAAGTGATGCAACTTTCCTAATTAGCACTTCTCTTCAATTCTGATTGAACAAGTCTTCAATACTCTTCCTTGAAATGCATTTACTATAGATTGAAGTTTTTCAAGTCTTCTTCCTTAGCCTCCATACTTGGGTCTTCAAAGCTTGTCTTTACTTTACTCATGTAGGCTTGACAATGCATGTTCAAGACTTGTTGTAGCTTCATGGCTCTTGATCTTGTGATTGGTCTTTGAGCTTGTTGTGAGGTCCCATGATTCATATCACAATATTTTCAATTACAAACAAGTTTTTGGAGTGGTTCGGATCCTCTTTCGATATTTTTGTTCAAAGAGGATTCCCAAAGAAGAGGTTCCTCCATTTGGATCTTTAGGATGGACCAAATCACGAGGAAAACTTTTACATGTGGGAAACCTTAGGTCTTTGGTATCAATATGGTCCGAAGAGTGAAACAAGTACTTTGAAACAAGCTTTTCAATTACAAACAAGTTTTTGGAGTGCTTCGGATCCTCTTTTGATATTTTGGTCCAAACCGGATTCCCAAAGAAGAGGTTCCTCCATTTGAATATTTAGGATGGACCAAATCACGAGCACAAATTTGACAAGTGTGTAGCCTTAGGTCTTCGGATTCAATTTGGTCTAGATAGTGAAACAAGTACTTAGAAATAAACTTTTCAATTACAAACAAGTTTTAGGAGTGGTTCGGATCCTCTTTCGATATTTTTGTCCAAACAGGATTCCCAAAGAAGACGTTCCTGGATTTGGATCCTTTGGGTAAACCAAATCATGAGGGCAATTTTGACATGTGGGAAACCTTAGGTCTTTGGTGTGAATATGGTCCGAAGAGTGAAACATGTACTTTGAAACAATCTTTTCAATTACAAACAAGTTTTTGGAGTGGTTCGAATCCTCTTTCGATATTTTGGAGTGGTTCGGATCCTCTTTCGATATTTTGGTCCAAAGAGGATTCCCAAAGAAGAGGTTCCTCCATTTGGATCTTTAGGATGGACCAAATCACGAGGAAAACTTTTACATGTGGGAAACCTTAGGTCTTTGGTATCAATATGGTCAGAAGAGTGAAACAAGTACTTTGAAACAAGCTTTTCAATTACAAACAAGTTTTTGGAGTGCTTCGGATCCTCTTTTGATATTTTGGTCCAAATCGGATTCCCAAAGAAGAGGTTCCTCCATTTGGATCTTTAGGATGGACCAAATCACGACGACAACTTTGACAAGTGGGAAACCTTAGGTCTTTGGTATCAATATGGTCTGAAGAGTAAAACAAGTTTTTTTAATAGTTCGGATCCTATTTCGATATTTTGGTCCAAACAGGATTGCCAAAGAAGAGGTTCCTCCATTTGAATATTTAGGATGGACCAAATCATGAGCGCAAATTTGACAAGTGCGAAGCCTTAGGTCTTCGGATTCAATTTGGTCTAGATAGTGAAACAAAAACTTAGAAATAAACTTTTCAATTACAAACAAGTTTTTGGAGTGGTTCGGATCCTCTTTCGATATTTTTGTCCAAACAGGATTCCCAAAGAAGACGTTCCTGGATTTGGATCCTTTGGATAAACCAAATCATGAGGGCAATTTTGACATGTGGGAAACCTCAGGTCTTTGGAGTGAATATGGTCCGAAGAGTGAAACATGTACTTTGAAACAATCTTTTCAATTACAAACAAGTTTTTGGAGTGGTTCGATTCCTCTTTCGATATTTTGGAGTGGTTCGGATCCTCTTTCGATATTTTGGTCCAAAGAGGATTCCCAAAGAAGAGGTTCCTCCTTTTGGATCTTTAGGATGGACCACATCACGAGGAAATCTTTCACAAGTGGGAAACCTTTGGTCTTTGGTATCAATATGGTCCGAAGAGTAAAACAAGTACTTTGAAACAAGCTTTTCAATTACAAACAAGTTTTTGGAGTGCTTCGGATCCTCTTTTGATATTTTGGTCCAAACAGGATTGCCAAAGAAGAGGTTCCTCCATTTGAATATTTAGGATGGACCAAATCATGAGCACAAATTTGACAAGTCGGAAACCTTAGGTATTCGGATTCAATTAGGTCTAGATAGTTAAACAAGTACTTAGAAATAAACTTTTCAATTACAAACAAGTTTTTGGAGTTGTTCGGATCCTCTTTCGATACTTTTGTCCAAAAAGATTCCCATAGAAGAGGTTCCTGGAATTGGATCCTTTGGATGGACCAAATCATGAGGGCAATTTTGACAAGTGGGAAACCTTAGGTCTTTGGTGCGAATATGGTCCGAAGAGTGAAACATGTACATTGAAACAATCTTTTCAATTACGAACAAGTTTTTGGAGTGGTTCAAATGCTCTTTCGATATTTTGGATTGGTTCGGATCCTCTTTCGATATTTTGGTCCAAAGAGGATTCCCAAAGAAGATGTTCCTCCATTTGGATCTTTAGGATGGACCACATCACGAGGAAATCTTTGACAAGTGGGAAACCTTAGGTCTTTGGTATCAATATGGTCCGAAGAGTGAAACAAGTACTTTGAAACAAGTTTTTCAATTACAAACAAGTTTTTCGAATGGTTCGGATACTCTTTTCATATTTTGGTCCAAACAGGACTCCGAAAGAAGAGGTTCCTCCATTTGGATATTTAGGATGGACCAAATCATGAGGAAAACATTGACAAGTGGGAAACCTTAGGTCTTTGGTATCAATAAGGTCTAATGAGTGAAACAAATACTTTGAAACAAGCGTTTCAATTACAAACAAGTTTTTAGAGTGGTTCGGATCCTCTTTCGATATTTTGGTCCAAAGAGGATTCCCAAAGAAGTGGTATCTCCATTTCGATCTTTAGGATGGACAAAATCACGAGGAAATCTTTGACAAGTGGGAAACCTTAGGTCTTTGGTATAAATATGGTCCGAAGAGTGAAACAAGTACTTTGAAACAAGCTTTTCAATTACAAAGAAGTTTTTGGAATGGTTCGGATCCTCTTTTGATATTTTTGTCCAAAGCGGATTCCCAAAGAAGAGGTTCCTCCATTTGGATCTTTATGATGGACCAAATCATGAGCACAACTTTGACAAGTGGGAAACCTTAGGTCTTAGGATTCAATTTGGTCTAGAGAGTGAAACAATTACTTTGAAACAAGCTTTTCAATTACAAACAAATTTTTAGAGTGGTTCGGATCCTCTTTCGATATTTTGGTCCAAAAAGGATTCGCAAAGAAGCGGTTCCTTGATTTGGATCTTTTGGATGGACAAAATCATGAGGGCAATTTTGACAAGTGGGAAACCTTAGGTCTTTGGTATGAATTTGGTCCGAAGAGTGACACATGTACTTTGAAACAAGCTTTTCAATTACAAACAAGTTTTCGGAGTTGTTCGGATTCTCTTTTGATATATTTGTCCAAAGATAATTCCCATAGAAGAGGTTCCTCCATTTGAATCTTTAGGATGGACCAAATCACGAGGAAAACTTTGACGAGTGGGAAACCTTAGGTCTTTGGTATCAATATGGTCCGAAGAGTGAAACAAGTAATTTGAAACACTCTTTTGAATTACAAACAAGTTTTCGGAGTGGTTCGGATCCTCTTTTGATATTTTGTCCACACAGGATTTCCAAAGAAGAGGTTCCTTGATTTGGATCTTTTTAATGGACCAAATCATGAGGGAATTTTGACAAGTGGGAAACCTTAGGTCTTTTGTATGAATATGGTCCGAATAGTGAAACATGTACTTTGAAACAAGCTTTTTATTTACAAACAAGTTTTTGGAGGTTTTCGGATCCTCTTTCGATATTTTTGTCCAAAGAGGATTCCCAAAGAAGAGGTTCCTCCATTGGGATCTTTAGGATGGACAAAATCACGAGGAAAACTTTGACGAGTGGGAAACCTTAGGTCTTTGGTATCAGTATGGTACAGAGAGTGAAACAAGTACTTTGAAACAAGCTTTTCACTTAAAAACAATTTTTGGAGTGGTTCGGATCCTCGTTCGATATTTTGGTCCAAACAGGATTCCCAAAGAAGAGGTTCCTTGATTTGGATCTTTTGGATGGACCATATCATGAGGGCAATTTTGACAAGTGGGAAACCTTAGGTCTTTGGTATGAATATGGACCGAAAAGTGAAACATGTACTTTGAAGCAAGCTTTTCAATTACAAACAAGTTTTATGAGTTGCTTGGATCCTCTTTCGATATTTTGGTCCAAAGAGGATTGCCAAAGATGAGGTTCCTCCATTTGGATCTTTATGATGGACAAAATCATGAGCACAACTTTGACAATTGGAAAACCTTACGTCTTCGGATTCAATTTGGTCTAGAGAGTGAAACAAGTACTTTGAAACAAGCTTTTCAATTACAAACAAAATTTTCGAGTGGTTCGGATCCTCTTTCGATATTTTGGTCCAAAAAGGATTCGCAAAGAAGCGGTTCCTTGATTTGGATCTTTTGGATGGACAAAATCATGAGGGCAATTTTGACAAGTGGGAAACCTTAGGTCTTTGGTATGAATTTGGTCCGAAGAGTGACACATGTACTTTGAAACAAGCTTTTCAATTACAAACAAGTTTTCGGAGTTGTTCGGATTCTCTTTTGATATATTTGTCCAAAGATAATTCCCATAGAAGAGGTTCCTCCATTTGGATCTTTAGGATGGACCAAATCACGAGGAAAACTTTGACGAGTGGGAAACCTTAGGTCTTTGGTATCAATATGGTCCGAAGAGTGAAACAAGTAATTTGAAACACTCTTTTGAATTACAAACAAGTTTTCGGAGTGGTTCGGATCCTCTTTTGATATTTTGTCCACACAGGATTTCCAAAGAAGAGGTTCCTTGATTTGGATCTTTTTAATGGACCAAATCATGAGGGAATTTTGACAAGTGGGAAACCTTAGGTCTTTTGTATGAATATGGTCCGAATAGTGAAACATGTACTTTGAAACAAGCTTTTTATTTACAAACAAGTTTTTGGAGGTTTTCGGATCCTCTTTCGATATTTTTGTCCAAAGAGGATTCCCAAAGAAGAGGTTCCTCCATTGGGATCTTTAGGATGGACAAAATCACGAGGAAAACTTTGACGAGTGGGAAACCTTAGGTCTTTGGTATCAGTATGGTACAGAGAGTGAAACAAGTACTTTGAAACAAGCTTTTCACTTAAAAACAATTTTTGGAGTGGTTCGGATCCTCGTTCGATATTTTGGTCCAAACAGGATTCCCAAAGAAGAGGTTCCTTGATTTGGATCTTTTGGATGGACCATATCATGAGGGCAATTTTGACAAGTGGGAAACCTTAGGTCTTTGGTATGAATATGGACCGAAAAGTGAAACATGTACTTTAAAGCAAGCTTTTCAATTACAAACAAGTTTTATGAGTTGCTTGGATCCTCTTTCGATATTTTGGTCCAAAGAGGATTGCCAAAGATGAGGTTCCTCCATTTGGATCTTTATGATGGACAAAATCATGAGCACAACTTTGACAATTGGAAAACCTTACGTCTTCGGATTCAATTTGGTCTAGAGAGTGAAACAAGTACTTTGAAACAAGCTTTTCAATTACAAACAAAATTTTCGAGTGGTTCGGATCCTCTTTCGATATTTTGGTCCAAAAAGGATTCGCAAAGAAGCGGTTCCTTGATTAGGATCTTCTCGATGGACCCAATCATGAGGGCAATTTTGACAAGTGGGAAACCTTAGGTCATTGGTATGAATATGGTGTGAAGAGTGAAACATGTACTTTGAAACAAGCGTTTCTATTACAAACAAGTTATTGGAGTTGTTCGGATCCTCTTTCGATATTTTGGTCCAAAAGTGGATTCCCAAAGAAGAGGTTCCTCCATTTGGATCTTTAGGATGGACCAAATCATGAGGGCAATTTTGACAAGTGGGAAACCTTAGGTCTTTGGCATGAATATGGTCCCCATAGTGAAACATGTACTTTGAAACAAGCTTTTCAATTACAAACAAGTTTTTGGAGTGGTTCGGATCCTCTTCCGAAATTTTGGTCCCAAGAGGATTCCTAAAGAAGAGGTTCCTCCATTTGGATCTTTAGGATGGACCACATCACGAGGAAAACTTTGACAAGTGGGAAACCTTAGGTCTTTGGTATCAATATGGTCCGAAGAGTGAAACATGTACTTTGAAACAAGCTTTTCAATTACAAAGAAGTTTTTGGAATGGTTCAGATCCTCTTTCGATATTTTTGTCCAAAGACGATTCCCAAAGAAGAGGTTCCTTCATTTGGATCTTTAGGATGGACCAAATCACGAGAAAAACTTTTACAAGTGGGAAACCTTAGGTCTTTGGTATCAATATTGTCCGAAGAGTGAAACAAGTACTTTGAAACAAGGTTTTCAATTAAAAACAAGTTTTTGGTATGGTTCGGATCCTCTTTCGATATTTAGGTTCAAAGAGGATTGCCAAAGAAGAGGTTCCTCCATTTGGATCTTTAGGAAGGACCAAATCATAAAGAAAACTTGGACGAGTGGGAAACCTTAAGTCTTTGGTATCAATATGGTCCGAAGAGTGAAACAAGATCTTTAAAACAAGCTTTTCAATTACAAACAAGTTTTTGGAGTGGTTCTGATCCTCTTTCGATATTTTGGTCCAAAGTGGATTCCCAAAGAAGTGGTTCCTCCATTTGGATCTTTAGGAGAGACCAAATCACGAGAAAAACTTTGACAAGTGGGAAACCTTAGGTCTTTGGTATCAATACGGTCCGAACAGTGAAACAAGTACTTTGAAACAAACTTTTCAATTACAAACAAGTTTTTGGAATGGTTCGGATCCTCTTTCGATATTTTGGTCCAACGAGGATTCCCAAAGAAGAGGTTCCTCCATTTGGATCTACAGAATGGACCGAATCACGAGGAAGACTTTGACAAGTGGGAAACCTTAGTTCTTTGGTATCAATATGGTCCGAAGAGTGAAACAAGAACTTTGAAACAAGCTTTTCAAATACAAACAAGTTTTTGGAGTGGTTCGGATCCTTTTTCGATATTTTGGTCCAAACAGGATTCCTAAAGAAGAGGTTCCTTGATTTGGATCTTTTGGATGGACCAAATCATAAGGGCAATTTTGACAAGTCGGAAACCTTAGGTCTATGGTATGAATATGTTCCGAAGAGTGAAACATGTAATTTGACACAAGCTTTTCAATTACATACAAGTTTTTGGAGTTGTTCGGATCCTCTTTCGATATTTTGGTCCAAAGAGCATTCCCAAAGCAGAGGTTCCTCCATTTGGATCTTTAGGATGGACCAAATCACGAGAAAAACTTTGACGAGTGGGAAACCTAAGGTCTTTGGTATCAATATGGTCCGAAGATTGAAACAAGTACTTTGAAACAAGCTTTTCAATTACAAACAAGTTTTTGGAGTGGTTCGGATCCTCTTTCGATATTTTGGTCCAAAGAGGATTCCAAAAGAAGAGGTTCCTCCATTTGAATCTTTAGGATGGACGAAATCACGTGCGCAATTTTGAAAAGTGGGAAATATTATGTCTTTGGTATCAATATGGTCCAAAGAGTGAAACTAGTACTTTTAAACGAGCTTTTCAATTACTAACAAGTTTTTGGAGTGGTTCGGATCCTCTTTCGATATTTTTTTTCATAACAGGATTCCCAAAGAAGAGGTTATTCAATTTGGCTAGAGAGTGAAACTAGCTTTTCAATTACAAAAAAGTTTTTGGAGTGGTGCGGATCCTCTTTCGATATTTTGGTCCAAAGAGGATTCCCAAAGAAGAGGTTCCTCCATTTGGATCTTTTGGATGGA
This sequence comes from Gynostemma pentaphyllum, assembly GCA_028015215.1. Taxonomy (NCBI): domain Eukaryota; kingdom Viridiplantae; phylum Streptophyta; class Magnoliopsida; order Cucurbitales; family Cucurbitaceae; genus Gynostemma; species Gynostemma pentaphyllum. The sequence continues at coordinate 41,301,341 of CM051355.1, read as the reverse complement.
CCAAATCACGAGGAAAACTTTGACAAGTGGGAAACCTTAGGTCTTTGGTATCCATATGGTCCGAAGAGTGAAACAAGTACTTTGAAACAAGCTTTTCAATTACAAACAAGTTTTCGGAGTGGTTCGGATCCTCTTTCGATATTTTGGTCCAAAGAGGATTCCTAAAGAAGAGGTTCCTCCATTTGGATCTTTAGGATGGACCAGATCACGAGAAAAACTTTAACAAGTGGAAACCATAGGTCTTTGGTATCAATATGGTCCGAAGAGTGAAACAAGCATTTAAATTACAAACACGTTTTTATAGTGGTACGGATCCTCTTTTGATATTTTGGTCCAAAGAGGATTTCCGAAGAAGAGGTTCCTCCATTTGGATCTTTAAGATGGACTAAATCATGAGCACAACTTTGATAAGTCGGAAACCTTAGGTCTTCGGATTCAATTTGGTTTAGAGAGTGAAACAAGTACTTTGACATAAACTTTCAATTACAAACAAGTTTTTGGAGTGCTTCGGATCTTCTTTCGATATTTTGGTCCAAACAGGATTCCCAGAGAAGAGGTTCCTCCATTTGTATATTTAGAAAGGACCAAATCATGGGCACAACTTCGACAAGTGGGAAACCTTAGGTCTTCGGATTCAATTTGGTGTAGAGAGTGAAACAAGTACTTTGAAATAAGCTTTTCAATTACAAACAAGTTTTTGGATTGGTTCGGATCATCTTTCGATATTTTTGTCCAACGAGGATTCCCGAAGAAGTGGTTCCTCCATTTGGATCTTTTGGATGGACCAAATCATGAGCACAACTTTGACAAGTGGGAAACATTAGGTCTTCGGATTCAATTTGGTCTAGAGAGTGAAACAAGTACTTTAAAACAAGCTTTTCAATTACAAACAAGTTTTTGGAATGGTTCGGATCCTCGTTCGATATTTTGGTCCAAAGAAGATTCCCAAAGAAGAGGTTCCTCCATTTGGATCTTTAAGATGGACTAAATCAAGAGCACAACTTTGACAAGTGGGAAACCTTAGGTCTTCAGATTCAATTTGGTCTAGAGAGTGAAACAAACACTTTGAAACAAGTTTTTCAATTACAAAAAAGTTTTTGGAGTGGTTCGGATCCTCTTTCTATATTATGGTCCAAAGAGGATTCCCAAAGAAGAGGTTCCTCCATTTGGATCTTTAGGATGGACCAAATCACGAGGAAAATTTTGACAAGTGGGAAACCTAAGGTCTTTGTTATCAATATGGTCCGAAGAGTGAAAAAAGTACTTTGAAACAAGCTTTTGAATTACAAACAAGTTTTTGGAGTGGTTCGGATCCTCTTTCGATATTTTGGTCCAAACAGGATTCCCAAAGAAGAGGTTCCTGAATGGATGATTTACTAAAATAGCGGAATTTTATTTAGTAAACTAATTAACTCTTTATTTCGAATCTATTAATATCATTCAATTTGTGATAAAACATGTAAATTCATGCTTAATTTCTAAAATTAAAACCCTTTTACTTACATTGAGTAATTAATGGAGAATCGGTTGGAGGTTTCTTTACAGCATCATTCCTCAGCAACACCGGATCTTCTATGCTATATCCTGATCGAAAGCAAAACCGACTTGTGGGAATCGAACCGGAAGAACAAAAGAAGAAGAAATTTCTTCTAAATTTTTCCCTAAGGAAAATCGGCAATTTGGCAAAAACTTGAGAGAGCATTTTCACTTTCTAATTAAAGTGAGAAGTGTACAAAATATGAATCCCAATGGTCATATTTATAAGAAAATATGATACATAATCTCTATATACATGCTTATCTCCTAATTATTAAAATAAATAGAAAAATAAATAAAAATTATATATATATATATATATATATATATATATATATATAAATTCCTTCAGCGTGCGCCACCACACGTAATAACATTTTCTTTTAAAAATTTGTACTCACGCTGACGCGGCCATAACATTTGATTATATATATATATATATATATATATATATATATATATATATATAATTTATTTACTTTTCTTTACGTAATAATATATATTTATATATTTAAAATTAGTAAAAAAATTCAAATAATAATTTCTAATTTAAACATATTTAGCCAAAAACTATTATATTAATTACCATTGAATCTTATTCAATTAATTAATTATTTTGGGCTAACATCAATTTGTTTCTTAAACCAATTGTATTTAATTCTCTTCAGTATTTATTATTAAATTAAATAAACTCATTATTTAATCAATAATATTAATTATTAATTTCTATGTGGGATATTTCTCGTCTGAGTCTCGTTCCACACAATAGAGCACGTTGCGTCACGTGCTGTTCCTTAGCGGCGAAGCTACCTGAAACGTTACAGCAGATGACAGTCAGAAGGGCTCCGGTGTGGTACCGGCCGACGACCTTCCGGCGATCAAGTTAGGTGGTGGTAGGTGAGATTCGCCTTGCGCCGCAAGGATTAGGTTAAGACAATCAGATTGTTCATTCTCTAGGTTAAAGTGTCATACCTGATTTGATGGGTCAAGTGCCCTTTTATAGTTCCTTGATCGAGGGTTCATCGACTGGGCTAACATGAGGCTAGGCTTAATGGGCTTTTCACTCAGCCCGTGAAGGACGAGCTCCTTATAGCGTTGGTTCGGATGGGCCTGTTCCCATGTGAGTTGGCCTGCAGTGAATGCGGCCCGTAGGAGGGCTGGCTCCTTCAGGATGTGATTCGAATGGGCCTATTCTCATGTGAATCGGCCCATTGTGAGCGCAGCCCATAAGAGGGCTATTTTTACCCTTTACAGTTTTCCCCTATTTCCCGGGTCAGAAAGTCCGATGCAGGGGATAGTAGATTGTGTTGGGATTGAGGCCTCTAAAAGAGTTCTCAAACGGAAGTCCCAACGGATCTTTCCTTGCAGTATAATAAATTCAAAATTCAAAATGCATAAAAGAAAAACTAACCCTTGTCGAGAAGTGTCTGACTCTTCCTCGTTCTTCGATGGTTACGATCCAGGGACCACCAAAAAGATCTTCCTCACTAAGCACAAAAGAGAATCGGTGTGTGGGCACTATCTCCTTTAGAAAAAGGAAAAATTGGGAAGAATAATTTTCTTCCCAATCACCCTATGGGCGGCGTAAGAGAGAGGGAGGAGAGGAATTTCCCGAGCCTTTACTTTAACTCTCTTGGTTGTGTGTTTTGGGGTCACCCCAAAGGTCCTATTTATAGGAGAGTAAAGGCCTCAAAAAATCTTCTGAATATCTTTTCATTTAATGAGATATATTTGAATAATAAAGATATTATATTTTATTCCATAATAAAACATTCCATATCTTTTATTTAAATTAATCAATATTAATTTAAATATATTATTCCATATCTTCCATTTAAATTAATCATATTAATTTAAATAAGATATTCTATATCTTCCATTTAAATTAATCATATTAATTTAAATAAGATATTCCATATCTTCCATTTTAAATTAATCATATTAATTTAAAATAAGATATTCATATATTTAAAATAAAAATGCAAACTTTTTGGTCAACCTTTTGACCAAGGGTGGGCGTGTGACCCCACCATGGGCCACACGCCTCTATCATCATCCAATGACAATATTGGGCATTTTATTTTCCTCTTTATTTAATGGAAAATTCCGTTAAATAATTAAATAAATAAAACTCCTTTTATTTATTCCAATAAATAAAACTCCTTTTATTTATTTCCTCATTTAATTTGATAATTTCGAATTAAATATTTAAATAGACTCTTCTATTTAAATCCCCATTAATTTTGGACAACACAAAATTAATTTAATTAAATAAACTTCTTTATTTAATCTCTTATAATTAAATAGACTCTTCTATTTAATAATTAAATGCACTCCTCTATTTAATTCCACCATTAATTAAAAAATTAAATAGACTCCTCTATTTAATTTCCTTTAATTAATTGAATAGACTCCTCTATTCATTTCCAATTTTCCAAAGAGAAATTAATCATATTAATTTATGTTCTCGATTAAGCTCGGAGGACTTAATGGACCTATAGGACTAAGCTCCAATGATCTAGAATTACCTTTGATTAAAACTCCTTTTAATCAATTAATTCTCATTCATTAACTCTAAGATAACTCCACTATATATCTAGAGTTGCACTCTTAGTACTATAGACATAGTTATGTCCATTGGCTATAATCATTAACTACACTTTGATCCTTCACAAGTTAGTTCGTATCCATGGCTAGGTATTTACACCGTATTAAACTCCATGATACATCTTGTTCCTTAAGCCCAACTGATTCTCCAATGAACAACCTTACATAATCTCTATTATGAGTCTTTAACCTTTTCCTTGATCAAAGGAATATGGGGCCCCACTGTTCAAGACCGAATCAGTCCATAAGGGAACTACTTATCTATTTTCCTATACGAAAAAGAGTGAATTCCAATTCTTGTGTAATTACGTTCCTAGCTATAAGCAAAATGCAATCCCCAAAGTGGGAGGCATATGGAGCGAACTATACGAGTCACTCTCACCTATGCAAATCAAAGGCTTGTCTCTTGCGAACAGGAGTTCGTAATCCACTCAGGATTAAGATCAATTGTACATGATCAACCGGTTGATAAACGAAGTGTCTTTCTGTAACGGCTTTCCCAGAAGACAGTAAGTTTATCTTTGTCCAGTCTACTACAATCTCTATTGCAGCAACACCCCCACTCACATGTCTCTACATGAGCGATCCAGATGAGATCACTTGTGCCAATTCACAAGTGGGCCATGTTAGTGGTGTTACCAGAAATAAGGCACCCAACCTTTATTCATGTACCACAGACTATTTGAGTTACACTTAAGTGAATCTTCCCGCATCATATGCTCACTTTAAGTTATCATACGTAACTCTGGATCTTATGATGGATTACATTTATTAAACTAATAATAAATGATAATGTAAATATTACTAATTAATAATTCCTTTATTTATTTATAGTTTAATTGGATTACATAAGATTTAGGGCAGAAACCCCAGCGGATTGATTGGACCAGGGGCGCGATGTTTGCCCTAATCTTCGTGCTACTTTGGAGTGGTTGGGGACCACGACCCTTCGGAAAATAGACCGCCTCAACTTTGTCACGATTCGGGCTCTATTGACCTTCTCTCTAGAGTCGTCACACTCTCTTGTGGATGTGTCCGTTCCAAGAGAGGCGGCTTCTTGCGAAATTGACCCGTTGGATCTTCGGATGGGCATGAATTCCAACGTGTTTTATGTGATGCAGATCGTCGTAACCTTCCCCACGTGTCGCGATGATTGGACGTGTGTTCCCTTCTTTAAATAGGGTTTTTCCTCAGACTTTAAGGCTCGTTTACCTTTCGAGTTCTTGAAGTCGTGTGTACACAATCCGTTTTCGAAAGATTCTTCGTCGTCTTCGTTCTGTTCCCTCGAAGCTTTCCCTGTTCTTCTTCGAAGGTTAGTCTTCTCCTCTCTATCTTTTGTTTCCCGTTCTTTCTGTAATGGATAATGTTGAGGGAAACCCCGTAGTTAGAGGTCATAGGAGTCCTAGGTTCGCTGTAAGGGACGATGACTACGACGGTTTTGTTTTTGAGAGGACTGAGTCTGGGGCTTCTACTTCTTCTGTGCGTGTTAATGCTGCCGTTACTATACCCAAACTTCGGGGTGGGCCTAAGGGGAATGAGCCTGTGAATGATCCCTGTTTATCAACTGGTGAGGATTCCCTCCCTTCTGTGAGTGAGCTTGTGTCCGTTTCTGAGATTCAGGTAGGTTTAAACGTAGATCATGTCCCTTCCCCCACCTCTCATCCGCTGGAGGGTGCAGAGTCCGCCCCGATGGGCCCAGCCACGATTCTGGACCCTTCCTTTCCCCTTTCTCCCATTCCTTCATTAGAGGCAGCACAAAAGAAAAAGAAGGAGGAGAAGAGTCGTTCTAAGGGCGGGGAGACCGCGTCTCGGGTCACTCCTTCTGCTCCTCCGTCGTTGGGGGGGGGGGAAGGTCCATCTTTTGATGACGAGGTCGCCGCCTCTAGCCCTCCTGCATCCCCTTCTATCGGTAAGAAGAAGAAAAAGGTTGCCAAAAGGAAGAAGAATGATACCCAGTCGAAGGGCATCCAGGAGGATTCAGGCCCGCGCCACTATGTGTCGGAGATGGTACAGGGAGATCTTGATAGGCTGAGAGAGGATTACGGGATATCTGAGGAGTTTGAGATGAGACTCGCTACGCCATCGGAGCGGGTCCATGTTTCTCTTGGAGATGGTTGGACTTCCTTCCATCCAAAATTCCTCTGGTGGGGGATTCGGTTTCCACTCTCCCCTCTCTTAACGGAATTCCTGATGAGTTGTGGCATCGCCTTAGGTCAGCTTATGCCGAATAACTTGAGATCCCTAATTACTCATGAGGTGGTGTGTTCGGGTCTAGGTGTCCGTCCAACCTTAGGCATGGTTTCCCATTTCTGGGTTCTTCATACCAACGTCCAGGATAGGATGCGTTTTCTCCTTCAAAATCACACTGGAGCAGCTTTAGTAGATGAGACCACTTGCGACAAAAGTTGGAAAGAGTTCTGGTTCTTCGTCCGAGGCCATTTCCTATTCGGAGGCCGGATTCTGCCCATCTCTTGGGAGGATGAGGGTGAGAAGTAGGTTCTGAGTTGATTTATGTTTTTTCCGGCGTTGATGACAACTAACTGTTCTCCCTTTTCTCGTTTCAGTGAAGAATCCTCTTTCGAAGAGCATCTCCGCGGAATCTCTCAAGTGGTGCAGGACTTTAGAGGAATTGGGTCCATTCAACTGGGAAGAGTTTACCCAGCATCCTTGGCTTATTTTCTCGCGTCTTTGGACTCCACCTCCAGGTTTCGTGCCCGTTGTTCCTCGTAAGTGTTTTGTTTTGCTCTTCTTTCTCTTTCGCACTCTATGTGCTTATATTGGCGTACGGCTAATTTGGGCTGGTTGTTCCGCAGGTTTCAGCGAAAGAATGTCTGGTGTCACACTCACCCCTGTTCCTAACTCCAATGACCCCGACGCTTTCCTTGCCCTTCTTCAAGACATGGGAAGAAAAAGATCTGAGGCCGCGTCTTCATCCGATCTGAAAGGAAAAAAGGTGGCCGCTCCTAAACGTTCCCGCCCCTCCGGAAGTGGGAAATCCTTGAAGATCGGTAGCACGGAACCCTCTACAGGGGGTGCATTGGTTCTTCCCCTGGATCCTCCTACGGATCCTCCCTTGGGTTCCCCTGCGGATCCCTCTACGGATTCTCCTGCTCTGAAGCGAAGGAGAGGTGGAATCATTGGGGCACTCGACCGCGCGGTAAGGGGTGCTGATGCATATCTTTTGAAGCATCCTGAGATGGCTTATCGATAATTTCCTTCCGAGGCGGATTCGCCCTCTTCTGATCATGCCCATGTTTTATCTTCTGATACGGACTTTGAACAGGAGGATGATCAGACAGTCGCCGGGCCTTTTGATGGTGGGGCTTCATGTTTGCCTGATCAGAAGGTGCAGGTTCTTCTCCTTCCAACGGGTGCGGCTCCCTCTGCGGCTGGTGAGTCGGGTGCCGCGAGCGGTGGATCTTCCTTGCTTCGTCTGTTCGCTTCTTCCGATTCCAACTTTGACCAAGGATCCCTTTATGATCATTTCTGCCTCCGACGGGCTATGGATACGGTCGGGTTTGTTCGTGACCTAGGGGCCGTGCAGTTGGGACCTCTCATCGACCATGACAGCGAGGTCGAGACTTTCAGCCGCATGTGCTATAAAAGCTGGCTGGTTAGTGCATTCATTCTTTTGCCTTATGATATGAATCATCCCAGCCCCAAATGTCAAAGAATTGACAATATTGAAGTCCAAGGTTTCAATCAAGAAAAGATCAAGAATCCGAAGACTAAACGAGTGAAGATTGACTTTCTTGGGCATTTGCAAGGATATTTGGTTACATACTTGACTAATCAAGAAAATGAGTTTAAAACACTTCTAAACTCATGGGATATTTGTTTCAAAGAGCTCCAAAGAAAATCGCGCATGAAAACATTCAAACGAGTGAAAATGACATCAAAAACGGCGACGGGCACTTGTAGTTTTGTCTATTTTCATCCAATTTCGAATTTTAGTATTTTATTTGAGTTTTATTACTTTAGTTTTATTTATTATTATTATTATTGATGTAATAGGGAAGATTTGACTTTGTTTCCTTAGTTTTGCAAACTTGGAGACCAAGTTTAAAAGATTAGGAAAACTTTCCTAATTTGAATTTAGGAAAGTCTAGTTTTTACCTTTTTATTATTAGGTCTTTATTTCCCTTCATATTTTCGACCAAGCTAGGGTTTATTAGGCTATTTAAAGCCTCTTTTGTAAGCTTTACAATCAGAATATCAATGAATGAAAATCGATTTGTTTTGGTTTAAGCTTTTGCTTTGAAAAACCTCTTTGTAATTCATGTTCTTGAATTGCATGTTTAGAGTCATTCAAGTCCAATTGATCATTGTTCTTGTGGAGTGCCTCAACCTTAATTAAAGAAACATATTCTTGAATTAGGGGATTGATCGATTAGGTCATCATCTTCCCAACCTCGCCTAAAGGTTGATTCAAATTGTTAAGGGTTTTCAAGCTTTTCCGTTCAAGGGTCCATCATCCGGTTCTTGAATCCGTCAACGCTTGAGGGTTCGTATCACCTTAGCTATTCCGTTACCTATCCAGTCAACTTCGATGATTTTGAATATGCTTTCCTTTCCAGGGAACCCAGGCTTCTACCCAGATCACCCTTAATTTGGAGAGTCTGCTCCGGAAGTATCGTGAGCTCAAACAGAAATTGACGGAAGTGACAGCCAGCGGTCGTCAGTCTCATATCCTTGATTCGGTGTTGACCGAGGGCCTCCAATTGAAATCTGATCTTGAGAAGGCCGAAAAAAGGATCTCTTTACTGGAAGTTGAGGGGCTTGAACGGTCTGCTGAGCTTTAGCGCGTCCAGAACGAGTGTGAGAATCTCTGATCTTTCACAGAGGGCAATAGGAAGCTGCTCGATGAAGCTGTGATTGCTCGGAACAAAGCGTTAGAGGACCTGGGCGCTGCTCGCAAGGAGGAGTCTAAAGCCGTGGATGCCTTCAACCGGGAAGCCGAATCCCTTAAGAAGGCCAAGGAGGAGTTGGATGTTGTCATGTTGGAGAATGACTCGCTTCGGGGTCAGGTTTCCGAACTTCTGACCCTTCGCGACAGTATTGGTGACCTCCAGCGAAAGTTGGCCGTGGCAACTGCGGCGTTAGTGGACTCCATTCTCATTGAACTAGCTATCGGGCGAGATTCAATCAAGCTGCAGATGGAGCAATCTGAGGAGGAAGGTGGTCCGATTAGTCCGGTTGGCTATGATGATGTCGTGGACCGTCGAAGGGAGTTACTTGAGCGAGCTACGAATCTGAAGGCCTCCAGGGGCGAGGCTGCTGCTGAGGGTGAGGTTGGCGTCATTCATCCTGTCGAGGATGAGGACACGGTGATCGAGGAGGCTGGTGCTCGTACCGATGGAGATGATGGCACGATTGTTGAAGACGCTTCTGCTGAAGTTCCTCCGACTAAGACTGTTTATGTCTCTGATTGACTTTTTCTCTAGGGTAACTCCAGATTGTGGAGCCCCCATACTATTTGTTACCTTGAACTTCTTTTGTTTTCTTCTTTGATGTTCGAACATACACATTTTGTTAAGACTTATGCATATGCTCTTTCTTTATGTTTACTTGTCGTGCTTCCTTGCTCGCTCTGCAGGAATGTTTTGACTCGTAAACATTCTTAGAAGTGTTTTCGAATACTCGGACGGACCGAGGTTTTGTGCTTCCGGAGAAGGCTTTCTAATACTCGGACGAACCGAGGTTTTGTGCTTCCGGAGAAGGCTTTAGAATACTCAGACGGACCGAGGTTTGTTGGTTCCGGAGAAGGCTTTCAAATACTCGGACGGACCGAGGTTTGTTGGTTCCGGAGAAGGCTTTCGAATACTCGGACGGACCGAGGCTTTTTGCTTCCGGAGAAGGCTTTTAAGTACTCGGACGGATAGAGGTTTTTTGCTTCCGGAGAAGGCTTTCGACTACTCGGACGGACCGAGGTTTTTTGCATCCGGAGAAGGCTTTTGAATACTCGGACGGACAATGGTTTTTTGCTTCCGGAGAAGGCTTTCGACTACTCGGACGGACTGAGGATTATCACGTTTTAATACTCCAACGTCTTCTATTCCTCGGAATAGGAAGCTCTTAGTGCTCGGACGGACCGAGGCTTTTGCTTCCGGAGAAGGCTTTTAAATACTCGGACAGACCTAGGCTTTTGCTTCCGGAGAAGGCTTTTAAATGCTGGGACGGACCGAGGCTTTTGCTTCCGGAGAAGGCTTTTAAATGCTCAGACGGACCGAGGCTTTTGCTTCCGGAGAAGGCTTTTAAATGCTCGGACGGACCGAGGCTTTTGCTTCCGGAGAAGGCTTTTTAAATGCTCGGACGGACCGAGTCTTTTGCTTCCGGAGAAGGCTTTTTAAATGCTCGGACGGACCGAGTCTTTTGCTTCCGGAGAAGGCTTTTTAAATGCTCGGACGGACCGAGTCTTTTGCTTCCGGATAAGGCTTTTTATGCTTGGACGGACCAAGGCTTTTGATGCTTGGACGGGCCAAGACTTTTGATACTTGGACGAACCAAGGCTTTTGATTGTCCGGACTGAAGGTGTAAGCAGACCATGTGAAGCAAAATGATATAATTTCTTCTTCTTTTTTTTTTGTGCATCGTTTAATCAAAAACATAAGAAAAGACAACGTTATTCACAAGTCTTTCGGCCTCTCAGGCAGCCCTTTTAGTCTTCATCGCTATCGATGATGACCGTTGGAGTCAATCTCCTTCGTCGCTTCAAGGAGGCCAGTTCCTCCTTCAGGGATTGGTTTTCCTGTTCGTAATAGTCGTTGAGGTTTTTCGCTGACTTAAGGCGATCTTCGAGCACGTGATAGGGTTCACCTGGTTCGCTATCCTCTCCGTCTCTGCGTTTTCCAGGCATTCTCAAAGGGAAAGGTTTTCTTGTTCGAGGTGCTCTGCCCGGCTGTTAGCCGCATCGAGGGCCCCTCGGATGCTCTAGAGCTCTTGTCTCAGGGACTCCGAGTCTTCTCCTTTCTCTTTTTCCTTTAGCAAAGCTGCCTCTAGTTTGTTTATCTCCTCACGCAACCTGCCGTTTTCCCATTTCAAGACCTCTTTTGTCAACTTCGAGGTTGCTTGGAGTCTTCCATTTCTTCCAATAGATGCTAGGTGGTCGAATGATCAGAATGTGAGTTATTCCTTTGATCCCTACCCTTTTATAGCGAGAAGGAAATGTTTAGTACGGGAGTCGAAGAGGCTTGTCGGTTGTTCCAATTCTTGAGGCGGTGACGTCAGGTAGCGATTAGTCGTGTCAAAGGTCTGTCATTCCCGTCAAATCATCTTGAATGCGGTTAATTAGGGGGGATTAACTGCATTAACTACGAGTAGACACACACGTCGTTTTGCATGTCTGACGGTTCGGGTAGCGCGTTCGATGCTTGACAGTTGTCACAATCGCAACAATCTGAAGGTCCTTTAAATAGGCCTTTGTGACTTTTTTCTATTTGATTCTTTAGTCTCTGTTTTCTGAAACGTTGATATGAAACCCTAGGAAATTGAAATAGAAACCCTTTGAAGACAAAGAACCCCTAGATGCAAATCCTAAAACCCCGATGAACAATAAGGTAAAACCCTTGGAACACAAGAAGAGAAAGATTATTCCAATGATCTATGATCTTGAAATAAGAGAACTTGTTCTTATTTCAAGATTGAAACAATCCACAAACACAATAGATCAATTCATGCTTGAATGTTTCTAAAACATGCAACCTAGAACAAGGCTACAAAATGCAAGGTAAAATCAACCAAGCAATAAGCAAAACAAAGCTATTTTCTATCATATTAATTCTTCGTATTTAGGGTTACAAATGAGGTCTTTAAATAGGCAAAGAAACCCTAAAAATAAGCTAGGAAATTCGGATTCCAAGGAGCACAAAATCTGCCCAAAACTTGCCTTATGTGAAATTGGCAGATTTTGTGGAAAATCTTTTCTAGAGAATAATATCTTTCCTAATCCTTTCCAAACATATAAAATGAATATAAAAGACCTAAAACATGTCTAAATACATCATAAATTCGTTGGAACCATTTTGGGAACAAATATGGAAACTTTGGGAACAAATATGGAAAGTGGTCCAAATAAGGAAAGTTTGCAAAAGTGCTGCAACTTTCCTAATTAGCTCTTCTCTTCAATTCCGATTGAACAAGTCTTCAATACTCTTCCTCCAAATGTATTTGCCATAGATTGAAGTTCATCATGTCCTATTCCATAGCCTCCATGATCGGATCTTCAAAGCTTGTCTTGACTTTGCTAATGTAGGCTTGTAAATGGATGTTCAATGCATCTCTTGATCTTTGAACTTGTGATTGGTCCTTGAGCTTTTTGTGAGGTTCCATGATTCATATCATCCCCTCCCTCTTGAAAAGGATTCGTCCTCGAATCTAAAACTTTACCTACATTGCAAAAACTTAAGTTAAAAACATAAATAAAAGCACCTAAAGCATACTTACCTTGGAAATCAGATTTATAAGCATCTTGATGTCTTCTCCCTATTGCCTTGAATTGTCTAACTCCTCCCGGATCAAAAACTTTGAACGTCCTTCCCATTATATCCACATCATAACCTATCTCATGAAAGACCACAACACTCACAAAAAATGTAATACTTAGTGATAAGAAGCCGAAGAGAATATGTGGACCATAGTCAATCTCAAAAAATTTCTCATACTCCACAATACTCTCAAGATGATCACATGGTGAAGATATCAAATCAGTAAAAACAAGTAAACCATTGTCAAACTCAATTATTTCTAATATGTTCGTGAAATGCATATAAGATGTTAAATCCATACTATCCATAATTTCATGAAATGATCTAACTCTTGTAGCACAAAACAATTTTTTATCATTAGAATGCAATTTAAAAGGTATATATTCAGAGTTGAGATCAATTTTAGTAAGCAAACAAGTGTTATACATATCATCAAGAAATGGGTAAGGATACTTGACCATGGCTGTTTTAACCGGATTTTCCATGCATTGAATCATGTGAGGTCTTGATCTATTGAGTATGGCAGCCCCTTGAATGTTGTTTTCATGATGTTTTATGCCTTGCATTGATGACAAATTACTAGGCATCTCATTAGGTAACAATCTTTTGAATTCCTGCAAAAACTCAACAAACATACTAGGCAAAGATGGGTTAAGTGTAAAACAAACCTCTTTGTACAAAAGTACAAATGTAGGTTGGTAGATTTCATTCCTAGCCTCACTTGATCTAACTTTCAAGCTCTCACTCTCTATTTCACTCTCTTTTTGCTCACTAAACTCAAGTGTCTCACACTTTGTAACCTCAAAGCACTTTTTCTTTTCAATCTCATTACACTCTTTCTTTTCAAACTCACAACTCTCTTTGTTTTGAGCACTCATTTCTTTTTTATCACTCATCTCTCTTTCTTTTAACTCACTAATTTCTTTTGCACTCATCTCTCTTTCTTTTGGCTCACTCTTTTTGTCACAGTTTTCATTACTTTCAAACATAGAACTCTTTTGTAGCTTACAAGTTTCCTCCACAAAAACATTAGCACGAATATCCTCTTTTATCTCCTCCATGCTAGCATTGAAAACTTCCTTTGATTTTAAAAGCTCTCTTTCAATCATCTTAACTTTCTCTAAAATCAATCTTTTATTTTCTTCTACCAAGCCATTCGCAGCTCCATTATCATCCATTAATATACCCTTTTGACCTAATTGAGAAGAAGAAGTAGTATTGGAAATAGGTTTAGAAGCATACCGTGTATCTCTTTGTCTTTTGATTTTTCTTTCAACTTTATTGGCAAAATACACTAACTCTCCTAACTCATCAAATTGTTGTAACTCCACTTGACAAGCAATATCTCTATTCAATCCATTGAAGAACCTTACAATAGTAGACTCCTCATCTTCCTCCACATTAGCCCTAGCCTTGAGCAACTCCATCTCCATGTAGTATTCATCCACACTTTTACATCCTTGAATTAGCTTATCCAACATTTGCACAAGATGCTCTTGATGTTGTCTTGAAACAAATCTCTTCCTCATATGGCACTTAAGATCATACCATGTTTCTATTTGTCGTTTCCTCTCCCTCCTTAGTTTCACTTTCAATTGAGACCACCAAACATGAGCATTATTAGTGAAATTGGAAATAGCAAGCATTACCTTTCTTTCCTCACTATAATTGTTGTAATCAAAGAAATGCTCAGTTTCTATCTCCCATTGCAAGTATTCCTCTTGGTTTGAACTCCCATAGAAAGTATTTAACTTGAGCTTATCACCTCTTAAGCTTCTATGCTCCATCCCTCCATGATAAACCCCTCTATTTTGGCTCCGGGTCTGTTTTACCTCTCGAAAACTCTTACTTCTCATTTGATCAAACCTTTCATGATACATTGCTGCAAATAAAAAGGTTAATAAAAAATAGGACCTCTCAATCACTCCCTAAGTGTTTACACTCGATGATGTTTGTTCTCTCGTGTTTGCACTCAAAACAGATTCTAAAGGCCTAAATGTAACCTTGAACTATTAGCACACTTTAGCAACTATCAAACAAATAAGATACTAATGATATTTGTAAAAAGTATCAATAAAGAAATAAGAAACAATCAGCTTGGGTGGCTAGAGAAATAAAAGGACAGATTTTTCAAATGGTGTATTTTTGTAATAAGGAAAGAAAAAGAAAGAAAACAAGCAAGAATAAACTTTCCTAAAAGAGAAAAATTCGAAATTAGACTTCCCTAAAGCAATTTGGATCAGAAAATATGACTTTCCTTAAGCAAGATATGCATATATTTGAATATGGGACAGATTTGAAACTTTCCTAAAACAGTTTTTGTTATTTATGGTAAGTTCTAGCTTTATAGGAAACAAACAACTTTGGCTCATTCAACTTGATAATTTGGGATTCAAGATGCATAAATGATGAGTTTAAGATGAACTCTTCAAGAAAAATACGAACACAAACCACTTTTTTCCAGAAACTTCAACAAATCAAGCAAGAACACTTTTTTTTTTTTTTTCAATTTTCTGGACAATCCGACAGTCTGCGAAGATCTATTTTTTTCTCAATCTTCCACTTTTTTTTTGACAAACTTTTCTGAATAACAAATAAACTATACAAAACAATAAAGACTTTTGTTGTTGGTGATTTTCTGAGAATCGAACAAGAACTATATGAAAAAAATTAAAACAGTAGGCAAAAACAAATAAGGAAATTTTGGAACAGTTTTTTTTAATGTGTTTTCTGGTTTTTAGATGAACTAAGAACAAAACAAGAATAAAATTGAAATAACAAGAAAGAAAGTAAGATAGAAATCTTCCCTTGAGCCTAAGCTCTGATACCAAATGATATGAAACCCTAGGAAATTGAAATAGAAACCCTTTGAAGACAAAGAACCCCTAGATGCAAATCCTAAAACCCCGATGAACAATAAGGTAAAACCCTTGGAA
Source organism: Gynostemma pentaphyllum (assembly GCA_028015215.1). Lineage (NCBI taxonomy): Eukaryota > Viridiplantae > Streptophyta > Magnoliopsida > Cucurbitales > Cucurbitaceae > Gynostemma > Gynostemma pentaphyllum. The sequence continues at coordinate 41,285,779 of CM051355.1, read as the reverse complement.
CACAAGAAGAGAAAGATTATTCCAATGATCTATGATCTTGAAATAAGAGAACTTGTTCTTATTTCAAGATTGAAACAATCCACAAACACAATAGATCAATTCATGCTTGAATGTTTCTAAAACATGCAACCTAGAACAAGGCTACAAAATGCAAGGTAAAATCAACCAAGCAATAAGCAAAACAAAGCTATTTTCTATCATATTAATTCTTCGTATTTAGGGTTACAAATGAGGCCTTTAAATAGGCAAAGAAACCCTAAGAATAAGCTAGGAAATTCGGATTCCAAGGAGCACAAAATCTGCCCAAAACTTGCCTTATGTGAAATTGGCAGATTTTGTGGAAAATCTTTTCTAGAGAATAATATCTTTCCTAATCCTTTCCAAACATATAAAATGAATATAAAAGACCTAAAACATGTCTAAATACATCATAAATTCGTTGGAACCATTTTGGGAACAAATATGGAAACTTTGGGAACAAATATGGAAAGTGGTCCAAATAAGGAAAGTTTGCAAAAGTGATGCAACTTTCCTAATTAGCTCTTCTCTTCAATTCCGATTGAACAAGTCTTCAATACTCTTCCTCCAAATGTATTTGCCATAGATTGAAGTTCATCATGTCCTATTCCATAGCCTCCATGATCGGATCTTCAAAGCTTGTCTTGACTTTGCTAATGTAGGCTTGTAAATGGATGTTCAATGCTTCTCTTGATCTTTGAACTTGTGATTGGTCCTTGAGCTTTTTGTGAGGTTCCATGATTCATATCAAACGCTCTCTTTCATTCCCAGATTTTCAAGTTTTCTTACAGAGTTCAAAATCCCATACCATGGGGTTTCCCCATTTCTTCATGTTTCTCTTCCACGTCTGGCTCTCCTTGGTCAAGGCTTGTGTCGAGAAAGTTTGGTCGCGATCTTCTACACCCGTTTGGTTGGCCCTGGCGGACTTGGCTTTGGTGGTCGTAATCCTCCACGCCTGTGAGGATGGACCTTTAAAAGCATCATTTAGAGTTCAAATATCACTTTTAAATGTTTTAGTTGCATTTTAGGTTACGAATTAAATGGTGGCTGAATGTAACTTATGTTTTCGCTTTAATTTTGGGGGTTACAAGCTAGGAACTTTAATGTATTTTAAGCCTATAAATAGGCTTTGTATCAGCCATTGTAAGGAAGACTTGGGAGATTTGAAAATGTAATGAAATGTTGCCTTTTGAGCAAATGGAGAGCCTTGAGCCTCACCCCTTTGTAGTCTTACCGTCGACTACATGTTTAGAGTGATTCAAGTGGAAATGATCATCCTACTTGTGGAGTGTCTCCAATCTTGGGCTTGGAAACTTGTCCTAGATCAATGATCATCTTTCCTAAGCAATATGTTTTTAGCCATTCTTAGGCGGTGTTTCCGAATAGTTAGGGAGGGTTTGAGTTTTTGCTTCAAAGGTTCATGCTAAGCGTAATAGCATCGGGTCTTTGGACTTGCGATTCGGGTTTGTCTTATCATTTGGAACTCTTGGGTTGATCCGATTAGTTAAGGAGGTTTTGTGCCATTTTCATTCTTCAAAGGTTCTTGCAAACCGATTGTAATGGGTTTTTGGACTTGAACACAAGGTTGCCTTATCATTTGGTATCAGAGCATTGGTTGCGTTTTTGTGGCCGATCTCTAGAACAGGTTTTATCCAATCTATCCTTTTCAATTCTTGTTCTTTTCAATTCTGTCCAAACTTTTCGTTTCTATCCTAGCATGAATTTTTCTTCATCTTTTCGTTTTGATCTTGTTTCTATCTTAATTATCACATTCTGATCTTGAAAAAAAAAAAAGCTTTGCATTCAAGAGCACCGGTTTGTTCATCTTGCATTCTTCTTGCAAAATTCTTCAGGTTTTCTGAGTTTGATCCTAAAAATTCGTGTATATCTGATTGGAATGTGTTATTATATCAGTTATATGTCATAAAACATCAGTTACAAGTCATATTACACAATCTTTGATCTCTAAAAACGTTTGAAATTCAAATCTGCCAAAACTGCCTATTTTTGTAACTGCCGCATTTAATGCTGCTGTTTTGTGTCAAAATCCTTTCATAACGTCCGAATTTGCTTGCTTGTCCCGATGAGAAAATATTTATGATCTTGTTATCTTTCAAATATCAGAAGGGCTCATAGTGAAATTCGTAACGAAAAATATTCAAATATTGGGATTCAATTCAGTGCGCAGATTGCTCGTAAATTGCAACACCTTATCTCCGTTGATTGGTGTTTTCATTTGTGATTGAATTTCTGAGTTTGGACAATTGTAAGATCTTCATAACAGAGATATTAACCTATATATGGGCTGCTTCTCTAAAAGTAAAGGCCAATCTTGAAGGAATTTTTGAGTGCACACACGAGTGGAACAATGAGAGTTGTAAAAGGTGAGGGAGTGCTTGTAAGGTCCAATATTATTTTTCTCTCTAACATTCTTTTGCAGCAACACTTTTTGATTCGAGGACTAATCATTTTGAAGAATGGGGGAATGATATGAATTATGTAGCCATGCATTTAAGGAATTCAAGCTTAAAGAGTACATGCATTGATGACAACTCAAGTTGCATTTAATGCACTCAAGATGCATTTATGATGACTCAAGCTTCATTCAAGCCAACTAAAGCTTCATGCAAGGGAACTCAAAGATACTTCATGACAAGCATTGATGAACATTTAAAAGCTTCATTTAGAGTTCGAATATAAGTTTTAAATGTTTTAGTTGCATTGTAGGTTACGAATTAAATGGTGGCTGAATGTAACTTATGTTTTTGCTTTAATTTTGGGGGTTACAAGCTAGGAACTTCATGGGGCTGATATGGGATCATTATGAACGAAATTTCAATGTATTTTAAGCCTATAAATAGGCCTTGTATCAACCATTGTAAGGAAGACTTGGGAGATTTGAAAATGTAATGAAATGTTGCCTTTTTAACAAATGGATAGCCTTGAGCCTCACCCCTTTGTAGTCTTACCGTAGACTACATGTTTAGAGTCATTCAAGTGGAAATGATCATCCTACTTGTGGAGTGTCTCGAATCTTGGGCTTGGAAACTTGTCCTAGATCAATGATTATCTTTCCTAAGCAATCTGTTTTTAGCCATTTTTAGGGGGTGTTTCCGAATAGTTAGGGAGGGTTTGAGTTCTTGCTTCAACGGTTCATGCTAAGCATAATAGCATCGAGTCTTTGTCTTATCATTTGGAACTCTTGGGTTGATCCGATTAGTTGAGGAGGTTTTGTGCCATTTTCATGCTTCAAAGGTTCTTGCAAACCGATTGTAATGGGTTTTTGGACTTGAACACAAGGTTGCCTTATCATTTGGTATCAGAGCATTGGTTGCATTTTTGTGGCCGATCTCTAGAACAGATTTTATCCAATCTATCCTTTTCAATTCTTGTTCTTTTCAATTCTGTCCAAACTTTTCGTTTCTATCCAAGCATGAATTTTTCTTCATCTTTTCATTCTGATCTTGTTTCTATCTTAAATATCACATTCTGATCTTGAAAAAAAAAAAAAGCTTTGCATTCAAGAGCACCGGTTTGTTCATCTTGCGTTCTTCTTGCAAAATTCTTGAGGTTTTCTGAGTTTAATCCTAAAAATTCGTGTATATCTGATTGGAATGTGTTATTATATCAGTTATATGTCATAAAACATCAGTTAAAAGTCATATTACACAATCTTTGATCTCTAAAAATGTTTGAAATTCAAATATGCCAAAACTGCCCATTTTTGTAACTGCCGCATTTAATGCTGCTGTTTTGTGTCGAAATCCTTTCATAACGTCTGAATTTGCTTGTTTTCCCTGATGAGAAAATATTTATGATCTTGTTATCATTCAAATATCAGAAGGGCTCATAGTCAAATTCGTAACGAAAAATATTCAAATATTGGGATTCAATTTAGTGCGCAGATTGCTCGTAAATTGCAACACCTTATCTCCGTTGATTGGTGTTTTTATTTGTGATTGAATTTCTGAGTTTGGCTAATTGTAAGATCTTCATAACAGAGATATTAACCTATATATGGGCTGCTTCTCTAAAAGTAAAGGCCAATCTTGAAGGAATTTTTGAGTGCACACACGAGTGGAAGAATGAGAGTTGTAAAAGGTGAGGGAGTGCTTGTAAGGTCTAATTTTATTTTTCTCACTAACATTCTTTTGCAGCAACACTTTTTGATTCGAGGACGAATCATTTTGAAGAATGGGGGAATGATATGAATTATGTAGCCATGCATTTAAGGAATTCAAGCTTAAAGAGTACATGCATTGATGACAACTCAAGTTGCATTTAATGCACTCAAGATGCATTTATGACGACTCAAGCTTCATTCAAGCCAACTAAAGCTTTATGCAAGGGAACTCAAAGATACTTCATGACAAGCATTAATGAACATTTAAAAGCTTCATTTAGAGTTCAAATATTAGTTTTAAATGCTTTAGTTGCATTGTAGGTTACGAATTAAATGGTGGCTGAATGTAACTTATGTTTTTTCTTTAATTTTGGGGGTTACAAGCTAGGAACTTCATGGGGCTGATATGGTATCATTATGAACGAAATTTCAATGTATTTTAAGCCTATAAATAGGCCTTGTATCAACCATTGTAAGGAAGACTTGGGAGATTTGAAAATGTAATGAAATGTTGCCTTTTTAACAAATGGATAGCCTTGAGCCTCACCCCTTTGTAGTCTTACCGTAGACTACATGTTTAGAGTCATTCAAGTGGAAATGATCATCCTACTTGTGGAGTGTCTCGAATCTTGGGCTTGGAAACTTGTCCTAGATCAATGATTATCTTTCCTAAGCAATCTGTTTTTAGCCATTTTTAGGGGGTGTTTCCGAATAGTTAGGGAGGGTTTGAGTTCTTGCTTCAACGGTTCATGCTAAACATAATAGCATCGGGTCTTTGGATTTGCAATTCGGGTTTGTCTTATCATTTGGAACTCTTGGGTTGATCCGATTAGTTAAGGAGGTTTTGTGCCATTTTCATGCTTCAAAGGTTCTTGCAAACCGATTGTAATGGGATTTTGGACTTGAACACAAGGTTGCCTTATCATTTGGTATCAGAGCATTGGTTGCGTTTTTGTGGCCGATCTCTAGAACAGGTTTTATCCAATCTATCCTTTTCATATCTTGTTCTTTTCAATTCTGTCTAAACTTTTCGTTTCTATCCAAGCATGAATTTTTCTTCATCTTTTCGTTCTGATCTTGTTTCTATCTTAAATATCACATTCTGATCTTGAAAAAAAAAAGCAAAGAATGGCTAAAGAGGATTCCCAAAGAGTGGGTTACTCCATTTGGATTCAATTTGGTCTAGAGAGTGAAACAAGTACTTTAAAATAAACTTTTAATTACAAACATGTTTTTGGAGTTGTTCGGATTCGCTTTCAATATTTTGGTCTAAAGAGGATTTCCAAAGAGTGGGTTACTCCATTTGGATCTTTTGTATGGACCAAATGAAGAGCAACTTTGACAATGTGAAACCTTAGGTCTTTGGTATCAATATGTTCTGAAGAGTGAAACAAGTACTTTGAAACAAGCATTTCAATTACAAACAAGTTTTTGGAGTGGTTCGGATCTTCTTTCGATATTTTGGTCTAAGGAGGAATCACGAGGAATATTTGCCAAGCGGGAAACCTTAGGTCTTTGGTATCAATATGGTCCGAAGAGTGAAACAAGTACTTTGAAACAAGCTTTTCAATTACCAACAAGTTTTTGGAGTGGTTCGGATCCTCTTTCGATATTTTGGTCCAAACAGGATTCCCAAAGAAGAGGTTCCTCCATTTGGATCTATAGGATGGACCAAATCATGAGCACAACTTTGACCAGTGCGAAACCTTAGGTTTTTCTTATTAATATGGTCTGAAGAGTGAAACAAGTATTTTGAAACAAGCATTTCAATTACAAACAAGTTTTTGAAGTAGTTCGGATCCTCTTTCGATATTTTGTTCCAAATAGGATTCCCAAAGAAGAGGTTCCTCCATTTGGATCTATAGGATGGACCAAATCATGAGCACAACTTTGGCAAGTGGGAAACCTTAGGTCTTTCTTATCAATATGGTCCGAAGAGTGTAACAAGTACTTTGAAACAAGCATTTCAATTACAAACAAGTTTTTGGAAAGGTTCGGATAATCTTTCGATATTTTGGTCCAAAGAGGATTCCCAAAGAAGAGGTTCCTCCATTTGGATCTTTAGGATGGACCAAATCATGAGGACAACTTTCACAAGTGGGAAAACTTAGGTCTTTGGTATCAGTACGGTCCGAAGAGTGAAACAAGTACTTTGAAACAAGCTTTTCAATTACAAACAAGTTTTTGGAGTGGTTCGGATGCTCTTTCGATATTTTGGTCCAAACAGGATTCCCAAAGAAGAGGTTCCTCCATTTGGATCTATAGGATGGACCAAATCATGAGCACAACTTTGACCAGTGCGAAACCTTAGGTTTTTCTTATTAATATGGTCTGAAGAGTGAAACAAGTATTTTGAAACAAGCATTTCAATTACAAACAAGTTTTTGAAGTAGTTCGGATCCTCTTTCGATATTTTGTTCCAAATAGGATTCCCAAAGAAGAGGTTCCTCCATTTGGATCTATAGGATGGACCAAATCATGAGCACAACTTTGGCAAGTGGGAAACCTTAGGTCTTTCTTATCAATATGGTCCGAAGAGTGTAACAAGTACTTTGAAACAAGCATTTCAATTACAAACAAGTTTTTGGAAAGGTTCGGATAATCTTTCGATATTTTGGTCCAAAGAGGATTCCCAAAGAAGAGGTTCCTCCATTTGGATCTTTAGGATGGACCAAATCATGAGGACAACTTTCACAAGTGGGAAAACTTAGGTCTTTGGTATCAGTACGGTCCGAAGAGTGAAACAAGTACTTTGAAACAAGCATTTCAATTACAAACAAGTTTTTGGAGTGGTTCGGATAATCTTTCGATATTTTGGTCCAAAGAGGATTCCCAAAGAAGAGGTTCCTCCATTTGGATCTTTAGGATGGACCAAATCATGAGGACAACTTTGACAAGTGGGAAAATTTAGGTCTTTGGTATCAGTACGGTCCGAAGAGTGAAACAAGTAGTTTGAAACAAGCTTTTCAATTACCAACATGTTTTTGGAGTGGCTCGGATGCTCTTTCGATATTTTGGTCCAAACAAGATTCCCAAAGAAGAGGTTCTCCATTTGGATCTATAGGATGGACCAAATCATGAGCACAACTTTGACAAGTGGGAAACCTTAGGTCTTTCTTATCAATATGGTCCGAAGAGTGTAACAAGTACTTTGAAACAAGCATTTCAATTACAAACAAGTTTTTGGAAAGGTTCGGATAATCTTTCGATATTTTGGTCCAAAGAGGATTCCCAAAGAAGAGGTTCCTCCATTTGGATCTTTAGGATGGACCAAATCATGAGGACAACTTTGACAAGTGGGAAAACTTAGGTCTTTGGTATCAGTACGGTCCGAAGAGTGAAACAAGTACTTTGAAACAAGCTTTTCAATTACCAACAAGTTTTTGGAGTGGTTCGGATGCTCTTTCGATATTTTGGTCCAAACAGGATTCCGAAAGAAGAGGTTCTCCATTTGGATCAATAGGATGGACCAAATCATGAGCACAACTTTGACAAGTTAGAAAAATTTGATCTTTCTTATCAATATGGTTCGAAGAGTGAAACAAGGATTTCAATTTCAAGCAAGCTTTTGGAATGGTTCGGATCCTCTTTCGATATTTTGGTCTAAAGAGGAATCACGAGGAAAACTTTGACAAGTGGGAAACCTTAGGTCTTTGGTATCAATATGGTCCGAAAAGTGAAACAAGTACTTTGAAACAAGCTTTTCAATTACCAACAAGTTTTTGTAGTGGTTCAGATCCTCTTTCGATATTTTGGTCCAAAAAGGAACTCCAAAGAAGAGGTTCCTCCATTTGGATCTATACGATGGACCAAATCATGAGCACAATTTGACAAGTGTGAAACCTTAGGTTTTCCTTATTTATATGGTCCGAAGAGTGAAACAAGTACTTTGAAACAACCATTTCAATTACAAACAAGTTTTTGGAATGGTTCGGATCCTCTTTCGATATTTTGGACTAAAGAGGAATCACGAGGAAAACTTTGACAAGTGGGAAACCTTAGGTCTTTGGTATCAATATGGTCCGAAGAGTGAAACAAGTACTTTAAAACAAGCTTTTCAATTACCAACAAGTTTTTGTAGTGGTTCAGATCCTCATTCGATATTTTGGTCCAAAAAGGAAGTCCAAAGAAGAGGTTCCTCCATTTGGATCTATACGAGGGACCAAATCATGAGCACAATTTGACAAGTGTGAAACCTTAGGTTTTCCTTATTAATATGGTCCGAAGAGTGAAACAAGTACTTTGAAACAAGCATTTCAATTACAAACAAGTTTTTGGAATGGTTCGGATCCTCTTTCGATATTTTGGTCTAAAGAGGAATCACGAGGAAAACTTTGACAAGTGGGAAACCTTAGGTCTTTGGTATCAATATAGTCCGAAGAGTGAAATAAGTACTTTGAAACAAGCTTTTCAATTACAAACAAGTTTTTGTAGTGGTTCAGATCCTCTTTCGATATTTTGGTCCAAAAAGGAACTCCAAAGAAGAGGTTCCTCCATTTGGATCTATACGATGGACCAAATCATGAGCACAATTTGACAAGTGTGAAACCTTAGGTTTTCCTTATTAATATGGTCCGAAGAGTGAAACAAGTACTTTGAAACAAGCATTTCAATTACAAACAAGTTTTTGGAATGGTTCGGATCCTCTTTCGATATTTTGGACTAAAGAGGAATCACGAGGAAAACTTTGACAAGTGGGAAACCTTAGGTCTTTGGTATCAATATGGTCCGAAGAGTGAAACAAGTACTTTAAAACAAGCTTTTCAATTACCAACAAGTTTTTGTAGTGGTTCAGATCCTCATTCGATATTTTGGTCCAAAAAGGAAGTCCAAAGAAGAGGTTCCTCCATTTGGATCTATACGATGGACCAAATCATGAGCACAATTTGACAAGTGTGAAACCTTAGGTTTTCCTTATTAATATGGTCCGAAGAGTGAAACAAGTACTTTGAAACAAGCATTTCAATTACAAACAAGTTTTTGGAATGGTTCGGATCCTCTTTCGATATTTTGGTCTAAAGAGGAATCACGAGGAAAACTTTGACAAGTGGGAAACCTTAGGTCTTTGGTATCAATATGGTCCGAAGAGTGAAATAAGTACTTTGAAACAAGCTTTTCAATTACAAACAAGTTTTTGAAGTAGTTCGGATCCTCTTTCGATATTTTTTTCCAAATAGGATTCCCAAAGAAGAGGTTCCTCCATTTGGATCTATAGGATGGACCAAATCATGAGCACAACTTTGGCAAGTGGGAAACCTTAGGTCTTTCTTATCAATATGGTCCGAAGACTATAACAAGTACTTTGAAACAAGCATTTCAATTACAAACAATTTTTTGGAGTGGTTCGGATAATCTTTCGATATTTTGGTCCAAAGAGGATTCCCAAAGAAGAGGTTCCTCCATTTGGATCTTTAGGATGGACCAAATCATGAGGACAACTTTGACAAGTGGGAAAATTTAGGTCTTTGGTATCAGTACGGTCCGAAGAGAGAAACAAGTACTGTGAAACAAGCTTTTCAATTACCAACAAGTTTTTGGAGTGGTTCGGATGCTCTTTCGATATTTTGGTCCAAACAGGATTCCCAAAGAAGAGGTTCTCCATTTGGATCTATAGGATGGTGATATGAATTATGTAGCCTTGCATTTGAGGAATTCAAGCATCAAGAACACTTGCATTAAATGCACTTCAATTGCATTAATGGCAACCCAAGTTCATTTATTACAAGTCAAGTTAAGGTGCATTAACTACAACTCAAGATGCATTGATGATAACCCAAGCTTCATTCAAGACAACTCAAGCTTCATTCAAGGGAACTTAAGGCAACTCCAAGACAAGCATTAATGACCATTTACAAGCTTCAATTAGAGTTAAATATCAGTTTCAAATGTAACTTAAGTTACAAATTAAAATGGTGGCTGAATGTAACTTAAGTTTTTGCATTAAATTCGTAGGTTACATGCTAGGGACTTAATTGGGCTGATAGAGGATCATTATGAACGAAAATTACATGTCTTTTATGCCTATAAATAGGCTTTGTTTTAGCTATTGTAAATCAGATTTGAATGATGAATGAAATGTAGCATTTTTATGCACATGGAGAGCCTTGAGCCTCAACCCTTTGTAATCTTGCTTTAGATATCATGTTTAGAAACATTCAAGAGGGGAGTGATCAACCAACTTGTGGAGTGTTTCGAGTCATGAGATGAAGGAACGTAATTGTTTGGGTCCATTTCATGATTTTTAGATCACACAAGGCAATCTGTTTTCTAGCCTTTCCTTGGGGTTGTTTCAAATGGCATATGTGGGTTCTTTGGTTGTGATCTTTTTGGGTCCTTAGTTAAGTTTAAGGGTTCTTAAAGCATTTCGAAAGGGTTTTCGTATCATTTGGTATCAGAGCATCGGTTACGATTTTGTGGCGATCTCTAGAACAGGTTTTATCCAATCTATCCTTTTCTATTCTTGTTGTTTTCAATTCTGTCCTATCTTTTCGTTTCTGTCCAAGCATGAATTTTTCTTCATCTTTTCGTTCTGATCTTGTTTCTATCTTAAAGATCACATTCTGATCTTGAAAAAAAAAAAAAAAAAAGAGCTTTTCATTCAAGAGCACCGGTTTGTTCTTCTTGCAAATTCTTGAGGTTTTCTGAGTTTGATCCTTGAAATTCGTGTATATCTGATTGGAATGTGTTATTATATCAGTTATATGTCATAAACCATCAGTTACACATTCATTTTCACGAATTTAAAGTCCCAAAAATGGCTGAATTAAAAGTTTGTCAAAACTGCCCATTTTTGTAACTGCCGCATTTAATGCTTCTGTTTACTGTCCAAACCGTGTCATAAATTCCGAATTTGGTTATTTGTTCTGAATTTAAAAGTTTCATCTAACGGTTATCTTTCAATGATCAGAAGGTCACTTTGTCCAAATCATAACGGAAGTCATTCAATTCGGGGATTTGTTTTCTGTGCGCAGGGTTATCCTAAATTCCAGCACTTTGGTTTATGCACTTAAGTGTTATCAATTATGATCAAATTTTTGAAATTGGTCTTTTGTAAGCTCTTCATTACTGTTATATTTACATATATATGAGCTGGTTCTTTAAAAATCTTAGCCAATCTTCAATAAATTTGATTGCAAACACGAGTGGAACAAAGAGAGTTGTAAAAAGTGAGGGAGTGCTTGTAAGGTCCATTTTTTTTCTCTCTAACTTTCTTTTGCGGCAAAACTTTTTGATTCGAGGACGAATCATTTTGAAGAATGGGGGAATGATATGAATTATGTAGCCTTGCATTTGAGGAATTCAAGCATCAAGAACACTTGCATTAAATGCACTTCAATTGCATTAATGGCAACCCAAGTTCATTTATTACAAGTCAAGTTAAGGTGCATTAACTACAACTCAAGATGCATTGATAATAACCCAAGCTTCATTCAAGACAACTCAAGCTTCATTCAAGGGAACTTAAGGCAACTCCAAGACAAGCATTAATGACCATTTACAAGCTTCAATTAGAGTTAAATATCAGTTTCAAATGTAACTTAAGTTACAAATTAAAATGGTGGCTGAATGTAACTTAAGTTTTTGCATTAAATTCGTAGGTTACATGCTAGGGACTTAATTGGGCTGATAGAGGATCATTATGAACGAAAATTACATGTCTTTTATGCCTATAAATAGGCTTTGTTTTAGCTATTGTAAATCAGATTTGAATGATGAATGAAATGTAGCATTTTTATGCACATGGAGAGCCTTGAGCCTCAACCCTTTGTAATCTTGCTTTAGATTACATGTTTAGAAACATTCAAGAGGGGAGTGATCAACCAACTTGTGGAGTGTTTCGAGTCATGAGATGATGGAACGTAATTGTTTGGGTCCATTTCATGATTTTTAGATCACACAAGGCAATCTGTTTTCTAGCCTTTCCTTGGGGTTGTTTCAAATGGCATATGTGGGTTCTTTGGTTGTGATCTTTTTGGGTCCTTAGTTAAGTTTAAGGGTTCTTAAAGCATTTCGAAAGGGTTTTCGTATCAGATGGACCAAATTATGAGCACAACTTTGACAAGTTGGAAACCTTAGGTCATTCTCATCAATATAGTCCGAAAAGTGAAACAAGTACTTTGAAAATAGCATTTCAATTTCAAGCAAGTTTTTGGAATGGTTCGGATCCTCTTTCGATATTTTGGTCTAAAGAGGAATTACGAGGTAAACTTTGACAAGTGGGAAACTTTAGGTCTTTGGTATCAATATGGTCCGAAGAATGAAACAAGTACTTTTAAACAAGCTTTTCAATTACAAATAAGTTTTTGAAGTAGTTCGGATCCTCTTTCGATATTTTGTCCCAAATAGGATTCCCAAAGAAGAGGTTCCTCCATTTGGATCTATAGGATGGACCAAATCATGAGCACAACTTTGGCAAGTGGGAAACCTTAGGTCTTTCTTATCAATATGGTCCGAAGAGTGTAACAAGTACTTTGAAACAAGCATTTCAATTACAAACAAGTTTTTGGAAAGGTTCGGATAATCTTTCGATATTTCGGTCCAAAGAGGATTCCCAAAGAAGAGGTTCCTCCATTTGGATCTTTAGGATGGACCAAATCATGAGGACAACTTTGACAAGTGGGAAAATTTAGGTCTTTGGTATCAGTACGGTCCGAAGAGTGAAACAAGTACTTTGAAACAAGCTTTTCAATTACCAACAAGTTTTTGGAGTGGTTCGGATGCTCTTTCGATATTTTGGTCCAAACAGGATTCCCAAAGAAGAGGTTCTCCATTTGGATCTATAGGATGGACCAAATTATGAGCACAACTTTGACAAGTTGGAAACCTTAGGTCTTTCTTATCAATATGGTCCGAAGAGTGAAACAAGTACTTTGAAACAAGCATTTCAATTTCAAGCAGGTTTTTGGAATGGTTCAGATCCTCTTTCGATATTTTGGTCTAAAGAGGAATCACGAGGAAAACTTTGACAAGTGGGAAACCTTAGGTCTTTGGTATCAATATGGTCCGAAGAGTGAAACAAGTACTTTGAAACAAGCTTTTCAATTACCAACAAGTTTTTGTAGTGGTTCAGATCCTCTTTCGGTATTTTGGTCCAAAAAGGAACTCCAAAGAAGAGGTTCCTCCATTTGGATCTATACGATGGACCAAATCATGAGCACAACTTTGACAAGTGTGAAACCTTAGGTTTTCCTTATTAATATGGTCCGAAGAGTGAAACAAGTACTTTGAAACAAGCATTTCAATTACAAACAAGTTTTTGGAGTGGTTCGGATAATCTTTCGATATTTTGGTCCAAAGAGGATTCCCAAAGAAGAGGTTCCTCCATTTGGATCTTTAGGATGGACCAAATCATGAGGACAACTTTGACAAGTGGGAAAATTTAGGTCTTTGGTATCAGTACGGTCCGAAGAGTGAAACAAGTAGTTTGAAACAAGCTTTTCAATTACCAACATGTTTTTGGAGTGGCTCGGATGCTCTTTCGATATTTTGGTCCAAACAGGATTCCGAAAGAAGAGGTTCTCCATTTGGATCTATAGGATGGACCAAATCATGAGCACAACTTTGACAAGTGGGAAACCTTAGGTCTTTCTTATCAATATGGTCCGAAGAGTGTAACAAGTACTTTGAAACAAGCATTTCAATTACAAACAAGTTTTTGGAAAGGTTCGGATAATCTTTCGATATTTTGGTCCAAAGAGGATTCCCAAAGAAGAGGTTCCTCCATTTGGATCTTTAGGATGGACCAAATCATGAGTACAACTTTGACAAGTGGGAAAATTTAGGTCTTTGGTATCGATGCGGTCCGAAGAGTGAAACAAGTACTTTGAAACAAGCTTTTCAATTACCAACAAGTTTTTGGAGTGGTTCGGATGCTCTTTCGATATTTTGGTCCAAACAGGATTCCCAAAGAAGAGGTTCTCCATTTGGATCTATAGGATGGACCAAATTATGAGCACAACTTTGACAAGTTGGAAACCTTAGGTCTTTCTTATCAATATGGTCCGAAGAGTGAAACAAGTACTTTGAAACAAGCATTTCAATTTCAAGCAGGTTTTGGAATGGTTCGATCCTCTTTCGATATTTTGGTCTAAAGAGGAATCACGAGGAAAACTTTGACAAGTGGGAAACCTTAGGTCTTTGGTATCAATATGGTCCGAAGAGTGAAACAAGTACTTTGAAACAAGCTTTTCAATTACCAACAAGTTTTTGTAGTGGTTCAGATCCTCTTTCGGTATTTTGGTCCAAAAAGGAACTCCAAAGAAGAGGTTCCTCCATTTGGATCTATACGATGGACCAAATCATGAGCACAACTTTGACAAGTGTGAAACCTTAGGTTTTCCTTATTAATATGGTCCGAAGAGTGAAACAAGTACTTTGAAACAAGCATTTCAATTACAAACAAGTTTTTGGAGTGGTTCGGATAATCTTTCGATATTTTGGTCCAAAGAGGATTCCCAAAGAAGAGGTTCCTCCATTTGGATCTTTAGGATGGACCAAATCATGAGGACAACTTTGACAAGTGGGAAAATTTAGGTCTTTGGTATCAGATGCGGTCCGAAGAGTGAAACAAGTAGTTTGAAACAAGCTTTTCAATTACCAACATGTTTTTGGAGTGGCTCGGATGCTCTTTCGATATTTTGGTCCAAACAGGATTCCGAAAGAAGAGGTTCTCCATTTGGATCTATAGGATGGACCAAATCATGAGCACAACTTTGACAAGTGGGAAACCTTAGGTCTTTCTTATCAATATGGTCCGAAGAGTGTAACAAGTACTTTGAAACAAGCATTTCAATTACAAACAAGTTTTTGGAAAGGTTCGGATAATCTTTCGATATTTTGGTCCAAAGAGGATTCCCAAAGAAGAGGTTCCTCCATTTGGATCTTTAGGATGGACCAAATCATGAGTACAACTTTGACAAGTGGGAAAATTTAGGTCTTTGGTATCAGTACGGTCCGAAGAGTGAAACAAGTACTTTGAAACAAGCTTTTCAATTACCAACAAGTTTTTGGAGTGGTTCGGATGCTCTTTCGATATTTTGGTCCAAACAGGATTCCCAAAGAAGAGGTTCTCCATTTGGATCTATAGGATGGACCAAATTATGAGCACAACTTTGACAAGTTGGAAACCTTAGGTCTTTCTTATCAATATGGTCCGAAGAGTGAAACAAGTACTTTGAAACAAGCATTTCAATTTCAAGCAGGTTTTTGGAATGGTTCAGATCCTCTTTCGATATTTTGGTCTAAAGAGGAATCACGAGGAAAACTTTGACAAGTGGGAAACCTTAGGTCTTTGGTATCAATATGGTCCGAAGAGTGAAACAAGTACTTTGAAACAAGCTTTTCAATTACCAACAAGTTTTTGTAGTGGTTCAGATCCTCTTTCGGTATTTTGGTCCAAAAAGGAACTCCAAAGAAGAGGTTCCTCCATTTGGATCTATACGATGGACCAAATCATGAGCACAACTTTGACAAGTGTGAAACCTTAGGTTTTCCTTATTAATATGGTCCGAAGAGTGAAACAAGTACTTTGAAACAAGCATTTCAATTACAAACAAGTTTTTGGAGTGGTTCGGATAATCTTTCGATATTTTGGTCCAAAGAGGATTCCCAAAGAAGAGGTTCCTCCATTTGGATCTTTAGGATGGACCAAATCATGAGGACAACTTTGACAAGTGGGAAAATTTAGGTCTTTGGTATCAGTACGGTCCGAAGAGTGAAACAAGTAGTTTGAAACAAGCTTTTCAATTACCAACATGTTTTTGGAGTGGCTCGGATGCTCTTTCGATATTTTGGTCCAAACAGGATTCCGAAAGAAGAGGTTCTCCATTTGGATCTATAGGATGGACCAAATCATGAGCACAACTTTGACAAGTGGGAAACCTTAGGTCTTTCTTATCAATATGGTCCGAAGAGTGTAACAAGTACTTTGAAACAAGCATTTCAATTACAAACAAGTTTTTGGAAAGGTTCGGATAATCTTTCGATATTTTGGTCCAAAGAGGATTCCCAAAGAAGAGGTTCCTCCATTTGGATCTTTAGGATGGACCAAATCATGAGTACAACTTTGACAAGTGGGAAAATTTAGGTCTTTGGTATCAGTACGGTCCGAAGAGTGAAACAAGTACTTTGAAACAAGCTTTTCAATTACCAACAAGTTTTTGGAGTGGTTCGGATGCTCTTTCGATATTTTGGTCCAAACAGGATTCCCAAAGAAGAGGTTCTCCATTTGGATCTATAGGATGGACCAAATTATGAGCACAACTTTGACAAGTTGGAAACCTTAGGTCTTTCTTATCAATATGGTCCGAAGAGTGAAACAAGTACTTTGAAACAAGCATTTCAATTTCAAGCAGGTTTTTTGAATGGTTCAGATCCTCTTTCGATATTTTGGTCTAAAGAGGAATCACGAGGAAAACTTTGACAAGTGGGAAACCTTAGGTCTTTGGTATCAATATGGTCCGAAGAGTGAAACAAGTACTTTGAAACAAGCTTTTCAATTACCAACAAGTTTTTGTAGTGGTTCAGATCCTCTTTCGGTATTTTGGTCCAAAAAGGAACTCCAAAGAAGAGGTTCCTCCATTTGGATCTATACGATGGACCAAATCATGAGCACAACTTTGACAAGTGTGAAACCTTAGGTTTTCCTTATTAATATGGTCCGAAGAGTGAAACAAGTACTTTGAAACAAGCATTTCAATTACAAACAAGTTTTTGGAGTGGTTCGGATAATCTTTCGATATTTTGGTCCAAAGAGGATTCCCAAAGAAGAGGTTCCTCCATTTGGATCTTTAGGATGGACCAAATCATGAGGACAACTTTGACAAGTGGGAAAATTTAGGTCTTTGGTATCAGTACGGTCCGAAGAGTGAAACAAGTAGTTTGAAACAAGCTTTTCAATTACCAACATGTTTTTGGAGTGGCTCGGATGCTCTTTCGATATTTTGGTCCAAACAAGATTCCCAAAGAAGAGGTTCTCCATTTGGATCTATAGGATGGACCAAATCATGAGCACAACTTTGACAAGTGGGAAACCTTAGGTCTTTCTTATCAATATGGTCCGAAGAGTGTAACAAGTACTTTGAAACAAGCATTTCAATTACAAACAAGTTTTTGGAAAGGTTCGGATAATCTTTCGATATTTTGGTCCAAAGAGGATTCCCAAAGAAGAGGTTCCTCCATTTGGATCTTTAGGATGGACCAAATCATGAGTACAACTTTGACAAGTGGGAAAATTTAGGTCTTTGGTATCGATGCGGTCCGAAGAGTGAAACAAGTACTTTGAAACAAGCTTTTCAATTACCAACAAGTTTTTGGAGTGGTTCGGATGCTCTTTCGATATTTTGGTCCAAACAGGATTCCCAAAGAAGAGGTTCTCCATTTGGATCTATAGGATGGACCAAATTATGAGCACAACTTTGACAAGTTGGAAACCTTAGGTCTTTCTTATCAATATGGTCCGAAGAGTGAAACAAGTACTTTGAAACAAGCATTTCAATTTCAAGCAGGTTTTTGGAATGGTTCAGATCCTCTTTCGATATTTTGGTCTAAAGAGGAATCACGAGGAAAACTTTGACAAGTGGGAAACCTTAGGTCTTTGGTATCAATATGGTCCGAAGAGTGAAACAAGTACTTTGAAACAAGCTTTTCAATTACCAACAAGTTTTTGTAGTGGTTCAGATCCTCTTTCGGTATTTTGGTCCAAAAAGGAACTCCAAAGAAGAGGTTCCTCCATTTGGATCTATACGATGGACCAAATCATGAGCACAACTTTGACAAGTGTGAAACCTTAGGTTTTCCTTATTAATATGGTCCGAAGAGTGAAACAAGTACTTTGAAACAAGCATTTCAATTACAAACAAGTTTTTGGAGTGGTTCGGATAATCTTTCGATATTTTGGTCCAAAGAGGATTCCCAAAGAAGAGGTTCCTCCATTTGGATCTTTACGATGGACCAAATCATGAGGACAACTTTGACAAGTGGGAAAATTTAGGTCTTTGGTATCAGTACGGTCCGAAGAGTGAAACAAGTAGTTTGAAACAAGCTTTTCAATTACCAACATGTTTTTGGAGTGGCTCGGATGCTCTTTCGATATTTTGGTCCAAACAAGATTCCCAAAGAAGAGGTTCTCCATTTGGATCTATAGGATGGACCAAATCATGAGCACAACTTTGACAAGTGGGAAACCTTAGGTCTTTCTTATCAATATGGTCCGAAGAGTGTAACAAGTACTTTGAAACAAGCATTTCAATTACAAACAAGTTTTTGGAAAGGTTCGGATAATCTTTCGATATTTTGGTCCAAAGAGGATTCCCAAAGAAGAGGTTCCTCCATTTGGATCTTTAGGATGGACCAAATCATGAGTACAACTTTGACAAGTGGGAAAATTTAGGTCTTTGGTATCAGTACGGTCCGAAGAGTGAAACAAGTACTTTGAAACAAGCTTTTCAATTACCAACAAGTTTTTGGAGTGGTTCGGATGCTCTTTCGATATTTTGGTCCAAACAGGATTCCCAAAGAAGAGGTTCTCCATTTGGATCTATAGGATGGACCAAATTATGAGCACAACTTTGACAAGTTGGAAACCTTAGGTCTTTCTTATCAATATGGTCCAGAAGAGTGAAACAAGTACTTTGAAACAAGCATTTCAATTTCAAGCAGGTTTTTGGAATGGTTCAGATCCTCTTTCGATATTTTGGTCTAAAGAGGAATCACGAGGAAAACTTTGACAAGTGGGAAACCTTAGGTCTTTGGTATCAATATGGTCCGAAGAGTGAAACAAGTACTTTGAAACAAGCTTTTCAATTACCAACAAGTTTTTGTAGTGGTTCAGATCCTCTTTCGGTATTTTGGTCCAAAAAGGAACTCCAAAGAAGAGGTTCCTCCATTTGGATCTATACGATGGACCAAATCATGAGCACAACTTTGACAAGTGTGAAACCTTAGGTTTTCCTTATTAATATGGTCCGAAGAGTGAAACAAGTACTTTGAAACAAGCATTTCAATTACAAACAAGTTTTTGGAGTGGTTCGGATAATCTTTCGATATTTTGGTCCAAAGAGGATTCCCAAAGAAGAGGTTCCTCCATTTGGATCTTTAGGATGGACCAAATCATGAGGACAACTTTGACAAGTGGGAAAATTTAGGTCTTTGGTATCAGTACGGTCCGAAGAGTGACACAAGTACTTTGAAACAAGCATTTCAATTACCAACAAGTTTTTGGAGTGGTTCGGATGCTCTTTCGATATTTTGGTCCAAACAAGATTCCCAAAGAAGAGGTTCTCCATTTGGATCTATAGGATGGACCAAATTATGAGCACAACTTTCACAAGTTGGAAACCTTAGGTCTTTCTCATCAATATGGTCCGAAGAGTGAAACAAGTACTTTGAAACAAGCATTTCAATTTGAAGCAAGTTTTTGGAATGGTTCGGATCCTCTTTCGATATTTTGGTCTAAAGAGGAATTACGAGGTAAACTTTGACAAGTGGGAAACCTTAGGTCTTTGGTATCAATATGGTCCGAAGAAAGAAACAAGTACTTTGAAACAAGCTTTTCAATTAAAAATAAGTTTTTGAAGTAGTTTGGAACCTCTTTCGATATTTTGTTCCAAATAGTATTCCCAAAGAAGAGGTTCCTCCATTTGGATCTATAGGATGGACCAAATCATGAGCACAACTTTGGCAAGTGGGAAACCTTAGGTCTTTCTTATCAATATGGTCCGAAGAGTGTAACAAGTACTTTGAAACAAGCATTTCAATTACAAACAAGTTTTTGGAAAGGTTCGGATAATCTTTCGATATTTTGGTCCAAAGAGGATTCCCAAAGAAGAGGTTCCTCCATTTGGATGTTTAGGATGGACCAAATCATGAGGACAACTTTGACAAGTGGGAAAATTTAGGTCTTTGGTATCAGTACGGTCCGAAGAGTGAAACAAGTACTTTGAAACAAGCTTTTCAATTACCAACAAGTTTTTGGAGTGGTTCGGATGCTCTTTCGATATTTTGGTCCAAACAGGATTCCCAAAGAAGAGGTTCTCCATTTGGATCTATAGGATGGACCAAATTATGAGCACAACTTTGACAAGTTGGAAACCTTAGGTCTTTCTTATCAATATGGTCCGAAGAGTGTAACAAGTACTTTGAAACAAGCATTTCAATTTCAAGCAGGTTTTTGGAATGGTTCAGATCCTCTTTCGATATTTTGGTCTAAAGAGGAATCACGAGGAAAACTTTGACAAGTGGGAAACCTTAGGTCTTTGGTATCAATATGGTCCGAAGAGTGAAACAAGTACTTTGAAATAAGCTTTTCAATTACAAACAAGTTTTTGAAGTAGTTCGGATCCTCTTTCGATATTTTTTTCCAAATAGGATTCCCAAAAAAGAGGTTCCTCCATTTGGATCTATAGGATGGACCAAATCATGAGCACAACTTTGGCAAGTGGGAAACCTTAGGTCTTTCTGATCAATATGGTCAGAAGAGTGTAACAAGTACTTTGAAACAAGCATTTCAATTATAAACAAGTTTTTGGAGTGGTTCGGATAATCTTTCGATATTTTGGTCCAAAGAGGATTCCCAAAGAAGAGGTTCCTCCATTTGGATCTTTAGGATGGACCAAATCATGAGGACAACTTTGACAAGTGGGAAAATTTAGGTCTTTGGTATCAGTACGGTCCGAAGAGTGAAACAAGTACTGTGAAACAAGCTTTTCAATTACCAACAAGTTTTTGGAGTGGTTCGGATGCTCTTTCGATATTTTGGTCCAAACAGGATTCCCAAAGAAGAGGTTCTCCATTTGGATCTATAGGATGGACCAAATTATGAGCACAACTTTGACAAGTTGGAAACCTTAGGTCTTTCTCATCAATATAGTCCGAAAAGTGAAACAAGTACTTTGAAAATAGCATTTCAATTTCAAGCAAGTTTTTGGAATGGTTCGGATCCTCTTTCGATATTTTGGTCTAAACAGGAATTACGAGGTAAACTTTGACAAGTGGGAAACCTTAGGTCTTTGGTATCAATATGGTCCGAAGAGTGAAACAGGTACTTTTAAACAAGCTTTTCAATTACAAATAAGTTTTTGAAGTAGTTCGGATCCTCTTTCGATATTTTGTCCCAAATAGGATTCCCAAAGAAGAGGTTCCTCCATTTGGATCTATAGGATGGACCAAATCATGAGCACAACTTTGGCAAGTGGGAAACCTTAGGTCTTTCTTATCAATATGGTCCGAAGAGTGTAACAAGTACTTTGAAACAAGCATTTCAATTACAAACAAGTTTTTGGAGTGGTTCGGATAATCTTTCGATATTTTGGTCCAAAGAGGATTCCCAAAGAAGAGGTTCCTCCATTTGGATCTTTAGGATGGACCAAATCATGAGGACAACTTTGACAAGTGGGAAAATTTAGGTCTTTGGTATCAGTACGGTCCGAAGAGTGAAACAAGTACTTTGAAACAAGCTTTTCAATTACCAACAAGTTTTTGGAGTTGTTCGGATGCTCTTTCGATATTTTGGTCCAAACAGGATTCCCAAAGAAGAGGTTCTCCATTTGGATCTATAGGATGGACCAAATCATGAGCACAACTTTGACAAGTTAGAAACCTTAGATCTTTCTTATCAATATGGTTCGAAGAGTGAAACAAGTACTTTGAAACAAGCATTTCAATTACAAGCAAGTTTTCGGAATGGTTCGGATCCTCTTTCGATATTTTGGTGTAAAGAGGAATCACGAGGAAAACTTTGACAAGTGGGAAACCTTAGGTCTTTGGTATCAATATGGTCCGAAGAGTGAAACAAGTACTTTGAAACAAGCTTTTCAATCACCAACAAGTTTTTGTAGTGGTTCAGATCCTCATTCGGTATTTTGGTTCAAAAAGGAACTCCAAAGAAGAGGTTCCTCCATTTGGATGTATACGAATGACCAAATTATGAGCACAACTTTGACAAGTTGGAAACCTTAGGTCTTTCTTATCAATATGGTCCGAAGAGTGAAACAAGTACTTTGAAACAAGCATTTCAATTTCAAGCAAGTTTTCGGAATGGTTCGGATCCTCTTTCGATATTTTGATCTAAAGAGGAATCACGAGGAAAACTTTGACAAGTGGGAAACCTTAGATCTTTGGTATCAATATGGTCCGAAGAGTGAAACAAGTACTTTAAAACAAGCTTTTCAATTACCAACAAGTTTTTGTAGTGGTTCAGATCCTCTTTCGGTATTTTGTTCAAAAAGGAACTCCAAAGAAAAGGTTCCTCCATTTGGATCTATACGAATGACCAAATTATGAGCACAACTTTGACAAGTTGGAAACCTTAGGTCTTTCTTATCAATATGGTCCGAAGAGTGAAACAAGTAGTTTGAAACAAGCATTTCAATTTCAAGCAAGTTTTTGGAATGGTTCGGAACGTCTTTCGATATTTTGGTCTGAAGAGGAATCACGAGGAAAACTTTGACAAGTGGGAAACCTTAGGTCTTCGGCATCAATATGGTCCGAAGAGTGAAACAAGTACTTTGAAACAAGCTTTTCAATTACAAACAAGTTTTTGAAGTAGTTCGGATCCTCTTTCGATATTTTTTTCCAAATAGGATTCCCAAAGAAGAGGTTCCTCCATTTGGATCTATAGGATGGACCAAGTCATGAGCACAACTTTGGCAAGTGGGAAACCTTAGGTCTTTCTTATCAATATTGTCCGAAGAGTGTAACAAGTACTTTGAAACAAGCATTTCAATTACAAACAAGTTTTTGGAGTGGTTCGGATAATCTTTCGATATTTTGGTCCAAAGAGGATTCCCAAAGAAGAGGTTCCTCTATTTGGATCTTTAGGATGGACCAAATCATGAGGACAACTTTGACAAGTGGGAAAATTTAGGTCTTTGGTATCAGTACGGTCCGAAGAGTGAAACAAGTAGTTTGAAACAAGCTTTTCAATTACCAACATGTTTTTGGAGTGGCTCGGATGCTCTTTCGATATTTTGGTCCGAACAGGATTCCGAAAGAAGAGGTTCTCCATTTGAATCTATAGGATGGACCAAATCATGAGCACAACTTTGACAAGTTAGAAACCTTAGATCT
Source organism: Gynostemma pentaphyllum (assembly GCA_028015215.1). Classification (NCBI taxonomy): domain Eukaryota; kingdom Viridiplantae; phylum Streptophyta; class Magnoliopsida; order Cucurbitales; family Cucurbitaceae; genus Gynostemma; species Gynostemma pentaphyllum. The sequence goes on along the minus strand of CM051355.1, from coordinate 41,262,573 downwards.
TTCTTATCAATATGGTTCGAAGAGTGAAACAAGTACTTTGAAACAAGCATTTCAATTTCAAGCAAGTTTTTGGAATGGTTCGGATCCTCTTTCGATATTTTGGTCTAAAGAGGAATCACGAGGAAAACTTTGACAAGTGGGAAACCTTAGGTCTTTGGTATCAATATGGTCCGAAGAGTGAAACAAGTACTTTGAAACAAGCTTTTCAATTACCAACAAGTTTTTGTAGTGGTTCAGATCCTCTTTCGGTATTTTGGTCCAAAAAGGAACTCCAAAGAAGAGGTTCCTCCATTTGGATCTATATAGGATGGACCAAATCATGAGCACAACTTTGACAAGTGTGAAACCTTAGGTTTTCCTTATTAATATGGTCCGAAGAGTGAAACAAGTACTTTGAAACAAGCATTTCAATTACAAACAAGTTTTTGGAATGGTTCGAATCCTCTTTCGATATTTTGGTCTAAAGAGGAATCACGAGGAAAACTTTGACAAGTGGGAAACCTTAGGTCTTTGGTATCAATATGGTCCGAAGACTGAAACAGGTACTTTGAAACAAGCTTTTCAATTACAGACAAGTTTTTGAAGTAGTTCGGATCCTCTTTCGATATTTTGGTCCAAACAGGATTCCCAAAGAAGAGGTTCCTCCATTTGGATCTATAGGATGGACCAAATCATGAGCACAACTTTGGCAAGTGGGAAACCTTAGGTCTTTCTTATCAATATGGTCCGAAGAGTGTAACAAGTACTTTGAAACAAGCATTTCAATTACAAACAAGTTTTTGGAGTGGTTCGGATAATCTTTCGATATTTTGGTCCAAAGAGGATTCCCAAACAAGAGGTGATAAGGCAAACTCAAATGTCAAGTTCAAACACCCGATGCTATTATACTTAGCATGAACCCTTGAAGCATGAATTCAAACCCTCCCTAACTATTCGATTTCAACCGTAAGGAAAGGCTAGAAACAGATTGCCCTATGCGATCTAAAAATCATTTAACGGGCAAACATTTACGTTCCATCATCTCATGACTCGAAACACTCCACAAGTTGGTTGATCACTCCCCTCTTGAATGTTTCTAAACATGTAATCTAAAGCAAGATTACAAAGGGTGAGGCTCAAGGCTCTCAACGTGCATAAAAATGATACATTTCATTCAATCTTTTGAATCTGTCAAGTCTTACAAGTCTTCCTTACATTGGCTGATACATGGCCTATTTATAGGCTTAAAATACAATGCAATTTCGTTCATAATACTCCTATAACAGCCCAATTAAGTCCCTAGCATGAAAGCTACGAATTTAAAGCAAAAACTTAAGTTACATCTACCACCATTTAATTTGTAACTTAAAATACAACTATTACAATTGAAACTGATATTTAAACTCTAAATTACGCTCTTAAAACTTCATAAAAGCATGTCTTGATATTGCTTTGAGTTCCCTTGAATGAAGCATTGAATTGTCATAAATGCATCTAGAGTTGTCATCAATGCTACTACACTTGATGCTTGAGTTGTCATAAATACATCATGAGTGCATTTAATGCAACTTGAGTTGTCATCAATGCACGTACTCTTTAAGCTCGAATTCCTTAAATGCATGGCTACATAATTCATATCAAGAGGTTCCTCCATTTGGATCTTTAGGATGGACCAAATCATGAGGACAACTTTGACAAAAGGGAAACTTTAGGTCTTTGGTATCAGTACGGTCCGAAGAGTGAAACAAGTACTTTGAAACAGGCTTTTCAATTACCAACAAGTTTTTGGAGTGGTTCGGATGCTCTTTCGATATTTTGGTCCAAACAGGATTCCCAAAGAAGAGGTTCTCCATTTGGATCTATAGGATGGACCAAATTATGAGCACAACTTTGACAAGTTGGAAACCTTAGGTCTTTCTTATCAATATGGTCCGAAGAGTGAAACAAGTACTTTGAAACAAGCATTTCAATTTCAAGCAAGTTTTTGGAATGGTTCGGAACCTCTTTCGATATTTTGGTCTGAAGAGGAATCACGAGGAAAACTTTGACAAGTGGGAAACCTTAGGTCTTTGGCATCAATATGGTCCGAAGAGTGAAACAAGTACTTTGAAACAAGCTTTTCAATTACAAACAAGTTTTTGAACTAGTTCGGATCCTCTTTCGATATTTTTTTCCAAATAGGATTCCCAAAGAAGAGGTTCCTCCATTTGGATCTATAGGATGGACCAAATCATGAGCACAACTTTGGCAAGTGGGAAACCTTAGGTCTTTCTTATCAATATGGTCCGAAGAGTGTAACAAGTACTTTGAAACAAGCATTTCAATTACAAACAAGTTTTTGGAGTGGTTCGGATAATCTTTCGATATTTTGGTCCAAAGAGGATTCCCAAAGAAGAGGTTCCTCCATTTGGATCTTTAGGATGGACCAAATCATGAGGACAACTTTGACAAGTGGGAAAATTTAGGTCTTTGGTATCAGTACGGTCCGAAGAGTGAAACAAGTACTTTGAAACAAGCTTTTCAATTACCAACAAGTTTTTGGAGTGGTTCGGATGCTCTTTCGATATTTTGGTCCAAACAGGATTCCCAAAGAAGAGGTTCTCCATTTGGATCTATAGGATGGACCAAATCATGAGCACAACTTTGACAAGTTAGAAACCTTAGATCTTTCTTATCAATATGGTTCGAAGAGTGAAACAAGTACTTTGAAACAAGCATTTTAATTACAAACAAATTTTTGGAATGGTTCGGATCATCTTTCCATATTTTGGTGTAAAGAGGAATCACGAGGAAAAATTTGACAAGTGGGAAACCTTAGATCTTTGGTATCAATATGGTCCAAACACTGAAACAGGTACTTTGAAACAAGCTTTTCAATTACAAACAAGTTTTTGAAGTGGTTCGGATCCTCATTCGATATTTTGGTCCAAACAGGATTCCCAAAGAAGAGGTTCCTCCATTTGGATCTATAGGGTGGACCAAATCATGAGCACAACTTTGGCAAGTGGGAAACCTTAGGTCTTTCTTATCAATATGGTCCGAAGAGTGTAACAAGTGCTTTGAAACAAGCATTTCAATTACAAACAAGTTTTTGGAGTGGTTCGGATAATCTTTCGATATTTTGATCCAAAGAGGATTCCCAAAGAAGAGGTTCCTCCATTTGGATCTTTAGGATGGTTCAAATCATTAGGACAACTTTGACAAGTGGGAAAATTTAGGTCTTTGGTATCAGTACGATCCGAAGAGTGAAACAAGTACTTTGAAACAAGCTTTTCAATTACCAACAAGTTTTTGTAGTGGTTCGGATGAATATTTTGGTCCAAACAAGATTCCCAAAGAATAGGTTCTCCATTTGGATCTATAGGATGGAGCAAATCATGAGCAGAAATTTGACAAGTTGGAAACCTTAGGTCTTTCTTATCAATATGGTCCGAAGAGTGAAACAAGTACTTTGAAACAAGCATTTTAATTTCAAGCAAGTTTTTGGAATGGTTCGGATCCTCTTTCGATATTTTGGTCTAAAGAGGAATCACGAGGAAAACTTTGACTAGTGGGAAACCTTAGGTCTTTTGATATGAATTATGTAGCCATGCATTTAAGGAATTCAAGCTTAAAGAGTACATGCATTGATGACAACTCAAGTTGCATTAAATGCACTCAAGACGTATTTATGACAGCTCAAGCTTGAAGTGTAGTAGCATTGATGACAACTCTAGATGCATTTATGACAACCCAAGCTTCATTCGAGGCAACTTAAAGATTCATTCAAGATAACTTCAATACACTTCAAGACAAGCATTACTGGCATTTAAAAGCTACTTTTAAGCATCATGTATCAGTTTCAATTGTTTTAGATGTATTGTAAGTTACAAAGTAGTAGTGGCAGATTGTAACTCATGTTTTAGCTTTAATTTCGGGGGTTACAAGCTAGGGACATCATGGGGCTGTTAGGGAGCATTATGAACGAAATTTACATGTCTTTTATGCCTATAAATAGGCTTTGTTTTAGCTATTGTAAATCAGATTTGAATGATGAATGAAATGTAGCATTTTTATGCACATGGAGAGCCTTGAGCCTCAACCCTTTGTAATCTTGCTTTAGATTACATGTTTAGAAACATTCAAGAGGGGAGTGATCAACCAACTTGTGGAGTGTTTCGAGTCATGAGATGATGGAACGTAATTGTTTGGGTCCATTTCATGATTTTTAGATCACACAAGGCAATCTGTTTTCTAGCCTTTCCTTGGGGTTGTTTCAAATGGCATATGTGGGTTCTTTGGTTGTGATCTTTTTGGGTCCTTAGTTAAGTTTAAGGGTTCTTAAAGCATTTCAAAAGGGTTTTCGTATCATTTGGTATCAGAGCATCGGTTACGATTTTGTGGCGATCTCTAGAACAGGTTTTATCCAATCTATCCTTTTCTATTCTTGTTGTTTTCAATTCTGTCCTATCCTTTCGTTTTTGTCCTAGCATGAATTTGTCTTCATCTTTTCATTCTGATCTTGTTTCTATCTTAAAGATCACATTCTGATCTTGAAAAAAAAAGAAAAAAAAAACAAAGCTTTGCATCCAAGAGCACCAAATCTGTTCATCTTGTGTTCATCTAGCAAGTTCTTGATTTTCTGAGTTTGATCCTTAAAATTCGTGTATATCTGATTGGAATGTGTTATTATATCAGTTATATGTTATAAAACATCAGTTACAAGTCATATTACACAATCCTTGATCTCTAAAAACGTTTGAAATTCAAATTTGCCAAAACTGCCCATTTTTGTAACCGCCGCATTTAATGCTGCTGTTTTGTGTCGAAATTGTTTCATAACGTCCGAATTTACTTGTTTGTCCTGAAGAGAAAATATTTATCATCTTGTTATAATTCAAATATCAGAAGGGCTCATAGTCAAATTCGTAACCAAAAATATTCAAATATTGGGATTCAATTCAGTGCGCAGATGGCTCGTAAATTGCAACACCTTATCTCCGTTGATTGGTGTTATCATTTGTGATTGAATTTCTGAGTTTGGCCAATATTAAGCTCTTCATAACAGAGATATTAACCTATATATGGGCTGCTTCTCTTAAAGTAAAGGCCAATCTTGAAGGAAATTTGAGCGCAAACACGATTGGAACAAAGAGAGTTGTAAAAAAGGAGGGAGTGCTTGTAAGGTCCAATTTTTGTGTTTTCTCTCTAACTTTCTTTTGCAGCCACACTTTTTGATTCGAGGACGAATCATTTTGAAGAATGGGGGAATGATATGAATTATGTAGCCATGCATTTAAGGAATTCAAGCTTAAAGAGTACATGCATTGATGACAACTCAAGTTGCATTAAATGCACTCAAGACGTATTTATGACAGCTCAAGCTTGAAGTGTAGTAGCATTGATGACAACTCTAGATGCATTTATGACAACCCAAGCTTCATTCGAGGCAACTTAAAGATTCATTCAAGATAACTTCAATACACTTCAAGACAAGCATTACTGGCATTTAAAAGCTACTTTTAAGCATCATGTATCAGTTTCAATTGTTTTAGATGTATTGTAAGTTACAAAGTAGTAGTGGCAGATTGTAACTCATGTTTTAGCTTTAATTTCGGGGGTTACAAGCTAGGGACATCATGGGGCTGTTAGGGAGCATTATGAACGAAATTTACATGTCTTTTATGCCTATAAATAGGCTTTGTTTTAGCTATTGTAAATCAGATTTGAATGATGAATGAAATGTAGCATTTTTATGCACATGGAGAGCCTTGAGCCTCAACCCTTTGTAATCTTGCTTTAGATTACATGTTTAGAAACATTCAAGAGGGGAGTGATCAACCAACTTGTGGAGTGTTTCGAGTCATGAGATGATGGAACGTAATTGTTTGGGTCCATTTCATGATTTTTAGATCACACAAGGCAATCTGTTTTCTAGCCTTTCCTTGGGGTTGTTTCAAATGGCATATGTGGGTTCTTTGGTTGTGATCTTTTTGGGTCCTTAGTTAAGTTTAAGGGTTCTTAAAGCATTTCGAAAGGGTTTTCGTATCATCTTTGGTATCAATATGGTCTGGAGAGTGAAACAAGTACTTTGAAAAAAAACTTTTCAATTACCAACAAGTTTTTGTAGTGGTTCGGATCCTCTTTCGATATTTTGTTCCAAACAGGATTTCCAAAGAAAAGGTTCCTCCATTTGGATCTATAGGATGGACCAAATCATGAGCACAACTTTGACAAGTGCGAAACCTTAGGTTTTCCTTATTAATATGATCCGAAGAGTGAAACAAGTACTTTGAAACAAGCATTTCAATTACAAACAAGTTTTTGGAATGGTTCGGATCCTCTTTCGATATTTTGGTCTAAAGAGGAATCATGAGGAAAACTTTGACAAGTGGGAAACCTTAGGTCTTTGGTATCAATATGGTTCGAAGACTGAAATAGGTACTTTGAAACAAGCTTTTCAATTACAAACAAGTTTTTGAAGTAGTTCGGATCCTCTTTCGATATTTTGGTCCAAACAGGATTCCCAAAAAAGAGGTTCCTCCATTTGGATCTATAGGATGGACCAAATCATGAGCACAACTTTGGCAAGTGGGAAACCTTAGTTCTTTCTTATCAATATGGTCCGAAGAGTATAACAAGTACTTGAAAATAAGCATTTCAAATACAAACAAGTTTTTGGAGTGGTTCGGATAATCTTTCAATATTTTGGTCCAAAGAGGATTCCCAAAGAAGAGGTTCCTCCATTTGGATCTTTAGGATGGACCAAATCATGAGGACAACTTTGACAAGTGGGAAACTTTAGGTCTTTGGAATCAGTACGGTCCGAAGAGTGAAACAAGTACTTTGAAACAAGCTTTTCAATTACCAACAAGTTTTTGGAGTGGTTCGGATGCTCTTTCGATATTTTGGTCCAAACAGGATTCCCAAAGAAGAGGTTCTCCATTTGGATCTATAGGTTGGACCAAATTATGGGCACAACTATGACAAGTTGGAAACCTTAAATCTTTCTTATCAATATGGTCCGAAGAGTGAAACAAGTACTTTGAAACAAGCATTTTAATCTCAAGCAAGTTTTTGGAATGGTTCGGATCCTCTTTCGATATTTTTGTCAAAAGAGGAATCACGAGGAAAACTTTGACAAGTGGGAAACCTTAGGTCTTTGGTATCAATATGGTCCAAACACTGAAACAGGTACTTTGAAACAAGCTTTTCAATTACAAACAAGTTTTTGAAGTGGTTCGGATCCTCATTCGATATTTTGGTCCAAACAGGATTCCCAAAGAAGAGGTTCCTCCATTTGGATCTATAGGATGGACCAAATCCTGAGCACACGTTTGGCAAGTGGGAAACCTTAGGTCTTTCTTATCAATATGGTCCGAAGAGTGAAACAAGTACTTTGAAACAAGCATTTCAATTACAAATAAGTTTTTGGAGTGGTTCGGATAATCTTTCGATATTTTGGTCCAAAGAGGATTCCCAAAGAAGAGGTTCCTCCATTTGGATCTTTAGAATGGACTAAATCATGAGGACAACTTTGACAAGTGGGAAACCTTAGGTCTTTGGTATCAATATGGTCCGAAGAGTGAAACAAGTACTTTGAAACAAGCTTTTCAATTACAAATAAGTTTTTGGAGTGGTTCGGATAATCTTTCGATATTTTGGTCCAAAGAGGATTCCCAAAGAAGAGGTTCCTCCATTTGGATCTTTAGAATGGACTAAATCATGAGGACAACTTTGACAAGTGGGAAACCTTAGGTCTTTGGTATCAATATGGTCCGAAGAGTGAAACAAGTACTTTGAAACAAGCTTTTCAATTTCCAACAAGTTTTTGGAGTGGTTCGGATCCTCTTTCGATATTTTGGTCCAAACAGGATTCCCGAAGAAGAGGTTCCTCCATTTGGATCTATAGGATGGACCAAATAATGAGCACAACTTTGACAAGTGCGAAAGCTTAGGTTTTTCTTATCAATATGGTCCGAAGAGTGAAACAAGTACTTTGAAACAAGCATTTCAATTACAAACAAGTTTTTGGAATGGTTCGGATCCTCTTTCGATATTTTGGTCTAAAGAGGAATCACGAGAAAAAATTTGACAAGTGGGAAACCTTAGGTCTTTGGTATCAATACGGTTCGAAGACTGAAACAGGTACTTTGAAACAAGCTTTTCAATTGCAAACAAGTTTTTGAAGTAGTTCGTATCCTCTTTCGATATTTTGGTCCAAACAGGATTCTCAAAGAAGAGGTTCCTCCATTTGGATCTATATGTTGAACCAAATCATGAGCACAACTTTGGCAAGTGGGAAACCTTAGGTCTTTCTTATCAATATGGTCCAAAGAGTGTAACAAGTACTTTGAAACAAGCATTTCAATTACAAACAAGTTTTTGGAGTGGTTCGGATAATCTTTCGATATTTTGGTCCAAACAGGATTCCCAAAGAAGAGGTTCCTCCATTTGGATCTTTAGGATGGACCAAATCATGAGGACAACTTTGACAAGTGGGAAACCTTTGGTCTTTGGTATCAGTATGGTCCGAAGAGTCAAAAATGTACTTTGAAACAAGCTTTTCAATTACCAACAAGTTTTTGGTGTGGTTCGGATACTCTTTCGATATTTTGGTCCAAACAGGATTCCCAAAGAAGAGGTTCTCCATTTGGATCTATAGGATGGACCAAATCATGAGCACAACTTTGACAAGTGGGGAACTTGAGATCTTTCTTATTAATATGGTCCGAAGAGTGAAACAAGTACTTTGAAACAAGCATTTCAATTTCAAACAAGTTTTTGGAATGGTTCGGATCCTCTTTCGATATTTTGGTCTAAAGAGGAATCACGAGGAAAACTTTGACAAGTGGGAAACCTTAGGTCTTTGGTATCAATATGGTCCAAAGACTGAAACAGGTACTTTGAAACAAGCTTTTCAATTACAAACAAGTTTTTGAAGTGGTTCGGATCCTCTTTCGATATTTTGGTCCAAACAGGATTCTGATACGAAAACCCTTTCTAAATGCTTTAAGAACCCTTAAACTTAACTAAGGACCCAAAAAGATCACAACCAAAGAACCCACATATGCCATTTGAAACAACCCAAGGAAAAAGGCTAGAAAATGATTATCCTTATGATCAATGATCTAAAGACAAGAATTGGATTTCTTGTTTTAGATTCGAATCAATCCACCAAATTAGAATGATCAATCCTAATGGCTCGATTCTACAGCCACCCTAAACACAAGGAATGACAAGATGAAAAGTTGAACAACTCACAACAATTCAAAGAAAAAGCTCTCAATGAGACTTTGGATTTTTAATTCAATCATCTTCTGATTTGTTACAAGCATGTGTCATGGCTTTATAGCCTTCAATAGCCACGAAATTAAGGTGATAAAATTGAATAAAAAAGGCCAAAAGACAGCCCAAAAAAGTAATGGCAAAAATAAAGACAATTGACAAGCCTATTAAATTGTCAAAGTGTAACTGATTTCTTGGGAGTTACAAATCTGATTTGTAACTCTTTTGTAACTGAAACATCTTCATCAAATGTATTGATTGGAGTCTTGAATGAAGCTTTAAGATGTCATGAATAAGTCTTGAGTTTCATTGATGTATTGAGTTGCATTAAATGAGCTTCGGTTGCAATAAATGAACTTGACTTGCATTTAGTGAACTAGGCTTGAACTTGACTTGCATTTAATGAACTAAGCTTAAACTTGACTTCCATTTATTGATGTAAGCTTGAACTTTGATGTTGTAATTATTGAACTTGCTTGTAGCTTGATCTTGGAAAGAAATGAATGCAATTCCGGCAATGATCAACTTTGAGGCTCCTTGATACATATCATTCCCTCCTTCTTGAAAAGGATTCGTCCTCGAATCCAAATCTTCATGCCCTACAATAAAACATGTAAAATCAGCAACTTTAAAGATTGAATTCGAAAAATACTCACCTTGTAATAATGCAATGGTGTGGACTTTTGTATAGATTCTTCCAAGTACTTGATATGGTCCATCACCCCTTGGATGCAATTTAGTTCTTTTTTGAAGTCGTTTCTTCCGAAAATGCATCCAAATCCATGCTCTTGGATGAAATTTGAGTGGTTTCCTTCTCATTTTCTTTTTATAGGTAAATCTGAAACTTTTCTCCTCGAACATTTTCTTCACATCCATGTGCATTAATTTGATGAATACATTCATAAAATTGGCTGAATCACTCACAAAGACATTAGATCTCAAAGGCAGCAAGTCAAAGGGAGTAATAGCATAAAGACCATAAATAAGTTTATTTGAAAAACAAACTTTTTTATGATGTATTCTCCTATTACATGTATTACCCACAAAAGGCCAATAATTCTCCCAAGTTTCCACTTTAGAGTTAGTTTCCTTAAACTTGCCTCCTAAGATCACATTTATCAACTCTTGAGTTTCCCATTCTAGCAAAACATTTTGGAATACATTGTAATTACTCAATGTAAAATCTACAACATAAGATGTATATGTATTCCTAAATGGTGCATGATTCGAGTTCAGCTTTTCAACATGGTCAAAACTAGAAATTCGAAGATGCTTATTAACAAGAACTTTCACAAACTCAAAACTAGAAAGTATATTACTCACAACATTCTCTTTAGATTCGATATACTTTCTTGCTTGTCCTTCCAAACACTTCAAACTTTTATTTGGCCATAAGTAATGCTTCCAAACCTGAAAAAGATATTCAAACACACTAGGAAAATAATGGTTAAGGTTAGTTGCCAAAAAGTCTACTTTGCACATAAGCACAAAATTAGGCTTTTGACTAAGAAAAACTATCCTCATCTCACTCATTTTTACATGATAGCTCACTGATTTTCCTTTTCTCTCAATTTCCTCAAAGTGTTCACACATTTCTTTTTCATTCTTCTCTTTTCTCTCATTGTTTTCACTCAAAGCTTTCTCTTCTCTCTCACTCAATTTTTCACTCAATTCTTTTTCTTTCAATTCTTTTTCTTTCAACTCTTTTTCTTTTAACTCAAACTCAACCCTCCTTTGTTCAAGCTTACATTGGTCAATGAAAACCTCTTTTGAAGATAAAGGTACCAAAGTAGTCTTCCTTCCATCTTTGGTAAAAGTATACCTATTAAGGTAGCCATCATAGGAAACTCTCCTATCATATTGCCATGGTCTCCCTAAAAGTATATCACCGGCATGCATTGGGACTACATCACAAACTACCTCATCTTTATACTTTCCAAGGCTAAAAGAAATGATAGCTTGCTTATGCACCTTCAACTCCCCTCTATCATTTAACCATTGTAACTTATAAGGTTTGGGATGTGGTTTAGTAAGCAAATTGAGTCTCTTGACCAGAATTGAGCTTACAACATTTGTACAACTTCCACCATCAATCACAACACTACAAGGGGTCTCATTCACTAAACACCTAGTATGGAACAAGTTGTGTCTTTGGTGTTCTTCAAAATTCTCCTTTATTTCAGAATTGAGAACTCTCCTACACAAGAGTGCTACTCTATTTCCTTCCTCCCGACTATCATCACTCGCCTCGGGTTCCTCAATATTTTCCTCCATAGAATCACCCTCTTCGGCTTCCTCAAAATATTCTTCCTCAAAGTCACTCTCTTCCCAATCAGTTACTACTTCTTCCTCAACATCACTTTCTAATTCTCCTTCAAATTTATCCCTATTTTGCTGATTACTAGCCTTCACTAATCTACCCATACACTCATTAAGCTCCTCTAAAGTCTGAGTAAGTCTAGCAAAAGCTCCCTCTTGTTCCTCTCTCCACCTAGCTTCACTAATCTCACCCACATTATTTTCCCATTGTGACATGTTTTCTGGACCTTACAACACTCCCTCACAATATATCACTCAAGGAACTCTCGTGTTTAATCACTCAAGGTAGGCCAAAATATCAAGTAAGGCTATTGATAAGTTGGAAGTAACTTGTGTTTAAAGTACTAAAAATCAAGCAATCAGTATTTAAACAATCTAAAATAATGAAAAGAAGCAAAAATAAAGCAAGAAAAACAGATTGGATAGGCAAAAATCAGATTGGAAAAGCAAAACAGATTTTTGAAAGCAAAGAACTCAAGAAAAATGGCAATTACAAATTTCAAAATTCGTGGAGTTCGAGAATGAATTTTCAATTGGCAGCCTATATGAAGCTTTTTAAGATGATAATAAAGAGCATACAAAAGGCCATATTCAAAAATTAGTTCAGAATTGAAAACTCTAACTCACAGAATTGAAGTTCCCGGAAAATAGGATAAACCTGCGCACAGAAATGATATTCCAGATTTGAACTGTTTAAGTTATGATTTGGATAAAGCTCCCTTCTGAACTTTGAAAGATAACAGAAAGATAAAACTTTTCTCTTCAGACAACAAAGACAAATTCGGACGTTAGATCAGAGTTTGAATGGAAAACAGTAGCATTAAATGCGGCAGTTACAAAACGGGACAGTTTTGGAAAATGTAACTTATAGCCGTTTCTGAGACTTTAAATCAATGTGAAACTGATATATTTCAATGGTAAATGTTATAGAAACACAATTATATCAGTTATACACGAAATTATATGAATCAAACTCAGAAAAGTGAAGAATTTTTCAAGAAGAACACAAGATGTACAGATTAGTGCTCTCGGATGCAATTGCTCTCCTCTTTCTTTCTTTCTTTCTTTTTTTTTTTTGATTTTCAAGATCTAATCGTGATCTTTAAGATGGATATGAAATCAGAATAAAATGATGAAGAAAAATGGATGAAAAGGCAGAAATGAATTCGATGGACAGAATGTGTAGAATTGAAAAACAAGTGCATAAAAGTAAGATAGAATCAATTCTAGAGATCGGCCACTAAGATGCAACCTATGCTCTGATACCAAATGATACGAAAACCCTTTCGAAATGCTTTAAGAACCCTTAAACTTAACTAAGGACCCAAAAAGATCACAACCAAAGAACCCACATATGCCATTTGAAACAACCCAAGGAAAAAGGCTAGAAAATGATTATCCTTATGATCAATGATCTAAAGACAAGAATTGGATTTCTTGTTTTAGATTCGAATCAATCCACCAAATTAGAATGATCAATCCTAATGGCTCGATTCTACAGCCACCCTAAACACAAGGAATGACAAGATGAAAAGTTGAACAACTCACAACAATTCAAAGAAAAAGCTCTCAATGAGACTTTGGATTTTTAATTCAATCATCTTCTGATTTGTTACAAGCATGTGTCATGGCTTTATAGCCTTCAATAGCCACGAAATTAAGGTGATAAAATTGAATAAAAAAGGCCAAAAGACAGCCCAAAAAAGTAATGGCAAAAATAAAGACAATTGACAAGCCTATTAAATTGTCAAAGTGTAACTGATTTCTTGGGAGTTACAAATCTGATTTGTAACTCTTTGTAACTGAAACATCTTCATCAAATGTATTGATTGGAGTCTTGAATGAAGCTTTAAGATGTCATGAATAAGTCTTGAGTTTCATTGATGTATTGAGTTGCATTAAATGAGCTTCGGTTGCAATAAATGAACTTGACTTGCATTTAGTGAACTAGGCTTGAACTTGACTTGCATTTAATGAACTAAGCTTAAACTTGACTTCCATTTATTGATGTAAGCTTGAACTTTGATGTTGTAATTATTGAACTTGCTTGTAGCTTGATCTTGGAAAGAAATGAATGCAATTCCGGCAATGATCAACTTTGAGGCTCCTTGATACATATCAGATTCCCAAAGAAGAGGTTCCTCCATTTTGATCTATAGGATGGACCAAATCATGAGCACAACTTTGGCAACTGGGAAACCTTATGATATGAATCATGGAGCACAAGACAAGATAGACAAGCTTAGGATGGTTCAAGGGTCAATGACAAGATCCAAATCCAAGAACTTGCAACAAGCTTTGAATATCCATTGTCAAGCATACATGAGCAAACTCAAGGAGACTTTTGAAGATTGGATTATTGAGGGTAAAGAAGAAGACTTAAAGCACTTCAACTTGTGGCATGTGCAATTGGAAGAAGAATTTGGACAAGTTGTGCAATCAGATTCAAAGAATGAAGCTTAGAGAGAAAGTTGCAAACTTTCCATATTTGACAACTTTCCTTTTGAGTCTTTTATTAATTTTATGCATTTAGGGATTTTGTATAATGTTTTCCATGGCCAAAGGACATGTTTTAGGCCTTTTATATTCAGTTTATATAATTGGAAAGGATTTGGAAAGATATTATTCTTTAGAAAAGTTTTTCCACAAAATCTGCGAATTTCACACAAGGCAAGTTTTGGGCAGATTTTTTGCTCCTTGTAATCCGAATTTCCTAGCTTATTTTTAGGGTTTCTTTGCCTATTTAAAGGCCTCATTTGTAACCCTAAAGACTCAGAATTCATATGATAATAATATTGCTTTTTGCTTTGCTAAAATTACTTAGTTTTGTAGCCTTGTTCTTAGGTTGCATGTTTTAGGAACATTCAAGCAAACCTTGATCTAGTTTGTTTGTGAATTGTTTCAATCTTGAAATAAGAACAAGTTCTCTTATTTCAAGGTCTTTGATTATTGGAATAATCTTCTTTTCTTGTTTTTCCAAAGGTTTTACCTTTTTGTTCATGGGGTTTTAGGATGTGCATATAGGGGTTCTTTGTTTTTTCAAAGGGTTTCTATTTCAATTCTAGGGTTTCATATCACCTTAGGTCTTTCTTATCAATATGGTCCGAAGAGTGAAACAAGTACTTTGAAACAAGCATTTCAATTACAAATAAGTTTTTGGAGTGGTTTGGATAATCTTTCTATATTTTGGTCCAAAGAGGATTCCCAAAGAAGAGGTTCCTCCATTTGGATCTTTAGAATGGACCAAATCATGAGGATAACTTTGACAAGTGGGAAACCTTAGGTCTTTGGTATCAATATGGTCCGAAGAGTGAAACAAGTACTTTGAAACAAGCATTTCAATTACAAACAAGTTTTTGGAGTGGTTTGGATCCTCTTTCGATATTTTGGTCTAAAGAGGAATCACGAAGAAAACTTTGACAAATGGGAAACCTTAGGTCTTTGGTATCAATATGGTCCGAAGAGTTAAACAAGTACTTTGAAAAAACCTTTTCAATTACAAACCAGTTTTTTGAGTGGTTCGGATCCTCTTTCGATATTTTGGCCCAAACAGGATTCCCGAAGAAAAGGTTCATCCATTTGGATCTATAAGATGGACCAAATCATGAGCACAACTTTGACAAGTCAGAAACCTCAGGTCTTTCTTTTGAATATTGTCCGAAGAGTGAAACAAGTACTTTGAAACAAGCATTTCAATTACAAACAAGTTTTTGGTGTGGTTCGGATCCTCTTTCAATATTTTGGTCTAAAGAGGAATCACGAGGAAAACTTTGACAAATTGGAAACCTTAGGTCTTTGGTATCAATATGGTCCGAAGAGTGAAACAAGTACTTTGAAACATGCTTTTCAATTACAAACAAGTTTTTGGAGTGGTTCGGATCCTCTTTCGATATTTTGGTCCAAACAGGATTCCTGAAGAAGTGGTTCCTCCATTTGGATCTATAGTGATATGAATTATGTAGCCATGCATTAAAAGAATTCAAGCTTAAAGAGCACATGCATTGATGACAACTCAAGTTGCATTAAATGCACTCAAGATGTATTTATGACAACTCAAGCTTCAACTGTAGTAGCATTGATGACAACTCTATATGCATTTATGATAACCCAAGCTTCATTCAAGACAACTCAACCATCATTCAAGGGAACTTAAAGCTACATCAAGACAAGCATTAATGAACATTTAAAAGCTTCATTTAGAGTTCAAATATCAGTTTTAAATGTTTAAGTTGCATTGTAGGTTACGAATTAAATGGTGACTGAATGTAACTTATGTTTTTGCTTTAATTTTGGGGGTTACAAGCTAGGAACTTAATGGGGCTGACATGGGATCATTATGAACAAAATTTACATGTAATTTAAGCCTATAAATAGGCCATGTATCAGCCAATGTAAATAAGACTTGTAAGACTTGACAGATTCAAAAGATTGAATGAAATGTAGCAATTTTATGCACATTGAGAGCCTTGAACCTCACCCTTTGTAATATTGCTTTAGATTACATGTTTAGAAACATTCAAGAGGGGAGTGATCAACCAACTTGTGGAGTGTTTCGAGTCATGAGATGATGGAACGTAAAAGTTTGTCTGTTTCATGATTTTTAGATCATATAGGGCAGTCTGTTTCTAGCTTTTCCTTATGGTTGAAATTGAATAGTTAGGGAGGGTTTGAATTCTTGCTTCAAGGGTTCATGCTAAGTATAATAGCATTGGGTGTTTGAAATTGACATTTGAGTTTGCCTTATCATTTGGTATCAGAGCATCGGTTACGATTTTGTGGTGATCTCTAGAACAGGTTTTATCCAATCTATCCTTTTCTATTCTTGTTGTTTTCAATTATGTCTTACGTTTTCGTTTTTGTCCAAGCATGAATTTGTCTTCATCTTTTCATTCTGATCTTGTTTCTATCTTAAAGATCACTTTCTGATCTAAAAAAAAAAGACTTTGCATTCAAGACCACCGGTTTGTTCATCTTGCGTTATTCTTGCAAATTCTTGAGGTTTTCTGAGTTTGATCTTTGAAATTCGTGTATTTCTGATTGTAATGTGTTATTATGTCAGTTATATATCATAAACCATCAGTTACACCTTCCTTTACACGAATTTAAAGTCCCAAAAAAATGGCTAAATTAAAAGTGTTTCAAAAACTATCCACTTTTGTAACTGTCGTATTTAATGCTGCTGTTTTGTGTCGAAATCCTTTCATAACCTCCGAATTTTCTTGTTTGTCCTGAAGAGAAAATATTTATCATCTTGTTATCATTCAAATATCAGAAGGGCTCATAGACAAATTCATAACGAAAAATATTCAAATATTGGGATTCATTTCAGTGCGCAGATTGCTCTTAAATTGCAACACCTTATCTCCGTTGATTGGTCTTTTCATTTATGATTGAATTTCTGCGTTTGGCCAATTTTAAGCTCTTCATAACAAAGATATTAATCTATATCCTGCTTGAAGGAAATTTGAGTGCAAACACGAGTGGAACAAAGAGAGTTGTAAAAAAGAGAGGGAGTGCTTGTAAGGTCCAATTTTTGTGTTTTCTCTCTAACTTTCTTTTGCAGCCACACTTTTTGATTCGAGGACGAATCATTTTGAAGAATGGGGGAATGATATGAATTATATAGCCAAGCATTTAAGGAATTCAAGCTTAAAGAGTACATGCATTGATGACAACTCAAGTTGCATTAAATGCACTCAAGACGTATTTATGACAACTCAAGCTTGAAGTGTAGTAGCATTGATGACAACTCTAGATGCATTTATGACAACCCAGGCTTCATTCAAGGCAACTTAAAGCTTCATTGAAGATAACTTCAATACACTTCAAGACAAGCATTAATGGCATTTAAAAGCTACTTTTAAATATCATGTATCAGTTTCAATTGTTTTAGATGCATTGAAAGTTACAAAGTAATAGTGGCAGATTGTAACTCATGTTTTAGCTTTAATTTCGGGGGTTACAAGCTAGGGACATCATGGGGCTGTTATGGGAGCATTATGAACGAAATTTACATGTATTTTAGTACTATAAATAGGCTTTGTTTTAGCTATTGTAAATTAGATTTGAATGATGAATGAAATGTAGCATTTTTATGCACATGGAGAGCCTTGTGCCTCAACCCTTTGTAATCTTGCTTTAGATTACATGTTTAGAAACATTCAAGAGGGGAGTGATCAACCAACTTGTGGAGTGTTTCGGGTCATGAGATGATGGAACGTAATTGTTTTGGTCCATTTCATGATTTTTAGATCACACAAGGCAATCTGTTTTCTAGCTTTTCCTTGGGGTTGTTTCAAATGGCATATGTGGGTTCTTTGGTTGTGATCTTTTTGGGTCCTTAGTTAAGTTTAAGGGTTCTTAAAGCATTTCGAAAGGGTTTTCGTATCAGATAGACCAAATCATGCTCACTACTTTGACAAGTGGGAAACCTTAGGTGATTCTTATCAATATCGTCCGAAGAGTGAAACGAGTACTTTGAAACAAGCATTTCAATTAAAAACAAGTTTTTGGAGTGGTTCGGATCCTCTTTCAATATTTTGGTCTAAAGAGGAATCACGAGGATAACTTTGACAAATGGGAAACCTTAGGTCTTTGGTATCAATATGGTCCGAAGAGTGAAACAAGTACTTTGAAAAAAGCTTTTCAATTACAAACAAGTTTTTGGAGTGGTTCGGATCCTCTTTTGATATTTTGGTCCAAACAGGATTCCCAAAGAAGAGGTTCCTCCATTTGGATCTATAGGATGGACCAAATCATGAGCACAACTTTGAAAAGTGGGAAACCTTAGGTATTTCTTATCAATATTGTCCGAAGAGTAAAACAAGTACTTTGAAACAAGCATATCAATAACAAACAAGTTTTTGGAGTGGTTCAGATCCTCTTTCGATATTTTGGTCCAAACAGGATTCCCGAAGAAGAGGTTTGTCCATTTCGATCTATAGGATGGACCAAATCCTGAGCACAACTTTGACAAGTGGGAAACCTTAGGTATTTCTTATCAATATGGTCCAAAGAGTGAAACAAGTACTTTTAAACAAGCATTTCAATTACAAACAAGTTTTTGGAGTAGTTCGGACCCTCTTTCGATCTTTTGGTCTAAAGAGGAATCACAAGGAAAACTTTGACAAACGGGAAACCTTAGGTCTTTGGTATCAATATGTCCGAAGAGTGAAACAAGTACTTTGAAACAAGCATTTAAATTACAAACAAAATGTTGGAATGGTTCGGATCCTCTTTCGATATTTTGGTCTAAAGAATCATCAAGAGGAAAACTTTGACAAGTTGGAAACCTTAGTTCTTTGGTATCAATATGGTCTAAAGAGTGAAACAAGTACTTTGAAACAAGCTTTTCAATTACAAACAAGTTTTTGGAGTGGTTCGGATCCTCTTTCGATATTTTGGTCCAAACAGGATTCCCAAAGAAGAGGTTCCTCCATTTGGATCTATAGGATGGACCAAATCATGAGCACCACTTTCACAAGTGGGAAACTGATATGAATTATGTAGCCTTGCATTTGAGGAATTCAAGCATCAAGAACACTTGCATTAAATGCACTTTAATTGCATTAATGGCAACCCAAGTTCATTTATTACAAGTCAAGTTAAGATGCATTAACTACAACTCAAGATGCATTGATGATAACCCAAGCTTCATTCAAGACAACTCAAGCTTCATTCAAGGGAACTTAAGGCAACTCCAAGACAAGCATTAATGACCATTTACAAGCTTCAATTAGAGTTAAATATCAGTTTCAAATGTAACTTAAGTTACAAATTAAAATGGTGGCTGAATGTAACTTAAGTTTTTGCATTAAATTCGTAGGTTACATGCTAGGGACTTAATTGGGCTGATAGAGGATCATTATGAACGAAAATTACATGTCTTTTATGCCTATAAATAGGCTTTGTTTTAGCTATTGTAAATCAGATTTGAATGATGAATGAAATGTAGCATTTTTATGCACATGGAGAGCCTTGAGCCTCAACCCTTTGTAATCTTGCTTTAGATTACATGTTTAGAAACATTCAAGAGGGGAGTGATCAACCAACTTGTGGAGTGTTTCGAGTCATGAGATGATGGAACGTAATTGTTTGGGTCCATTTCATGATTTTTAGATCATACAAGACAATCTGTTTTCTAGCCTTTCCTTGGGGTTGTTTTCAAATGGCATATGTGGGTTCTTTGGTTGTGATCTTTTTGGGTCCTTAGTTAAGTTTAAGGGTTCTTAAAGCATTTTTGAAAGGGTTTTCGTATCATTTGGTATCAGAGCATCGGTTACGATTTTGTGGCGATCTCTAGAACAGGTTTTATCCAATCTATCCTTTTCTATTCTTGTTGTTTTCAATTCTGTCCTATCTTTTCGTTTTTGTCCAAGCATGAATTTGTCTTCATCTTTTCATTCTGATCTTGTTTCTATCTTAAAGATCACTTTCTGATCTAAAAAAAAGACTTAGCATTCAAGACCACCGGTTTGTTCATCTTGAGTTCTTCTTGCAATTTCTTGAGGTTTTCTGAGTTTGATCTTTGAAATTCGTGTATTTCTGATTGTAATGTGTTATTATGTCAGTTATATATCATAATCCATCAGTTACACCTTCCTTTGCACGAATTTAAAGTCCCAAAAACGGCTAAATTAAAAGTGTTTCAAAAACTGCCCATTTTTGTAACTGCTGCATTTAATGCTTCTGTTTACTGTCCAAACCGTATCATAAATTCCGAATTTGGTTATTTGTCCTGAATATAAACGTTTCATATGAATGTTATCTTTCAATGTTCAGAAGGTCACTTTGTCAAAATCATAACGGAAGTCATTCAATTCGGGGATTTGTTTTCTGTGCGCAGGGTTATCCTAAATTCCAGCACTTTGGTTTATGCATTTAAGTGTTATCAATTATGATCAAATTTTTGAAATTGGTCTTTTGTAAGCTCTTCATTACTGTTATATTTACATATATATGAGCTGGTTCTTTAAAAATCTTAGCCAATCTTCAATAAATTTGATTGCAAACACGAGTGGAACAAAGAGAGTTGTAAAAAGTGAGGGAGTGCTTGTAAGGTCCATTTTTTTTCTCTCTAACTTTCTTTTGCAGCAAAACTTTTTGATTCGAGGACGAATCATTTTGAAGAATGGGGGAATGATATGAATTATGTAGCCTTGCATTTGAGGAATTCAAGCATCAAGAACACTTGCATTAAATGCACTTTAATTGCATTAATGGCAACCCAAGTTCATTTATTACAAGTCAAGTTAAGATGCATTAACTACAACTCAAGATGCATTGATGATAACCCAAGCTTCATTCAAGACAACTCAAGCTTCATTCAAGGGAACTTAAGGCAACTCCAAGACAAGCATTAATGACCATTTACAAGCTTCAATTAGAGTTAAATATCAGTTTCAAATGTAACTTAAGTTACAAATTAAAATGGTGGCTGAATGTAACTTAAGTTTTTGCATTAAATTCGTAGGTTACATGCTAGGGACTTAATTGGGCTGATAGAGGATCATTATGAACGAAAATTACATGTCTTTTATGCCTATAAATAGGCTTTGTTTTAGCTATTGTAAATCAGATTTGAATGATGAATGAAATGTAGCATTTTTATGCACATGGAGAGCCTTGAGCCTCAACCCTTTGTAATCTTGCTTTAGATTACATGTTTAGAAACATTCAAGAGGGGAGTGATCAACCAACTTGTGGAGTGTTTCGAGTCATGAGATGATGGAACGTAATTGTTTGGGTCCATTTCATGATTTTTAGATCATACAAGACAATCTGTTTTCTAGCCTTTCCTTGGGGTTGTTTTCAAATGGCATATGTGGGTTCTTTGGTTGTGATCTTTTTGGGTCCTTAGTTAAGTTTAAGGGTTCTTAAAGCATTTTCGAAAGGGTTTTCGTATCATAGGATGGATTCCCAAAGAAGAGGTTCCTCCATTTGGATCTATAGGATGGACCAAATCATGAGCACCACTTTCACAAGTGGGAAACTTTAGGTATTTCTTATGAATATGGTTCGAAGAGTGAAACAAGTAATTTGAAATAAGCATTTCAATTACAAACAAGTTTTTGGAATGGTTTGGATCCTCTTTCGATATTTTGGTCTAAAGAGGAATCAGGAAGAAAACTTTGACAAATGGGAAACATTAGGTCTTTGGTATCAATATGGTCCGAAGAGTTAAACAAGTACTTTATAAAAACCTTTTCAATTACAAACCAGTTTTTGGAGTGGTTCGGATCCTCTTTCGATATTTTGGTCCAAACATGATTCCCTAAGAAGAGGTTCCTCCATTTGGATCTGTAAGATGGACCAAATCATGAGCACAACTTTGACAAGTCGAAAACCTCAGGTCTTTCTTTTCAATATGGTCCGACGAGTTAAACAAGTACTTTGAAACAAGCATTTCAATTACAAACAAGTTTTTGGTGTGGTTCGGATCCTCTTTCAATATTTTGGTCTAAAGAGGATTCACGAGGAAAACTTTGACAAATTGGAAACCTTAGGTCTTTGGTATCAATATGGTCCGAAGAGTGAAACATGTACTTTGAAACATGCTTTTCAATTATAAAGTAGTTATTTGAGTGGTTCGGATCCTCTTTCGATATTTTGGTCCAAACAGGATTCCTGAAGAAGAGGTTCCTCCATTTGGATCTATAAGATAGACCAAATCATGCGCACTACTTTGACAAGTGGGAAACCTTAGGTATTTCATAACAATATAGTCCGAAGAGTGAAACGAGTATTTTGAAACAAACATTTCAATTAAAAATAAGTTTTTTGAGTGGTTTGGATCCTCTTTCGATATTTTGGTCTAAAGAGAAATCACGAGGAAAACTTTGACAAATGGGAAACCTTAGGTCTTTGGTATCAATATGGTCCGAAGAGTGAAACAAGTACTTTGAAAAAAGCTTTTCAATTAGAAACAAGTTTTTGGAGTGGTTTGGCTCCTTTTTTGATATTTTGGTCCAAACAGGATTCCCAATGAAGAGGTTCCACCATTTGGATCTATAGGATAGACCAAATCATGAGCACAACATTGAAAAGAGGGAAGCCTTAGGTATTTCTTATCAATATGGTCCGAAGAGTTAAACAAGTACTTTGAAACAAGCATTTCAATTACAAACATGTTTTTGGAGTGGTTCGAATCGTCTTTTGTTATTTGGTCCAATCAGGATTCCCGAAGAAGAGGTTTCACCATTTCGATCTATAGGATGGACCAAACCCTGAGCACAACTTTGACAAGTGGGAAACCTTAGGTATTTCTTATCAATATGGTCCAAAGAGTGAAAAAGTTACTTTGAAACAAGCATTTCAAATACAAACAAGTTTTTGGAGTGGTTCAGATCGTCTTTCGATAATTTGGTCTAAAGAGGAATCACGAGGAAATCTTTGACAAATGGGAAACCTTAGGTCTTTGGTATCAATATGGTCCGAAGAGTGAAACAAGTACTTTGAAACAAGCATTTCAATTACAAACAAGTTTTTGGAGTGGTTCGGATCCTCTTTCGATATTTTGGTCCAAACAGGATTCCCGAAGAAGAGGTTTATCCATTTGGATCTGTAGGATGGACCAAATCATGCGCACTACTTTGACAAGTGGGAAACCTTAGGCATTTCTTATCAATATGGTCCGAAGAGTGAAACGAGTACTTTGAAACAAGCATTTCAATTACAAACAAGTATTTGGAGTGGTTTAGATCCTCTTTCGATATTTTGGTCCAAACAGGATTCCCGAAGAAGAGGTTCCTCCATTTGAATCTATAGGGTGGACCAAATCATGAGCACAACTTTGACAAGTGAGAATCCTTAGGTCTTTCTTTTCAATATGGTTCAAGAGTGAAACAAGTACTTTGAAACAAGCATTTCAATTACAAACAAGTTTTTGGCGTGGTTCGGATCCTCTTTCAATATTTTGTTCTAAAGAGGAATCCCGAGGAAAACTTTGACAAATTGGAAGCCTTAGGTCTTTGGTATCAATATGGTCCGAAGAGTGAAAAAAGTACTTTGAAACAAGCTTTTCAATTACAAACAAGTTTTTGGAGTGGTTCGGATCCTCTTTCGATATTTTGGTTCAAACAAGATTACCGAAGAAGAGGTTCCTCCTTTTGGATCTATAGGATGGATCAAATCATGAGCACAATTTGACAAGTGGGAAACCTTAGGTCTTTCTTATCAATATGGTCCGAAGAGTGAAACAAGTAGTTTGAAACAAGCATTTCAATTACAAACATGTTTTTGGAGTGGTTCGGATCCTCTTTCGATATTTTGTTCTAAAGAGGAATCACGAGGAAAACTTTGACAAATTGGAAACATAGGTCTTTGGTATCAATATGGTCCGAAGAGTGAAACAAGTACTTTGAAACATGCTTTTCAATTACAAACAAGTTTTTGGAGTGGTTTTGATCTTCTTTCGATATTTTTGTCCAAACAAGATTCCTGAAGAACAGGTTCCTCCATTTGTATGTATAGGATGGACCAAATCATGAGCACAACTTTGACAAGTGGGAAACCTTAGAGGTGTTTCTTATCAATATGGTCCGAAGAGTGAAACAAGTACTTTGAAACAAGCATTTTAATTACAAACAAGTTTTTGGAGTGGTTCGGATCCTCTTTCGATATTTTGGTCTAATGAGGAATCACGAGGAAATCTTTGACAAATGGAAAACCTTAGGTGTTTGGTATCAATATGGTCCGAAGAGTGAAACAAGTACTTTGAAAAAAGCTTTTCAATTACAAACAAGGTTTTGGAGTGGTTCGGATCCTCTTTCGATATTTTGGTCCAAACAGGATTCCCGAAGAAGAGGTTCCTCCATTTAGATCTATAGGATGGACCAAATCATATGCACAACTTTGACAAGTGGGAAACCTTAGGTCTTTCTTTTCAATATGGTCTGAAGAGCGAAACAAGTACTTTGAAACAAGCATTTCAATTACAAACATGTTTTTGGAATGGTTCGGATCCTCTTTCAATATTTTGTTCTAAAGAGGAATCACGAGGAAAACTTTCACAAATTGGAAACCTTAGGTCTTTGGTATCAATATGGTCCGAAGACTGAAACAAGTACTTTGAAACAAGCTTTTCAATTACAAACAAGTTTTTGGAGTGGTTCGGATCTTCTTTCGATATTTTGGTCCAAACAATGTTCATGAAGAACGGGTTCCTCCATTTGGATCTATAGGATGGACCAAATCATGAGCACAACTTTGACAAGTGGGAAACCTTACGTATTTCTTATCAATATGGTCTGAATAGTTAAACAAGTACTTTGAAACAAGCATTTCAATTAAAAACCAGTTTTTGGAGTAGTTCGGATCCTCTTTCGATATTTTGGTCTAAAGAGGAATCACGAGGAAAACTTTGAAAAATGGGAAACCTTAGGTCTTTGCTATCAATATGGTCCAAAGAGTGAAACAAATACTTTGAAACAAGGTTTTCAATACAAACAAGTTTTTGGAGTGGTTCGGATCCTCTTTCGATATTTTGGTCCAAACAGGATTCCTGAAGAAGAGGTTCCTCCATTTGGATCTAAAGGATGGATCAAATCATGAGCACAACTTTGACAAGTTGGAAACCTTAGGTCTTTCTGATCAATATTGTCCAGAAGAGTGAAACAAGTACTTTGAAACAAGCATTTCAATTACAAACATGTTTTTGGAGTGGTTCGGATCCTCTATCAATATTTTGTTCTAAAGAGGAATCACGAGGAAAACTTTGACAAATTGGAAACCTTACGTCTTTGGTATCAATATGATCCGAAGAGTGAAACAAGTACTTTGAAACAAGCTTTTCAATTACAAACAAGTTTTTGGAGTGGTTCTGATCTTCTATCGATATTTTGGTCCAAACATGATTCCGGAAGAAGAGGTTCCTCCATTTGGATCTATAGGATGGACCAAATCATGAGCACAATTTTGACAAGTGGGAAACCTTAGGTATTTCTTATCAATATGGTTCGAATAGTGAAACAAGTACTTTGAAACAAGCATTTCAATTAAAAACAAGTTTTTGGAGTAGTTCGGATCCTCTTTCGATATTTTGGTCTAAAGATGAATCACGGGGAAAACTTTGAAAAATGGGAAACCTTTGGTCTTTGGTATGAATATGGTCCGAAGAGCGAAACAAGTACTTTGAAACAAGGTTTTCAATAAAAACAAGTTTTTGGAGTGGTTCGGATCCTCTTTCGATATTTTGGTTCAAACAGGATTCCTGAAGAAGAGGTTTCTCCATTTGGATCTATAGGATGGACCAAATCATGAGCACAACTTTGACAAGTGGGAAACCTTAGGTCTTTCTTATCAATATGGTCCGAAAGTGAAACAAGTACTTTGAAACAAGCATTTCAATTACAAACATGTTTTTGGAGTGGTTCAGATCCTCTTTCAATATTTTTTCTAAAGAGGAATCACGAGGAAAACTTTGACAAATTGGAAACCTTAGGTCTTTGGTATCAATATGGTCCGTAGAGTGAAACAAGTTTTTGGAGTGGTTCGTATCTTCTTTCGATATTTTGGTCCAAACAAGATTCCTGAAGAAGAGGTTCATCCATTTGGATCTATAGGATGGACCAAAACATGAGCATAACTTTAACAAGTGCGAAACCTTAGGTATTTCTGATTATTGATACCATCAAAGACCTAAGGTTTCCCACTCTTCAAAATTGCCCTCGTGATTTGGTCCATCCTAATGATGCAAATGGAGGAACCTCTTCTTTAGGAATCCTCTTTGCACCAAAATATCGAAAGAGGATCCGAACCACTCCAAAAAACTTGTTTGTAATAGTACATGTTTCACTATTCGGACCATATTGATACCATCAAAGACCTAAGGTTTCCAACTTGTAGAAATTGCCCTCGTGATTTGGTCCATCCTAAAGATGCAAATGGAGGAACCTCTTCTTTGGGAATCCTCTTTGGACCAAAATATCGAAAGAGGATCCGAACGACTCCAAAAACTTGTTTGTAATTGAAAAGCTTGTTTCAAAGTACTTGTTTCACTCTTCGGACCATATTGATACCAAAGACCTAAGGTTTTCCACTTGTCAAAATTGCCCTCATGATTTGGTCCATCCTAAAAATGCAATTGGAGGAACATCTTCTTTGGGAATCCTGTTTGAACCAAAATATCGAAAAAGGATCCGAACCACTACAAAAACTTGTGTGTAATTGAAAAGCTTGTTTCAAAGTACTTGTTTCACTCTTCGAACGATATTCATACAAAAGACCTAAGGTTTCCCATTTGTCAAAGTTTTCCCCGCGATTTTGTCCATCCTAAAGATGCAAATGGAGGAACATCTTCTTTGGTCCATCCTAAAGATCCAAATGGCGGAACCTCTTCTTTTTGAATCCTGTTTGGACAAGAATATCGAAAGAGGATCCGAACCACTCAAAAAATTTGTTTGTAATTTAATAGCTTGTTCCATAGTACTTGTTTTACTCTTCGGACCATATTGATACCAAAGACCTAACGTTTCCCACTTGTCAAAATTTTCCACGTGATTTCTTCCATCCAAAAGATACAAATGGAGGAACCTCTTCTTTGGAAATCCTCTTTGGACCAAAATATCAAAAGAGGATCCGAACCACTCCAAAAACTTGTCTGTAATTGAAAAGCTTGTTTCAATGTACATGTTTCACTCTTCGGACCATATTCATACCAAAGACCTAAGGTTTCCCACTTGTCAAAATAGCTTTGATGATTTGGTCCATCCAAAAGATCCAAATCAAGGAACCAGTTCTTTGGGAATCCTGTTTAGACCAAAATATAAAAAGAGGATCTGAACCACTCCAAAATCTTGGTTTTAATTGATAAGCTTGTTTCAAAGTACTTGTTTCACTCTTCGGACCATATTGATACCATCAAAGACCTAAAGTTTCCAACTTGTCGAAATTGCCCTCGTGATTTGGTCCATCCTAAAGATGCAAATGGAGGAACCTCTTCTTTTGGAATCCTCTTTGGACCAAAATATTTAAAGACGATCCGAACTACTTCAAAAACTTTTTTTGTAATTGAAAAGCTTGTATCAAAGTACTTGTTTCACTCTTCGGACCATATTCATACAAAAGACCTAAGGTTTCCAACTTGTCAAAGTTGTGCTCATGATTTTGTCCATCCTAAAGATCCAAATGGAAGAACCTTTTCTTTGGCAATCCTGTTTGGACGAAAATATCGAAAAAGGATCCGAACCACTCTTAAAACTTGTTTGTAATTGAAAATCATGTTTCAAAGTACATGTTTCACTCTTCGGACCATATTCAAACAGAAGACCAAAGGTTTCCCACTTGTCAAAATTGCCCTTATGATTTGGTCCATCCAAAAGATCGAAATCAAGGAACCTCTTCTTCGGGAATCCTGTTTGGACCAGAATATCGAAAGAGGATCCGAACCACTCCAAAAACTTGTTTGTAATTGAAAAGCTTGTTTCAAAGTACTTGTTTCACTCTTCGGACCATATTGATACCAAAGACCTAAGGTTTCCCACTTGTCAAAGTTTTCCTCGTGATTTCGTCCATCCAAAAGATCCAAATCGAGGAACCTCTTCTTTGAGAATCCTGTTTGGACCAAAATATCGAAAAAAGATCCGAACCACTCGAAAAACTTGTTTGTAATTGATAAGTTAGTTTCAAAGTACTTGTTTCACGCTCTAGACCAAATTGAATCCAAAGACCTAAGGTTTCCCACTTGTCAAAGTAGTGCTCATGATTTGGTTCATTCTAAAGATTCAAATGGAGGAACCTCTTTTTTGGCAATCCTGTTTGGACAAAAATATCGAAAGAGGATCTGAACCACTACAAAAACTTGTTTGTAATTGAAAAGCTTGTTTCAAAATATTTGTTTCACTCTTCGGACCATATTGATACCAAAGACCTATGGTTTCCCACTTGTCAAAGTTTTCCTCGTGATTTCGTCCATCCTAAAGATCCAAATGAAGGAACCTCTTCTTTGGGAGTCCTCTTTGGACCTAAATATCGAAAGACGATTCGAACCACTCCAAAATCTTGGTTTTAATTGAAAAGCTTGTTTCAAAGTACTTGTTTCACTCTTCGGACCATATTGATACCATCAAAGACCTAAGGTTTCCAACTTGTCAAAATTGCCCTCGTGATTTGGTCCATCCTAAAGATGCAAATGGAGGACCTCTTCTTTGGGAATCCTCTTTGAACCAAAATATCGAAAGAGGATCCGAACAACTCGAAAAACTTGTATCAAATTACTTGTTTCACTCTTCATACCATATTCATACAAAAGACCTAAGGTTTCCCACTTGTCAAAGTTGTGCTCATGATTTTGTCCATCCTAAAGATCCAAATGGAGGAACCTCTTCTTTGGCAATCCTGTTTGGACGAAAATATCGAAAAACGATCCGAACCACTCTTAAAACTTGTTTGTAATTGAAAAGCTTGTTTCAAAGTACATGTTTCACTCTTCGGACCATATTCATACCAAAGACCTAAGGTTTCCCACTTGTCAAAATTGCCCTCATGATTTTGTCCATCCAAAAGATCCAAATCAAGGAACCTCTTCTTTGGGAACTTGTTTGGACCAAAATATCGAAGGAGGATCCGAACCACTCTAAAAACTTGTTTGTAATTGAAAAGCTTGTTTCAAAGTACTTGTTTCACCCTTTGGACCATATTGATACCAAAGACCTAAGGTTTCCCACATGTGAAAGTTTTCCTCATGATTTCGTCCATCCTAAAGATCCAAATGTATGAACCTCTTCTTTGGGAGTCCTCTTTGGACCAAAATATCTAAAGACGATCCGAACCACTCCAAAATCTTGGTTTTAATTGAAAAGCTTGTTTCAAAGTACTTGTTTCACTATTCGGACCATATTGATATCATCAGAGACCTAAGGTTTCCAACTTGTCGAAATTGCCCTCGTGATTTGGTCCATCCTAAAGATGCAAATGGAGGAACCTCTTCTTTGGGAATCCTCTTTGGACCAAAATATCGAAAGAGGATCCGAACGACTCCAAAAACTTGTTTGTAATTGAAAAGTTTCTTCAAAGTACTTGTTTCACTCTTCGGACCATATTGATACCCAAGACCTAAGGTTTTCCACTTGTCAAAATTGCCCTCATGATTTGGTCCATCCTAAAGATGCAATTGGAGGAACCTCTTCTTTGGGAATCCTGTTTGAACCAATATATCGAAAAAGGATCCGAACCACTACAAAAACTTGTTTGTAATTGAAAAGCTTGTTTCAAAGTACTTGTTTCACTCTTCGGACGATATTCATACAAAAGACCTAAGGTTTTCCATTTGTCAAAGTTTTCCTCGCGATTTTGTCCATCCTAAAGATGCAAATGGAGGAACATCTTCTTTGGTCCATCCTAAAGATCCAAATGGAGGGACCTCTTCTTTTTTAATCCTGTTTGGACAAGAATATCGAAAGAGGATCCGAACCACTCAAAAAATTTGCTTGTAATTTAAAAGCTTGTTCCATAGTACTTGTTTCACTCTTCGGACCATATTGATACCAAAGACCTAACATTTCCCACTTGTCAAAGTTTTCCACGTGATTTCGTCCATCCAAAAGATCCAAATGGAGGAACCTCTTCTTTGGAAATCCTCTTTGGACCAAAATATCAAAAGAAGATCCGAACCACTCCAAAAACTTGTCCGGAATTGAAAAGCTTGTTTCAATGTACATGTTTCACTCTTCGGACCATATTCATACCAAAGACCTAAGGTTTCCCACTTGTCAAAATTGCCCTCATGATTTGGTCCATTCAAAAGATCCAAATCAAGGAACCAGTTCTTTGGGAATCCTGTTTAGACCAAAATATCGAAAGAGGATCCGAACCACTCCAAAATCTTGGTTTTAATTGATAAGCTTGTTTCAAAGTACTTGTTTCACTCTTCGGACCATATTGATACCATCAAAGATCTAAGGTTTCCAACTTTGTCGAAATTGCCCTCGTGATTTGGTCCATCCTAAAGATGCAAATGGAGAAACCTATTCTTTGGGAATCCTCTTTGGACCAAAATATTGAAAGACAATCCGAACCACTCCAAAAACTTTGTTTGTAATTGAAAAGCCTGTATCAAAGTACTTGTTTCACTCTTCGAACCATATTCATACAAAAGACCTAAGGTTTCCAACTTGTCAAAGTTGTGCTCATGATTTTGTCCATCCTAAAAATCCAAATGGAAGAACCTCTTCTTTGGCAATCCTGTTTGGACGAAAATATCGAAAAAGGATCCGAACCACTCCAAAAACTTGTTTGTAATTGAAAAGCTTGTTTCAAAGTACTTGTTTCACTTTTCGGACCATATTGATACCAAAGACCTAAGGTTTCCCACTTGTCAAAGTTTTCCTCGTGATTTCGTCCATCCAAAAGATCCAAATGGAGGAATCTCTTCTTTGGGAATCCTGTTTGGACCAAAATATCGAAAAAGGATCCGAACCACTCGAAAAACTTGTTTGTAATTGATAAGCTAGTTTCAAAGTACTTGTTTCACTCTCTAGACCAAATTGAATCCAAAGACCTAAGGTTTCCCACTTGTCAAAGTAATGCTCATGATTTGGTTCATCCTAAAGATCCAAATGGAGGAACCTCTTTTTTGGCAATCCTGTTTGGACCAAAATATCGAAAGAGGATCCGAACCACTACAAAAACTTGTTTGTAATTGAAAAGCTTGTTTCAAAATATTTGTTTCACTCTTCGGACCAAATTGATACCAAAGACCTATGGTTTCCCACTTGTCAAAGTTTTCGTCATGATTTCGTCCATCCTAAAGATCCAAATCAAGAAACCTCTTCTTTGGGAGTCCTCTTTGGACCAAAATATCGAAAGACGATTCAAACCACTCCAAAATCTTGGTTTTAATTGAAAAGCTTGTTTCACTCTTCGGACCATATGGATACCATCAAAGACCTAAGGTTTCCAACTTGTCGAAATTGCCCTCGTGATTTGGTCCATCCTAAAGATGCAAATGGAGGAACCTCTTCTTTGGGAATCCTCTTTGGACCAAAATATTGAAAGAGGATCCGAACCACTCCAAAAACTTGTTTGTAATTGAAAAGCTTGTATCAAATTACTTGTTTCACTCTTCGTACCATATCCATACAAAAGACCTAAGGTTTCCCACTTGTCAAAGTTGTGCTCATGATTTTGTCAATCCTAGAGATCCAAATGGAGGAACCTCTTCTTTGGCAATCCTGCTTGGACGAAAATATCGAAAAACGATCCGAACCTGTAACTACCCGTTACCAAGTAAGGGTATTTTAGTAATTTCTCAAACCTTCAAATTAAAACCACAAGTTTAATTTAATATTTTTAGATGACGTGGATTGTCTCGTCATTACGATTCCAAAGCATTTGACGGCTTGTCGTTCGAGTCCCGATGAATGAGTTATGACCGTTTTACATAGTTGCATTTTCGTAATTAACCAAAGTCGGGATTAAACCCTAAATTCTTCTTCTTCTTCTTCCCTAATCCGAAAAGCAGCCCCCATTTTATCACTTTTTCTCCCATTTTAGCCTAAATGACATCTCCTGGATTGAATTCTCCATAACTTCATCATCCGGACTCCGATTTACGCAAGTAAGTAGTCCATTCTGACCGTTTTTCCGTTATCTTTCCATTAACGCAAATTTCATAGCAAGATCAGTTCTGTATAAAAAGTTATGACTTAAAAACCCTTCGGGTTTGATATGATTTTTGGACTCTGATCGATCCGTATTTTCTAATTCATCGTTGTAGGTTGTTTTTGTATCGATGTTCTTGAAATTAGATTAGTTTAAAAAGGTGGGGATTATTTCCTTCATACTTTGAAAGAGAAGTAAGCTTTTTGAAAATGCAATTCAAGGTGAGTAGAATTATGTTAAGATTTAAATTGTGAGTGTTTGTATTTTTCTTTTTCTTTATAAGTTGATCTCTGATTTTTAGAATGAAATTGGATGTTTAAATGATTAATAATAAGGTTTTGGGGCTGTTTATAAACTTTTATAATTTGGAGTTTAAGGATGTGTAAAATTGGATTAAAGCATGCTAAATTGTGGCTATCGATATCGATTTACGGTAAAACTGAAACTATGAGTTTTCTATGATGTTCTTGGATGTATAAGCGTATATTGGGTGTTTAAGGTTACATTGAATGTTTAAAAGTGGATTAAACATTGTTAGCTGAGAATTACTACGGTTGTCTGACTAGTGCCCTTTAAGTCGATAAATTTAAGCCTAGGTGGTTAGCTAGTCGATATTTGATCTCTGAATCGATTGTGGTTATTTCCAAATGTATAGGGGCTGTTTTGGGAGTGATTTTATAGCCGTTATGCCGCTGAAAATTAGTTAGAAAATTATTAATTTTAGAATGTCCGAAAAAGGACCGAAACTACACTAGTTTAGGCTAGTTTCGTTTCTAGATCGGTAAATCGTTGGGAGTTGTTGGAAGTGATCCCAAAATGGTTTTATGAGTGATTTTGGGATATTTTGGAATGATTTAAAGGTGAATTTTCTAGAAATTGAGTTTAGAGAATTTTCGGCCTAGAAAAAGGGTTGTTTCGAGAAATTGAGTTTAGACTTAATTTGAACATCATAGTAGAGATGTGTAGGATCATATTACTTAAATACCTCGAGTAATATGATAGTAGGTTCGCTTTAAGCAAAGGCCTTGCTTAAAGAAGAATATTTGCCGTTAAGGGAGATTATACGGTTGTGCACAACTATATAGCACTTAACGGGGCAGGTTCATTCCATATGTACAATGGAAAAGAATATTTTAAAACTCTTAAGGATTTAAATTGTGAAAACAGTTTTGAATGCCTTGTTGAGTATAGTCTCTTTTTGTTTGCGGACAAAAAGGAGATTAGAGGTATTAGGAAAGTTAATGGTCGAAAAGTTTTAAAATGAGAAAGCAAGTTTAGAACTGTTTCGAAAGTGTATAATCTTTTAATTTGAGGATTAAAAGATAATGTGGAGGAATGTTTAAGCTAAGAGAGTTTTGGGTGAAAGAGTATCTTCGAAGTCGGTGAGGCCGATTAAGGACTTAAAGTCTTAGAAAAATCTCTCATGTCATGATTTTTATTTTAACATTTTTCTACTCATTGGGCGTAGCCTCATGATGCTACATTTATTTTTTTTGTGGAGAAAGGAAAGAAGAGGCTCGGTGGCTGATGTGGTTCGAACTGGTGTTCGGTTGGCATGGATTTGCACGCCGGCGATTTATTTTCTTCTTATTTTGTTTTCTTTTGGGAATTATTAAATTTCATGTTTTTGGTTTTATTTTAATTATGTGAAGTTGTTAAATTTCTGATTGAGAATTTTATAGACAATGGTTGAGATTGTCTTGATTTTAATGATTTATTGTTTTAAAAATAAAACCGATCGGTTGTGAATGTTATTTGGTTTGATTTCAAATGAGAAGAACTTGACTTTTGTTTTTAAATGCTTCAGCTGTCTTTATATTATGAATTCCACGTGTTTTGGTATTTTATAGAAATTTCGGGTTGTTACAGAACCACTCCTAAAACTTGTTTGTAATTGAAAAGCTTGTTTCAAAGTACATGTTTCACTCTTCGGACCATATTCATACCAAAGACCTAAGGTTTCCCTCTTGTCAAAATTGCCCTCATGATTTTGTCTATCCAAAAGATCCAAATCAAGGAACCTCTTCTTTGGGAACTTGTTTGGACAAAAATATCGAAAGAGGATCCGAACAACTCCAAAAACTTGTTTGTAATTGAAAAGCATGTTTCAAAGTACTTGTTTCACTCTTCGGACCATATTAATACCAAAGACCTAACGTTTCCGACTTGTCAAAGTTTTCCTCGTGATTTCGTCCAGATCCAAATGGAGGAACCTCTTCTTTGGGAATCCTCTTTGTACAAAAATATCGAAAGAGGAGCGAACCACTCAAAAAACTTGTTTGTAATTGAAAAGCATGTTTCAAAGTACTTGTTTCACTCTTCGGACCATATTCATACCATCAAACACCTAAGGTTTCCCACTTGTCGAAAATGCCCTCGTGATTTGGTCCATCCTAAAGATGCAAATGGAGGAACCTCTTCTTTGGGAATCCTCTTTGGACCAAAATATCGAAAGAGGATCCGAACCACTCCAAAAACTTGTTTGTAATTGAAAAGCTTGTTTCAAAGTACATGTTTCACTCTTCGGACCATATTCATACCAAAGACCTAACGTTTCCCACTTGTCAAAGTTTTCCACGTGATTTCATCCATCCTAAAGATCCAAATGGAGAAACCTCTTCTTTGGGAATCCTCTTTGGACCAAAATATCGAAAGAGTATCCGAAGTACTCCAAAAACTTGTTTGTAATTGAAAAGCTTGTACCAAAGTACTTGTTGAAGGGATGATTTACTAAATTAGCGGAATTTTATTTAGTAAACTTATTAACATTTAATAACGGATCTATTAACATCATGCAATTTGTGATAAAACATGTAGATTCATGCTTATATTTTCGAAAATTAAAACCGGAACTTACATTGACTGATTAATGGAGAATCGGTTGGAGGTTCCTTTACAACATCAAATCCTCAGCAACACCGGATCTTCTATGCTATATCCCGATAAATCAAACGAAACCCGATTGTGGGATCGAACTTAAGAAGAAATTGGGAAGAAGAAAAAATATTTTTCTTCCCAATACTATGAGAAAATCGGCCAAGGGGGGGAGAAGGGAAGAAGAGAGAATTCCGAATTTCTAAGGAATTGAATTGTGTGATTTATGAATGACCCAACCCTCCTATTTATAGAAAAATAGGAATCCTAATCACATTAGGATTAATCTATAGAGATAAATACAAAAAGAATAAAGATTATCTCTTTCCTTTATCTTGCAATTTCGAAAATGCCATAGATAAATAGGAGATTATTTTATTTTCTTTATTTTTATTTATCTTGGGTAAATAAATCTATGTAATTATTTTAGGATATAATTCAAGCAATTATCTCTTCCCAAAAATACATATATAGCCGAAAATGCATACATTAATTAATAAATAATTCTAATTTATTTAATTAATTATTTTAGCCAATTCCAATTGGGTTCATTAATCCAATTGGGCTAGAAATTCTCTCTTAAATTAATAAGTCCAACTTAATTAATTTATTTATTAATTACCATTTAAATAAAATATTTTATTTAAACAATTAATAATATTAATATTTTCTCCCGACTAAATATTATCAAATTATATTTAATTATTAATTTCCATTTAAATAATTTTCATTATTTAAATAATTAATAATGAATATTTTAATTATTAATTTCCATTAAATAAACTCATTATTTAATTAATAATTTTATTTGATAATATTTTATTATTAATTAATTAATTTTAATTATTAATTTCCGTTTAAATATAATTATTTAAACAATTAATAATTGTTAATTAATTTCAAATTATTAATTACCATTTAAATATACTCAATATTTAAATAATTAATAATATCTAATTAATAATATTTCATTATTAATTTCCTGTTTAAATAAACTTATTATTTAAACAATTAATAATGTTTATATTAATTACCGTTTAAATATAATCAATATTTAAACAATTAATATTGCCTATTTTAAGTAATTCACTTTACTTAAAATTTCCATTTCTTTTACTTGATTTCGCGACTACGATATTTGGGCTAGCATAGGGACTCGATGGACCTATAGATCATGGGCTTAATAATTAGTCAATTAAGTGATTAACACTTAATCAGTTAATTACTCATTATCTAACTATGAATAATTCCACTATAGATTCATAGCTGAACTCCCCTCACCATAGATGAGTTATGTCCATTTAGTTTATCATTATTTATATCTGTGATATTATCCTTCACGTGGAACCCTCATAATTACAAAGGATAAATTTACCGTTTTGCCCCTGTAATTACCGCTTTATCCTTGTGTTCCCGCTGATTCTCCAATGAACTTTATCTTTAGTCGAACTAGAGATAAGATACTTCTGTGATCAATAGAAGTCGTGACGTCACTTGTTCATGTCTCGAATCAGTACATCAAGGGAGTTTCCTAAAGTTCCTAAAATGTTTAGGTATCGCACTGATACCGTTAATTTATAGGAAAGTTATGAATTCCATCTCGTGAAAATGAGTTCCCAGCTACTTATCTAGTCATGTTCCCAAAACAGGAGTGTATTGAGCGTTCTTACAGATCGCTCTCAACTATGTGAATCAAAGAACATAACTCCACAAATAGGAGTCCGCATTTCACTCGGGATTGAGATCTATCACGATTGATAAACTTAGTTTGATATTCGATTATTTCTCCTAAACGGTACTAATGAGAAATTTGATCGAACATCGTGGTCCTGTCTTATACAATCAACATTGCATATGATACTTCCATTTCATGTCTCCCACATGAATGATCAGGATTCGATCATTTGTCTATAAACAAAATGCGAAGCTATCAACAATGTTACCAGAATAAGGTTCCCAAATGTTATCCGTTTACTGTAGACACGTTTAAGTTACTCATCTCGACTTTAATCCTCTTGTATGACTCACATACTAAGTCGTGATTTCATAAGAGTAACTTAAGGTTTACTATTTGAATGTTTGATATTTATATATTTCCATATATTCCTAATATCATTAATTGAATCAATCTAGATAATATAAAGAACTTATGTTTATTTATTTAATTTATTCTTAATAAATTATTATTATTAAATAATTACAAGTTCTAGGACATCATTCCTAACACTTGTTTCACTCTTCGGACCATATTCATACAAAAGACCTAAGGTTTCCCACTTGTCAAAGTTGTGCTAATATTTTGTCCATCCTAAAGATCCAAATGGAGGAACCTCTTCTTAGGCAATCCTGTTTGGACGAAATTATTGAAAAAGAATCCGAACCACTCCTAAAACTTGTTTGTAATTGAAAAACTTGTTTCAAAGTAAATGTTTCACTCTTCGGACCATATTCATACAAAAGACCTAAGGTTTCCCACTTGTCAAAATTGCCTTCACGATTTGGTCCATCCAAAAGATCCAAATCAAGGAACCTCTTTTTTGGGAATCCTGTTTGGACCAAAATATCGAAAGAGGATCCGCACCACTCCAAAATTTTGGTTTTAATTGAAAAGCTTGTTTCAAAGTACTTGTTTCAAAGTACTTGTTTCACTCTTTGGACCATATTGATACCATCAAAGACCTAAGGTTTCCCACTTGTCAAAATTGCCCTCGTGATTTGGTCCATCCTAAAGATGCAAATGGAGGAACCTCTTCTTTGGGAATCCTCTTTGGACCAAAATATCGAAAGAGGATCCGAACCACTCCAAAAACTTGTTTGTAATTGAAAAGCTTGTTTCAAAGTACATGTTTCACTCTTCGGACCATATTCATACCAAAGACCTAAGGTTTCCCACTTGTCAAAATTGCCCTCATGATTTGGTCCATCCAAAAGATCCAAATCACCGAACCTCTTCTTTGGGAACTTGTTTGGACCAAAATATCGAAAAAGGATCCGAACCACTCCAAAAACTTGTTTGTTATTGAAAAGCATGTTTCAAAGTACTTGTTTCACTCTTCGGACCATATTAATACCAAAGACCTAAGGTTTCCCACTTGTCACAGTTTTGCTGATGATTTTGTCCATCCTAAAGATCCAAATGGAGGAACCTCTTCTTTGGCAGTCCTGTGTGGACAAAAATATCGAAAAAAGGATCCGAACAACTCCTAAAACTTGTTTGTAATTGAAAAGCTTGTTTCAAAGTCCATGTTTCACTCTTCGGACCATATTCATACCAAAGACCTAAGGTTTCCCTATTGTCAAAATTGCCCTCATGATTTTGTCCATCCAAAAGATCCAAATCAAGGAACCTCTTCTTTGGGAACTTGTTTGGACCAAATTATCGAAAGAGGATCCGAACAACTCCAAAAACTTGTTTGTAATTGAAAAGCATGTTTCAAAGTACTTGTTTCACTCTTCCGACCATATTAATACCAAAGACCTAACGTTTCCGACTTGTCAAAGTTTTCCTCGTGATTTCGTCCATCCTAAAGATCCAAATGGAGGAACCTCTTCTTTGGGAATCCTCTTTGTACCAAAATATCGAAAGGGGAGCCGAACCACTCAAAAAACTTGTTTGTAATTGAAAAGCATGTTTCAAAGTACTTGTTTCACTCTTCGGACCATATTCATACCATCAAACACCTAAGGTTTCCCACTTGTCAAAAATGCCCTCGTGATTTGGTCCATCCTAAAGATGCAAATGGAGGAACCTCTTCTTTGGGAATCCTCTTTGGATCAAAATATCGAAAGAGGATCCGAACCTCTCCAAAAACTTGTTTGTAATTGAAAAGCTTGTTTCAGAGTACTTGTTTCACTCTTCGGACCATATTCATACAAAAGAGCTAAGGTTTCCCACTTGTCAAAGTTTTCCTCGCGATTTTGTTCATCCTAAAGATGCAAATGGACGAACATCTTCTTTTGTCCATCCTAAAGATCCAAATGGAGGAACCTCTTTTTTGGGAATCCTGTTTGGACCAAAATATCCAAAGAGGTTCCGAACCACTCCAAAAACTTGTTTGCAATTGAAAAGCTTGTTTCAAAGTACTTGTTTTATTCTTTGGACCATATTGATACCAAAGACCTAAGGTTTCCCACTATTCAAAATTGCCCTAGGGATTTGGTCAATCCTAAAGATTAAAATGAAGGAACCTCTTCTTTTGGGAATCCTCTCAGGACCAAAATATCGAAAGATGATCCGAACCACTCCAAAAACTTGGTTTAAATTGAAATGCTTGTTTCAAAGTACTTGTTTCACTCTCTCGACCAAATTGAATCCGAAGACCTAAGGTTTCCCACTTGTCAAAGTTGTGCCCATGATTTGGTCCATCCTAAAGATCCAAATGGAGGAACCACTTCTTTGGGAATCCGGTTTGGACAAAAATATCGAAAGAGGATCCGAACCTGATATGAATCAAGGAGACTTAAGGTTGATCATTGCCGGAATTGCATTCATTACTTTCCAAGTTTATCAAGATACAATCTATGATCAATAAATGCAACATCAAAGTTCAAGATTACATCAATAAATGCAAGTCAAGTTCAAGCCAACCTCATTAAATGCAAGTCAACTTCAAGCCTAGTTCATTAAATGCAAGTCAAGTTCAATTAATGCAACCGAAGCTCATTTAATGCAACTCAAGACATCAATGCTACTCAAGACTTATTCATGACATCTTAAGGCTTCATTTAAGACTCCCATCAATACATATGATCAAGATTTTTCAGTTACAAAGACTCACAAATCAGCTTTGTAACTACCAAATATCGGTTACACTTTAATAATTCAATAGGCTAGTTAATTGTCATTATTTCGGACTTTATTATGGCCGGCTGTTTTTTTGGCCTTTTTCATTCATTTTTATCAACTTATTTTCGTTCATTTGGAAGGCTATAAAGCCATGACCCTTGCTTGTAACAGATGAAGATTATACATGAGATAAAAATACAAAAACTTTTTGAGAGCTTTTCTTTGAAATTGTTGTGAGCCGAACTTACCATTTCAATTTTGTCATTCCTTGTGTTTAGGGTGGCCGTAGAATCAAGCCTTTAGGATTGATCATTCTAAATTGGTGGATTGATTCAAATCTAGAGCAAGAAATTCAATTCTTGTCTTTAGATCATTGATCATAAGGATAATCATTTTCTAGCCTTTTTCCTTGGGTTGTTTAAAATGGCATATGTGGGTTCTTTGGTTGTGATCTTTTTGGGTCCTTAGTTAAGTTTAAGGGTTCTTAATGCATTTCGAAAGGGTTTTCATATCAGAATCACTCCAAAAACTTGTTTATAATTGAAAAGCTTGTTT
The DNA here is from genome assembly GCA_028015215.1 of Gynostemma pentaphyllum. Taxonomy (NCBI): domain Eukaryota; kingdom Viridiplantae; phylum Streptophyta; class Magnoliopsida; order Cucurbitales; family Cucurbitaceae; genus Gynostemma; species Gynostemma pentaphyllum. The sequence goes on along the minus strand of CM051355.1, from coordinate 41,222,195 downwards.
CAAAGTACTTGTTTCACTCTTCGGACCATATTGATACCAAAGACCTAAGGTTTCCCACTTGTCAAAATTGCCGTCGTGATTTCGTCCATCCTAAATAACCAAAGGGATTGATATGAAAACCCTTGGAAACTTACCAAGAACCCTTCAAAGAAGAACCCTAGATGAAGAAACAAGAACCCACAAAATCAGTAGTAAAAACTCAAAGGAAAGAGTTAAGGAATTAGGCTACCTTTATGATCTATGATCTTGAAACAAGAATGACTTCTTACCCCAAGATTCGAACACTCCAAAAACAATATGATCAGAATTGTTTTAATGCTCTAAAACATGCAATCCTAAGCAAGAATTACAAAAGATGAAGAAGAGAATGGTCTTCTAAGCCAAATCATGCAAATAAGCAAGTTTTCTTGAATAATCATAATCTCTTTATTAATGAATAAGGATGCCTTTAAATAGGCAAAAAGTTAAGTCTCCTACTTCTAATATGACACTAAATTCGAAAATATGAGATAAAAAGCTGATAAGGATGATCTCATCATGACATCACCATGATGAGTCATCAAAAAAATTAAACCTACTCTAGGAAATTTAAATTGCATATCTAATAAACCTACACTACTTGGATCTTCCATTTCTTTACATCATCTTAAAGTTCTCAACTTAAAGTATCTAGAAATGGAAAGTGTGACATGGCCTAAAATTTAGGGATCCATTTCCTAAATTTTAGGGATTTTCCTAGATTTTAGGAAAAGTCTTCAAATTGACAATTTTGAGCTTGTGAATCTTTTTGTATTTGAATTGTCCACAAATTGTATGTTAAACCCTTCATTTCTAGGATTTCCTCTTTGGTTTCCTTCAAATATGTTTGGACATGTTGAATCAAAGCTAGCTTCAATTTCTTATTCTTTGATCTTGTTATTGGCCCAATTGGCAGATTGAGCTCCCCTTGATCATTTGCAACATTAGCTCCATCTTCTAGCTTTCCATGAGTAAGTGAAGTGTTACGATTCGTATCATCCCCTCCCTGTTGAAAAGGATTCGTCCTCAAATCTAATTCATCACCTACATCAAAAGGAGTCAAATCAGCCACATTAAAAGTTGCACTAACCGAATACTCACCTGGCAAGTCAATTTTGTATGCATTGTCATTGATTCTCTCAAGAACTTGAAATGGCCCATCGCCTCTTCCATCAAGCTTGTTTTTCCTCTGATTTGGAAACCTTTCTTTCCTCATATGTACCCAAACCCAATCTCCGGGTTCGAAAATAACTCTAGTTCTTCCCTTATTCACCCTAGAAGCAATTTTGGAGTTTTGCTTCTCAATTCTTTCTTTGACCTCTTTATGCAGCTTATGCATCATGTCGACTTTAGAACTTGCATCAAAACTCACAATATTGTTAGGAGGCATAGGTAATAAATCAAGAGTAGTAGTTGGATTAAAACCATAAACAAGCTCAAAAGGAGTGCATCTAGTAGTGCTATGGACAGCCCTATTGTATGCAAATTCAATTAATGGTAAACAATTCTCCCATGTTTTATGATTTTTATCAATGATTGTTCTAAGCATAGTGACCATTGTTCTATTCACCGCCTCGGTTTGTCCATCAGTTTGGGGATGACATGTAGTAGAGTAAAGAAGTTTGGTACCCAATTTCCCCCATAAAACTCTCCAAAAGTGACTTAAGAATTTTACATCTCTATCACTCACAATGCTTTTTGGAATGCCATGCAATCTAACTACTTCTTTAAAGAACAAATCTGCTATATGCTTAGCATCATCCGTTTTGTGACATGCAATGAAATGTGCCATTTTGCTAAACCTATCAACTACAACAAGGATGCTATCTCTTCCCCTCTTAGTCCTAGGCAATCCTAATACAAAATCCATGGATATATCTAACCAAGGTGCCATTGGAACCGGTAAAGGAGTATATAATCCATTGGGTTGAAGCCTAGACTTGGCTGCCTTACATGCTATGCAATGTGCACACACTTTAATAACATCATGTTTCATTTTAGGCCAATAAAAGTGTTCATGCAACATGTCATATGTCTTAGCTACCCCAAAATGTCCCATTAAGCCTCCCCCATGTGCTTCCCTAGCTAATGAGTCTCTAATGGAACATGAAGGAATGCACAATTTACCCTTTCTAAAGAGATATCCATCATAGAATATGTAATCTTCTAAAACAGCCCCTTGTTCACAAGAATTGTAAATTTCCCCAAAAGTGTCATCAAGGTGATAAAGTGACTTGATATGCTCAAAACCTAAAAATCTAGCATGCAAAGAGTTAAAGAGAGCGTACCTTCTTGAAAGTGCATCAGCCACGATATTGTCTTTACCTTTTTTGTACTTGATGACATATGGGAATGTTTCTATGAATTCCACCCACTTTGCATGTCTTTTGTTGAGTTTGTCTTGCCCTTTGAGGTGTTGTAAGCTCTCATGATCGGTGTGAATGACAAACTCTTTCGGCCAAAGGTAGTGTTGCCAAGTTTGTAGAGCTCTTACCAAGGCATATAACTCCTTGTCATAAGTTGAGTAGTTCAAGGCTGCCCCACTCAACTTCTCACTAAAGAACATACAAGGTTTTCCACTTTGCATTAAAACAGCCCCAATTCCTATTCCACTTGCATCACACTCAATTTCAAATGTTAGTTCAAAGTTAGGTAAAGCAAGTAAAGGTGCATTGCATAATTTATCCTTTAAAGTTTGAAAAGCATTCTCTTGGGCTATTCCCCATGCAAAGGGCACATTCTTTTTCACTAGTTCATTCAAGGGTGAAGCAATGGTACTAAAGTCCCTAATGAACCTTCTATAAAACCCAGCAAGGCCGTGGAAGCTCCTAATCTCGCTTACATTTGTTGGTGTTGGCCATTCCCTAATTGCATTTATCTTTTCATCATCTACTTCCACTCCCTCATTTGACACTATGAATCCTAGGAACTTGACTCTTTTCATGCAAAAAGAACACTTTTTAAGATTAGCATATAACTTTTCTTTCCTAAGTGTTTCTAAGACAAGCCCGACATGTGTGACATGTTCATTCAAAGATTTTGAGTAGACTAGAATATCATCAAAATACACAACAACAAACTTGCCTAAATAAGCCCTAAGTACATGGTTCATAAGCCTCATAAAAGTGCTAGGTGCATTAGTGAGTCCAAAAGGCATTACTAACCATTCATATAAGCCAAATTTAGTTTTAAATGCTGTTTTCCATTCATCTCCTATTTCCATGCGAATTTGGTGATATCCTGATTTTAGATCAATTTTTGTAAATAGATTACAACCATTAAGTTCATCAAGCATATCATCTAACCTAGGGATAGGATGTCTATACTTAATAGTGATCTTGTTTATTGCCCTACAATCGACACACATCCTCCATGTACCATCCTTTTTAGGGACAAGCAAAACCGGAACCGAGCAAGGACTTAAGCTTTCTCTAACATACCCTTTTGCAAGCAATTCATTTACCTGATCTTGAATCTCTTTTGCCTCAATAGGATTGGTCCTATAGGCTGGTCTATTTGGAAGGGAAGCCCCTGGTATGAAGTCTATCTTATGCTCTATCCCTCGGATTGGAGGCAATTCATTAGGAATTTCATCCGGAAACACATCCTTGAATGCCTGCAATAAGTCAAGAAAAACACTTGGCAAAGAGATGTTAAGTTCGTTAGTGAGTAAGCAAGGTCCTTTGCATAAAAGCATAAGGACGTTTTTGTTAGTAAATAAAGCTCTCTTGACCTCACTAGCTTTTGAATACAAGCTAACACTCTTTTTTCTCTCATCCTCTCTTTTTTCACTCAACTCTCTTTCTTTTGCCTCACTTTTTTTCTTTTCACTCTTTTCATTCTTTTCTTTTTCTTTTTCTTTTCTCTCCTTTTCTTTTGCCTCACTTTCTTTTCTTCTTTTTTCAAGTTTACATTGATCATTGTATACTTCCGTAGAAGATAAAGGTACAAGTGTAATCTTCCTCCCATCTTTGGTAAATGTGTATCTATTTAGGTAGCCATCATATATAACTCTCCTATCAAACATCCAAGGTCTACCTAATAGTATATCTCCGGCATGCATGGGTATCACATCACATTCAACATCATCTTTGTACTTTCCAAGAGTAAAAGAAATAAGTACCTTCTTATGCACCTTAAGCTCTCCACAATTGCTTAGCCATTGTAAATTGTATGGTTGAGGGTGAGGTTTAGTGATCAGCCCTAATCTTTGCACTAAGAGAGAACTAACAACATTTGTGCAACTACCATTATCAATAACCATACTACATCCCAATCCTTGAATAATACACCTAGTGTGGAATAAGTTCTCTCTTTGATCATCCATACTCTCGCGAACTTGTGCTTTTAGTAGTCTTCTAGTAACCAAGGTAATCTTGTTACCATCCTCAATACTACCATCACTTTCTTCCTCAAGGTCCATGTCTTCCTCCTCCGAATTACTCTCTTCCCCATCTGTAACTAACTCCCCATTCATCATTATCATAGCCCTTTTATTTGGACAATCTTTGCTAATATGACCCACTCCTTGACATTTCCAACACTTTAGGTCTCTACTTCTCTCCTTAGCTTCCTCAATTTTACCTTTCCCCGTAAAAGAACTCTCTGCCCTATCCTTGGCCGTGACCACCTTTTCTTTGCTTTTGTAATCTTCCTTACTCTCCTTTCTCCAAGAATTGTTAAAAGAAGATTTAGATGAAGAAGAAGGTTTTGTAAAAGGTTTTGGAGAATACCTTGCTGACCTAGCTTCTTGGATTTGCCTTTCTATTTTAATGGCATTATGCAACAACTCGTCCATATCAAAGTATTGGTACATGTCTACTTGATTAGCTATGTTCTTTTGCAATCCTCCCACAAATCTTGCCATTGTTTTTTCTGGATGTTCCTCCGTGTTTGATCTAGTCATAAGCATGTCCATCTCTTTGTAGTAATCCTCCACACTTTTGCTTCCTTGTTGCAATTTTTGCAATCTTTGTTCCACCTCTCTATGGAAGTATGGTGGGATAAATCGTTTTCTCATGATGGCCTTTAGCTCTCGCCATGTAGTAATTTGCTCTTCGCCGCCCTCCTTCTACTAATTTTCAACTGAGACCACCAAATAGAAGCATAGTTAGTAAATTCAGAAACGGCTAAAAATACCTTTTTCTCTTCACTATGTCTTTCACAATCAAAAACATTTTCTATATGATTCTCCCATTGTATGTATGCTTCAGGATCTGACTTTCCTTCGAATGGTGGAATTTTGTGTCTGATTCCACTAGTTTGTCTCTCCTCCAATCTTTCATGTCTATAAGCCCTTCTAGGAAAAGCCATCTCTCTTCCTCTTCCTCTTCCCCTACCTTGTTGAACCCTAGGAATCTCCTCTTCATCTTCATAGCCTTCATCCTCAAGATATTGCTGAATGTCCTCGTCCCTAGCCCGTTGAGCCCTCAAATTTCCTCTGATTTGTTGCTCTCGGAGAACATTTTGCAACAAGTTTTGTTCAACTCTAGGTGGATTTTGCTCCCTTGTTTCCAGAACTTGAACACGTGTCGAGAGAGTTGCAAGCATTTGTTCAATTCTGTCTAATTGATTTTCTTCCCTCCTAGGTTCATTACGTGCTATTATTTGCTCTTCTTCATTCTCCATCGCTGCCAAGAAAGTTAGTACTAAAAAAAAAATATGTAATGGACCTCACAAGCACTCCCTAAGTGTTTGCACTCAATGATATGTAGTTCACTCGTGTTTACACTCGCTGAAAATGCTCTCACTCACTCAATATGCTTGGCTGCAATCTTGCTAGTTAACACGTAAATAAAGCATTCAAACAACCCTAAAACCAAATTAATCTGAAAGTGCACGAAAAATGAAGTGGAATGAAAAAAAAGAACACGAAATTTGGATAAGATAAGATGAGATAAGGTTATGGATAAGACAAGATAAGATGAGATGAGATAAGGTTAGATAAGATAAGATGAGATGAGATGAGATAAGATAAGGTTAGATAAGATGAGATAAGATGAGATGAGATAAGGTTAGATAAGATAAGATAAGATAAGATAAGATGAGGTTAGATAAGATAAGATAAGATGAGATAAGATGAGGTTAGATAAGATAAGATAAGATGAGATGAGATGAGATGAGATGAGATGAGATAAGATAAGATAAGATGAGATGAGATAAGATAGGTTAGATAAGATGATAAGATGAGATTAGATAAGATAAGTCCTTCAAAACACAAATCATTTTTTTTTTTTTTTTTTTTTTTAAATCTGGATTTATCAAAAACAAAGAAGAACAATCAAAATTTTGTTGGTTCCCCCTTTATTTAGATTGATGCAAAACACAATTTAGCAACTAGGGTTTTGTTTTGTTATTTTAGTTGCTCCCTTTTATCAAACAAATGTACTAACAAATTCAAGTCTTCAAATAGGATATTTCACTCAAAAACACATGAAGAACATGAAGAATACACATGAACATGAAGAACACACATGAACAATCAGATTTCCAGAATTTTGTAACTAAGAACAAGTTGTAATTTGAAACCCCCTACAGTATGTAGAGAACCCCAAATTGACAATACCTACCCTTAGAGCCTAGGCTCTGATACCAAATGATATGAAAACCCTTGGAAACTTACCAAGAACCCTTCAAAGAAGAACCCTAGATGAAGAAACAAGAACCCACAAAATCAGTAGTAAAAACTCAAAGGAAAGAGTTAAGGAATTAGGCTACCTTTATGATCTATGATCTTGAAACAAGAATGACTTCTTACCCCAAGATTCGAACACTCCAAAAACAATATGATCAGAATTGTTTTAATGCTCTAAAACATGCAATCCTAAGCAAGAATTACAAAAGATGAAGAAGAGAATGGTCTTCTAAGCCAAATCATGCAAATAAGCAAGTTTTCTTGAATAATCATAATCTCTTTATTAATGAATAAGGATGCCTTTAAATAGGCAAAAAGTTAAGTCTCCTACTTCTAATATGACACTAAATTCGAAAATATGAGATAAAAAGCTGATAAGGATGATCTCATCATGACATCACCATGATGAGTCATCAAAAAAATTAAACCTACTCTAGGAAATTTAAATTGCATATCTAATAAACCTACACTACTTGGATCTTCCATTTCTTTACATCATCTTAAAGTTCTCAACTTAAAGTATCTAGAAATGGAAAGTGTGACATGGCCTAAAATTTAGGGATCCATTTCCTAAATTTTAGGGATTTTCCTAGATTTTAGGAAAAGTCTTCAAATTGACAATTTTGAGCTTGTGAATCTTTTTGTATTTGAATTGTCCACAAATTGTATGTTAAACCCTTCATTTCTAGGATTTCCTCTTTGGTTTCCTTCAAATATGTTTGGACATGTTGAATCAAAGCTAGCTTCAATTTCTTATTCTTTGATCTTGTTATTGGCCCAATTGGCAGATTGAGCTCCCCTTGATCATTTGCAACATTAGCTCCATCTTCTAGCTTTCCATGAGTAAGTGAAGTGTTACGATTCGTATCATCCCCTCCCCTGTTGAAAAGGATTCGTCCTCAAATCTAATTCATCACCTACATCAAAAGGAGTCAAATCAGCCACATTAAAAGTTGCACTAACCGAATACTCACCTGGCAAGTCAATTTTGTATGCATTGTCATTGATTCTCTCAAGAACTTGAAATGGCCCATCGCCTCTTCCATCAAGCTTGTTTTTCCTCTGATTTGGAAACCTTTCTTTCCTCATATGTACCCAAACCCAATCTCCGGGTTCGAAAATAACTCTAGTTCTTCCCTTATTCACCCTAGAAGCAATTTTGGAGTTTTGCTTCTCAATTCTTTCTTTGACCTCTTTATGCAGCTTATGCATCATGTCGACTTTAGAACTTGCATCAAAACTCACAATATTGTTAGGAGGCATAGGTAATAAATCAAGAGTAGTAGTTGGATTAAAACCATAAACAAGCTCAAAAGGAGTGCATCTAGTAGTGCTATGGACAGCCCTATTGTATGCAAATTCAATTAATGGTAAACAATTCTCCCATGTTTTATGATTTTTATCAATGATTGTTCTAAGCATAGTGACCATTGTTCTATTCACCGCCTCGGTTTGTCCATCAGTTTGGGGATGACATGTAGTAGAGTAAAGAAGTTTGGTACCCAATTTCCCCCATAAAACTCTCCAAAAGTGACTTAAGAATTTTACATCTCTATCACTCACAATGCTTTTTGGAATGCCATGCAATCTAACTACTTCTTTAAAGAACAAATCTGCTATATGCTTAGCATCATCCGTTTTGTGACATGCAATGAAATGTGCCATTTTGCTAAACCTATCAACTACAACAAGGATGCTATCTCTTCCCCTCTTAGTCCTAGGCAATCCTAATACAAAATCCATGGATATATCTAACCAAGGTGCCATTGGAACCGGTAAAGGAGTATATAATCCATTGGGTTGAAGCCTAGACTTGGCTGCCTTACATGCTATGCAATGTGCACACACTTTAATAACATCATGTTTCATTTTAGGCCAATAAAAGTGTTCATGCAACATGTCATATGTCTTAGCTACCCCAAAATGTCCCATTAAGCCTCCCCCATGTGCTTCCCTAGCTAATGAGTCTCTAATGGAACATGAAGGAATGCACAATTTACCCTTTCTAAAGAGATATCCATCATAGAATATGTAATCTTCTAAAACAGCCCCTTGTTCACAAGAATTGTAAATTTCCCCAAAAGTGTCATCAAGGTGATAAAGTGACTTGATATGCTCAAAACCTAAAAATCTAGCATGCAAAGAGTTAAAGAGAGCGTACCTTCTTGAAAGTGCATCAGCCACGATATTGTCTTTACCTTTTTTGTACTTGATGACATATGGGAATGTTTCTATGAATTCCACCCACTTTGCATGTCTTTTGTTGAGTTTGTCTTGCCCTTTGAGGTGTTGTAAGCTCTCATGATCGGTGTGAATGACAAACTCTTTCGGCCAAAGGTAGTGTTGCCAAGTTTGTAGAGCTCTTACCAAGGCATATAACTCCTTGTCATAAGTTGAGTAGTTCAAGGCTGCCCCACTCAACTTCTCACTAAAGAACATACAAGGTTTTCCACTTTGCATTAAAACAGCCCCAATTCCTATTCCACTTGCATCACACTCAATTTCAAATGTTAGTTCAAAGTTAGGTAAAGCAAGTAAAGGTGCATTGCATAATTTATCCTTTAAAGTTTGAAAAGCATTCTCTTGGGCTATTCCCCATGCAAAGGGCACATTCTTTTTCACTAGTTCATTCAAGGGTGAAGCAATGGTACTAAAGTCCCTAATGAACCTTCTATAAAACCCAGCAAGGCCGTGGAAGCTCCTAATCTCGCTTACATTTGTTGGTGTTGGCCATTCCCTAATTGCATTTATCTTTTCATCATCTACTTCCACTCCCTCATTTGACACTATGAATCCTAGGAACTTGACTCTTTTCATGCAAAAAGAACACTTTTTAAGATTAGCATATAACTTTTCTTTCCTAAGTGTTTCTAAGACAAGCCCGACATGTGTGACATGTTCATTCAAAGATTTTGAGTAGACTAGAATATCATCAAAATACACAACAACAAACTTGCCTAAATAAGCCCTAAGTACATGGTTCATAAGCCTCATAAAAGTGCTAGGTGCATTAGTGAGTCCAAAAGGCATTACTAACCATTCATATAAGCCAAATTTAGTTTTAAATGCTGTTTTCCATTCATCTCCTATTTCCATGCGAATTTGGTGATATCCTGATTTTAGATCAATTTTTGTAAATAGATTACAACCATTAAGTTCATCAAGCATATCATCTAACCTAGGGATAGGATGTCTATACTTAATAGTGATCTTGTTTATTGCCCTACAATCGACACACATCCTCCATGTACCATCCTTTTTAGGGACAAGCAAAACCGAACCGAGCAAGGACTTAAGCTTTCTCTAACATACCCTTTTGCAAGCAATTCATTTACCTGATCTTGAATCTCTTTTGCCTCAATAGGATTGGTCCTATAGGCTGGTCTATTTGGAAGGGAAGCCCCTGGTATGAAGTCTATCTTATGCTCTATCCCTCGGATTGGAGGCAATTCATTAGGAATTTCATCCGGAAACACATCCTTGAATGCCTGCAATAAGTCAAGAAAAACACTTGGCAAAGAGATGTTAAGTTCGTTAGTGAGTAAGCAAGGTCCTTTGCATAAAAGCATAAGGACGTTTTTGTTAGTAAATAAAGCTCTCTTGACCTCACTAGCTTTTGAATACAAGCTAACACTCTTTTTTCTCTCATCCTCTCTTTTTTCACTCAACTCTCTTTCTTTTGCCTCACTTTTTTTCTTTTCACTCTTTTCATTCTTTTCTTTTTCTTTTTCTTTTCTCTCCTTTTCTTTTGCCTCACTTTCTTTTCTTCTTTTTTCAAGTTTACATTGATCATTGTATACTTCCGTAGAAGATAAAGGTACAAGTGTAATCTTCCTCCCATCTTTGGTAAATGTGTATCTATTTAGGTAGCCATCATATATAACTCTCCTATCAAACATCCAAGGTCTACCTAATAGTATATCTCCGGCATGCATGGGTATCACATCACATTCAACATCATCTTTGTACTTTCCAAGAGTAAAAGAAATAAGTACCTTCTTATGCACCTTAAGCTCTCCACAATTGCTTAGCCATTGTAAATTGTATGGTTGAGGGTGAGGTTTAGTGATCAGCCCTAATCTTTGCACTAAGAGAGAACTAACAACATTTGTGCAACTACCATTATCAATAACCATACTACATCCCAATCCTTGAATAATACACCTAGTGTGGAATAAGTTCTCTCTTTGATCATCCATACTCTCGCGAACTTGTGCTTTTAGTAGTCTTCTAGTAACCAAGGTAATCTTGTTACCATCCTCAATACTACCATCACTTTCTTCCTCAAGGTCCATGTCTTCCTCCTCCGAATTACTCTCTTCCCCATCTGTAACTAACTCCCCATTCATCATTATCATAGCCCTTTTATTTGGACAATCTTTGCTAATATGACCCACTCCTTGACATTTCCAACACTTTAGGTCTCTACTTCTCTCCTTAGCTTCCTCAATTTTACCTTTCCCCGTAAAAGAACTCTCTGCCCTATCCTTGGCCGTGACCACCTTTTCTTTGCTTTTGTAATCTTCCTTACTCTCCTTTCTCCAAGAATTGTTAAAAGAAGATTTAGATGAAGAAGAAGGTTTTGTAAAAGGTTTTGGAGAATACCTTGCTGACCTAGCTTCTTGGATTTGCCTTTCTATTTTAATGGCATTATGCAACAACTCGTCCATATCAAAGTATTGGTACATGTCTACTTGATTAGCTATGTTCTTTTGCAATCCTCCCACAAATCTTGCCATTGTTTTTTCTGGATGTTCCTCCGTGTTTGATCTAGTCATAAGCATGTCCATCTCTTTGTAGTAATCCTCCACACTTTTGCTTCCTTGTTGCAATTTTTGCAATCTTTGTTCCACCTCTCTATGGAAGTATGGTGGGATAAATCGTTTTCTCATGATGGCCTTTAGCTCTCGCCATGTAGTAATTTGCTCTTCGCCGGCCCTCCTTCTACTAATTTTCAACTGAGACCACCAAATAGAAGCATAGTTAGTAAATTCAGAAACGGCTAAAAATACCTTTTTCTCTTCACTATGTCTTTCACAATCAAAAACATTTTCTATATGATTCTCCCATTGTATGTATGCTTCAGGATCTGACTTTCCTTCGAATGGTGGAATTTTGTGTCTGATTCCACTAGTTTGTCTCTCCTCCAATCTTTCATGTCTATAAGCCCTTCTAGGAAAAGCCATCTCTCTTCCTCTTCCTCTTCCCCTACCTTGTTGAACCCTAGGAATCTCCTCTTCATCTTCATAGCCTTCATCCTCAAGATATTGCTGAATGTCCTCGTCCCTAGCCCGTTGAGCCCTCAAATTTCCTCTGATTTGTTGCTCTCGGAGAACATTTTGCAACAAGTTTTGTTCAACTCTAGGTGGATTTTGCTCCCTTGTTTCCAGAACTTGAACACGTGTCGAGAGAGTTGCAAGCATTTGTTCAATTCTGTCTAATTGATTTTCTTCCCTCCTAGGTTCATTACGTGCTATTATTTGCTCTTCTTCATTCTCCATCGCTGCCAAGAAAGTTAGTACTAAAAAAAAAATATGTAATGGACCTCACAAGCACTCCCTAAGTGTTTGCACTCAATGATATGTAGTTCACTCGTGTTTACACTCGCTGAAAATGCTCTCACTCACTCAATATGCTTGGCTGCAATCTTGCTAGTTAACACGTAAATAAAGCATTCAAACAACCCTAAAACCAAATTAATCTGAAAGTGCACGAAAAATGAAGTGGAATGAAAAAAAAGAACACGAAATTTGGATAAGATAAGATGAGATAAGGTTATGGATAAGACAAGATAAGATGAGATGAGATAAGGTTAGATAAGATAAGATGAGATGAGATGAGATAAGATAAGGTTAGATAAGATGAGATAAGATGAGATGAGATAAGGTTAGATAAGATAAGATAAGATAAGATAAGATGAGGTTAGATAAGATAAGATAAGATGAGATAAGATGAGGTTAGATAAGATAAGATAAGATGAGATGAGATGAGATGAGATGAGATGAGATAAGATAAGATAAGATGAGATGAGATAAGATAGGTTAGATAAGATGATAAGATGAGATTAGATAAGATAAGTCCTTCAAAACACAAATCATTTTTTTTTTTTTTTTTTTAAATCTGGATTTATCAAAAACAAAGAAGAACAATCAAAATTTTGTTGGTTCCCCCTTTATTTAGATTGATGCAAAACACAATTTAGCAACTAGGGTTTTGTTTTGTTATTTTAGTTGCTCCCTTTTATCAAACAAATGTACTAACAAATTCAAGTCTTCAAATAGGATATTTCACTCAAAAACACATGAAGAACATGAAGAATACACATGAACATGAAGAACACACATGAACAATCAGATTTCCAGAATTTTGTAACTAAGAACAAGTTGTAATTTGAAACCCCCTACAGTATGTAGAGAACCCCAAATTGACAATACCTACCCTTAGAGCCTAGGCTCTGATACCAAATGATATGAAAACCCTTGGAAACTTACCAAGAACCCTTCAAAGAAGAACCCTAGATGAAGAAACAAGAACCCACAAAATCAGTAGTAAAAACTCAAAGGAAAGAGTTAAGGAATTAGGCTACCTTTATGATCTATGATCTTGAAACAAGAATGACTTCTTACCCCAAGATTCGAACACTCCAAAAACAATATGATCAGAATTGTTTTAATGCTCTAAAACATGCAATCCTAAGCAAGAATTACAAAAGATGAAGAAGAGAATGGTCTTCTAAGCCAAATCATGCAAATAAGCAAGTTTTCTTGAATAATCATAATCTCTTTATTAATGAATAAGGATGCCTTTAAATAGGCAAAAAGTTAAGTCTCCTACTTCTAATATGACACTAAATTCGAAAATATGAGATAAAAAGCTGATAAGGATGATCTCATCATGACATCACCATGATGAGTCATCAAAAAAATTAAACCTACTCTAGGAAATTTAAATTGCATATCTAATAAACCTACACTACTTGGATCTTCCATTTCTTTACATCATCTTAAAGTTCTCAACTTAAAGTATCTAGAAATGGAAAGTGTGACATGGCCTAAAATTTAGGGATCCATTTCCTAAATTTTAGGGATTTTCCTAGATTTTAGGAAAAGTCTTCAAATTGACAATTTTGAGCTTGTGAATCTTTTTGTAGTTGAATTGTCCACAAATTGTATGTTAAACCCTTCATTTCTAGGATTTCCTCTTTGGTTTCCTTCAAATATGTTTGGACATGTTGAATCAAAGCTAGCTTCAATTTCTTATTCTTTGATCTTGTTATTGGCCCAATTGGCAGATTGAGCTCCCCTTGATCATTTGCAACATTAGCTCCATCTTCTAGCTTTCCATGAGTAAGTGAAGTGTTACGATTCGTATCAAATTGGTTCCTTGATTTGGATCTTTTTGATGGACCAAATATTAAGGGCAATTTTGACAATTGGGAAACCTTAGGTCTTTGGTATGAATATGGTCCGAAGAGTGAAACATGTACATTGAAACAAGCATATCAATTACAGACAAGTTTTTGGAGTAGTTCGGATCCTCTTTTGATATTTTGGTCCAAAGAGGTTCCTCCATTTGGATCTTTAGGATGGAGGAAATAACTTGGAAAACTTTGACAAGTGGGAAACGTTAGGTCTTTGGTATCAATATGGTCTGAAGAGTGAAACAAGTACTTTCAATTAAAAACAAGTTTTTTGAGTGGTTCGGATCGTCTTTCGATATTTTGGTCCAAACATGATTCGAAAAGAAGAGGTTCCTCCATTCGGATCTTTAGGATGGACCAAAGAAGATGTTCCTCCATTTGCATCTTTAGGATGGACAAAATCGCGAGGAAAACTTTGACAAGTGGGATACCTTAGGTCTTTTGTATGAATATGGTCCGAAGAGTGAAACAAGTACTTTGAAACAAGCTTTTCAATTAGAAACAAGTTTTTGTAGTGGTTCGGATCCTCATTCAATATTTTGGTCCAAACAGGATTACCAAAGAAGAGGTTCCTCCATTTGGATCTTTAGGATGGACCAAATCATGAGCACAACTTTGATAAGTGGTGAAACTTTAGGTCTTCGGATTTAATTTGGTCTAGAGAGTGAAACAAGTACTTTGAAACGAGGTTTTCAATTACAAACAAGTTTTTCGAGTGGTTCGGATCCTCTTCGATATTTTGGTCGAAACAGGATTCCCAAAAAAGAGGTTCCTCCATTTGGATCTTTAGGATGGACCGAATCACGAGGAAAACTTTGACAAGTGGGAAACCTTAGGTCTTTTGTATCAATATGGTCCTAAGTGTGAAACAAGTACTTTGAAACAAGCTTTTCATTTACAAACAAGTTTTTTTGAGTGGTTCAGATCTTCTTTCGATATTTTGGTCCAAACAGGATTCAAAAAGAAGAGGTTCCTCCATTTGGATCTTTAGGATGGACCAAAGAAGATGTTCCTCCATTTGCATCTTTCGGATGGACAAAATCGGGAGGAAAACTTTGACAAGTGGGAAACCTTAGGACTTTTGTATGAATATGGTCCGAAGAGTGAAACAAGGACTTTCAATCAAGCTTTTCAATTACAAACAAGTTTTTGGAGTGGTTCGGATCCTCTTTTGATATTTTGGTCCAAAGAGGATTCCCAAAGAAGACGTTCCTCCATTTGTATCTTTAGGATGGACCAAATAACGAGGGCAATTTCGACAAGTGGGAAACCTTAGGTCTTTGATGGTATCAATATGGTCCAAAGAGTGAAACAAGTACTTTGAAACAGGCTTTTCGATTAAAACCAAAATTTTGGACTGGTTCGGATCCCCTTTCGATATTTTGGTCCAACAGGACACCCAAAGAAGAGGTTCCTCCATTTGGATCTTTAGGATGGACGAAATCACGAGTAAAACTTTGACATGTGGGAATCCTTAGGACTTTGCTATCAATATGGTCCGAAGAGTGAAACAAGTACTTCGAAACAAGCTTTTCAATTACAAACAAGTTTTTGGAGTGGTTCGGATCCTCTTTCGATATTTTGGTCCAAACAGAATTCCCAAAGAATTGGTTCCTTGATTTGGATCTTTTTGATGGACCAAATATTAAGGGCAATTTTGACAATTGGGAAACCTTAGGTCTTTGGTATGAATATGGTCCGAAGAGTGAAACATGTACATTGAAACAAGCATATCAATTACAGACAAGTTTTTGGAGTAGTTCGGATCCTCTTTTGATATTTTGGTCCAAAGAGGTTCCTCCATTTGGATCTTTAGGATGGAGGAAATAACTTGGAAAACTTTGACAAGTGGGAAACGTTAGGTCTTTGGTATCAATATGGTCTGAAGAGTGAAACAAGTACTTTCAATTAAAAACAAGTTTTTTGAGTGGTTCGGATCGTCTTTCGATATTTTGGTCCAAACAGGATTCGAAAAGAAGAGGTCCTCCATTCGGATCTTTAGGATGGACCAAAGAAGATGTTCCTCCATTTGCATTTTTAGGATGGAAAAAATCGCGAGGAAAACTTTGACAAATGGGAAACCTTAGGTCTTTTGTATGAATATCGTCCGAAGAGTGAAACAAGTACTTTGAAACAAGCTTTTCAATTACAAACAAATTTTTGTAGTGGTTCGCTTCCTCTTTCGATATTTTGGTCCAAACAGGATTCCCAAAGAAGAGGTTCCTCCATTTGTATCTTTAGGATGGACAAAATCATGAGAGCAATTATGACAAATGGGAACCTTAGGTCTGTGTATCAATATGCTCCGAAGTGTGAAACAAGTACTTTGAAACAAGCTTTTCAATTACAAATAAGTTTTTGGAGTGGTTCGGATCCTCTTTCGAAATTTTGGTCCAAACAGGATTCCAAAAGAAGAGGTTCCTTGATTTGGATCTTTTGGATGGACCAAATCTTGAGGGCAATTTTGACAAGTGGAAAACTTTAGGTCTTTGGTATGAATATGGTCCGAAGAGTGAAACATGTACTTAGAAACATGCTTTTCAATTACAAACAAGTTTTTAAATTGGTTCAGATCCTCTTTCGATATTTTGGTCAAAAGAGGATTCCCAAAGAAGAGGTTCCTCCATTTGGATCTTTTGGATGGACGAAATCAGGAGAAAAACTTTGATAAGTGGTAAACCTTAGGTCTTTGGTATCAATATCGTCCAAAGAGTGAAACAAGTACTTTGAAACAAGCTTTTCAATTACAAAAAGTTTTTGGAGTGGTTCGGATCCTCTTTCGATATTCTTGTCCAAACAGGATTCCCAAAGAAGAGGTTCCTTGATTTGGATCTTTTGGATGGACCAAATCATTAGGGCAATTTTGACAAGTGGGAAACCTTAGGTCTTCGGTATGAATATGGTCCGAAGAGTGAAACATGTACATTGAAACAAGCTTTTCAATTACAGACAAGTTTTTGGAGTGGTTCAGATCCTCTTTTGATATTTTGGTCCAAAAAGGATTCCCAAAGAAGAGGTTACTCCATTTGGATATTAAGGATAGACGAAATCATGAGGAAAACTTTGACAAATGGGAAACCTTAGGTCTCTGGTATCAATATGATCCGAAGAGTGAAACAAGTACTTTGAAACAAGCTTTTCAATTACAAACCAGTTTTTGGTGAGGTTCAGATCCACTTTCAATATTTTGGTCTAAACAGGATTCCCAAAGAAGAGGTTCCTCCATTTGGATCTTTAGGATGGACGAAATCACGAGGAAAACTTTGACAAGTGGAAAACGTTAGGTCTTTGGTATCAATATGGTTTGAAGAGTGAAACAAGTACTTTGAAACAAGCTTTTCAATTAAAAACATCTTTTATGAGTGGTTCGGATCATCTTTCGATATTTTGGTCCAAACAAGATTCAAAAAGAAGAGGTTCCTCCATTTGGATCTTTAGGATGGACCAAAGAAGATGTTCCTCCATTTGCATCTTTAGGATGGACAAAATCGCGAGGAAAACTTTGACAAGTGGGAAACCTTAGGTCTTTTTTATGAATATCGTTCGAAGAGTGAAACAAGTACTTTGAAACAAGGTTTTCAATTACTAACAAGTTTTTGGAGTGGTTCGGATCCTCTTTCGATATTTTGGTCCAGACATGATTCCCAAAGAAGACGTTCCTCCATTTGGATCTTTAGGATGGACCAAATCATGAACACAACTTTGACAAGTGGGAAACCTTTGGTCTTCGGATTCAATTTAGTTTAGAGAGTGAAACAAGTACTTTGAAACAAGATTTTTAATTACAAACAAGTTTTTCGAGTGGTTTGGATCCTCTTTCGATATTTTGGTCGAAACAGGATTCCCAATGAAGAGGTTCCTCCATTTGGATCTTTTGGATGGACGAAATCACGAGGAAAACTTTGACAAGTGGGAAACCTTAGGTCTTTTGTATGAATATGGTCCGAAGAGTGAAACAAGTACTTTGAAACAAGCTTTTCAATTACAAACAAGTTTTTGGAGTGGTTCGGATCCTCTTTCGATATTTTGGTCCAAACAGGATTCCCAAAGAAGTGGTTCCTCCATTTGGATCTTTAGAATGGACGAAACCACGAGGAAAACATTGACAAGTGGGAAACCTTAGGTCTTCGGATTCAATTTGGTCTAGAGAGTGAAACAAGTACTTTGAAATAAGCGTTGCAATTTAAAACAAGTTTTTGGAGTGGTTGGGATAATCTTTCGATATTTTGGTCCAAAGTGGTTCCCAAAAGAAGAGGTTCCTCCATTTGGATCTTTAGGATGGACCAAATCACGAGGGCAATTTTGACAAGTGGGAAACCTTAGTTCTTTGGTATCAATATGGTCCGAAGAGTGAAACAAGTACTTTGAAAAAAGCTTTTCAATTACAGGCAAGTTTTTTGACTGGTTCGGATCCTCTTTTGATATTTTGGTCCAAACAGGATTTCAAAAAGAGAGTTCTTCCATTTGGATCTTCAGGATGCACCAAGGAAGATGTTCCTCCATATGCATCTTTACGATATACAAAATCGCGAGGAAAACTTTGACAAGTATGAAACCTTAGGTCTTTTGTATGAATATGGTCTGAAGAGTGAAACAAGTACTTTGAAAAATGCTTTTCAATTGCAAACAAGTTTTTGGAGTGGTTCGGATACTCTTTCGATATTTTTGTCCAAAGAGGATTCCCAAAGAAGAGGTTCCTCCATTTGGATCTTGAGGATGGACGAAATCACGAAGGCAATTTTGAAAAGTGGGAAACCTTAGGCCATTAGTATCAATATGGTCTGAAGAGTGAAACGAGTACTTTGAAATAAGCTTTTCAATTACAAACAAGTTTTTGGAGTGGTTCGGATCCTCTTTCGATATTTTCGTCCCAACAGGATTCCAAAGAAGGGATTCCTTGATTTGTATCTTTTGGATGGACCAAATCATGAGGGCAATTTTGACAAGTGGGAAACCTTAGGTCTTTTGAATGAATATGGTCTGAAGAGTGAAACAAGTACTTAGAAACAAGCTTTTCAATTACAAACAAGTTTTTGGAGTGGTTCGGATCCTCTTTCGATATTTTGGTCCAAAGAGGATTCCCAAAGAAAAGGTTCCTCCATTTGTATCTTTAGGATTGACGAAATCACAAGGAAAACTTTGACAAGTGGGAAACCTTAGGTCTTTTGTATGAATATGGTCCGAATTGTGAAACAAGTACTTTGAAACAAGCTTTTCGATTACAAAAAGTTTTTGGAGTGGTTTGGATCATCTTTCGATATTTTGGTCCAAACAGGATTCCCAAAAAAGTGGTTCCTCCATTTGGATCTTTAAGATGGACCAAAAAAGATGTTCGTCCATTTGCATCTTTAGGATGGACAAAATCGCGAGGAAAACTTTGACAAGTGGGAAACCTTAGCACTTTTGTATGAATATGGTCCGAAGAGTGAAACAAGTACTTTGAAACAAGCTTTTCAATTACAAACAAGTTTGTGGAGTGGTTTGGATCCTCTTTCGATATTTTGGTCCAAAGAGGATTCCCAAAGAAGAGTTTCCTCCATTTGGATATTTAGGATGGACAAAATCACGA
Organism: Gynostemma pentaphyllum; assembly: GCA_028015215.1. Lineage (NCBI taxonomy): Eukaryota > Viridiplantae > Streptophyta > Magnoliopsida > Cucurbitales > Cucurbitaceae > Gynostemma > Gynostemma pentaphyllum. Next base: position 41,202,554 of record CM051355.1, on the reverse strand, counting down.
GGGCAATTTTGACAAGTGGGAAACCTTAGGGCTTTGGTATCAATATGGTCCGAAGAGTGAAACAAGTACTTTGAGACAAGCTTTTCAATTACAAACAAGTTTTTGGAGTGGTTCGGATCCTCATTCGATATTTTGGTCCAAACAGGAATCCCAAAAAAGTGGTTCCTCCATTTGAATCTTTAGGATGGACCAAAGAAGATGTTCGTCCATTTGCATCTTTAGGATGGACAAAATCGCAAGGAAAACTTTGACAAGTGGGTAAGCTTAGCACTTTTGTATGAATATGGTCCGAGAAGTGAAACAAGTACTTTGAAACAAGCTTTTCAATTACAAACAAGTTTTTGGAGTTGTTCGGATACTCTTTCGATATTTTGGTCCAAACAGGATTCCCAAAAAAGAGGTTCCTTGATTTGGATCTTTTGGATGGACCAAATCATGAGGGCAATTTTGACAAGTGGGAAACCTTAGGTCTTTGGTATTAATATGGTCCGAAGAGTGAAACATGTTGATACGAAAACCCTTTCAAATGCTTTAAGAACTCTTAAACTCAACTAAGGACCCAAAAAGATCACAACCAAAGAACCCACATATGCCATTTGAAACAACCCCAAGGAAAAAGGCTAGAAAATGATTATCCTTATGATCAATGATCTAAAGACAAGAATTGAATTTCTTGCTCTAGATTCGAATCAATCCACCAATTTAGAATGATCCATCCTAAAGGCTTGATTCTACAGCCACCCTAAACACAAGGAATGACAAAATTGAAATGGTAAGCTCGGCTCACAATAATTTCAAAGAAAAGCTCTCAAAGAGTTTTTGTATTTTTATCTCATGAATGATCTTCCTCTGTTACAAACATGTGTCATGGCTTTATAGCCTTCCAAATGAACGAAAATAAGTTGATAAAAATGAATGAAAAAGGCCAAAAAAACAGCCAGCCTAAATAAAGTCCGGAATAATGACAATTAACTAGCATATTGAATTATTAAAGTGTAACTGATATTTGGGAGTTACAAAGCTGATTTGTGAATCTTTGTAACTGAAACATCTTGATCATATGTATTGTTGTGAGTCTTAAATGAAGCCTTAAGATGTCATGAATAAGTCTTGAGTTGCATTGATGTCTTGAGTTGCAATAAATGAGCTTCGGTTGCATTAAATGAACTTGAGTTTGAACTTGACTTGCATTTAATGAACTGGGCTTGAACTTGACTTGCATTTAATGAACTAGGCTTGAACTTGACTTCCATTTATTGAACTAATTTTGAACCTTTTATTGAAGTAGCTTGTAGTTTGAACTTGACATGAACTTGGAGTGTCATGAATGCAACTCCGCCAACTTGTAAGGTTCCTCGGTTCATATCATTCCCTCCTTCTTGAAAAGGATTCTTCCTCGAGTCCAAATCTTCATGCCCTACAATAAAAGATGAAAAATCAGTAACTTTGAACATTGAATTCTCATAATACTCACATTGTAATGCAATGGTGTGGACTTTTGCATAGATTCGTCCAAATACTTGATATGGTCCATCACCCCGTGGATGCAATTTAGTTCTTTTTTGAAGTCGTTTCTTCCGGAAATACATCCAAATCCATGCTCTCGGATGAAACTTATGTCTTTTCCTTCTCTTGATCATTTTTAAGGAAAATGTGAAAAATTACTCCTTGATCATTTGCTCCACATGATTGTCCATTAATTTGATGAATACATACATAAAATGAGCTGAATCACTCACAAACACATTAGATCTAATAGGCAGCATCTTTAATAGAGTAATAGCATAAAGACCATAAATATGTTTATTTGTAAAACAAACATTTTTATGATATATTGTCCTATTACATGTATTCTCTACAAAATGTAAACAATTCTCATTAGTTTTCACTTTCGAGTTTGTTTCTTTAAAGATTGCCCCAAAGATCACATTTATCACTTCTTGAGTTTCCCATTCATGCAGAACAGTTTGGTATCTATTGTAACTCTTCAAAGAAAAATTAACAACAATAGATGAATATGCATTCCGAAATGAGTTCAAATTTTCCACATACTCAAAACTTTCATTTTCAAGAAGCTCATTGACAATAGCTTTCATATGCTCAGAACTAGAAAGTATAAAACTTACCTCATTCTCATTAGTTTCGATATACTTTCTTTCTTTGATGTATTGTCCTTTCGAACATCTCAAGCTCTTATTCGGCCATAGGTAATGCTTCCAAACCTGAAAAAGATATTCAAACACACTAGGCAAATAATGGTTAAGGTTAGTTGCCAAAAAGTCTACTTTGCACATAAGCACAAAATTAGGCTTTTGACTAAGAAAAACTTTCCTCACCTCACTCATTTTTACATGATAGCTCACTAACTTTCCTCTTCTCTCCTTTTCCTCTAAGTGTTCACACTTTTCTTTTTCACTCTTATCTTTTTTTCTCATTGTTTTCACTCTTGCTTTTTCCACTCAAAGCTTTCTTTTCTCTCTCACTCAATTTTTCACTCAATTCTTTTTCTTGTAATTCTTTTTCTTTCAACTCAATCTCAAGCCTCCTTTGTTCAAGCTTACATTGATCAATGAAAACCTCTTTTGAAGACAAAAGTATCAAAGTAGTCTTCCTCCCATCCTTGGTAAAAGTGTACCTATTTAGGTAGCCATCATAGATCACTCTTCTATCAAACTGCCAAGGCCTTCCCAAAAGTATATCCCCGACATGCATTGGGACTACATCACAAACTACCTCATCCTTATACTTCCCAAGGCTAAAAGAAATGATAGCTTGCTTATGCACCTTCACCTCACCACTATTGTTCAACCATTGTAACTTGTAAGGTTTGGGATGTGGTTTAGTAGGCAAATTGAGTCTCTTAACCAGAATTGAGCTCATAACATTTGTACAACTTCTCCCATCAATCACAACACTACATGGAGTCTCATTCACTAAACACCTAGTATGGAACAAGTTGTGTCTTTGGTCATCTTTAACACTATCTCTTATTTCAAAATTTAGAACTCTCCTACACAAGAGTGCTACTCTATTTCCTTCCTCCCGACTATCATCACTCGCCTCGGGTTCCCCAATATTTTCCTCCATAGAATCACTCTCTTCGGCTTCTTCAAGAACTTCCTCAATGTCACTTCACAATCAGTGACTACTTCTTCAACAACATCACTTTCTAATTCATCTTCAATTATCTCCTTCATTTGCTGATCACTAGCTATCTCTAATCTAACCATGCGCTCATTAAGCCCCTTTACAATTTTAGAAAGTCTAGCAAAAACTCTCGTTTGGGCTTCTCTCCACCTAGCTTCACTAATCTCACCCTGATTATTTCCCCCTTGTGACATGTTTTCTGGACCTCACAACACTCCCTCACAATATATCACTCAAGGAACTCTCGTGTTTAATCACTCAAGGTAGGCCAAAAATATCAAGTAAGGCTATTGGATAAGTTGGAAGCAACTTGTGTTTAAAGTACTAAAAATCAAGGAATCAGTATTTAAACAATCTAAAATAAAAAAAAGAAACAAAATTAAAACAAGAAAAACAGATTGGATAGGCAAAACAGATTTTTGAAAACAAAGAACTCAAGAAAAATGGCAGTTACAAATTTCAAAATTCGTGGAGTTCGGGAATGAATTTTCAATTGGCAGTCTATATGTAGCTTATTAAGATGATAATAAAGAGCATACAAAAGGCCAAATTCAAAAATTAGTTCAGAATTGAAAACACTAACTCACAGAATTGAAGTTCCCGGAAAAAAGGCTAAACCTGCGCACAGAAATGATATTCCAGATTTGAACTGTTTTCGTTATGATTTTTATAAAACTCTCTTCTGAACTTTGAAAGCTAACAGAAAGATAAAACTTTTCTCTTCAGACAACAAAGACAAATTCAGAAGTTAGATTAGATTTTGAATGGAAAACAGTAGCATTAAATGCTGCAGTTACAAAACGGGACAGTTTTGGAAAATGTAACTTATAGCCGTTTCTGAGACTTTAAATCAATGTGTAACTGATATATTTCAATGGTAAATGTTATAGAAACACAATTATATCAGATATACACGAAATTGTATGAATCAAACTCAGAAAAATTGAAGAATTTTCAAGAAGAACACAAGATGTACAGATTAGTGCTCTCTGATGCAATTGCTCTCCTCTTTCTTTCTTTCTTTTTTTATTTTTTTTATTTTCAAGATCTAATCGTGATCTTTAAGATGGATATAAAATCAGAATAAAATGATGAAGAAAAATGGATGAAAAGGCAGAAATGAATTCGATGGACAGAAAGTGTATATTTGAAAAACAAGTGCATAAAAGTAAGATAGAATCAATTATAGAGATCGGCCACTAAGATGCAACCTATGCTCTGATACCAAATGATACGAAAACCCTTTCAAAATGCTTTAAGAACACTTAAACTTAACTAAGGACCCAAAAAGATCACAACCAAAGAACCCACATATGCCATTTGAAACAACCCCAAGGAAAAAGGCTAGAAAATGATTATCCTTATGATCAATGATCTAAAGACAAGAATTGAATTTCTTGCTCTAGATTCGAAACAATCCACCAATTTAGAATGGTCAATCCTAAAGGCTTGATTCTACAGCCACCCTAAACACAAGGAATGACAAAATTGAAATGGTAAGCTCAGCTCACAACAATTTCAAAGAAAAGCTCTCAAAGAGTTTTTGTATTTTTATCTCATGAATGATCTTCCTCTGTTACAAACATGTGTCATGGCTTTATAGCCTTCCAAATGAATGAAAATAAGTTGATAAAAATGAATGAAAAAGGCCAAAAAAAAGCCGGCCATAATAAAGTCCGAAATAATGACAATTAACTAGCCTATTGAATTATTAAAGTGTAACCGATATTTGGGAGTTACAAAGCTGATTTGTGAGTCTTTGTAACTAAAACATCTTGATCATATGTATTGATGGGAGTCTTAAATGAAACCTTAAGATGTCATGAATAAGTCTTGAGTTGCATTGATGTCTTGAGTTGCAATAAATGAGCTTCGGTTGCATTAAATGAACTTGAGTTTGAACTTGACTTGCATTTAATGAACTAGGCTTGAACTTGACTTGCATTTAATGAACTAGGCTTGAATTGACATCCATTTATTAAACTAATTTTGAACCTTTTATTGAAGTAGCTTGTAGTTTGACCTTGACATGAACTTGGAGTGTCATGAATGCAACTCCGCCAACCTGTAAGGTTCCTCGGTTCATATCACATGTACTTTAAAACAAGCTTTTCAATTAGAAACAAGTTTTTGGAGTGGTTCGGATCCTCTTTTGATATTTTGGTCCAAAGAGGATTCCCAAAGAAGAGGTTCATCCATTTGCATCTTTAGGATGGACCAAATCCTGAGGGCAATTTTGACAAGTGGGAAACCTTACGTCATTGGTATGAATATGGTCCGAAGAGTGAAACTTGTACTTTGAAACAAGCTTTTCAATTACAAACAAGTTTTTGGAGTGGTTCGGATCCTCTTTTGATATTTTGGTCCAAAGAGGATTCCCAAAGAAGAGTTCCTCCATTAGGATCTTTAGGATGGACGAAATTACGAGGAAAACTTTGACAAGTGGGAAACCTTAGGTCTTAGGTATCAATATGATCCGAAGAGTGAAACAAGTACTTTGAAACAAGCTTTTCAATTACAAACAAGTTTTTGGAGTGGTTTGGATCCTCTTTCGATATTTTGGTCCAAAGAGGATTCCCAAAGAAGTGGTTCCTCCATTTCGATCTTTAGGATGGACGAAATCAAGAGGAAAACTTTGACAAGTGGAAAACCTTAGGTCTTCGGATTCAATTTGGTCTAGAGAGTGAAACGAGTACTTTGAAACAAGCATTGCAATTTAAACCAAGTTTTTGGAGTGGTTCGGATCATCTTTCGATATTTTGTTCCAAAGAGGATTCCCAAAAGAAGAGGTTCCTACATTTGGATCTTTAGGATGGACCAAAGAAGTTGTTCCTCCATTTGCATCTTAAGGATGGAAAAAATCGTGAGGAAAACTTTGACAAGTTGGAAACCTTAGGTCTTTGGTATCAATATGGTTCGAAGAGTGAAACAAGTATTTTGAAACAAGCTTTTCAATTACAAACAAGTTTTTGGAGTGGTTCATATCCTCTTAGAAATTTTGGTCGAAAGAGGATTCCCAAAGAAGACGTTCCTCCCTTTGGATATTTAGGATGGACGAAATCACGAGGGCAATTTTGACAATTGGGAAACCTTAGGTCTTTGGTATCAATATGGTCTGAAGAGTGAAACAAGTACTTTGAAACAAGCTCTTCCATTACAAACAAGTTTTTGGAGTGGTTCGGATCCTCTTTCGATATTTTGGTCCAAAGAGGATTCCCAATGAAGAGGTTCCTCCATTTGGATCTTTAGGATGGACGAAATCACGAGGAAAACTTTGACAAGTGGGAAACCTTAGGTCTTCGGATTCAATTTGAATGAAACAAGTACTTTGAAACAAGCATTGCAATTTAAACCAAGTTTTTGGAGTGGTTCGGATCATCTTTCGATATTTTGGTCCAAAGAGGTTCCGAAAAGAAGAGGTTCCTCCGTATAGATCTTTAGGATGGACCAAATCACGAGGGCAATTTTGACAAGTGGGAAACCTTAGGTCTTTGGTATCAATATGGTCCGAAGAGTGAAACAAGTACTTTGAAACAAGCTTTTCAATTACAAACAAGTTTTTGGAGTGGTTCGGATCCTCTTTCCATATTTTGGTCCAAACAGGATTCCCAAAGAAGAGGTTCATCCCTTTGGTTATTTAGGATGGACGAAATCATGAGGGCAATTTTGACAAGTGGGAAACCTTAGGTCTTTGGTATCAATATGGTCCGAAGAGTGAAACAAGTACTTTTAAACAAGCTTTTCCATTACAAACAAGTTTTTGGAGTGGTTCAGATCCTCTTTCGATATATTAATCCAAACAGGATTCCCAAAGAAGAGGTTCCTCCATTTGGATCTTTAGGATGGAATAAATCACGAGGAAAACATTGACATGTGGGAAACCTTAGGTCTTTGGTATCAATACGGTTCGAAGAGTGAAACAAGTACATTGAAACAAGCTTTTCCATTACAAACAAGTTTTTGGAGTGGTTTGGATCCTCTTTTGATATTTTGGTCCAAATAGGATTCCCAAAGAAGAGGTTCCTCCCTTTGGATATTTAGGATGGACGAAATCACGAGGGCAATTTTGACAAGTGGGAAACCTTAGGTCTTTGGTATCACTATGGTCCGAAGAGTGAAACAAGTACTTTGAAACAAGCTTTTCCATTACAAACAACTTTTTGGAGTGGTTCGGATACTCTTTCGAATTTTTGGTCCAAACAGGATTCCCAAAGAAGAGGAACCTCCATTTGGATCTTTAGGATGGACGAAATCACGAGGAAAACTTTGACAAGTGGGAAACCTTAGGTCTTTGGTATCAATACGGTCCGAAGAGTGAAACAAGTACTTTGAAACAAGCTTTTCCATTACAAACAAGTTTTTGGCATGGTTCGTATCCTCTATCGCTATTTTGGTCCAAAGAGGATTCCCAAAGAAGAGGTTCCTCCATTTGAATCTTTAGGATGGACGAAATCCCGAACAAATCTTTGACAAGTGGGAAACCTAAGGTCTTCGTTATCTACATGGTCGGAAGAGTGAAACAAGAACTTTGAAACAAGCTTTTCAATTACAAACAAGTTTTTGAGTGGTTCGGATCCTCATTCGATATTTTGGTCCAAACAGGATTCCCAAAGAAGAGGTTCCTCCATGTGGATCTTTAGGATGGAATAAATCACGAGGAAAACTTTTGACCTGTGGGAAACCTTAGGTCTTTGGTATCAATACGGTCCGAAGAGTGAAACAAGTACATTGAAACAAGCTTTTCCATTACAAACAAGTTTTTGGAGTGGTTCGGATCCTCTTTCGATATTTTGGTCCAAATAGGATTCCCAAAGAAGAGGTTCCTCCCTTTGGATATTTAGGATGGACGAAATCACGAGGGGAATTTTGACAAATGGGAAACCTTAGGTGTTTGGTATATATATGGTCCGAAGAGTGAAACAAGTACTTTGAAACAAGCTTTTCCATTACAAACAAGTTTTTGGAGTGGTTTGGATCCTCTTTCGATATTTTCGTCCAAACAGGATTCCCAAAGAAGAGGTTCCTCCATTTGGATCTTTAGGATGGACGAAATCACGAGGAAAACTTTGACAAGTGGGAAACCTTAGGTCTTTGGTATCAATAGGGTCCGAAGAGTGAAATAATTACTTTGAAACAAGCTTTTCGATTACAAACAAGTTTTTGGAGTGGTTAGGATCCCCTTTCGATATTTTGGTTCAAAGATGATTCCCAAAGAAGAGGTTCCTCCATTTGGATCTTTAGGATGGACCAAAGAAGATGTTCCTCCATTTGCATCTTTAGGATGGAACAAATCGCGAGGAAAACTATGACAAGTGGGAAACCTTAGGTTTTTTGTATGAATATGGTCCGAAGAGTGAAACAAGTACTTTGAAACAAACTTTTCAATTACAAACAAGTTTTTGGAGTGCTTTTGATCCTCTTTCGATATTTTGGTCCAAACAGGATTCCCAAAGAAGAGATTCCTCCATTTGGATCTTTAGGATGGACGAAATCCCAAACAAAACTTTGACAAGTGGGAAACCTTAGGTCTTTGTTATCAATATGGTCCGAAGAGTGAAATAAGTACTTTGAAACAAGCTTTTCAATTACAAACAAGTTTTTGAGTGGTTCGGATCCTCTTTCGATATTTTGGTCCAAACAGGATTCCCGAAGAAGAGGTTCCTTGATTTGGATCTTTTGGATGGACCAAATCAAAAGGGCAATTTTGACAAGTGGGAAACCTTAGGTCTTTGGTATGAACATGGTCCGAAGAGTGAAACATGTACTTTGAAACAAGCTTTTAAATTTCAATCAAGTTTTTGGAGTGGTTCGGATCCTCTTTCGATATTTTGGTCCAAACATAATTCCCAAAGAATAGGTTCCTTGATTTGGATCTTTTGGATGGACCAAATCATAAGAGCAATTTTGACAAGTGGGAAACCTTTGGTCTTTGGTTTGAATATGGTCCGAAGAGTGAAACATGTACTTTTAAACAAACTTTTCAATTACAAAGAAGTTTTTGGAGTGGTTCGGATCCTCTTTCGATGATTTGGTCCAAAGAGGATTCCCAAAGAAGAGGTTCCTCCATCTGGATCTTTAGGATGGACGAAATCACAAGGAAAACTTTGACAAGTGGGAAACCTTATGTCTTTGGTATCAATATGGTCCGAAGAATGAAATAAGTACTTTGAAACAAGCTTTTCGATTACAAACAAGTTTTTGGAGTGGTTAGGATCCTCTTTCGATATTTTGGTTCAAAGAGGATCCCCAAAGAAGAGGTTCCTCCATTTGGATCTTTAGAATGGACCAAAGAAGATGTTCCTCCATTTGCATCTTTAGGATGTACAAAATCACGAGGAAAACTTTAACTAGTGGGAAACCTTAGGTCTTTGGTATCAATATGGTCCGAAGAGTGAAACAAGTATGATATGAATCATGGAACGTCACAAAAGCCCCAAGGACAAATCACAACATTAAAGTTCAAGAGAAGCATTGACATCCATTTACAGGCCTACATTAGTAAAGTCAAGACAAGCTTCGAAGATCTGATTATGGAGGCTATGGAAGAGGACGTGATGAACTTCAATCTATTGAAAATACATTTGGAGGAAGAGTATTGAAGACTTGTTCAATCGGAATTGAAGGGAAGAGCTAATTAGGATAGTTGCATCACTTTTGCAAACTTTCCTTATTTGGACCACTTTCCATATTTGTTCCCAAAGTTTCCATATTTGTTCCCAAAATGGTTCCAACGAATTTATGATGTATTTAGACATGTTTTAGGTCTTTTATATTCATTTTATATGTTTGGAAAGGATTAGGAAAGATATTATTCTCTAGAAAAGATTTTCCACAAAATCTGCCAATTTCACATAAGGCAAGTTTTGGGCAGATTTTGTGCTCCTTGTAATCCGAATTTCCAAGCTTATTTTTAGGGTTTCTTTGCCTATTTAAAGGCCTCATTTGTAACCCTAAATACCAAGATTTAACATGATAATAATATTGCTTTTTGCTTGGCTGAAATTGCTTAGTTTTGTAGCCTTGTTCTAGGTTGCATGTTTTAGAAACATTCAAGCATGAATTGATCTATTGTGTTTGTGGATTGTTTCAATCTTGAAATAAGAACAAGTTCTCTTATTTCACGATCATAGATCATTGGAATAATCTTTCTCTTCTTATGTTCCAAGGGTTTTACCTTATTGTTCATCGGGGTTTTAGGATTTGCATCTAGGGGTTCTTTGTGCTTTCAAAGGGTTTCTATATCAATTTCCTAGGGTTTCATATCAAAGTACTTTGAAACCAGCTTTTTAATTACAAACAAGTTTTTGGAATGGTTCGGATCCTCTTTCGAAATTTTGGTCCAAAGATGATTCCCAAAGAAGATGTTCCTCCATTTGTATATTTAGGATGGACAAAATCGCGAGGAAAACTTTGACAAGTGGGAAACCTTAGGTTTTTTGTATGAATATGGTCCGAAGAGTGAAACAAGTACTTTGAAACAAGCTTTTCAATTACAAAATAGTTTTTGGAGTGCTTTTGATCCTCTTTCGATATTTTGGTCCAAACAGGATTCCCAAAGAAGAGGTTCCTCCATTTGGATCTTTAGGATGGACGAAATCACGAGGAAAACTTTGACAAGTGGGAAACCTTAGGTCTTTTGGTATCAATACGGTCCGAAGAGTAAAACAAGTACTTTGAAACAAGCTTTTCCATTACAAACAAGTTTTTGGCATGGTTCGTATCCTCTATCGCTATTTTGGTCCAAAGAGGATTCCCAAAGAAGAGGTTCCTCCATTTGAATCTTTAGGATGGACGAAATCCCGAACAAAACTTTGACAAGTGGGAAACCTAAGGTCTTCGTTATCAATATGGTCCGAAGAGTGAAACAAGAACTTTGAAACAAGCTTTTCAATTACAAACAAGTTTTTGAGTGGTTAGGATCGTCTTTCGATATTTTGGTCCAAACAGGATTCCCAAAGAAGAGGTTCCTCCCTTTGGATATTTAAGATGGACGAAATCACGAGGGCAATTTTGACAAGTGGGAAACCTTAGGTCCAAACAAGTACTTTGAAACAAGTTTTTCCATTACAAACAAGTTTTTTGAATGGTTCGTATCCTCTTTCCATATTTTGGTCCAAAGAGGATTCCCAAAGAAGAGGTTCCTCCATTTGAATCTTTAGGATGGACGAAATCCCGAGAAAAACATTGACAAGTGGGAAACCTTAGGTCTTTGGTATGAATATGGTCCGAAGAGTGAAACAAGTACTTTGAAACAAGCTTTTCAATTACAAACACGTTTTTAGAGTGGTTCTGATCCTCTTTCGATATTTTGGTCCAAACAGGATTCCCAAATAAGGGGTTCATACCTTTGTTTATTTAGGATGGACGAAATCACGAGGGCAATTTTGAAAAGTAGGAAACCTTAGGTCTTTGGTATCAATATGGTCCGAAGAGTGAAACAAGTACTTTGAAACAAGCTTTTCCATTACAAACAAGTTTTTGGAGTGGTTCGGATCCTCTTTCGATATTTTGGTCCAAATAGGATTCCCAAAGAAGGGGTTCCTTCATTTGGATCTTTAGGATGGACGAAATCACGAGGGGAATTTTGACAAGTGGGAAACCTTAGGTCTTTGGTATCAATACGGTCCGAAGAGTGAAACAAGCTTTTCCATTACAAACAAGTTTTTGGAATGGTTCGTATCCTCTTTCGATATTTTGGTCCAAAGAGGATTCCCAAAGAAGAGGTTCCTCCATTTGAATCTTTAGGATGGACGAAATCCCGAGCAAAACATTGACAAGTGGGAAACCTTAGGTCTTTAATATCAATATGGTTCGAAGAGTGAAACAAGTACATTGAAACAAGCTTTTCCATTACAAACAAGTTTTTGGAGTGGTTTGGATCCTCTTTTGATATTTTGGTCCAAATAGGATTCCCAAAGAAGAGGTTCCTCTCTTTGGATATTTAGGATGGACGAAATCACGAGGGCAATTTTGACAAGTGGGAAACCTTAGGTCTTTGGTATCCATATGGTCCGAAGAGTGAAACAAGTACTTGAAACAAGCTTTTCCATTACAAACAAGTTTTTGGAGTGGTTCAGATCCTCTTTTTATATTTTGGTCCAAACAGGATTCCCAAAGAAGAGGTTCCTCCATTTGGATCTTTAGGATGGACGAAATCACGAGGAAAACTTTGACAAGTGGGAAACCTTAGGTCTTTGGTATCAATACGGTCCGAAGAGTGAAACAAGTACTTTGAAACAAGCTTTTCCATTACAAACAAGTTTTTGGCATGGTTCGTATCCTCTATCGCTATTTTGTTCCAAAGAGGATTCCCAAAGACGAGGTTCCTCCATTTGAATCTTTAGGATGGACGAAATCCTGAACAAAACTTTGACAAGTGGGAAACCTTAGGTCTTTGGTATGAATATGGTCCAAAGAGTGAAACAAGTACTTTGAAACAAGCTTTTCAATTACAAACAAGTTTTTGAGTGGTTCGGATCCTCTTTCGATATTTTGGTCCAAACAGGATTCCCAAAGAAGAGGTTCCTCCATTTGGATCTTTAGGATGGAATAAATCACGAGGAAAACTTTGACATGTGGGAAACCTTAGGTCTTTGGTATCAATACGGTCCGAAGAGTGAAACAAGTACATTGAAACAAGCTTTTCCATTACAAACAAGTTTTTGGAGTGGTTCGGATCCTCTTTCGATATTTTGGTCCAAATAGGATTCCCAAAGAAGAGGTTCCTCCCTTTGGATATTTAGGATGGACGAAATCACGAGGGGAATTTTGACAAGTGGGAAACCTTAGGTGTTTGGTATATATATGGTCCGAAGAGTGAAACAAGTACTTTGAAACAAGCTTTTCCATTACAAACAAGTTTTTGGAGTGGTTTGGATCCTCTTTCGATATTTTCGTCCAAACAGGATTCCCAAAGAAGAGGTTCCTCCCTTTGGATATTTAAGATGGACGAAATCACGAGGGCAATTTTGACAAGTGGGAAACCTTAGGTCCAAACAAGTACTTTGAAACAAGTTTTTCCATTACAAACAAGTTTTTTGAATGGTTCGTATCCTCTTTCCATATTTTGGTCCAAAGAGGATTCCCAAAGAAGAGGTTCCTCCATTTGAATCTTTAGGATGGACGAAATCCCGAGAAAAACATTGACAAGTGGGAAACCTTAGGTCTTCGTTATCAATATGGTCCGAAGAGTGAAACAAGTACTTTGAAACAAGCTTTTCAATTACAAACAAGTTTTTGAGTGGTTCGGATCCTCTTTCGATATTTTGGTCCAAACAGGATTCCCAAAGAAGAGGTTCCTCCATTTGGATCTTTAGGATGGAATAAATCACGAGGAAAACTTTGACATGTGGGAAACCTTAGGTCTTTGGTATCAATACGGTCCGAAGAGTGAAACAAGTACATTGAAACAAGCTTTTCCATTACAAACAAGTTTTTGGAGTGGTTCGGATCCTCTTTCGATATTTTGGTCCAAATAGGATTCCCAAAGAAGAGGTTCCTCCCTTTGGATATTTAGGATGGACGAAATCACGAGGGGAATTTTGACAAGTGGGAAACCTTAGGTGTTTGGTATATATATGGTCCGAAGAGTGAAACAAGTACTTTGAAACAAGCTTTTCCATTACAAACAAGTTTTTGGAGTGGTTTGGATCCTCTTTCGATATTTTCGTCCAAACAGGATTCCCAAAGAAGAGGTTCCTCCATTTGGATCTTTAGGATGGACGAAATCACGAGGAAAACTTTGACAAGTGGGAAACCTTAGGTCTTTGGTATCAATATGGTCCGAAGAGTGAAATAAGTACTTTGAAACAAGCTTTTCGATTACAAACAAGTTTTTGGAGTGGTTAGGATCCCCTTTCGATATTTTGGTTCAAAGATGATTCCCAAAGAAGAGGTTCCTCCATTTGGATCTTTAGGATGGACCAAAGAAGATGTTCCTCCATTTGCATCTTTAGGATGGAACAAATCGCGAGGAAAACTATGACAAGTGGGAAACCTTAGGTTTTTTGTATGAATATGGTCCGAAGAGTGAAACAAGTACTTTGTAACAAACTTTTCAATTACAAACAAGTTTTTGGAGTGCTTTTGATCCTCTTTCGATATTTTGGTCCAAACAGGATTCCCAAAGAAGAGATTCCTCCATTTGGATCTTTAGGATGGACGAAATCACGAGGAAAACTTTGACAAGTGGGAAACCTTAGGTCTTTGGTATCAATACGGTCCGAAGAGTGAAACAAGTACTTTGAAACAAGCTTTTCCATTACAAACAAGTTTTTGGCATGGTTCGTATCCTCTTTCGCTATTTTGGTCCAAAGAGGATTCCCAAAAAAGAGGTTCCTCCATTTGCATCTTTAGGATGGACGAAATCCCAAACAAAACTTTGACAAGTGGGAAACCTTAGGTCTTTGTTATCAATATGGTCCGAAGAGTGAAATAAGTACTTTGAAACAAGCTTTTCAATTACAAACAAGTTTTTGAGTGGTTCGGATCCTCTTTCGATATTTCGGTCCAAACAGGATTCCCGAAGAAGAGGTTCCTTGATTTGGATCTTTTGGATGGACCAAATCAAAAGGGCAATTTTGACAAGTGGGAAACCTTAGGTCTTTGGTATGAATATGGTCCGAAGAGTGAAACATGTACTTTGAAACAAGCTTTTAAATTTCAATCAAGTTTTTGGAGTGGTTCGGATCCTCTTTCGATATTTTGGTCCAAACATAATTCCCAAAGAATAGGTTCCTTGATTTGGATCTTTTGGATGGACCAAATCATAAGAGCAATTTTGACAAGTGGGAAACCTTTGGTCTTTGGTTTGAATATGGTCCGAAGAGTGAAACATGTACTTTTAAACAAACTTTTCAATTACAAAGAAGTTTTTGGAGTGGTTCGGATCCTCTTTCGAATATTTGGTCCAAAGAGGATTCCCAAAGAAGAGGTTCCTCCATCTGGATCTTTAGGATGGACGAAATCACAAGGAAAACTTTGACAAGTGGGAAACCTTAGGTCTTTGGTATCAATATGGTCCGAAGAATGAAATAAGTACTTTGAAACAAGCTTTTCGATTACAAACAAGTTTTTGGAGTGGTTAGGATCCTCTTTCGATATTTTGGTTCAAAGAGGATCCCCAAAGAAGAGGTTCCTCCATTTGGATCTTTAGAATGGACCAAAGAAGATGTTCCTCCATTTGCATCTTTAGGATGTACAAAATCACGAGGAAAACTTTGACAAGTGGGAAACCTTAGGTCTTTGGTATCAATATGGTCCGAAGAGTGAAACAAGTACTTTGAAACAAGCTTTTTAATTACAAACAAGTTTTTGGAATGGTTCGGATCCTCTTTCGAAATTTTGGTCCAAAGATGATTCCCAAAGAAGATGTTCCTCCATTTGTATCTTTAGGATGGACAAAATCACGAGGAAAACTTTGACAAGTGGGAAACCTTAGGTTTTTTGTATGAATATGGTCCGAAGAGTGAAACAAGTACTTTGAAACAAGCTTTTCAATTACAAAATAGTTTTTGGAGTGCTTTTGATCCTCTTTCGATATTTTGGTCCAAACAGGATTCCCAAAGAAGAGGTTCCTCCATTTGGATCTTTAGGATGGACGAAATCACGAGGAAAACTTTGACAAATGGGAAACCTTAGGTCTTTTGGTATCAATACGGTCCGAAGAGTAAAACAAGTACTTTGAAACAAGCTTTTCCATTACAAACAAGTTTTAGGCATGGTTCGTATCCTCTATCGCTATTTTGGTCCAAAGAGGATTCCCAAAGAAGAGGTTCCTCCATTTGAATCTTTAGGATGGACGAAATCCCGAACAAAACTTTGACAAGTGGGAAACCTAAGGTCTTCGTTATCAATATGGTCCGAAGAGTGAAACAAGAACTTTGAAACAAGCTTTTCAATTACAAACAAGTTTTTAAGTGGTTAGGATCGTCTTTCGATATTTTGGTCCAAACAGGATTCCCAAAGAAGAGGTTCCTCCCTTTGGATATTTAAGATGGACGAAATCACGAGGGCAATTTTGACAAGTGGGAAACCTTAGGTCCAAACAAGTACTTTGAAACAAGTTTTTCCATTACAAACAAGTTTTTTGAATGGTTCGTATCCTCTTTCCATATTTTGGTCCAAAGAGGATTCCCAAAGAAGAGGTTCCTCCATTTGAATCTTTAGGATGGACGAAATCCCGAGAAAAACATTGACAAGTGGGAAACCTTAGGTCTTTGGTATGAATATGGTCCGAAGAGTGAAACAAGTACTTTGAAACAAGCTTTTCAATTACAAACACGTTTTTAGAGTGGTTCTGATCCTCTTTCGATATTTTGGTCCAAACAGGATTCCCAAATAAGGGGTTCATACCTTTGTTTATTTAGGATGGACGAAATCACGAGGGCAATTTTGAAAAGTAGGAAACCTTAGGTCTTTGGTATCAATATGGTCCGAAGAGTGAAACAAGTACTTTGAAACAAGCTTTTCCATTACAAACAAGTTTTTGGAGTGGTTCGGATCCTCTTTCGATATTTTGGTCCAAACAAGATTCCCAAAGAAGAGGTTCCTCCATTTGGATCTTTAGGATGGACGAAATCACGAGGAAAACTTTGACAAGTGGGAAACCTTAGGTCTTTGGTATCAATATGGTCCGAAGAGTGAAATAAGTACTTTGAAACAAGCTTTTTGATTACAAACAAGTTTTTGGAGTGGTTAGGATCCTCTTTCGATATTTTGGTTCAAAGAGGATTCCCAAAGAAGAGGTTCCTCCATTTGGATCTTTAGGATGGACCAAAGAAGATGTTCCTCCATTTGCATCTTTTGGATGTACAAAATCACGAGGAAAACTTTGACAAGTGGGAAACCTTAGGTCTTTGGTATCAATATGGTCCGAAGAGTGAAACAAGTACTTTAAAACAAGCTTTTTAATTACAAACAAGTTTTTGGAGTGGTTCGGATCCTCTTTCGAAATTTTGGTCCAAAGATGATTCCCAAACAAGATGATCCTCCATTTGCATCTTTAGGATGGACAAAATCGCTAGATAAACTTTGACAAGTGGGAAACCTTAGGTTTTTTCTATGAATATAGTCCGAAGAGTGAAACAAGTACTTTGAAACAAGCTTTTCAATTACAAAATAGTTTTTGGAGTGCCTTTGATCCTCTTTCGATATTTTGGTCCAAACAGGATTCCCAAAGAAGAGGTTCCTCCATTTGGATCTTTAGGATGGAAGAAATCACGAGGAAAACTTTGACATGTGGGAAACCTTAGGTCTTTGGTATCAATACGGTCCGAAGAGTGAAACAAATACTTTGAAACAAGCTTTTCCATTACAAACAAGTTTTTGGAATGGTTCGTATCCTTTTTCGATATTTTGGTCCAAAGAGGATTCCCAAAGAAGAGGTTCCTCCATTTGAATCTTTAGGATGGACGAAATCCCGAGCAAAACATTGACAAGTGGGAAACCTTAGGTCTTTAATATCAATATGGTTCAAGAGTGAAACAAGTACTTTGAATCAAGCTTTTCAATTACAAACAAGTTTTTGGAGTGGTTAGGATCCTCTTTCGATATTTTGGTCCAAACAGGATTCCCAAAGAAGAGGTTCCTCCCTTTGGATCTTTAGGATGGACGAAATCACGAGGAAAACTTTGGCAAGTGGGAAACCTTAGGTCTTTGGTATCAATACGGTCCGAAGAGTGAAACATGTACATTTAAACAAGCTTTTAAATTACAAACAAGTTTTTAGAGTGGTTCGGATCCTCTTTCGTTATTTTGGTCCAAGGAGGATTCCCAAAGAAGAGGTTCCTCCATTTGGATCTTTAGGATGGACGAAATCACGAGGAAAACTTTGACAAGTGGGAAACCTTAGGTCTTTGGTATCAATATGGTCCGAAGAGTGAAATATGTACTTTGAAACAAGCTTTTCGATTACAAACAAGTTTTTGGAGTGGTTAGGATCCTCTTTCGATATTTTGGTTGAAAGAAGATTCCCAAAGAAGAGGTTCCTCCATTTGGATCTGTAGAATGGACCAAAGAAGATGTTCCTCCATTTGCATCTTTAGGATGTACAAAATCACGAGGAAAACTTTGACAAGTGGGAAACCTTAGGTCTTTGGTTGGTATCAATTTGGAACGAAGAGTGAAACAAGTACTTTGAAACAAGTTTTTTAACTACAAACAAGTTTTTGGAGTGATTCGGATCCTCTTTCGATATTTTGGTCCAAACAAGATTGCCAAAGAAGAGGTTCCTCAATTTGGATCTTTAGGATGGACGAAATCACGAGGAAAACTTTGACAAGTGGGAAACCTTAGGTCTTTGGTATCAATATGGTCCGAAGAGTGAAGCAAGTACTTTGAAACAAGCTTTTCAATTACGAACAAGTTTTTGGAGTGCTTTTGATCCTCTTTCGATATTTTGGTCCAAACAGGATTCCCAAAGAAGTGGTTCCTCCATTTGAATCTTTAGTATGGACGAAATCCTGAGGAAAACATTGAACAGGGTGAAACCTTAGGTCTTCGATTCAATTTGAGTCAAACAAGTACTTTGAAACAAGCATTGCAATTTAAACCAAGTTTTTGGAGTGGTTCGGATCATCTTTCGATATTTTGGTACAAAGAGGTTCCGAAAAGAAGAAGTTCCTACATTTGGATCTTTAGGATGGACCAAATCACGAAGGCAATTTTGACAAGTGGGAAACCTTAGGGCTTTGGTATCAATATGGTCTGAAGAGTGAAACAAGTACTTTGAAACAAGCTTTTTAATTACAAACAACTTTTTGGAGTGGTTCGGATCCTCTTTCGATACTTTGGTCCTAACAGGATTCCTAAAGAAGAGGTTCATCCCTGATACGAATCGTAACACTTCACTTACTCATGGAAAGCTAGAAGATGGAGCTAATGTTGCAAATGATCAAGGGGAGCTCAATCTGCCAATTGGGCCAATAACAAGATCAAAGAATAAGAAATTGAAGCTAGCTTTGATTCAACATGTCCAAACATATTTGAAGGAAACCAAAGAGGAAATCCTAGAAATGAAGGGTTTAACATACAATTTGTGGACAATTCAACTACAAAAAGATTCACAAGCTCAAAATTGTCAATTTGAAGACTTTTCCTAAAATCTAGGAAAATCCCTAAAATTTAGGAAATGGATCCCTAAATTTTAGGCCATGTCACACTTTCCATTTCTAGATACTTTAAGTTGAGAACTTTAAGATGATGTAAAGAAATGGAAGATCCAAGTAGTGTAGGTTTATTAGATATGCAATTTAAATTTCCTAGAGTAGGTTTAATTTTTTTGATGACTCATCATGGTGATGTCATGATGAGATCATCCTTATCAGCTTTTTATCTCATATTTTCGAATTTAGTGTCATATTAGAAGTAGGAGACTTAACTTTTTGCCTATTTAAAGGCATCCTTATTCATTAATAAAGAGATTATGATTATTCAAGAAAACTTGCTTATTTGCATGATTTGGCTTAGAAGACCATTCTCTTCTTCATCTTTTGTAATTCTTGCTTAGGATTGCATGTTTTAGAGCATTAAAACAATTCTGATCATATTGTTTTTGGAGTGTTCGAATCTTGGGGTAAGAAGTCATTCTTGTTTCAAGATCATAGATCATAAAGGTAGCCTAATTCCTTAACTCTTTCCTTTGAGTTTTTACTACTGATTTTGTGGGTTCTTGTTTCTTCATCTAGGGTTCTTCTTTGAAGGGTTCTTGGTAAGTTTCCAAGGGTTTTCATATCACGGTTCTTTGGGAATTCTGTTTGGACCAAAATATCGAAAGAGGATCCGAACCACTCCAAAAACTTGTTTGTAATTGAAAAGCTTGTTTCGAAGTACTTGTTTCACTCTTCGGACCATATTGATAGCAAAGTCCTAAGGATTCCCACTTGTCAAAGTTTTACTCGTGATTTCGTCCATCCTAAAGATCCAAATGGAGGAACCTCTTCTTTGGGTGTCCTGTTGGACCAAAATATCGAAAGGGGATCCGAACTAGTCCAAAATTTTGGTTTTAATCGAAAAGCTTGTTTCAAAGTACTTGTTTCACTCTTCGGACCATATTGATACCATCAAAGACCTAAGGTTTCCCACTTTACGAAATTGCCCTCGTGATTTGGTCCATCCTAAAGATACAAATGGAAGAACCTCTTCTTTGGGAATCCTCTTTGGACCAAAATATCAAAAGAGGATCCGAACCACTCCAAAAACTTGTTTGTAATTGAAAAGCTTGATTGAAATTCCTTGTTTCACTCTTCGGACCATATTCATACAAAAGTCCTAAGGTTTCCCACTTGTCAAAGTTTTCCTCGCGATTTTGTCCATCCGAAAGATGCAAATGGAGGAACATCTTCTTTGGTCCATCCTAAAGATCCAAATGGAGGAACCTCTTCTTTTGAATCCTGTTTGGACCAAAATATCGAAAGAAGATCTGAACCACTCAAAAAAACTTGTTTGTAAATGAAAAGCTTGTTTCAAAGTACTTGTTTCACACTTAGGACCATATTGATACAAAAGACCTAAGGTTTCCCACTTGTCAAAGTTTTCCTCGTGATTCGGTCCATCCTAAAGATCCAAATGGAGGAACCTCTTTTTTGGGAATCCTGTTTCGACCAAAATATCGAAAGAGGATCCGAACCACTCGAAAAACTTGTTTGTAATTGAAAACCTCGTTTCAAAGTACTTGTTTCACTCTCTAGACCAAATTAAATCCGAAGACCTAAAGTTTCACCACTTATCAAAGTTGTGCTCATGATTTGGTCCATCCTAAAGATCCAAATGGAGGAACATCTTCTTTGGTCCATCCTAAAGATCCAAATGGAGGAACCTCTTCTTTTTGAATCCTGTTTGGACCAAAATATCGAAAGAAGATCTGAACCACTCAAAAAAACTAGTTTGTAAATGAAAAACTTGTTTCAAAGTACTTGTTTCACACTTAGGACCATATTGATACAAAAGACCTAAGGTTTCCCACTTGTCAAAGTTTTCCTCGTGATTCGGTCCATCCTAAAGATCCAAATGGAGGAACCTCTTTTTTGGGAATCCTGTTTCGACCAAAATATCGAAAGAGGATCCGAACCACTCGAAAAACTTGTTTGTAATTGAAAACCTCGTTTCAAAGTACTTGTTTCACTCTCTAGACCAAATTAAATCCGAAGACCTAAAGTTTCACCACTTATCAAAGTTGTGCTCATGATTTGGTCCATCCTAAAGATCCAAATGGAGGAACCTCTTCTTTGGTAATCCTGGTTGGACCAAAATATTGAATGAGGATCCGAACCACTACAAAAACTTGTTTCTAATTGAAAAGCTTGTTTCAAAGTACTTGTTTCACTCTTCGGACCATATTCATACAAAAGACCTAAGGTATCCCACTTGTCAAAGTTTTCCTTGCGATTTTGTCCATCCTAAAGATGCAAATGGAGGAACATCTTCTTTGGTCCATCCTAAAGATCCAAATGGAGGAACCTCTAATTTTTGAATACTGTTTCGACCAAAATATCGAAAGAGGATCTGAACCACTCAAAAAACATGTTTGTAATTAACAAGCTTGTTTCAAAGTACTTGTTTCACTCTTCGGACCATATTCATACAAAAGACCTAAGGTTTCCCACTTGTCAAAATTGTGCTCATGATTTGGTCCATAAAAAAGATCCAAATGGACGAACCTCTTCTTTTGCAATCCTGTTTGGACTAAAATATCGAAAGAGGATCCGAACCACTCCAAAAACATGTTTGTAATTGAAAAGCTTGATTGAAAGTTCTTGTTTCACTCTTTGAACCATATTCATACAAAAGACCTAAGGTTTCCCACTTTTTAAAGTTTTCCTCGCGATTTGGTCCATCCTAAAGATGCAAATGGAGGAACATCTTCTTTCGTCCATCATAAAGATCCAAATGGAGGAACCTCTTCTTTTTTAATCCTATTTGGAAAAAAATATCGAAAGAGGATCTGAACCACTCAAAAAACTTGTTTGTAATTGAAAAGCTTGTTTCAAAGTACTTGTTTCACTCTTCGGACCATATTGATACCAAAGACCTAATGTTTCCCACTTGTCAAAGTTTTCCTAGTGATTTCGTCCTTCCTAAAGATCCAAAAGGAGGAACCTCTTCTTTGGGAATCCTGTTTAGACCAATATATCGAAAGGGATCCGAACCACTCCAAAAACTTGTTTGTAATGGAAAAGCTTGTTTCAAAGTACTTGTTTCACTCTTCGGACCATATTCATACAAAAGACCTAAGGTTTCACACTTGTCAAAGTTTTCCTCGCGATTTTTTCCATCCTAAAGATGCAAATGGAGGAACATCTACTTTGGTCCATCGTAAAGATCCAAATGTACGAACCTCTTCTTTTTCAATCCTGTTTGGACCAAAATATCGAAAGAGGATCCGAACGACTCAAAAAACTTGTTTGTAATTAAAAAGCTTCTTTCAAAGTACTTGTTTAACTCTTCGGATCATATTGATAACAAAGACCTAAGGTATCCCACTTGTCAAAGTTTTCCTCGTGATTTCGTCCATCCTAAAGATCCAAATGGAGGAACCTCTTCTTTGGGAATCCTCTTTGGACCAAAATATTAAAAGGGGATTCGAACCACTCCAAAAACTTGTTTGTAATTGAAAAGCTTGTTTCAAAGTATATGTTTCACTCTTCGGATCATATTCATACCCAAGACCTAAGGTTTCCAACTTGTTAAAATTTGCCTCATGATTTGGTCCATCCAAAAGATCCAAATCAAGGAACCTCTTCTTTGGGAATCCTTTTTCGACCAAAATATCGAAAGAGGATCCGAACCACTCCAAAAATTGTTTGTAATCGAAAACCTTGTTTCAAAGTACTTGTTTCACACTTCGGACCATATTGATACCAAAGTCCTAAGGTTTCCAACTTGTCAAAGTTTTCCTCGTAATTTCGTCCATCCAAAAGATCCAAATTGAGGAACCACTTCATTGGGAATCCTGTTTGGACCAAAATATCGAAAGAGGATCCGAACCACTCGAAAAACTTGTTTGTAATTGAAAATCTTGTTTCAAAGTACTTGTTTCACTCTCTAAACTAAATTGAATCCGAAGACCTATGGTTTCCCACTTGTCAAAGTTGTGCTCATGATTTGGTCCATCCTAAAGATCCAAATGGAGGAACCTCTTCTTTGGGAATCCTGTTTGGACCAAAATATCGAAAGAGGATCCGAACCACTCCAAAAACTTGTTTGTAATTGAAAAGCTTGATTGAAAGTCCTTGTTTCACTCTTCGGACCATATTCATACAAAAGACCTAAGCTTTCCCACTTCTCAAAGTTTTCCTCGCGATTTTGTCCATCCTAAAGATGCAAATGGAGGAACATCTTCTTTTGTCCATCCTAAAGATCCAAATGGAGGAACCTCTTCTTTTTGAATTCGGTTTGGACGAAAATATCCAAAGAGGATCTGAACCACTCAAAAAACTTGTTTGTAATTGAAAAGCTTGTTTCAAAGTACTTGTTTCACTCGTCGGACCATATTGATACCAAAGACCTAACGTTTCCCACTTGTCAAAGTTTTCCTCGTGACTTCGTCCTTCCTAAAGATCCAATAGGAGGAACCTCTTCTTTGGGAATCCTGTTTGGACCAAAATATCGAAAGAGGATCCGAACCACTACAAAAACTTGTTTGTAATTGAAAAGCTTGTTTCAAAGTACTTGTTTCACTCTTCGGACCATATTCATTCAAAAGACCTAAGGTTTTACACTTGTCAAAGTTTCCTCGCGATTTTTTCCATCCTAAAGATGCAAATGGAGGTACATCTTCTTTGGTCCATCCTAAAGATCCAAATGGAGGAACCTCTTCTTTTTGAATCCTGTTTGGACCAAAATAACGAAAGAGGATCTGAACCACTCAAAAAACATGTTTGTAATTGAAAAGCTTGTTTCAAAGTACTTGTTTCACTCTTCGGACCATATTGATACCAAACACCTAACGTTTCCCACTTGTCAAAGTTTTCCTCGTGATTTCGTCCATCCAAAAGATCCAAAATAAGGAACCTCATCTTTGGGAATCCTGTTTGGACCAAAATATCGAAAGAGGATCCGAACCACTCCAAAAACATGTTTTTAATTGAAAAGCTTGATTGAAAGTCCTTGTTTCACTCTTTGAACCATATTCATACAAAAGACCTAAGGTTTCCCACTTGTCAAAGTTTTCCTCGCGATTTTGTCCATCCTAAAGATGCAAATGGAGGAACATCTTCTTTGGTCCATCGTAAAGATCCAAATGGAGGATCCTCTTCTTTTTGAATCCTGTTTGGACCAAAATATCGAAAGAGGATCCGAAGGACTCAAGCAACTTGTTTGTATTTGAAAAGCTTCTTTCAAAGTACTTGTTTAACTCTTCGGATCATATTGATACCAAAGACCTAAGGTATCCCACTTGTCAAAGTTTTCCTCGTGATTTTGTCCATCCTAAAGATCCAAATGGAGGAACCTCTTCTTTGGGAATCCTCTTTAGACCAAAATATCAAAAGGGGATTCAAACCACTCTAAAAACTTGTTTGTAATTGAAAAGCTTGTTTCAAAGTACATGTTTCACTCTTCGGATCATATTCATGCCAAAGACCTAAGGTTTCCCACTTGTTAAAATTTGCCTCATGATTTGGTCCATCCGAAAATCCAAATCAAGGAACTTCTGATTTGGGAATCCTTTTTCGAACAAAATATCGAAAGAGGATCCGAACCACTCCAAAAATTGTTTGTAATCGAAAAGCTTGTTTCAAAGTACTTGTTTCACACTTCGGATCATATTGATACCAAAGTCCTAAGGTTTCCCACTTGTCAAAGTTTTCCACGTGATTTCTTCCATCCAAAAGATCCAAATTGAGGAACCTTTTCATTGGGAATCCTGTTTGGACGAAAATATCAAAAGAGGATCCGAACCACTCGAAAAACTTGTTTGTAATTGAAAATCTTATTTCACTCACTAAACTAAATTGAATCCGAAGACCTAAGGTTTCCCACTTGTCAAAGTTGTGCTCATGATTTGGTCCATCCTAAAGATCCAAATGGAGGAACCTCTTCTTTGGGAATCCTTTTTGGACCAAAATATCGAAAGAGGATCCGAAGCACTCCAAAAACTTGTTTGTAATTGAAAAGCTTGATTGAAAGTCCTTGTTTCACTCTTCGAACCATATTCATACAAAACACCTAAGGTTTCACACTTGTCAAAGTTTTCCTCGCGATTTTGTCCTTCCTAAAGATGCAAATGGAGGAACATCTTCTTTGGTCCATCCTAAAGATCCAAATGGAGGAACATCTTTTTGAATCCTGTTCGAACCAAAATATCGAAAGAGGATCCGAATGACTCAAAAAACTTGTTTGTAATTGAAAAGCTTCTTTCAAAGTACTTTTATAACTCTTCGGATCATATCGATACCAAAGACCTAAGTTATCCCACTTGTCAAAGTTTTCCTCGTGATTTCGTCCATCCTAAAGATACAAATGGAGGAACCTCTTCTTTGGGAATCCTCTTTGGACAAAAATATTAAAAGGGGATTCGAACCTTTCCAAAAACTTGTTTGTAATTGAAAAGCTTGTTTCAAAGTACATGTTTCACTCTTCGGATCATATTCATACCAAAGACCTAAGGTTACCCACTTGTTAAAATTTGCCTCATGATTTGGTCCTTCCAAAAGATCCAAATCAAGGAATCTCTTCATTGGGAATCCTTTTTCGACCAAAGTAACGAAAGAGGATCCGAACCACTCCAAAAACTTGTTTGTAATTCAAAAGCTTGTTTCAAAGTACTTGTTTCACACTTCGGACCATATTGATACCAAAGTCCTAAGGTTTCCCACTTGTCAAAGTTTTCCTCGTGATTTCGTCCATCCAAAAGATGCAAATGGAGGAACCTCTTCATTGGGAACCCTGTTTGGACCAAAATATCGAAAGAGGATCCGAACCACTCGAAAAACTTGTTTGTAATTGAAAATCTTGTTTCAAAGTACTTGTTTCAGTCTCTAAACTAAATTGAATCCGAAGACCTAAGGTTTCCCACTTGTGAAAGTTGTGCTCATGATTTGGTCCATCCTAAAGATCCAAATGGAGGAACCTCTTCTTTGGGAAGCCTGTTTGAACCAAAATATCGAAAGAGGATCCGAACCACTTCCAAAACTCATTTGTAATTGAAAAGCTTGATTGAAAGTCCTTGTTTCACTCTTCGGACCATATTCATACAAAAGACCTAAGGTTTCCCACTTGTCAAAGTTTTCCTCGAGAATTTGTCCATCCTAAAGATGCAAATGGAGGAACATCTTCTTTGGTCCATCCTAAAGATCCAAATGGAGGAACCTCTTCTTTTTGAATCCTGTTTCGACCAAAATATCGAAAGAGGATCTGAACCACTCAAAAAACTTGTTTGTAATTGAAAAGCTTGTTTCAAAGTACTTGTTTCACTCTTCGGACCATATTGATACCAAAGACCTAACGTTTCCCACTTGTCAAAGTTTTCCTCATGATTTCGTCCATGCTAAAGATCCAAAAGGAGGAACCTCTTCTTTGGGAATCCTGTTTGGACCAAAATATCGAAAGAGGATCCGAACCGCTCCAAAAACTTGTTTGTAATTGAAAAGCTTGTTTCAAAGTACTTGTTTCACTCTTCGGACCATATTCATACAAAAGACCTAAGGTTTCACACTTGTCAAAGTTTTTCTCGCTATTTTTTCCATCCTAAAGATGCAAATGGGGAACATCTTCTTTGGTTCATCCTAAAGATCCAAATGGAGGAACCTCTTCTTTTTGAAGACTGTTTGGACCAAAATATCGAAAGAGGATCAGAACGACTCAAAAAACTTGTTTGTAATTGAAAAGCTTGTTTCAAAGTACTTGTTTAACTCTTCGGATCATATTGATACCAAAGACCTAAGGTTTCCCACTTGTCAAAGTTTTCCTCGTGATTTCGTCCATCCTAAAGATCCAAATGGAGGAACCTCTTCTTTGGGAATCCTCTTTTTACCAAAATATCAAAAGGGGATTCGAACCACTCCAAAAACTTGTTTGTAATTTAAAAGCTTGTTTCAAAGTACATGTTTCACTCTTCGGATCATATTCATACCAAAGACCTAAGGTTTCCCAGGTTGTTAAAATTTGCCTTATGATTTGGTCCATCCAAAAGATCCAAATCAAGGAACCTCTTCTTTGGGAATCCATTTTTGACCAAAATATCGAAAGAGGATCCGAACCACTCCAAAAACTTGTTTGTAATTGAAAAGCTTGTTTCGAAGTACTTGTTTCACACTTCGGACCATATTGATACCAAAGACCTAAGGTTTCCCACTTGTCAAAGTTTTCCTCGTGATTTCGTCCATCCAAAAGATCCAAATGGAGGAACCTCTTCATTGGGAATCCTGTTTGGACCAAAATATCGAAAGAGGATCCGAACAACTCGAAAAACTTGTTTGTAATTGAAAATCTTGTTTCAAAGTACTTGTTTCACTCTCTAAACTAAATTGAATATAAAGACCTAAGGTTTCCTACTTGTCAAAGTTGTGCTCATGATTTGGTCCATCCTAAAGATCCAAATGGAGGAACCTCTTCTTTGGAAATCCTGTTTGGACCAAAATATCGAAAGGCGATTCGAACCACTCCAAAAACTTGTTTGTAATTGAAAAGCTTGTTTCAAAGCACTTGTTTCACTCTTCGGACCATATTCATACAAAAGACCTAAGGTTTCCCACTTGTCAAAGTTGTGCTCATGATTTGGTCCATCCTAAAGATCCAAATGGAGGAACCTGTTCTTTGGGAATCCTGTTTGGACCAAAATATCGAAAAAGGATCCGAACCACTCCAAAAACATGTTCGTAATCGAAAAGCTTGTTTCAAGGTACTTGTTTTACTCTTCGAACCATATTCATACAAAAGACCTAAGGTTTCCCACTTGTCAAAGTTTTCCTCTCGATTTTGTCCATCCTAAACATGTAAATGGAGTAACATCTTCTTTGGTCGATCCTAAAGATCCAAATGGAGGAATCTCTTCTTTGGGAATCCTGTTTGGACCAAATTATTAAAAGAGAATTCGAACCACTCCAAAAACTTGTCTGGAATTGAAAAGCTTGTTTTAAAGTACATGTTTCACTCTTCGGACAATATTCATACCAAAGACCTATGGTTTCCCACTTGTCAAAATTGCCCTCGTGATTTGGTCCATCCTAAAGATGCAAATGGAGGAACCTCTTCTTTGGGAATACTCTTTGGACCAAAGTATTAAAAGAGAATCCGAACCACTCCAAAAACTTGTTTGTAATTGAAAACCTTGTTTTAAAGTACATGTTTCACTCTTCGGACCATATTCATACCAAAGACCTAAGGTTTCCCACTTGTCAAAATTGCCCTCGTGATTTGGTCCATCCTAAAGATGCAAATGGAGGAACCTCTTCTTTGGGAATCCTCTTTGGACCAAAATATAGAAAGAGGATCCGAACCACTCCAAAAACTTGTTTGTAATTATTGAAAAACATGTTTCAAAGTAATTATTTAACTATTCAGTCCATATTAATACAGAAGACCTAAGGATTCCCACTTGTCAAAATTGCCCTCGTGATTTGGTCCATCCTAAAGATCCAAATGGAGGAACCTCTTCTTTTCGAATCCTCTTTGGACCAAAATTTCCAAAGATGATCCGAACTACTCCAAAAATATGGTTTAAATTGAAATGCTTGTTCCAAAGTATTTGTTTCACTCTCCTGACCAAATTGAATCCGAAGACCTAAGGTTTCCCACTTGTAAAAGTTGTGCTCATGATTTGGTCCATCCAAAAGATCCAAATGGAGGAACCTCTTCTTTGGCAATCCTGTTTGGACCAAAATATCGAAAGAGGATCCGAACCTTTACAAAAAATTGTTTGTAATTGAAAAGCTTGTTTCACTCTTCAGACCATATTGATACCAAAGAATTATGGTTTCCAACTTGTCAAAGTTTTCCTCGTGCTTACGTCCTTCCTAAAGATCCAAATGGAGGAACCTCTTCTTTTGGCCAAAATCTTGGTTTTAATTGAAAAGCTTGTTTCAAAATACTTGTTTCAAAGTACTTGTTTCACTCTTGGAACCATATTGATACCACCAAAGACCTAAGGTTTCCCATTTGTCAAAATTACCCACGTGATTTGGTCCATCCTAAAGATGCAAATGGAGGAACCTCTTCTTTGGGAATCCTCTTTGGACCAAAATATAGAAAGAGGATCTGAACCACTCCAAAAAAATTTTGTAATTATTGAAAAGCATGTTTCAAACTGCTTGTTTCACTCTTCGAACCATATTGATACAGAAGACCTAAGGTTTCCCACTTGTCAAAATTGCCCTCGTGATTTGGTCCATCCTAAAGATCCAAATGAAGGAACCTCTTCTTTTGGAATCCTTTTTGGACCAAAATTTCGAAAGATGATCCGAACCATTGCAAAAACATGGTTTAAATTGAAATGCTTGTTTCACTCTCTAGACCATATAGAATCCGAAGACCTAAGCTTTTCCACTTGTCAAAGTCGTGCTCGTGATTTGGTCCATCCTAAACATGCATATGGAGGATCCCCTTCCTTGGGAATACTCTTTGAACCAAAATATTCAAAGAGGATCAGAACCACTCCAAAAACTTGTTTGTAATTGAAAAGCTTGTTTTAAAGTACATGTTTCACTCTTCGGACCATATTCATACCAAAGACCTAAGGTTTCCCACTTGTCAAAATTGCCCTCGTGATTTGGTCCATCCTAAAGATGCAAATGGAGGAACCTCTTCTTTGGGAATCCTCTTTGGACCAAAATATAGAAAGAGGATCCGAACCACTCCAAAAACTTGTTTGTAATTATTGAAAAGCATTTTTCAAAGTACTTATTTAACTATGCAGTCCATATTAATACAGAAGACCTAAGGTTTCCCAGTTGTCAAAATTGCCCTCGTGATTTGGTCCATCCTAAAGATCCAAATGGAGGAACCTCTTCTTTCGGAATCCTCTTTGGACCAAAATTTCCAAAGATGATCCGAACCACTCCAAAAACATGGTTTAAATTGAAATGCTTGTTTCAAAGTATTTGTTTCACTCTCTTGACCAAATTGAATCCGAAGACCTAAGGTTTCCCACTTGTAAAAGTTGTGCTCATGATTTGGTCCATCCAAAAGATCCAAATGGAGGAACCTCTTCTGTGGCAATCCTGTTTAGACCAAAATATCGAAAGAGGATCCGAACCTTTACAAAAAATTGTTTGTAATTGAAAAGCTTGTTTCAAAGTGCTTGTTTCACTCTTCGGACCATATTGATACCAAAGAATTAAGGTTTCCAACTTGTCAAAGTTTTCCTCGTGATTTCGTCCTTCCTAAAGATCCAAATGGAGGAACCTCTTCTTTTGGCCAAAATCTTGGTTTTAATTGAAAAGCTTGTTTCAAAGTACTTGTTTCACTCTTCGGATCATATTGATACCACCAAAGACCTAAGGTTTCCCATTTGTCAAAATTGCCCTCGTGATTTGGTCCATCCTAAAGATGCAAATGGAGGAACCTCTTCTTTGGGAATCCTCTTTGGACCAAAATATAGAAAGAGGATCCGAACCACTCCAAAAACTTGTTTGTAATTATTGAAAAGCATGTTTCAAAGTGCTTGTTTCACTCTTCGAACCATATTGATACAGAAGACCTAAGGTTTCCCACTTGTCAAAATTGCCCTCGTGATTTGGTCCATCCTAATGATCCAAATGGAGGAACCTCTTCTTTTGGAATCCTCTTTGGACCAAAATTTCGAAAGATGATCCGAACCACTGCAAAAACATGGTTTAAACTGAAATGCTTGTTTCACTCTCTAGACCAAATAGAATCCGAAGACCTAAGCTTTCCCACTTGTCAAAGTCGTGCTCATGATTTGGTCCATCCTAAAGATCCAAATGGAGGAACATCGTCTTTGGCAATCCTGTTTGGACCAAAATATCGAAAGAGGATCCGAACCACTACAAAAAGTTATTTGTAATTGAAAAGCTTGTTTCAAAGTACTTGTTTCACTCTTCGGACCATATTGATACCAAAGACCTAAGGTTTCCCACTTGTCAGAGTTTTCCTCGTGATTTCGTCCATCCTAAAGATCCAAATGGAGGAACCTCTTCTTTGGGAGTCCTCTTTGGACCAAGATATCGAAAGAGGATCCGAACCACTCAAAAATCTTGGTTTTAATTGAAAAGCTTGTTTCAAAGTACTTGTTTCACTCTACGGACCATATTGATACCATCAAAGACCTAAGGTGTCCAACTTGTCAAAGTTTTCCTCGCGATTTTGTCCATCCTAAAGATGCAAATGGAGGAACATCTTCTTTGGTCCATCCTAAAGATCCAAATGGAGGAACCTCTTCGTTTTGAATCCTGTTAGGACCAAAATATCGAAAGAGGATCCGAACCACTCCAAAAACTTGTTTGTAATAGAAAACCTTGTTACAAAGTATTTGTTTCACTCTTCGGACCATATTGATACCAAAGACCTAAGGTTTCCCACTTGTCAAAGTTTTCCTCGTGATTTCGTCCATCCAAAAGATCCAAATGGAGGAACCTCTTCTTTGGGAATCCTGTTTGGACCTAAATTTAAAAAGAGGATCCAAACCACTCCTAAAACATGTTTGTTATTGAAAAGCTTATTTCAAAGTACTTGTTTCACTCTTCGGGCTATATTGATACCAAAGACGTAACGTTTCCCACTTATCGAAATTGCCCTCGTGATTTTGTCCATCCTTAAGATCCAAATGGAGGAACCTCTTCTTTTGGAATCCTCTTTGGACCAAAATATCGAAGGATGATCTGAACCATTCCAAAAACATGGTTTAAATTAAAATGCTTGTTTCAAAGTACTTGTTTCACTCTCTATACCAAAGAGAATCCGAAAAACATAGGTTTCCCTGATATGAATCATGGAACGTCACAAATAGCTCACAGATCAGTTTCAAGATTAAAGTTCAAGACAAGCATTAACATCCATTTACATGCCTACATTAGAAAAGTCAAGACAAGCTTTTGAAGATCCGAGCATGGTGGCGTACAAAGAGGACTTGATCAACTTTAATCTATGGTAAATGCATTTGGAGGAAGGTTATTGAAGACTTGTTCAACCAGAAGTGAAGATGAGAGCTAATTTGGAAAGTTGCATCACTTTTGCAAACTTTCCTTATTTGGACCACTTTCCATATTTGTTATCGAACTTTCCATATTTGTTCCCAAACTTTTCATATATGGTTCCAACGAATTTATGATGTATTTAGACATGTTTTAGGCCATTTACATTCAGTTTATTAGCTAGGAAAGAATTAGGAAAGATATTATTCTCTAGGAAAGATTTTCCCCAAAATCTGCCAAATCCATATAAGGCAAGTTTTGGGCAGATTTTATTCTCTTCTTTATTCCGAATTTCCTTGTTGTTTTTTAGGGTTTCTTTGCCTATTTAAAGGCCTCATTTGTAACCCTAAATACCAAGATTTGACATGATAATAATATTGCTTTTTGCTTAGCCGAAATTGCTTAGTTTTGTAGCCTTGTTCTAGGTTGCATGTTTTAGAAACATTCAAGCATAATTTGATCTAGTATGTTTGTGAATTGTTTCGATCTTGAAATAAGAACAAGTTCTCTTATTTCAAGATATTAGATCATTGGAATAATCTTCTTCTTCTTGTGTTCCAAGGGTTTTACCTTATTGTTCATCGGGGTTTTAGGATTTGCATCTAGGGGTTCTTTGTGCTTTCAAAGGGTTTCTATTTCAATTTCCTAGGGTTTCATATCATTTGGTATCAGAGCTTAAGCTCAAGGGAAGATTTCTATCTTACTTGCTTTCTTGTTGTTTTAATTTTTATTGTCTTGTTCTTCGTTCATCGAAAATTCCAGAAAAAAAAACAAAAAAAAATATAGTTCCAGAATTTCCTTATTTAACCTACTGGTTTTGTTCTTTTTCGTATAGTTTCATTCCGAATCTTCGAAACTCATAAACTAGAAAAGTGTTTATCTTTGAGTCGTGATTATTTGTTATTCAGAAAAGTGTGTCAAAAAAAGAATGGAAGATTGAGAAAAAAATAGATCTTCACAAACTGTCGGATTGTGCAAAAAAAAAAAAAAACTGGAAAAAAGAAAAAGAAAGTGTTCTTGCTTGATTTGTTGAAGTTTCTGGAAAAAGAGGTTTTTGTTCGTATTGTTCTTGAAAAGTTAATCTTAAACTCATCATATCTTCATCTTGAATCTGAAAAATGCAAAGGAATTGTGCTAGAATTGTTTGTTTCCTAAAAAGCTAGAACTTACCATAAATAGCCAAAACTGTTTTTGGAAAGTATCAAATCTGTCCCATATTTGATTATATGCATCTTTTGCTTTAGGAAAGTCTTATTTTCTGATTCAAAACACTTTAGGGAAATCTTAACTCGAATTTTTCTCTTTAGGAAAGTTTATTCTTGCTTGTTTTCTTTGTTATTCTTTCCTATTCACTAAAATAAACCATTTGCATAAATCTGTCTTCTTTTCTTCTTAACCACCAATTTGCTTGTTTCTTATTTTTTTGATTGTTACTTTTTACAAATTTCATTAGAATCTTTGTTGTTTGATAGTTGCTAAAGTGTGCTAATAGTCCAAGGTTACATTTAGGCCCTAAAATCTGTTTTTGAGTGCAAACACGAGAGAACGAACATCATCGAGTGTAAACACTTAGGGAGTGATTGAGAGGTCCTATTTTTATTATTAACCTTTTTATTTGCAGCAATGTATCATGAAAAATATGATGAAAGGAGGAGCAATGGATGTCGAGATGTAGAGCATACTTGGAGGGAAAATGGAGAGGATTATTATGAAAGGATGGTGCATAGGAGCTTTGGAGCACATAAGCTCAACTTATATACTTTCCATGGGAGTGTAGATCCAGAAGAGTACTTGCAATGGGAAAGTCAAATTGAGCATTTCTTTGAATACAACAACTATAGTGAGGAAAGAAAGGTATTGCTTGCTATTACCAAGTTCACTAACTATGCTTATGTTTGGTGGTCTCAATTGAAGGAAAAACTAAGGAAAGATAGACAACCACATATTGATACTTGGTATGAACTTAAATATCACATGAGGAAGAGGTTTGTGCCGAGCCAAAGACAGAGAGCTATTGTGAAAGAATTTCTAAATCTTACACAAGGTGAAAGGAGTCTTGAAGCTTATCACAAGGAGTTTGAAGTTCTCATGGCTAGGGCTGTCTTTTTTGAAGATAATGAGTCCACAATGACACGGTTCTTAAAGGGTTTAAACGAGGAGATTGCCTGTTGTGTTGAAGGAAAGACATATGTGGAGTTGGAACATATGGTTTATTATGCAACCACGGTGGAAAAGAGACTCGAAAGAAGGGCTACAAAAAGGTATTCTACTAAACATCTTTCTAACCCAATTCCATCTCAAGAAAATCAATTAAAGAGTGCATTAAAGAGAAAGGATGTGGCTGCCAATGGCTTGATTAAGAAAAAGGTAACATTTGCTTTACAAGACCACTTCCAATCAAATATTCATATGAGGGAAACTTATGATGCATGTGAGTTAAAAAAGTGTTCTACCTTTGAAAAGAATGAGAATTGTCAAAAAGAGAGTGAGCCAAAAGAAAGAGAGATGAATTTTCAAAAAGAAGAGTGTGAAAAAGAAATTATTGAAATAAGTGAGCCAAAAGAAAGAGAGATGAGTGCTCAAAAAGAAATGAGTGACATGAGTGAGTCAAAAGAAAGAGATTTGAGTTCAAAAGAAAGAGTGTTTGAAAAGAATGAAAGAGAAATTGAAAAGAAAGAGAGTTGTGAGTCAAAAATGAATGAGAGGAATGGTGAGAACATTGTGAGTTTTGTAGAAAGTGAGGCTAGGAAAACAATGTTTTCAAATAAAACCCACTTTGTACTTGTGTGCAAAGATTCTTTCTTTCTAACTTATGAACTTAACCTAATGATTTTTTTTCAATGGTGAGAACATTGTGAGTTTTGTAAAAAGAATGTTTACTAATGATATTTGTAAAAAATTAACAATCAAGAAATAAGAAACAATCAGCTTGGGTGGCTAGAGAAATAAAAGGACAGATTTTTCAAATGGTGTATTTTTGTAAATAGGAAAGAATAACAAGAAAATAAGCAAGAATAAACTTTCCTTAAAGAGAAAAATTCGAGTTAAGATGATATGAATTATGTAGCCTTGCATTTGAGGAATTCAAGCTTCAAGAACACTTGCATTAAATGCACTTCAATTGCATTAATGGCAACCCAAGTTCATTTATTACAAGTCAAGTTAAGATGCATTAACTACAACTCAAGATGCATTGATGATAACCCAAGCTTCATTCAAGACAACTCAAGCTTCATTCAAGGGAACTTAAGGCAACTCCAAGACAAGCATTAATGACCATTTACAAGTTTCAATTAGAGTTAAATATCAGTTTCAAATGTAATAATTCATTTTTAAGTTACAAATTAAAATGGTGGCTGAATGTAACTTAAGTTTTTGCATTAAATTCGTAGGTTACATGCTAGGGACTTAATTGGGCTGATAGAGGATCATTATGAACGAAATTTACATGTCTTTTATGCCTATAAATAGGCTTTGTTTTAGCTATTGTAAATCAGATTTGAAAATGTAATTAAATGTTGCCTTTTGTGCACATGGAGAGCCTTGAGCCTCAACCCTTTGTAATCTTGCTTTAGATTACATGTTTAGAGTCATTCAAGTGGAAATGATCATCCTACTTGTGGAGTGTCTCGAATCTTGGGCTTGGAAACTTGTCCTAGATCAATGATCATCTTTCCTAAGCAATCTGTTTTTAGCCATTCTTAGGGGGTGTTTCCGAATAGTTAGGGAGGGTTTGAGTTCTTGCTTCAAAGGTTCATGCTAAGCATAATAGCATCGGGTCTTTGAACTTGCAATTCGGGTTTGTCTTATCATTTGGAACTCTTGGGTTGATCCGATTAGTTAAGGAGGTTTTGTGCCATTTTCATGCTTCAAAGGTTCTTGCAAGGTTGCCTTATCATACTTTGAAGCATGAAAATGGCACAAAACCTCCTTAACTAATCGGATCAACCCAAGAGTTCCAAATGATAAGACAAACCCGAATTGCAAGTTCAAAGACCCGATGCTATTATGCTTAGCATGAACCTTTGATATTTTGGTCCAAACAGGATTGCCAAAGAAGAGGTTCCTCCATTTGGATCTTTTGGATGGACCAAATCATGAGCACAACTTTTACAAGTGGGAAACCTTAGGTCTTCGGATTCAATTTGGTCAAGAGAGTGAAACAAATACTTTGAAACAAGCATTTCAATTTAAACCATGTTTTTGGAGTGGTTCGGATCATCTTTGGAAATTTTGGTCCAAAGAGGATTCCGAAAGAAGAGGTTCCTCCATTTGGATCTTTAGGATGGACCAAATCACGAGGGCAATTTTGACAAGTGGGAATCCTTAGGTCTTCTGTATTAATATGGACTGAATAGTTAAATAATTACTTTGAAACATGTTTTTCAATAATTACAAACAAGTTTTTGGAGTGGTTCGGATCCTCTTTCTATATTTTGGTCCAAAGAGGATTCCCAAAGAAGAGGTTCCTCCATTTGCATCTTTAGGATGGACCAAATCACGAGGGCAATTTTGACAAGTGGGAAACCTTAGGTCTTTGGTATGAATATGGTCCGAAGAGTGAAACATGTACTTTAAAACAAGGTTTTCAATTACAAACAAGTTTTTGGAGTGGTTCGGATTCTCTTTTAATACTTTGGTCCAAAGAGTATTCCCAAAGAAGAGGTTCCTCCATTTGCATCTTTAGGATGGACCAAATCACGAGGGCAATTTTGACAAGTGGGAAACCATAGGTCTTTGGTATGAATATTGTCCGAAGAGTGAAACATGTACTTTAAAACAAGCTTTTCAATTCCAGACAAGTTTTTGGAGTGGTTCGAATTCTCTTTTAATAATTTGGTCCAAACAGGATTCCCAAAGAAGAGATTCCTCCATTTGGATCTTTAGGATCGACCAAAGAAGATGTTACTCCATTTACATGTTTAGGATGGACAAAATCGAGAGGAAAACTTTGACAAGTGGGAAACCTTAGGTCTTTTGTATGAATATGGTTCAAGAGTAAAACAAGTACCTTGAAACAAGCTTTTCGATTACGAACATGTTTTTGGAGTGGTTCGGATCCTTTTTCGATATTTTGGTCCAAACAGGATTCCCAAAGAACAGGTTCCTCCATTTGGATCTTTAGGATGGACCAAATCATGAGCACAACTTTGACAAGTGGGAAACCTTAGGTCTTTTGTATGAATATGGTCCGAAGAGTGAAACAAGTTGATACGAAAACCCTTTCGAAAATGCTTTAAGAACCCTTAAACTTAACTAAGGACCCAAAAAGATCACAACCAAAGAACCCACATATGCCATTTGAAAACAACCCCAAGGAAAGGCTAGAAAACAGATTGTCTTGTATGATCTAAAAATCATGAAATGGACCCAAACAATTACGTTCCATCATCTCATGACTCGAAACACTCCACAAGTTGGTTGATCACTCCCCTCTTGAATGTTTCTAAACATGTAATCTAAAGCAAGATTACAAAGGGTTGAGGCTCAAGGCTCTCCATGTGCATAAAAATGCTACATTTCATTCATCATTCAAATCTGATTTACAATAGCTAAAACAAAGCCTATTTATAGGCATAAAAGGTATGTAAAATTCGTTCATAATGCTCCCATAACAGCCCCATGATGTCCCTAGCTTGTAACCCCCGAAATTAAAGCTAAAACATGAGTTACAATCTGCCACTACTACTTTGTAACTTACAATACATCTAAAACAATTGAAACTGATACATGATGCTTAAAAGTAGCTTTTAAATGCCAGTAATGCTTGTCTTGAAGTGTATTGAAGTTATCTTGAATGAAGCTTTAAGTTGCCTTGAATGAAGCTTGGGTTGTCATAAATGCATCTAGAGTTGTCATCAATGCTACTACACTTCAAGCTTGAGCTGTCATAAATACGTCTTGAGTGCATTTAATGCAACTTGAGTTGTCATCAATGCATGTACTCTTTAAGCTTGAATTCCTTAAATGCATGGCTACATAATTCATATCACAAGTGCTTTGAAACAAGCTTTTCAATTACAAACAAGTTTTTGGAGTGGTTCGAATCGCCTTTCGATATTTTGGTCCAAACAGGATTTCCAAAGAAGAGGTTCCTCCATTTGGATCTTTAGGATGGACCAAATCATGAGCACAACTTTGACAAGTAGGAAACCTTAGGTCTTTATATTCAATTTAGTTTAGAGAGTGAAACAAGTACTTTGAAACAAGATTTTCAATTACAAACAAGTTTTTCGAGTTGTTCGGATCCTCTTTCGATATTTTGGTCCAAACAGGATTCCCAATGAAGAGGTTCCTCCATTTGGATCTTTTGGATGGACGAAATCACGAGGAAAACTTTGACAAGTGGGAAACCTTAGGTCTTTGGTATCAATATGGTCCGAAGTGTGAAACAAGTACTTCGAAACAAGCTTTTCAATTACAAACAAGTTTTTGGAGTGGTTCGGATCCTCTTTCGATATTTTGGTCAAAAATGGATTCCCAAAGAAGAGGTTCCTTGATTTGGATCTTTTGGATGGACCAAATCATAAGGCAAATTTTAACAACTGGGAAACCTTAGGTCTTTGGTATGAATATGATCCGAAGAGTGAAACATGTACTTTGAAACAAGCTTTTAAATTACAAACAAGTTTTTGGAGTGGTTCGAATCCCCTTTTGATATTTTGGTAAAAGAGGATTCCCAAAGAAGAGGTTCCTCCATTTGGATCTTTAGGATGGACGAAATCACGAGGAAAACTTTGACAAGTGGGAAACCTTAGGTCTTTGGTATCAATATGATCCGAAGAGTTAAACAAGTACTTTGAAACAAGCTTTTCAATTACAAACAAGTTTTTTGAGTCGTTCTGATCCTCTTTCGATATTTTGGTCCAAACAGTCTTCAAAAAGAAGAGGTTCCTCCATTTGGATCTTTAGGATGAACCAAAGAAGATGTTCCCCATTTGCATCTTTAGGATGGAAAAAATAGCGAGAAAAACTTTGACAAGTGTGAAACCTTAGGTCTTTTGTATGAATATGGTCCGAAGAGTGAAACAAGTACTTTGAAACAAGCTTTTCAATTACAAACAAGTTTTTGGAGCGGTTCGGATCCTCTTTCGATATTTTGGTCCAAACAGGATTCCCAAAGAAGAGGTTCCTCCTTTTGGATCTTTAGCATGGACGAAATCATGAGGAAAACTTTGACAAGTGGGAAACGTTAGGTCTTTGGTATCAATATGGTCCGAAGAGTGAAACAAGTACTTTGAAACAAGCTTTTCAATTACAAACAAGTTTTTTGAGTGGTTCAGATCCTCTTTCGATATTTTGGTCGAAACAGGATTCAAAAAGAAGAGGTTCCTCCATTTGGATCTTTAGGATGGACCAAAGAAGATGTTCCTCCATTTGCATCTTTAGGATGGACAAATTCTCGAGGAAAACTTTGACAAGTGGGAAACCTTAGGTCTTTTGTATGAATATGGTCCGAAGAGTGAAACAAGGACTTTCAATCAAGCTTTTCAATTACAAATGAGTTTTGGAAGTGGTTCGGATCCTCTTTCGATATTTTGGTTCAAACAGGCTTCCCAAAGAAGAGGTTCCTCCATTTGGATCTTTAGGATGGACCAAATCATGAGCACAACTTTCACAAGTGGGAAACCTTAGGTCTTCGGATTCAATTTAGTTTAGAGACTGAAACAAGTACTTTGAAACAAGATTTTCAATTACAAACAAGTTTTTCGAGTGGTTCGGATCCTCTTTCGATATTTTGGTCCAAACAGGGTTCCCAATGAAGAGGTTCCTCCATTTGCATCTTTTGGATGGACGAAATCACGAGGAAAACTTTGACAAGTGGGAAACCTTAGGACTTTGGTATCAATATGGTCCGAAGTGTGAAACAAGTACTTTGAAACAAGCTTTTGAATTACAAACAAGTTTTTGGAGTGGTTCGGATCCTCTTTCGTTACTTTGGTCGAAAAAGGATTCCCAATGAAGAGATTCCTTGATTTGGATCTTTTGGAAGGACCAAATCATGAGGCAAATTTTAACAAGTGGGTAACCTTAGGTCTTTGGTATGAATATGATCCGAAGAGTGAAACATGTACTTTGAAACAAGCTTTTCAATTACAAACAAGTTTTTGGAAAGGTTCGAATCCCCTTTTAATATTTTTGTCCAAAGAGGATTCCCAAAGAAGAGGTTCCTCCATTTGTATCTTTAGGATGGACGAAATCACGAGGAAAACTTTGACAAGTGGGATAACTTAGGTCTTTGGTATCGATATGATCCGAAGAGTTATAAAAGTACTTTGAAAGAAGCTTTTCAATTACAAACAAGTTTTTTGAGTCATTCGGATCCTCTTTCGATATTTTGGTTCAAACAGGATTCAAAAAGATGTTCCTCCATTTGGATCTTTAGGATGGACCAAAGAAGATGTTCCTCCATTTGCATCTTTAGGAAGGACAAAATCGCGAGGAAAACTTTGACAAGTGTGAAACCTTAGGTGTTTTGTATGAATATGGTTCGAAGAGTGAAACAAGGACTTTCAATCAAGCTTTTCAATTACAAACAAGTTTTTGGAGTGCTTCGGATCCTCTTTCGATATTTTGGTCCAAAAAGGATTCCCAAAGAAGAGGTTCCTCCATTTGGATCTTTAGGATGGACCAAATCATGTGCACAACTTTGACAAGTGGGAAACCTTAGGTCTTCGGATTCAATTTAGTTTAGTGAGTGAAATAAGATTTTCAATTACAAACAAGTTTTTCGAGTGGTTCGGATCCTCTTTTGATATTTTCGTCCAAACAGGATTCCCAATGAAAAGGTTCCTCAATTTGGATCTTTTGGATGGAAGAAATCATGTGGAAAACTTTGACAAGTGGGAAACCTTAGGACTTTGGTATCAATATGATCCGAAGTGTGAAACAAGTACTTTGAAACAAGCTTTTCGATTACAAACAATTTTTGGAGTGGTTCGGATCCTCTTTCGATATTTTGTTCGAAAAAGGATTCCCAAATCAGAAGTTCCTTGATTTGGATTTTCGGATGGACCAAATCATGAGGCAAATTTTAACAAGTGGGAAACCTTAGGTCTTTGGCATGAATATGATCCGAAGAGTGAAACATGTACTTTGAAACAAGCTTTTCAATTACAAACAAGTTTTTAGAGTGGTTTGAATCCCCTTTTGATATTTTGGTCTAAAGAGGATTCCCAAAGAAGAGGTTCCTCCATTTGGATCTTTAGGATGGACAAAATCACGAGGAAAACTTTGACAAGTGGGATACCTTAGGTCTTTGGTATCAATATGATCCGAAGAGTTAAACAAGTACTTTGAAAGAAGCTTTTCAAATACAAACAAGTTGCTTGAGTCCTTCGGATCCTCTTTCGATATTTTGGTCCAAACAGGATTCAAAAAGAAGAGGATCCTCCATTTGGATCTTTACGATGGACCAAAGAAGATGTTCCTCCATTTGCATCTTTAGGATGGACAAAATCGCGAGGAAAACTTTGACAAGTGGGAAACCTTAGGTCTTTTGTATGAATATGGTTCAAAGAGTGAAACAAGGACTTTCAATCAAGCTTTTCAATTAAAAACATGTTTTTGGAGTGGTTCGGATCCTCTTTCGATATTTTGGTCCAAACAGGATTCCCAAAGATGAGGTTCCTTATTTTGGATCTTTTGGATGGACGAAATCACGAGGAAAACTTTGACAAGTGGGAAACGTTAGGTGTTTGGTATCAATATGGTCCGAAGAGTGAAACAAGTACTTTGAAACAAGCTTTTCAATTACAAACATGTTTTTTGAGTGGTTCAGATCCTCTTTCGTTATTTTGGTCCAAACAGGATTCAAAAAGAAGAGGTTCCTCCATTTGGATCTTTAGGATGGACCAAAGAAGATGTACCTCCATTTGCATCTTTAGGATGGAAAAAATCGCGAGGAAACTTTGACAAGTGTAAAACCTTAGGTCTTTTGAATGAATATGGTCCGAAGAGTGAAACAAGTACTTTGAAACAAGCTTTTCAATTACAAACAAGTTTTTGTAGTGGTTCGGATCCTCTTTCGATATTTTGGTCCAAACAGGATTCCCAAAGAAGAGGTTCCTCCTATTGGATCTTTAGGAAGGACGAAGTCACGAGGAAAACTTTGACAAGTGGGAAACGTTAGGTCTTTGGTATCAATATGGTCCGACGAGTGAAACAAGTACTTTGAAACAAGCTTTTCAATTACAAACAAGTTTTTTGAGTGGTTCAGATCCTCTTTGGATATTTTCGTCCAAACCGAATTCAAAAAGAAGAGGTTCCTCCATTTGGATCTTTAGGATGGACAAAAGAAGATGTTCCTCCATTTGCATCTTTAGGATGGACAAAATCGCGAGGAAAACTTTGAGAAGTGGGAAAGCTTAGGTCTTTTGTATGAATATGGTCCGAAGAGTGAAACAAGGACTTTCAATCAAGCTTTTCAATTACAAACAAGTTTTTGGAGTGGTTCGGATCCTCTTTCGATATTTTGGTCCAAACAGGATTCCCAAAGAAGAGGTTCCTCCATTTGGATCTTTAGGATGGACCAAATCATGAGCACAACTTTGACAAGTGGGAAACCATAGGTCTTCGGATTCAATTTAGTTTAGAGAGTGAAACAAGTACTTTGAAACAAGATTTTCAATTACAAACAAGTTTTTGAGTGGTTCGGATCCTCTTTCGATATTTTGGTCCAAACAGGATTCCCAATGAAGTGGTTCCTCAATTTGGATCTTTTGGATGGACGAAATTACGAGGAAAACTTTGACAAGTTGGAAACCTTAGGACTTTGGTATCAATATGGTCCGAAGTGTGAAACAAGTACTTTGAAACAAGGTTTTCGATTACAAACAATTTTTGGAGTGGTTCGGATCCTCTTTCGATATTTTGGTCGAAAAAGGATTCCCAAAGAAGAGGTTCCTTGATTTGGATCTTTTGGATGGACCAAATCATGAGGCAAATTTTAACAAGTTGGAAACCTTAGGTCTTGGGTATGAAT
Organism: Gynostemma pentaphyllum; assembly: GCA_028015215.1. Taxonomy (NCBI): domain Eukaryota; kingdom Viridiplantae; phylum Streptophyta; class Magnoliopsida; order Cucurbitales; family Cucurbitaceae; genus Gynostemma; species Gynostemma pentaphyllum. Next base: position 41,159,336 of record CM051355.1, on the reverse strand, counting down.
ATGATCCGAAGAGTGAAACATATACTTTGAAACAAGCTTTTCAATTACAAACAAGTTTTTGGAGTGGTTCGAATCCCCTTTTAATATTTTGGTCCAAAGAGGATTCCCAAAGAAGAGGTTCCTCCATTTGGATCTTTAGGATGGACGAAATCACGAGGAAAACTTTGACAAGTGGGATACCTTAGGTCTTTGTTATCAATATGATCCGAAGAGTTAAACAAGTACTTTGAAAGAAGCTTTTTAATTACAAACAAGTTTTTTGAGTCGTTCGGATCCTCTTTCGATATTTTGGTCCAAACAGGATTGAAAAAGAAGAGGTTCGTACATTTGGATCTTTACGATGGACCAAAGTAGATGTTCCTCCATTTGCATCTTTAGGATGGAAAAAATCGCGAGGAAAACTTTGACAAGTGTGAAACCTTAGGTCTTTTGTATGAATATGGTCCGAAGAGTGAAACAAGTACTTTGAAACAAGCTTTTCCATTACAAACAAGTTTTTGGAGTGGTTCGGATCCCTTTCGATATATTGGTCTAAACAGGATTCCCAAAGAAGAGGTTCCTCCTTTTGGATCTTTAGGAAGGACGAAATCACTAGGAAAACTTTGACAAGTGGGAAACATTAGGTCTTTGGTATCAATATGGTCCGAAGAGTGAAACAAGTACTTTGAAACAAGCTTTTCAATTACAAACAAGTTTTTTGAGTGGTTCAGATCCTCTTTCGATATTTTTTTCCAAATAGGATTAAAAAAGAAGAGGTTCCTCCATTTGGATCTTTATGATGGACGAAAGAAGATGTTCCTCCATTTGCATCTTTAGGATGGACCAAATCGCGAGGAAAACTTTAAAAAGTGGGAAACCTTAGGTCTTTTGTATGAATATGGTTCAAAGAGTGAAACAAGAACTTTCAATCAAGCTTTTCAATTACAAACATGTTTTTGGAGTGGTTCGGATCCTCTTTCGATATTTTAGTCCAAACAGGATTGCAAAAGAAGAGGTTCGTCCATTTGGATCTTTTTTATGGACCAAATCATGAGCACAATTTTGACAAGTGGGAAACCTTAGGTCTTTTGTATGAATATGGTCCGAAGAGTGAAACAAGTACTTTGAAACAAGCTTGTTAATTACAAACATGTTTTTTGAGTGGTTCAGATCCTCTTTCGATATTTTGGTCGAAACAGTATTCAAAAATTAGAGGTTCCTCCATTTGGATCTTTAGGATGGACCAAAGAAGATGTTCCTCCATTTGCATCTTTAGGATGGACAAAATCGCAAGGAAAACTTTGACAAGTGGGATACCTTAGGTCTTTTGTATGAATATGGTCCGAAGAGTGAAACAAGTACTTTGAAACAAGCTTTTCAATTAGAAACAAGTTTTTGTAGTGGTTCGGATCCTCATTCAATATTTTGGTCCAACCAGGATTACCAAAGAAGAGGTTCCTCCATTTGGATCTTTAGGATGGACCAAATCATGAGCACAACTTTGATAAGTGGTGAAACTTTAGGTCTTCGGATTTAATTTGGTCTAGAGAGTGAAACAAGTACTTTGAAACGAGGTTTTCAATTACAAACAAGTTTTTCGAGTGGTTTGGATCCTCTTTCGATATTTTGGTCGAAACAGGATTCCCAAAAAAGAGGTTCCTCCATTTGGATCTTTAGGATGGACCGAATCACGAGGAAAACTTTGACAAGTGGGAAACCTTAGGTCTTTTGTATCAATATGGTCCTAAGTGTGAAACAAGTACTTTGAAACAAGTTTTTCATTTACAAACTAGTTTTTTTGAGTGGTTCAGATCTTCTTTCGATATTTTGGTCCAAACAGGATTCAAAAAGAAGAGGTTCCTCCATTTGGATCTTTAGGATGGACCAAAGAAGATGTTCCTCCATTTGGATCTTTAGGATGGACCAAATCATGAGCACAACTTTGATAAGTGGTGAAACTTTAGGTCTTGATTTAATTTGGTCTAGAGAGTGAAACAAGTACTTTGAAACGAGGTTTTCAATTACAAACAAGTTTTTCGAGTGGTTCGGATCCTCTTTCGATATTTTGGTCGAAACAGGATTCCCAAAAAAGAGGTTCCTCCATTTGGATCTTTAGGATGGACCGAATCACGAGGAAAACTTTGACAAGTGGGAAACCTTAGGTCTTTTGTATCAATATGGTCCTAAGTGTGAAACAAGTACTTTGAAACAAGCTTTTCATTTACAAACAAGTTTTTTTGAGTGGTTCAGATCTTCTTTCGATATTTTGGTCCAAACAGGATTCAAAAAGAAGAGGTTCCTCCATTTGGATCTTTAGGATGGACCAAAGAAGATGTTCCTCCATTTGCATCTTTCGGATGGACAAAATCGCGAGGAAAACTTTGACAAGTGGGAAACCTTAGGACTTTTGTATGAATATGGTCCGAAGAGTGAAACAAGGAATTTCAATCAAGCTTTTCAATTACAAACAAGTTTTTGGAGTGGTTCGGATCCTCTTTTGATATTTTGGTCCAAAGAGGATTCCCAAAGAAGAGGTTCTTCCATTTGTATCTTTAGGATGGACCAAATCACGAGGGCAATTTCGTAAAGTGGGAAACCTTAGGTCTTTGATGGTATCAATATGGTCCGAAGAGTGAAACAAGTACTTTGAAACAAGCTTTTCGATTAAAACCAAAATTTTGGACTAGTTCGGATCCCCTTTCGATATTTTGGTCCAACAGGACACCCAAAGAAGAGGTTCCTCCATTTGGATCTTTAGGATGGACGAAATCACGAGTAAAACTTTGACAAGTGGGAATCCTTAGGACTTTGCTATCAATATGGTCCGAAGAGTGAAACAAGTACTTCGAAACAAGCTTTTCAATTACAAACAAGTTTTTGGAGTGGTTCGGATCCTCTTTCGATATTTTGGTCCAAACAGAATTCCCAAAGAACTGTGATATGAAAACCCTTGGAAACTTACCAAGAACCCTTCAAAGAAGAACCCTAGATGAAGAAACAAGAACCCACAAAATCAGTAGTAAAAACTCAAAGGAAAGAGTTAAGGAATTAGGCTACCTTTATGATCTATGATCTTGAAACAAGAATGACTTCTTACCCCAAGATTCGAACACTCCAAAAACAATATGATCAGAATTGTTTTAATGCTCTAAAACATGCAATCCTAAGCAAGAATTACAAAAGATGAAGAAGAGAATGGTCTTCTAAGCCAAATCATGCAAATAAGCAAGTTTTCTTGAATAATCATAATCTCTTTATTAATGAATAAGGATGCCTTTAAATAGGCAAAAAGTTAAGTCTCCTACTTCTAATATGACACTAAATTCGAAAATATGAGATAAAAAGCTGATAAGGATGATCTCATCATGACATCACCATGATGAGTCATCAAAAAAATTAAACCTACTCTAGGAAATTTAAATTGCATATCTAATAAACCTACACTACTTGGATCTTCCATTTCTTTACATCATCTTAAAGTTCTCAACTTAAAGTATCTAGAAATGGAAAGTGTGACATGGCCTAAAATTTAGGGATCCATTTCCTAAATTTTAGGGATTTTCCTAGATTTTAGGAAAAGTCTTCAAATTGACAATTTTGAGCTTGTGAATCTTTTTGTAGTTGAATTGTCCACAAATTGTATGTTAAACCCTTCATTTCTAGGATTTCCTCTTTGGTTTCCTTCAAATATGTTTGGACATGTTGAATCAAAGCTAGCTTCAATTTCTTATTCTTTGATCTTGTTATTGGCCCAATTGGCAGATTGAGCTCCCCTTGATCATTTGCAACATTAGCTCCATCTTCTAGCTTTCCATGAGTAAGTGAAGTGTTACGATTCGTATCAGGGATGAACCTCTTCTTTAGGAATCCTGTTAGGACCAAAGTATCGAAAGAGGATCCGAACCACTCCAAAAAGTTGTTTGTAATTAAAAAGCTTGTTTCAAAGTACTTGTTTCACTCTTCAGACCATATTGATACCAAAGCCCTAAGGTTTCCCACTTGTCAAAATTGCCTTCGTGATTTGGTCCATCCTAAAGATCCAAATGTAGGAACTTCTTCTTTTCGGAACCTCTTTGTACCAAAATATCGAAAGATGATCCGAACCACTCCAAAAACTTGGTTTAAATTGCAATGCTTGTTTCAAAGTACTTGTTTGACTCAAATTGAATCCGAAGACCTAAGGTTTCACCCTGTTCAATGTTTTCCTCAGGATTTCGTCCATACTAAAGATTCAAATGGAGGAACCACTTCTTTGGGAATCCTGTTTGGACCAAAATATCGAAAGAGGATCAAAAGCACTCCAAAAACTTGTTCGTAATTGAAAAGCTTGTTTCAAAGTACTTGCTTCACTCTTCGGACCATATTGATACCAAAGACCTAAGGTTTCCCACTTGTCAAAGTTTTCCTTGTGATTTCGTCCATCCTAAAGATCCAAATTGAGGAACCTCTTCTTTGGCAATCTTGTTTGGACCAAAATATCGAAAGAGGATCCGAATCACTCCAAAAACTTGTTTGTAGTTAAAAAACTTGTTTCAAAGTACTTGTTTCACTCTTCGTTCCAAATTGATACCAACCAAAGACCTAAGGTTTCCCACTTGTCAAAGTTTTCCTCGTGATTTTGTACATCCTAAAGATGCAAATGGAGGAACATCTTCTTTGGTCCATTCTACAGATCCAAATGGAGGAACCTCTTCTTTGGGAATCTTCTTTCAACCAAAATATCGAAAGAGGATCCTAACCACTCCAAAAACTTGTTTGTAATCGAAAAGCTTGTTTCAAAGTACATATTTCACTCTTCGGACCATATTGATACCAAAGACCTAAGGTTTCCCACTTGTCAAAGTTTTCCTCGTGATTTCGTCCATCCTAAAGATCCAAATGGAGGAACCTCTTCTTTGGGAATCCTCCTTGGACCAAAATAACGAAAGAGGATCCGAACCACTCTAAAAACTTGTTTGTAATTTAAAAGCTTGTTTAAATGTACATGTTTCACTCTTCGGACCGTATTGATACCAAAGACCTAAGGTTTCCCACTTGCCAAAGTTTTCCTCGTGATTTCGTCCATCCTAAAGATCCAAAGGGAGGAACCTCTTCTTTGGGAATCCTGTTTGGACCAAAATATCGAAAGAGGATCCTAACCACTCCAAAAACTTGTTTGTAATTGAAAAGCTTGATTCAAAGTACTTGTTTCACTCTTCGAACCATATTGATATTAAAGACCTAAGGTTTCCCACTTGTCAATGTTTTGCTCGGGATTTCGTCCATCCTAAAGATTCAAATGGAGGAACCTCTTCTTTGGGAATCCTCTTTGGACCAAAATATCGAAAAAGGATACGAACCATTCCAAAAACTTGTTTGTAATGGAAAAGCTTGTTTCAAAGTATTTGTTTCACTCTTCGGACCGTATTGATACCAAAGACCTAAGGTTTCCCACATGTCAAAGTTTTCCTCGTGATTTCTTCCATCCTAAAGATCCAAATGGAGGAACCTCTTCTTTGGGAATCCTGTTTGGACCAAAATATCGAAAGAGGATCAAAGGCACTCCAAAAACTATTTTGTAATTGAAAAGCTTGTTTCAAAGTACTTGTTTCACTCTTCGGACTATATTCATAGAAAAAACCTAAGGTTTCCCACTTGTCAAAGTTTATCTAGCGATTTTGTCCATCCTAAAGATGCAAATGGAGGATCATCTTGTTTGGGAATCATCTTTGGACCAAAATTTCGAAAGAGGATCCGAACCACTCCAAAAACTTGTTTGTAATTAAAAAGCTTGTTTTAAAGTACTTGTTTCACTCTTCGGACCATATTGATACCAAAGACCTAAGGTTTCCCACTTGTCAAAGTTTTCCTCGTGATTTTGTACATCCAAAAGATGCAAATGGAGGAACATCTTCTTTGGTCCATCCTAAAGATCCAAATGGAGGAACCTCTTCTTTGGGAATCCTCTTTGAACCAAAATATCGAAAGAGGATCCTAACCACTCCAAAAACTTGTTTGTAATCAAAAAGCTTGTTTCAAAGTACTTATTTCACTCTTCGGACCATATTGATACCAAAGACCTAAGGTTTCCCACTTGTCAAAGTTTTCCTCGTGATTTCGTCCATCCTAAAGATCCAAATGGAGGAACCTCTTCTTTGGGAATCTTGTTTGGACCAAAATATCGAAAGAGGATCCGAACCACTCCAAAAACTTGTTTGTAATGGAAAAGCTTGTTTCAAAGTACTTGTTTCACTCTTCGGACCATATTGATACCAAAGACCTAAGGTTTCCTACTTTTCAAAATTGCCCTCGTGATTTCGTCCATCCTAAATAAACAAAGGTATGAACCCCTTATTTGGGAATCCTGTTTGGACCAAAATATCGAAAGAGGATCAGAACCACTCTAAAAACGTGTTTGTAATTGAAAAGCTTGTTTCAAAGTACTTGTTTCACTCTTCGGACCATATTCATACCAAAGACCTAAGGTTTCCCACTTGTCAATGTTTTTCTCGGGATTTCGTCCATCCTAAAGATTCAAATGGAGGAACCTCTTCTTTGGGAATCCTCTTTGGACCAAAATATGGAAAGAGGATACGAACCATTCAAAAAACTTGTTTGTAATGGAAAAACTTGTTTCAAAGTACTTGTTTGGACCTAAGGTTTCCCACTTGTCAAAATTGCCCTCGTGATTTCGTCCATCTTAAATATCCAAAGGGAGGAACCTCTTCTTTGGGAATCCTGTTTGGACCAAAATATCGAAAGACGATCCTAACCACTTAAAAACTTGTTTGTAATTGAAAAGCTTGTTTCAAAGTTCTTGTTTCACTCTTCGGACCATATTGATAACGAAGACCTTAGGTTTCCCACTTGTCAAAGTTTTGTTCGGGATTTCGTCCATCCTAAAGATTCAAATGGAGGAACCTCTTCTTTGGGAATCCTCTTTGGACCAAAATAGCGATAGAGGATACGAACCATGCCTAAAACTTGTTTGTAATGGAAAAGCTTGTTTCAAAGTACTTGTTTTACTCTTCGGACCGTATTGATACCAAAAGACCTAAGGTTTCCCATTTGTCAAAGTTTTCCTCGTGATTTCGTCCATCCTAAAGATCCAAATGGAGGAACCTCTTCTTTGGGAATCCTGTTTGGACCAAAATATCGAAAGAGGATCAAAAGCACTCCAAAAACTATTTTGTAATTGAAAAGCTTGTTTCAAAGTACTTGTTTCACTCTTCGGACCATATTCATACAAAAAACCTAAGGTTTCCCACTTGTCAAAGTTTTCCTCGTGATTTTGTCCATCCTAAAGATACAAATGGAGGAACATCTTCTTTGGGAATCATCTTTGGACCAAAATTTCGAAAGAGGATCCGAACCATTCCAAAAACTTGTTTGTAATTAAAAAGCTTGTTTCAAAGTACTTGTTTCACTCTTCGGACCATATTGATACCAAAGACCTAAGGTTTCCCACTTGTCAAAGTTTTCCTCGTGATTTTGTACATCCTAAAGATGCAAATGGAGGAACATCTTCTTTGGTCCATTCTAAAGATCCAAATGGAGGAACCTCTTCTTTGGGGATCCTCTTTGAACCAAAATATCGAAAGAGGATCCTAACCACTCCAAAAACTTGTTTGTAATCGAAAAGCTTGTTTCAAAGTACTTATTTCATTCTTCGGACCATATTGATACCAAAGACCTAAGGTTTCCCACTTGTCAAAGTTTTCCTTGTGATTTCGTCCATCCTAAAGATCCAGATGGAGGAACCTCTTCTTTGGGAATCCTCTTTGGACCAAATATTCGAAAGAGGATCCGAACCACTCCAAAAACTTCTTTGTAATTGAAAAGTTTGTTTAAAAGTACATGTTTCACTCTTCGGACCATATTCAAACCAAAGACCAAAGGTTTCCCACTTGTCAAAATTGCTCTTATGATTTGGTCCATCCAAAAGATCCAAATCAAGGAACCTATTCTTTGGGAATTATGTTTGGACCAAAATATCGAAAGAGGATCCGAACCACTCCAAAAACTTGATTGAAATTTAAAAGCTTGTTTCAAAGTACATGTTTCACTCTTCGGACCATATTCATACCAAAGACCTAAGGTTTCCCACTTGTCAAAATTGCCCTTTTGATTTGGTCCATCCAAAAGATCCAAATCAAGGAACCTCTTCTTCGGGAATCCTGTTTGGACCGAAATATCGAAAGAGGATCCGAACCACTCAAAAACTTGTTTGTAATTGAAAAGCTTGTTTCAAAGTACTTATTTCACTCTTCGGACCATATTGATAACAAAGACCTAAGGTTTCCCACTTGTCAAAGTTTTGTTTGGGATTTCGTCCATCCTAAAGATGCAAATGGAGGAACCTCTTTTTTGGGAATCCTCTTTGGACCAAAATAGCGAAAGAGGATACGAACCATGCCAAAAACTTGTTTGTAATGGAAAAGCTTGTTTCAAAGTACTTGTTTCACTCTTCGGACCGTATTGATACCAAAGACCTAAGGTTTCCCACTTGTCAAAGTTTTCCTCGTGATTTCGTCCATCCTAAAGATCCAAATGGAGGAATCTCTTCTTTGGGAATCCTGTTTGGACCAAAATATCGAAAGAGGATCAAAAGCACTCCAAAAACTTGTTTGTAATTGAAAAGTTTGTTTCAAAGTACTTGTTTCACTCTTCGGACCATATTCATACAAAAAACCTAAGGTTTCCCACTTGTCATAGTTTTCCTCGCGATTTGTTCCATCCTAAAGATGCAAATGGAGGAACATCTTCTTTGGTCCATCCTAAAGATCCAAATGGAGGAACCTCTTCTTTGGGAATCATCTTTGAACCAAAATATCGAAAGGGGATCCTAACCACTCCAAAAACTTTTTTGTAATCGAAAAGCTTGTTTCAAAGTACTTATTTCACTCTTCGGACCATATTGATACCAAAGACCTAAGGTTTCCCACTTGTCAAAGTTTTCCTCGTGATTTCGTCCATCCTAAAGATCCAAATGGAGGAACCTCTTCTTTGGGAATCCTGTTTGGACGAAAATATCGAAAGAGGATCCAAACCACTCCAAAAACTTGTTTGTAATGGAAAAGCTTGTTTCAATGTACTTGTTTCACTCTTCGGACCATATATATACCAAACACCTAAGGTTTCCCACTTGTCAAAATTCCCCTCGTGATTTCGTCCATCCTAAATATCCAAAGGGAGGAACCTCTTCTTTGGGAATCCTATTTGGACCAAAATATCGAAAGAGGATCCGAACCACTCCAAAAACTTGTTTGTAATGGAAAAGCTTGTTTCAATGTACTTGTTTCACTCTTCGGACCGTATTGATACCAAAGACCTAAGGTTTCCCACATGTCAAAGTTTTCCTCGTGATTTATTCCATCCTAAAGATCCAAATGGAGGAACCTCTTCTTTGGGAATCCTGTTTGGACCAAAATATCGAAAGAGGATCCGAACCACTTAAAAACTTGTTTGTAATTGAAAAGCTTGTTTCAAAGTACTTGTTTCACTCTTCGGACCATATTGATAACGAAGACCTAAGGTTTCCCACTTGTCAATGTTTTTCTCGGGATTTCGTCCATCCTAAAGATTCAAATGGAGGAACCTCTTCTTTGGGAATCCTCTTTGGACCAAAATATGGAAAGAGGATACGAACCATTCAAAAAACTTGTTTGTAATGGAAAAACTTGTTTCAAAGTACTTGTTTGGACCTAAGGTTTCCCACTTGTCAAAATTGCCCTCGTGATTTCGTCCATCTTAAATATCCAAAGGGAGGAACCTCTTCTTTGGGAATCCTGTTTGGACGAAAATATCGAAAGAGGATCCAAACCACTCCAAAAACTTGTTTGTAATGGAAAAGCTTGTTTCAAAGTACTTGTTTCACTCTTCGGACCATATATATACCAAACACCTAAGGTTTCCCACTTGTCAAAATTCCCCTCGTGATTTCGTCCATCCTAAATATCCAAAGGGAGGAACCTCTTCTTTGGGAATCCTATTTGGACCAAAATATCGAAAGAGGATCCGAACCACTCCAAAAACTTGTTTGTAATGGAAAAGCTTGTTTCAATGTACTTGTTTCACTCTTCGGACCGTATTGATACCAAAGACCTAAGGTTTCCCACATGTCAAAGTTTTCCTCGTGATTTATTCCATCCTAAAGATCCAAATGGAGGAACCTCTTCTTTGGGAATCCTGTTTGGACCAAAATATCGAAAGAGGATCCGAACCACTCAAAAACTTGTTTGTAATTGAAAAGCTTGTTTCAAAGTACTTGTTTCACTCTTCGGACCATATTCATACCAAAGACCTAAGGTTTCCCACTTGTCAAAGTTTTGTTCAGGATTTCGTCCATCCTAAAGATTCAAATGGAGGAACCTCTTCTTTGGGAATCCTCTTTGGAACAAAATAGCGATAGAGGATACGAACCATGCCAAAAACTTGTTTGTAATGGAAAAGCTTGTTTCAAAGTACTTGTTTCACTCTTCGGACCGTATTGATACCAAAGACCTAAGGTTTCCCACTTGTCAAAGTTTTCCTCGTGATTTCGTCCATCCTAAAGATCCAAATGGAGGAACCTCTTCTTTGGGAATCCTGTTTGGACCAAAATATAAAAAGAGGATCTGAACCACTCCAAAAACTTGTTTGTAATGGAAAAGCTTGTTTCAAGTACTTGTTTCACTCTTCGGACCATATGGATACCAAAGACCTAAGGTTTCCCACTTGTCAAAATTGCCCTCGTGATTTCGTCCATCCTAAATATCCAAAGAGAGGAACCTCTTCTTTGGGAATCCTATTTGGACCAAAATATCAAAAGAGGATCCAAACCACTCCAAAAACTTGTTTGTAATGGAAAAGCTTGTTTCAATGTACTTGTTTCACTCTTCGAACCATATTGATATTAAAGACCTAAGGTTTCCCACTTGTCAATGTTTTGCTCGGGATTTCGTCCATCCTAAAGATTCAAATGGAGGAACCTCTTCTTTGGGAATCCTCTTGGGACCAAAATATCGAAAGAGGATACGAACCATTCCAAAAACTTGTTTGTAATGGAAAAGCTTGTTTCACTCTTCGGACCGTATTGATACCAAAGACCTAAGGTTTCCCACTTGTCAAAATTCCCCTCGTGATTTCGTCCATCCTAAAGATCCAAATGAAGGAACCTCTTCTTTGGGAATCCTATTTGGACCAAAATATCGAAAGAGGATCCGAACCACTCCAAAAACTTGTTTGTAATGGAAAAGCTTGTTTCAAAGTACTTGTTTCACTCTTCGGACCATATTGATACCAAAGACCTAAGGTTTCCTACTTTTCAAAATTGCCCTCGTGATTTCGTCCATCCTAAATAAACAAAGGTATGAACCCCTTATTTGGGAATCCTGTTTGGACCAAAATATCGAAAGAGGATCAGAACCACTCTAAAAACGTGTTTGTAATTGAAAAGCTTGTTTCAAAGTACTTGTTTCACTCTTCGGACCATATTCATACCAAAGACCTAAGGTTTCCCACTTGTCAATGTTTTTCTCGGGATTTCGTCCATCCTAAAGATTCAAATGGAGGAACCTCTTCTTTGGGAATCCTCTTTGGACCAAAATATGGAAAGAGGATACGAACCATTCAAAAAACTTGTTTGTAATGGAAAAACTTGTTTCAAAGTACTTGTTTGGACCTAAGGTTTCCCACTTGTCAAAATTGCCCTCGTGATTTCGTCCATCTTAAATATCCAAAGGGAGGAACCTCTTCTTTGGGAATCCTGTTTGGACCAAAATATCGAAAGACGATCCTAACCACTCAAAAACTTGTTTGTAATTGAAAAGCTTGTTTCAAAGTTCTTGTTTCACTCTTCGGACCATATTGATAACGAAGACCTTAGGTTTCCCACTTGTCAAAGTTTTGTTCGGGATTTCGTCCATCCTAAAGATTCAAATGGAGGAACCTCTTCTTTGGGAATCCTCTTTGGACCAAAATAGCGATAGAGGATACGAACCATGCCAAAAACTTGTTTGTAATGGAAAAGCTTGTTTCAAAGTACTTGTTTTACTCTTCGGACCGTATTGATACCAAAAGACCTAAGGTTTCCCACTTGTCAAAGTTTTCCTCGTGATTTCGTCCATCCTAAAGATCCAAATGGAGGAACCTCTTCTTTGGGAATCCTGTTTGGACCAAAATATCGAAAGAGGATCAAAAGCACTCCAAAAACTATTTTGTAATTGAAAAGCTTGTTTCAAAGTACTTGTTTCACTCTTCGGACCATATTCATACAAAAAACCTAAGGTTTCCCACTTGTCAAAGTTTTCCTCGCGATTTTGTCCATCCTAAATATACAAATGGAGGAACATCTTCTTTGGGAATCATCTTTGGACCAAAATTTCGAAAGAGGATCCGAACCATTCCAAAAACTTGTTTGTAATTAAAAAGCTGGTTTCAAAGTACTTTGATATGAAACCCTAGGAAATTGATATAGAAACCCTTTGAAAGCACAAAGAACCCCTAGATGCAAATCCTAAAACCCCGATGAACAATAAGGTAAAACCCTTGGAACATAAGAAGAGAAAGATTATTCCAATGATCTATGATCGTGAAATAAGAGAACTTGTTCTTATTTCAAGATTGAAACAATCCACAAACACAATAGATCAATTCATGCTTGAATGTTTCTAAAACATGCAACCTAGAACAAGGCTACAAAACTAAGCAATTTCAGCCAAGCAAAAAGCAATATTATTATCATGTTAAATCTTGGTATTTAGGGTTACAAATGAGGCCTTTAAATAGGCAAAGAAACCCTAAAAATAAGCTTGAAAATTCGGATTACAAGGAGCACAAAATCTGCCCAAAACTTGCCTTATGTGAAATTGGCAGATTTTGTGGAAAATCTTTTCTAGAGAATAATATCTTTCCTAATCCTTTCCAAACATATAAAATGAATATAAAAGACCTAAAACATGTCTAAATACATCATAAATTCGTTGGAACCATTTTGGGAACAAATATGGAAACTTTGGGAACAAATATGGAAAGTGGTCCAAATAAGGAAAGTTTGCAAAAGTGATGCAACTATCCTAATTAGCTCTTCCCTTCAATTCCGATTGAACAAGTCTTCAATACTCTTCCTCCAAATGTATTTTCAATAGATTGAAGTTCATCACGTCCTCTTCCATAGCCTCCATAATCAGATCTTCGAAGCTTGTCTTGACTTTACTAATGTAGGCCTGTAAATGGATGTCAATGCTTCTCTTGAACTTTAATGTTGTGATTTGTCCTTGGGGCTTTTGTGACGTTCCATGATTCATATCATACTTGTTTCACTCTTCGGACCATATTGATACCAAAGACCTAAGGTTTCCCACTAGTCAAAGTTTTCCTCGTGATTTTGTACATCCTAAAGATGCAAATGGAGGAACATCTTCTTTGGTCCATTCTAAAGATCCAAATGGAGGAACCTCTTCTTTGGGGATCCTCTTTGAACCAAAATATCGAAAGAGGATCCTAACCACTCCAAAAACTTGTTTGTAATCGAAAAGCTTGTTTCAAAGTACTTATTTCATTCTTCGGACCATATTGATACCAAAGACATAAGGTTTCCCACTTGTCAAAGTTTTCCTTGTGATTTCGTCCATCATAAAGATCCAGATGGAGGAACCTCTTCTTTGGGAATCCTCTTTGGACCAAATCATCGAAAGAGGATCCGAACCACTCCAAAAACTTCTTTGTAATTGAAAAGTTTGTTTAAAAGTACATGTTTCACTCTTCGGACCATATTCAAACCAAAGACCAAAGGTTTCCCACTTGTCAAAATTGCTCTTATGATTTGGTCCATCCAAAAGATCCAAATCAAGGAACCTATTCTTTGGGAATTATGTTTGGACCAAAATATCGAAAGAGGATCCGAACCACTCCAAAAACTTGATTGAAATTTAAAAGCTTGTTTCAAAGTACATGTTTCACTCTTCGGACCATATTCATACCAAAGACCTAAGGTTTCCCACTTGTCAAAATTGCCCTTTTGATTTGGTCCATCCAAAAGATCCAAATCAAGGAACCTCTTCTTCGGGAATCCTGTTTGGACCAAAATATCGAAAGAGGATCCGAACCACTCAAAAACTTGTTTGTAATTGAAAAGCTTGTTTCAAAGTACTTATTTCACTCTTCGGACCATATTGATAACAAAGACCTAAGGTTTCCCACTTGTCAAAGTTTTGTTTGGGATTTCGTCCATCCTAAAGATCCAAATGGAGGAATCTCTTCTTTGGGAATCCTGTTTGGACCAAAATATCGAAAGAGGATCAAAAGCACTCCAAAAACTTGTTTGTAATTGAAAAGTTTGTTTCAAAGTACTTGTTTCACTCTTCGGACCATATTCATACAAAAAACCTAAGGTTTCCCACTTGTCATAGTTTTCCTCGCGATTTGTTCCATCCTAAAGATGCAAATGGAGGAACATCTTCTTTGGTCCATCCTAAAGATCCAAATGGAGGAACCTCTTCTTTGGGAATCATCTTTGAACCAAAATATCGAAAGGGGATCCTAACCACTCCAAAAACTTGTTTGTAATCGAAAAGCTTGTTTCAAAGTAATTATTTCACTCTTCGGACCCTATTGATACCAAAGACCTAAGGTTTCCCACTTGTCAAAGTTTTCCTCGTGATTTCGTCCATCCTAAAGATCCAAATGGAGGAACCTCTTCTTTGGGAATCCTGTTTGGACGAAAATATCGAAAGAGGATCCAAACCACTCCAAAAACTTGTTTGTAATGGAAAAGCTTGTTTCAAAGTACTTGTTTCACTCTTCGGACCATATATATACCAAACACCTAAGGTTTCCCACTTGTCAAAATTCCCCTCGTGATTTCGTCCATCCTAAATATCCAAAGGGAGGAACCTCTTCTTTGGGAATCCTATTTGGACCAAAATATCGAAAGAGGATCCGAACCACTCCAAAAACTTGTTTGTAATGGAAAAGCTTGTTTCAATGTACTTGTTTCACTCTTCGGACCGTATTGATACCAAAGACCTAAGGTTTCCCACAGGTCAAAAGTTTTCCTCGTGATTTATTCCATCCTAAAGATCCAAATGGAGGAACCTCTTCTTTGGGAATCCTGTTTGGACCAAAATATCGAATGAGGATCCGAACCACTCAAAAACTTGTTTGTAATTGAAAAGCTTGTTTCAAAGTTCTTGTTTCACTCTTCCGACCATGTTGATAACGAAGACCTTAGGTTTCCCACTTGTCAAAGATTTGTTCGGGATTTCGTCCATCCTAAAGATTCAAATCGAGGAACCTCTTCTTTGGGAATCCTCTTTGGACCAAAATAGCGATAGAGGATACGAACCATGCCAAAAACTTGTTTGTAATGGAAAAGCTTGTTTCAAAGTACTTGTTTCACTCTTCGGACCGTATTGATACCAAAGACCTAAGGTTTCCCACTTGTCAAAGTTTTCCTCGTGATTTCGTCCATCCTAAAGATCCAAATGGAGGTTCCTCTTCTTTGGGAATCCTGTTTGGACCAAAAATTCGAAAGAGTATCCGAACCACTCCAAAAAGTTGTTTGTAATGGAAAAGCTTGTTTCAAAGTACTTGTTTCACTCTTCGGACCATAGTGATACCAAAGACCTAAGGTTTCCCACTTGTCAAAATTGCCCTCGTGATTTCGTCCATCCTAAATATCCAAAGGGAGGAACCTCTTCTTTGGGAATCCTATTTGGACCAAAATATCAAAAGAGGATCCAAACCACTCCAAAAACTTGTTTGTAATGGAAAAGCTTGTTTCAATGTACTTGTTTCACTCTTCGAACCGTATTGATACCAAAGACCTAAGGTTTCCCACATGTCAATGTTTTCCTCGTGATTTATTCCATCCTAAAGATCCAAATGGAGGAACCTCTTCTTTGGGAATCCTGTTTGGATTAATATATCGAAAGAGGATCTGAACCACTCCAAAAACTTGTTTGTAATGGAAAAGCTTGTTTAAAAGTACTTGTTTCACTCTTCGGACCATATTGATACCAAAGACCTAAGGTTTCCCACTTGTCAAAATTGCCCTCATGATTTCGTCCATCCTAAATAACCAAAGGGATGAACCTCTTCTTTGGGAATCCTGTTTGGACCAAAATATGGAAAGAGGATCCGAACCACTCCAAAAACTTGTTTGTAATTGAAAAGCTTGTTTCAAAGTACTTGTTTCACTCTTCGGACCATATTGATACCAAAGACCTAAGGTTTCCCACTTGTCAAAATTGCCCTCGTGATTTGGTCCATCCTAAAGATCTATACGGAGGAACCTCTTCTTTTCGGAACCTCTTTGGACCAAAATATCGAAAGATGATCCGAACCACTCCAAAAACTTGGTTTAAATTGCAATGCTTGTTTCAAAGTACTTGTTTCATTCAAATTGAATCAAGACCTAAGGTTTCCCACTTGTCAAAGTTTTCCTCTTGATTTCGTCCATCCTAAAGATCCAAATGGAGGAACCTCTTCATTGGGAATCCTCTTTGGACCAAAATATCGAAAGAGGATCCGAACCACTCCAAAAACTTGTTTGTAATGGAAGAGCTTGTTTCAAAGTACTTGTTTCACTCTTCAGACCATATTGATACCAAAGACCTAAGGTTTCCCAATTGTCAAAATTGCCCTCGTGATTTCGTCCATCCTAAATATCCAAAGGGAGGAACGTCTTCTTTGGGAATCCTCTTTCGACCAAAATTTCTAAGAGGATATGAACCACTCCAAAAACTTGTTTGTAATTGAAAAGCTTGTTTCAAAATACTTGTTTCACTCTTCGAACCATATTGATACCAAAGACCTAAGGTTTCCAACTTGTCAAAGTTTTCCTCACGATTTTTTCCATCCTTAAGATGCAAATGGAGGAACAACTTCTTTGGTCCATCCTAAAGATCCAAATGTAGGAACCTCTTCTTTTGGGAATCCTCTTTGGAACAAAATATCGAAAGATGATCCGAACCACTCCAAAAACTTGGTTTAAATTGCAATGCTTGTTTCAAAGTACTCGTTTCACTCTCTAGACCAAATTGAATCCGAAGACCTAAGGTTTTCCACTTGTCAAAGTTTTCCTCTTGATTTCGTCCATCCTAAAGATCGAAATGGAGGAACCACTTCTTTGGGAATCCTCTTTGGACCAAAATATCGAAAGAGGATCCAAACCACTCCAAAAACTTGTTTGTAATTGAAAAGCTTGTTTCAAAGTACTTGTTTCACTCTTCGGATCATATTGATACCTAAGACCTAAGGTTTCCCACTTGTCAAAGTTTTCCTCGTAATTTCGTCCATCCTAAAGATCCTAATGGAGGAACTCTTCTTTGGGAATCCTCTTTGGACCAAAATATTAAAAGAGGATCCGAACCACTCCAAAAACTTGTTTGTAATTGAAAAGCTTGTTTCAAAGTACAAGTTTCACTCTTCGGACCATATTCATACCAATGACGTAAGGTTTCCCACTTGTCAAAATTGCCCTCAGGATTTGGTCCATCCTAAAGATGCAAATGGATGAACCTCTTCTTTGGGAATCCTCTTTGGACCAAAATATCAAAAGAGGATCCGAACCACTCCAAAAACTTGTTTCTAATTGAAAAGCTTGTTTTAAAGTACATGTGATATGAACCGAGGAACCTTACAGGTTGGCGGAGTTGCATTCATGACACTCCAAGTTCATGTCAAGGTCAAACTACAAGCTACTTCAATAAAAGGTTCAAAATTAGTTTAATAAATGGATGTCAATTCAAGCCTAGTTCATTAAATGCAAGTCAAGTTCAAGCCTAGTTCATTAAATGCAAGTCAAGTTCAAACTCAAGTTCATTTAATGCAACCGAAGCTCATTTATTGCAACTCAAGACATCAATGCAACTCAAGACTTATTCATGACATCTTAAGGTTTCATTTAAGACTCCCATCAATACATATGATCAAGATGTTTTAGTTACAAAGACTCACAAATCAGCTTTGTAACTCCCAAATATCGGTTACACTTTAATAATTCAATAGGCTAGTTAATTGTCATTATTTCGGACTTTATTATGGCCGGCTTTTTTTTGGCCTTTTTCATTCATTTTTATCAACTTATTTTCATTCATTTGGAAGGCTATAAAGCCATGACACATGTTTGTAACAGAGGAAGATCATTCATGAGATAAAAATACAAAAACTCTTTGAGAGCTTTTCTTTGAAATTGTTGTGAGCTGAGCTTACCATTTCAATTTTGTCATTCCTTGTGTTTAGGGTGGCTGTAGAATCAAGCCTTTAGGATTGACCATTCTAAATTGGTGGATTGTTTCGAATCTAGAGCAAGAAATTCAATTCTTGTCTTTAGATCATTGATCATAAGGATAATCATTTTCTAGCCTTTTTCCTTGGGGTTGTTTCAAATGGCATATGTGGGTTCTTTGGTTGTGATCTTTTTGGGTCCTTAGTTAAGTTTAAGTGTTCTTAAAGCATTTTGAAAGGGTTTTCGTATCATTTGGTATCAGAGCATAGGTTGCATCTTAGTGGCCGATCTCTATAATTGATTCTATCTTACTTTTATGCACTTGTTTTTCAAATATACACTTTCTGTCCATCGAATTCATTTCTGCCTTTTCATCCATTTTTCTTCATCATTTTATTCTGATTTTATATCCATCTTAAAGATCACGATTAGATCTTGAAAATAAAAAAAAATAAAAAAAAGAAAGAAAGAAAGAGGAGAGCAATTGCATCAGAGAGCACTAATCTGTACATCTTGTGTTCTTCTTGAAAATTCTTCAATTTTTCTGAGTTTGATTCATACAATTTCGTGTATATCTGATATAATTGTGTTTCTATAACATTTACCATTGAAATATATCAGTTACACATTGATTTAAAGTCTCAGAAACGGCTATAAGTTACATTTTCCAAAACTGTCCCGTTTTGTAACTGCAGCATTTAATGCTACTGTTTTCCATTCAAAATCTAATCTAACTTCTGAATTTGTCTTTGTTGTCTGAAGAGAAAAGTTTTATCTTTCTGTTAGCTTTCAAAGTTCAGAAGAGAGTTTTATAAAAATCATAACGAAAACAGTTCAAATCTGGAATATCATTTCTGTGCGCAGGTTTAGCCTTTTTTCCGGGAACTTCAATTCTGTGAGTTAGTGTTTTCAATTCTGAACTAATTTTTGAATTTGGCCTTTTGTATGCTCTTTATTATCATCTTAATAAGCTACATATAGACTGCCAATTGAAAATTCATTCCCGAACTCCACGAATTTTGAAATTTGTAACTGCCATTTTTCTTGAGTTCTTTGTTTTCAAAAATCTGTTTTGCCTATCCAATCTGTTTTTCTTGTTTTAATTTTGTTTCTTTTTTTTATTTTAGATTGTTTAAATACTGATTCCTTGATTTTTAGTACTTTAAACACAAGTTGCTTCCAACTTATCCAATAGCCTTACTTGATATTTTTGGCCTACCTTGAGTGATTAAACACGAGAGTTCCTTGAGTGATATATTGTGAGGGAGTGTTGTGAGGTCCAGAAAACATGTCACAAGGGGGGAAATAATCAGGGTGAGATTAGTGAAGCTAGGTGGAGAGAAGCCCAAACGAGAGTTTTTGCTAGACTTTCTAAAATTGTAAAGGGGCTTAATGAGCGCATGGTTAGATTAGAGATAGCTAGTGATCAGCAAATGAAGGAGATAATTGAAGATGAATTAGAAAGTGATGTTGTTGAAGAAGTAGTCACTGATTGTGAAGTGACATTGAGGAAGTTCTTGAAGAAGCCGAAGAGAGTGATTCTATGGAGGAAAATATTGGGGAACCCGAGGCGAGTGATGATAGTCGGGAGGAAGGAAATAGAGTAGCACTCTTGTGTAGGAGAGTTCTAAATTTTGAAATAAGAGATAGTGTTAAAGATGACCAAAGACACAACTTGTTCCATACTAGGTGTTTAGTGAATGAGACTCCATGTAGTGTTGTGATTGATGGGAGAAGTTGTACAAATGTTATGAGCTCAATTCTGGTTAAGAGACTCAATTTGCCTACTAAACCACATCCCAAACCTTACAAGTTACAATGGTTGAACAATAGTGGTGAGGTGAAGGTGCATAAGCAAGCTATCATTTCTTTTAGCCTTGGGAAGTATAAGGATGAGGTAGTTTGTGATGTAGTCCCAATGCATGTCGGGGATATACTTTTGGGAAGGCCTTGGCAGTTTGATAGAAGAGTGATCTATGATGGCTACCTAAATAGGTACACTTTTACCAAGGATGGGAGGAAGACTACTTTGATACCTTTGTCTTCAAAAGAGGTTTTCATTGATCAATGTAAGCTTGAACAAAGGAGGCTTGAGATTGAGTTGAAAGAAAAAGAATTACAAGAAAAAGAATTGAGTGAAAAATTGAGTGAGAGAGAAAAGAAAGCTTTGAGTGGAAAAAGCAAGAGTGAAAACAATGAGAAAAAAGATAAGAGTGAAAAAGAAAAGTGTGAACACTTAGAGGAAAAGGAGAGAAGAGGAAAGTTAGTGAGCTATCATGTAAAAATGAGTGAGGTGAGGAAAGTTTTTCTTAGTCAAAAGCCTAATTTTGTGCTTATGTGCAAAGTAGACTTTTTGGCAACTAACCTTAACCATTATTTGCCTAGTGTGTTTGAATATCTTTTTCAGGTTTGGAAGCATTACCTATGGCCGAATAAGAGCTTGAGATGTTCGAAAGGACAATACATCAAAGAAAGAAAGTATATCGAAACTAATGAGAATGAGGTAAGTTTTATACTTTCTAGTTCTGAGCATATGAAAGCTATTGTCAATGAGCTTCTTGAAAATGAAAGTTTTGAGTATGTGGAAAATTTGAACTCATTTCGGAATGCATATTCATCTATTGTTGTTAATTTTTCTTTGAAGAGTTACAATAGATACCAAACTGTTCTGCATGAATGGGAAACTCAAGAAGTGATAAATGTGATCTTTGGGGCAATCTTTAAAGAAACAAACTCGAAAGTGAAAACTAATGAGAATTGTTTACATTTTGTAGAGAATACATGTAATAGGACAATATATCATAAAAATGTTTGTTTTACAAATAAACATATTTATGGTCTTTATGCTATTACTCTATTAAAGATGCTGCCTATTAGATCTAATGTGTTTGTGAGTGATTCAGCTCATTTTATGTATGTATTCATCAAATTAATGGACAATCATGTGGAGCAAATGATCAAGGAGTAATTTTTCACATTTTCCTTAAAAATGATCAAGAGAAGGAAAAGACATAAGTTTCATCCGAGAGCATGGATTTGGATGTATTTCCGGAAGAAACGACTTCAAAAAAGAACTAAATTGCATCCACGGGGTGATGGACCATATCAAGTATTTGGACGAATCTATGCAAAAGTCCACACCATTGCATTACAATGTGAGTATTATGAGAATTCAATGTTCAAAGTTACTGATTTTTCATCTTTTATTGTAGGGCATGAAGATTTGGACTCGAGGAAGAATCCTTTTCAAGAAGGAGGGAATGATATGAACCGAGGAACCTTACAAGTTGGCGGAGTTGCATTCATGACACTC
Organism: Gynostemma pentaphyllum; assembly: GCA_028015215.1. Taxonomy (NCBI): domain Eukaryota; kingdom Viridiplantae; phylum Streptophyta; class Magnoliopsida; order Cucurbitales; family Cucurbitaceae; genus Gynostemma; species Gynostemma pentaphyllum. The sequence goes on along the minus strand of CM051355.1, from coordinate 41,137,854 downwards.
CAAGTTCATGTCAAGTTCAAACTACAAGCTACTTCAATAAAAGGTTCAAAATTAGTTCAATAAATGGAAGTCAAGTTCAAGCCTAGTTCATTAAATGCAAGTCAAGTTCAAGCCCAGTTCATTAAATGCAAGTCAAGTTCAAACTCAAGTTCATTTAATGCAACCGAAGCTCATTTATTGCAACTCAAGACATCAATGCAACTCAAGACTTATTCATGACATCTTAAGGCTTCATTTAAGACTCACAACAATACATATGATCAAGATGTTTCAGTTACAAAGATTCACAAATCAGCTTTGTAACTCCCAAATATCAGTTACACTTTAATAATTCAATATGCTAGTTAATTGTCATTATTCCGGACTTTATTTAGGCTGGCTGTTTTTTTGGCCTTTTTCATTCATTTTTATCAACTTATTTTCGTTCATTTGGAAGGCTATAAAGCCATGACACATGTTTGTAACAGAGGAAGATCATTCATGAGATAAAAATACAAAAACTCTTTGAGAGCTTTTCTTTGAAATTATTGTGAGCCGAGCTTACCATTTCAATTTTGTCATTCCTTGTGTTTAGGGTGGCTGTAGAATCAAGCCTTTAGGATGGATCATTCTAAATTGGTGGATTGATTCGAATCTAGAGCAAGAAATTCAATTCTTGTCTTTAGATCATTGATCATAAGGATAATCATTTTCTAGCCTTTTTCCTTGGGGTTGTTTCAAATGGCATATGTGGGTTCTTTGGTTGTGATCTTTTTGGGTCCTTAGTTGAGTTTAAGAGTTCTTAAAGCATTTCGAAAGGGTTTTCGTATCAACATGTTTCACTCTTCGGACCATATTAATACCAAAGACCTAAGGTTTCCCACTTGTCAAAATTGCCCTCATGATTTGGTCCATCCAAAAGATCCAAATCAAGGAACCTCTTTTTTGGGAATCCTGTTTGGACCAAAATATCGAAAGAGTATCCGAACAACTCCAAAAACTTGTTTGTAATTGAAAAGCTTGTTTCAAAGTACTTGTTTCACTTCTCGGACCATATTCATACAAAAGTGCTAAGCTTACCCACTTGTCAAAGTTTTCCTTGCGATTTTGTCCATCCTAAAGATGCAAATGGACGAACATCTTCTTTGGTCCATCCTAAAGATTCAAATGGAGGAACCACTTTTTTGGGATTCCTGTTTGGACCAAAATATCGAATGAGGATCCGAACCACTCCAAAAACTTGTTTGTAATTGAAAAGCTTGTCTCAAAGTACTTGTTTCACTCTTCGGACCATATTGATACCAAAGCCCTAAGGTTTCCCACTTGTCAAAATTGCCCTCGTGATTTTGTCCATCCTAAATATCCAAATGGAGGAAACTCTTCTTTGGGAATCCTCTTTGGACCAAAATATCGAAAGAGGATCCAAACCACTCCACAAACTTGTTTGTAATTGAAAAGCTTGTTTCAAAGTACTTGTTTCACTCTTCGGACCATATTCATACAAAAGTGCTAAGGTTTCCCACTTGTCAAAGTTTTCCTCGCGATTTTGTCCATCCTAAAGATGCAAATGGACGAACATCTTTTTTGGTCCATCTTAAAGATCCAAATGGAGGAACCACTTTTTTGGGAATCCTGTTTGGACCAAAATATCGAAAGATGATCCAAACCACTCCAAAAACTTTTTTGTAATCGAAAAGCTTGTTTCAAAGTACTTGTTTCACAATTCGGACCATATTCATACAAAAGACCTAAGGTTTCCCACTTGTCAAAGTTTTCCTTGTGATTTCGTCAATCCTAAAGATACAAATGGAGGAACCTTTTCTTTGGGAATCCTCTTTGGACCAAAATATCGAAAGAGGATCCGAACCACTCCAAAAACTTGTTTGTAATTGAAAAGCTTGTTTCTAAGTACTTGTTTCACTCTTCAGACCATATTCATTCAAAAGACCTAAGGTTTCCCACTTGTCAAAATTGCCCTCATGATTTGGTCCATCCAAAAGATACAAATCAAGGAATCCCTTCTTTGGAATCCTGTTGGGACGAAAATATCGAAAGAGGATCCGAACCACTCCAAAAACTTGTTTGTAATTGAAAAGCTTATTTCAAAGTACTCGTTTCACTCTTCAGACCATATTGATACCAATGGCCTAAGGTTTCCCACTTTTCAAAATTGCCTTCGTGATTTCGTCCATCCTCAAGATCCAAATGGAGGAACCTCTTCTTTGGGAATCCTCTTTGGACAAAAATATCGAAAGAGTATCCGAACCACTCCAAAAACTTGTTTGCAATTGAAAAGCATTTTTCAAAGTACTTGTTTCACTCTTCAGACCATATTCATACAAAAGACCTAAGGTTTCATACTTGTCAAAGTTTTCCTCGCGATTTTGTATATCGTAAAGATGCATATGGAGGAACATCTTCCTTGGTGCATCCTGAAGATCCAAATGGAAGAACCTCTTTTTTCGAAATCCTGTTTGGACCAAAATATCAAAAGAGGATCCGAACCAGTCAAAAAACTTGTCTGTAATTGAAAAGCTTTTTTCAAAGTACTTGTTTCACTCTTCGGACCATATTGATACCAAAGAACTAAGGTTTCCCACTTGTCAAAATTGCCCTCGTGATTTGGTCCATCCTAAAGATCCAAATGGAGGAACCTCTTCTTTTGGGAACCACTTTGGACCAAAATATCGAAAGATTATCCCAACCACTCCAAAAACTTGTTTTAAATTGCAACGCTTATTTCAAAGTACTTGTTTCACTCTCTAGACCAAATTGAATCCGAAGACCTAAGGTTTCCCACTTGTCAATGTTTTCCTCGTGGTTTCGTCCATTCTAAAGATCCAAATGGAGGAACCACTTCTTTGGGAATCCTGTTTGGACCAAAATATCGAAAGAGGATCCGAACCACTCCAAAAACTTGTTTGTAATTGAAAAGCTTGTTTCAAAGTACTTGTTTCACTCTTCGGACCATATTCATACAAAAGACCTAAGGTTTCCCACTTGTCAAAGTTTTCCTCGTGATTTCGTCCATCCAAAAGATCCAAATGGAGGAACCTCTTCATTGGGAATCCTGTTTCGACCAAAATATCGAAAGAGGATCCAAACCACTCGAAAAACTTGTTTGTAATTAAAAATCTTGTTTCAAAGTACTTGTTTCACTCTCTAAACTAAATTGAATCAAGACCAAAGGTTTCCCACTTGTCAAAGTTGTGTTCATGATTTGGTCCATCCTAAAGATCCAAATGGAGGAACGTCTTCTTTGGGAATCATGTCTGGACCAAAATATCGAAAGAGGATCCGAACCACTCCAAAAACTTGTTAGTAATTGAAAACCTTGTTTCAAAGTACTTGTTTCACTCTTCGAACGATATTCATAAAAAAGACCTAAGGTTTCCCACTTGTCAAAGTTTTCCTCGCGATTTTGTCCATCCTAAAGATGCAAATGGAGGAACATCTTCTTTGGTCCATCCTAAAGATCCAAATGGAGGAACCTCTTCTTTTTGAATCTTGTTTGGACCAAAATATCGAAAGATGATCCGAACCACTCATAAAAGATGTTTTTAATTGAAAAGCTTGTTTCAAAGTACTTGTTTCACTCTTCAGACCATATTGATACCAAAGACCTAACGTTTTCCACTTGTCAAAGTTTTCCTCGTGATTTCGTCCATCCTAAAGATCCAAATGGAGGAACCTCTTCTTTGGGAATCCTGTTTAGACCAAAATATTGAAAGTGGATCTGAACCTCACCAAAAACTGGTTTGTAATTGAAAAGCTTGTTTCAAAGTACTTGTTTCACTCTTCGGATCATATTGATACCAGAGACCTAAGGTTTCCCATTTGTCAAAGTTTTCCTCATGATTTCGTCTATCCTTAATATCCAAATGGAGTAACCTCTTCTTTGGGAATCCTTTTGGACCAAAATATCAAAAGAGGATCTGAACCACTCCAAAAACTTGTCCGTAATTGAAAAGCTTGTTTCAATGTACATGTTTCACTCTTCGGACCATATTCATACCGAAGACCTAAGGTTTCCCACTTGTCAAAATTGCCCTAATGATTTGGTCCATCCAAAAGATCCAAATCAAGGAACCTCTTCTTTGGGAATCCTGTTTGGACAAGAATATCGAAAGAGGATCCGAACCACTCCAAAAACTTTTTGTAATTGAAAAGCTTGTTTCAAAGTACTTGTTTCACTCTTTGGACGATATTGATACCAAAGACCTAAGGTTTACCACTTATCAAAGTTTTTCTCCTGATTTCGTCCATCCAAAAGATCCAAATGGAGGAACCTCTTCTTTGGGAATCCTCTTTTGACCAAAATATCGAAAGAGGATCCTGAACCAATTTAAAAACTTGTTTGTAATTGAAAAGCATGTTTCTAAGTACATGTTTCACTCTTCGGACCATATTCATACCAAAGACCTAAAGTTTTCCACTTGTCAAAATTGCCCTCAAGATTTGGTCCATCCAAAAGATCCAAATCAAGGAACCTCTTCTTTTGGAATCCTGTTTGGACCAAAATTTCGAAAGAGGATCCGAACCACTCCAAAAACTTATTTGTAATTGAAAAGCTTGTTTCAAAGTACTTGTTTCACACTTCGGAGCATATTGATACACAGACCTAAGGTTCCCATTTGTCATAATTGCTCTCATGATTTTGTCCATCCTAAAGATACAAATGGAGGAACCTCTTCTTTGGGAATCCTGTTTGGACCAAAATATCGAAAGAGGAAGCGAACCACTACAAAAATTTGTTTGTAATTGAAAAGCTTGTTTCAAAGTACTTGTTTCACTCTTCGGGACGATATTCATACAAAAGACCTAAGGTTTCCCATTTGTCAAAGTTTTCCTCGCGATTTTTTCCATCCTAAAAATGCAAATGGAGGAACATCTTCTTTGGTCCATCCTAAAGATCCGAATGGAGGACCTCTTCTTTTCGAATCCTGTTTGGACCAAAATATCGAAAGACGATCCGAACCACTCAAAAAACTTGTTTTTAATTGAAAGTACTTGTTTCACTCTTCAGACCATATTGATACCAAAGACCTAACGTTTCCCACTTGTCAAAGTTTTCCAAGTTATTTCCTCCATCCTAAAGATCCAAATGGAGGAACCTCTTTGGACCAAAATATCAAAAGAGGATCCGAACTACTCCAAAAACTTGTCTGTAATTGATATGCTTGTTTCAATGTACATATTTCACTCTTCGGACCATATTCATACCAAAGACCTAAGGTTTCCCAATTGTCAAAATTGCCCTTAATATTTGGTCCATCAAAAAGATCCAAATCAAGGAACCAATTCTTTGGGAATTCTGTTTGGACCAAAATATCGAAAGAGGATCCGAACCACTCCAAAAACTTGTTTGTAATTGAAAAGCTTGTTTCGAAGTACTTGTTTCACTCTTCGGACCATATTGATAGCAAAGTCCTAAGGATTCCCACATGTCAAAGTTTTACTCGTGATTTCGTCCATCCTAAAGATCCAAATGGAGGAACCTCTTCTTTGGGTGTCCTGTTGGACCAAAATATCGAAAGGGGATCCGAACCAGTCCAAAATTTTGGTTTTAATCGAAAAGCCTGTTTCAAAGTACTTGTTTCACTCTTTGGACCATATTGATACCATCAAAGACCTAAGGTTTCCCACTTGTCGAAATTGCCCTCGTTATTTGGTCCATCCTAAAGATACAAATGGAGGAACCTCTTCTTTGGGAATCCTCTTTGGACCAAAATATCAAAAGAGGATCCGAACCACTCCAAAAACTTGTTTGTAATTGAAAAGCTTGATTGAAAGTCCTTGTTTCACTCTTCGGACCATATTCATACAAAAGTCCTAAGGTTTCCCACTTGTCAAAGTTTTCCTCCCGATTTTGTCCATCCGAAAGATGCAAATGGAGGAACATCTTCTTTGGTCCATCCTAAAGATCCAAATGGAGGAACCTCTTCTTTTTGAATCCTGTTTGGACCAAAATATCGAAAGAAGATCTGAACCACTCAAAAAAACTTGTTTGTAAATGAAAAGCTTGTTTCAAAGTACTTGTTTCACACTTAGGACCATATTGATACAAAAGACCTAAGGTTTCCCACTTGTCAAAGTTTTCCTCGTGATTCGGTCCATCCTAAAGATCCAAATGGAGGAACCTCTTTTTTGGGAATCCTGTTTCACCAAAATATCGAAGAGGATCCGAACCACTCGAAAAACTTGTTTGTAATTGAAAACCTCGTTTCAAAGTACTTGTTTCACTCTCTAGACCAAATTAAATCCGAAGACCTAAAGTTTCACCACTTATCAAAGTTGTGCTCATGATTTGGTCCATCCTAAAGATCCAAATGGAAGAACCTCTTCTTTGGTAATCCTGTTTGGACCAAAATATTGAATGAGGATCCGAACCACTACAAAAACTTGTTTCTAATTGAAAAGCTTGTTTCAAAGTACTTGTTTCACTCTTCGGACCATATTCATACAAAAGACCTAAGGTATCCCACTTGTCAAAGTTTTCCTCGCGATTTTGTCCATCCTAAAGATGCAAATGGAGGAACATCTTCTTTGGTCCATCCTAAAGATCCGAATGGAGGAACCTCTTCTTTTCGAATCATGTTTGGACCAAAATATCGAAAGACGATCCGAACCACTCAAAAAACTTGTTTTTAATTGAAAGTACTTGTTTCACTCTTCAGACCATATTGATACCAAAGACCTAACGTTTCCCACTTGTCAAAGTTTTCCAAGTTATTTCCTCCATCCTAAAGATCCAAATGGAGGAACCTCTTTGGACCAAAATATCAAAAGAGGATCCGAACTACTCCAAAAACTTGTCTGTAATTGATATGCTTGTTTCAATGTACATGTTTCACTCTTCGGACCATATTCATACCAAAGACCTAAGGTTTCCCAATTGTCAAAATTGCCCTTAATATTTGGTCCATCAAAAAGATCCAAATCAAGGAACCAGTTTGATACGAATCGTAACACTTCACTTACTCATGGAAAGCTAGAAGATGGAGCTAATGTTGCAAATGATCAAGGGGAGCTCAATCTGCCAATTGGGCCAATAACAAGATCAAAGAATAAGAAATTGAAGCTAGCTTTGATTCAACATGTCCAAACATATTTGAAGGAAACCAAAGAGGAAATCCTAGAAATGAAGGGTTTAACATACAATTTGTGGACAATTCAACTACAAAAAGATTCACAAGCTCAAAATTGTCAATTTGAAGACTTTTCCTAAAATCTAGGAAAATCCCTAAAATTTAGGAAATGGATCCCTAAATTTTAGGCCATGTCACACTTTCCATTTCTAGATACTTTAAGTTGAGAACTTTAAGATGATGTAAAGAAATGGAAGATCCAAGTAGTGTAGGTTTATTAGATATGCAATTTAAATTTCCTAGAGTAGGTTTAATTTTTTTGATGACTCATCATGGTGATGTCATGATGAGATCATCCTTATCAGCTTTTTATCTCATATTTTCGAATTTAGTGTCATATTAGAAGTAGGAGACTTAACTTTTTGCCTATTTAAAGGCATCCTTATTCATTAATAAAGAGATTATGATTATTCAAGAAAACTTGCTTATTTGCATGATTTGGCTTAGAAGACCATTCTCTTCTTCATCTTTTGTAATTCTTGCTTAGGATTGCATGTTTTAGAGCATTAAAACAATTCTGATCATATTGTTTTTGGAGTGTTCGAATCTTGGGGTAAGAAGTCATTCTTGTTTCAAGATCATAGATCATAAAGGTAGCCTAATTCCTTAACTCTTTCCTTTGAGTTTTTACTACTGATTTTGTGGGTTCTTGTTTCTTCATCTAGGGTTCTTCTTTGAAGGGTTCTTGGTAAGTTTCCAAGGGTTTTCATATCAATCCCTTTGGTTATTTAGGATGGACGAAATCACGACGGCAATTTTGACAAGTGGGAAACCTTAGGTCTTTGGTATCAATATGGTCCGAAGAGTGAAACAAGTACTTTGAAACAAGCTTTTCAATTATAAACAAGTTTTTGGAGTGGTTCTGATATGAAAACCCTTTCGAAATGCATTAAGAACCCTTAAACTTAACTAAGGACCCAAAAAGATCACAACCAAAGAACCCACATATGCCATTTTAAACAACCCAAGGAAAAAGGCTAGAAAATGATTATCCTTATGATCAATGATCTAAAGACAAGAATTGAATTTCTTGCTCTAGATTTGAATCAATCCACCAATTTAGAATGATCAATCCTAAAGGCTTGATTCTACGGCCACCCTAAACACAAGGAATGACAAAATTGAAATGGTAAGTTCGGCTCACAACAATTTCAAAGAAAAGCTCTCAAAAAATTTTTGTATTTTTATCTCATGTATAATCTTCATCTGTTACAAGCAAGGGTCATGGCTTTATAGCCTTCCAAATGAACGAAAATAAGTTGATAAAAATGAATGAAAAAGGCCAAAAAAACAGCCGGCCATAATAAAGTCCGAAATAATGACAATTAACTAGCCTATTAAATTATTAAAGTGTAACCGATATTTGGTAGTTACAAAGCTGATTTGTGAGTCTTTGTAACTGAAAAATCTTGATCATATGTATTGATGGGAGTCTTAAATGAAGCCTTAAGATGTCATGAATAAGTCTTGAGTAGCATTGATGTCTTGAGTTGCATTAAATGAGCTTCGGTTGCATTAATTGAACTTGACTTGCATTTAATGAACTAGGCTTGAAGTTGACTTGCATTTAATGAGGTTGGCTTGAACTTGACTTGCATTTATTGATGTAATCTTGAACTTTGATGTTGCATTTATTGATCATAGATTGTATCTTGATAAACTTGGAAAGTAATGAATGCAATTCCGGCAATGATCAACCTTAAGTCTCCTTGATTCATATCAGGTTCGGATCCTCTTTCGATATTTTTGTCCAAACCGGATTCCCAAAGAAGTGGTTCCTCCATTTGGATCTTTAGGATGGACCAAATCATGGGCACAACTTTGACAAGTGGGAAACCTTAGGTCTTCGGATTCAATTTGGTCGAGAGAGTGAAACAAGTACTTTGAAACAAGCATTTCAATTTAAACCAAGTTTTTGGAGTGGTTCGGATCATCTTTCGATATTTTGGTCCTGAGAGGATTCCCAAAAGAAGAGGTTCCTTCATTTTAATCTTTAGGATTGACCAAATCCCTAGGGCAATTTTGAATAGTGGGAAACCTTAGGTCTTTGGTATCAATATGGTCCAAAGAATAAAACAAGTACTTTGAAACAAGCTTTTCAATTGCAAACAAGTTTTTGGAGTGGTTCGGAACCTCTTTGGATATTTTGGTCCAAACAGGATTCCCAAAAAAGAGGTTCCTCCATTTGGATCTTTAGGATGGACAAAAGAAGATGTTCGTCCATTTGCATCTTTAGGATGAACAAAATCGCGAGGAAAACTTTGACAAGTGGGAAACCTTAGCTCTTTTGTATGAATATGGTCCGAAGAGTGAAACAAGTACTCTGAAACAAGCTTTTCAATTACAAACAAGTTTTTGGAGAGGTTCGGATCCTCTTTCGATATTTTGATCCAAAGAGGATTCCCAAAGAAGAGGTTCCTCCATTTGCATCTTTAGGATGGACCAAATCACGAGGGCATTTTTGACAAGTGGGAAACCTTAGGTGTTTGATGGTATGAATATGGTCCGAAGAGTGAAACAAGTACTTTGAAACATGCTTTTCAATTACAAACAAGTTTTTTGAGTGGTTCGGCTCCCCTTCGATATTTTGGTACAAAGAGGATTCCCAAAGAAGAGGTTCCTCCATTTGGATCTTTAGGATGGACGAAATCACGAGGAAAACTTTGACAAGTCGGAAACGTTAGGTCTTTGGTATTAATATGGTCGGAAGAGTGAAACAAGTACTTTGAAACATGCTTTTCAATTACAAACAAGTTTTTGGAGTTGTTCGGATCCTCTTTCGATAATTTGGTCCAAACAAGTTCCCAAAGAAGAGGTTCCTTGATTTGGATCTTTTGGATGGACAAAATCATGAGGGCAATTTTGACAATAGGGAAACCTTAGGTCTTTGGTATGAATATGGTCCGAAGAGTGAAACATGGACTTTGAAACAAGCTTTTCAATTACAAACAAGTTTTAGGAGTTGTTCGGATCCTTTTTTCGATATTTTTGTCCACACAGGACTGCCAAAGAAGAGGTTCCTCCATTTGGATCTTTAGGATGGACAAAATCATCAGCAAAACTGTGACAAGTGGGAAACCTTAGGTCTTTGGTATTAATATGGTCTGAAGAGTGAAACAAGTACTTTGAAACATGCTTTTCAATAACAAACAAGTTTTTGGAGTGGTTCGGATCCTTTTTCGATATTTTGGTCCAAACAAGTTCCCAAAGAAGAGGTTCCGTGATTTGGATCTTTTGGATGGACCAAATCATGAGGGCAATTTTGACAAGTGGGAAACCTTAGGTCTTTGGTATGAATATGGTCCGAAGAGTGAAACATGTACTTTGAAACAAGCTTTTCAATTACAAACAAGTTTTTGGAGTGGTTCGGATCCTCTTTCGATATTTTGGTCCAAAGAGGATTCCCAAAGAAGAGGTTCCTCCATTTGCATCTTTAGGATGGACCAAATCACGAGGGCAATTTTGACAAGTGGGAAACCTTAGGTCTTTGATGGTATCAATATGGTCCAAAGAGTGAAACAAGTACTTTGAAACAAGTACTTTGAAACAAGCTTTTCAATTAAAACCAAAATTTTGGAGTGGTGCGGATCCTCTTTCGATATTTTGGTCCAAACAGGATTCCCAAAAAAGAGGTTCCTTGATTTGGATCTTTTGGATGGACCAAATCGTGAAGGCAATTTTGACAAGTGGGAAACCTTAGGTCTTTTGTATGAATATGGTCCGAAGAGTGAAACATTTACTTTGAAACAAGTTTTTCAATTACAAACAAGTTTTAGGAGTGGTTCGGATTCTTTTTCAATAATTTCGTCCAAACAGGATTGCCTAAGAAGAGGTTCCTCCATTTGGATCTTTAGGATGGACAAAATATTAGCACAACTTTGACAAGTGGGAAACCTTAGGTCTTTTGTATGAATATGGTCCGAAGAGTGAAACAAGTGTTAGGAATGATGTCCTAGAACTTGTAATTATTTAATAATAATAATTTATTAAGAATAAATTAAATAAATAAACATAAGTTCTTTATATTATCTAGATTGATTCAATTAATGATATTAGGAATATATGGAAATATATAAATATCAAACATTCAAATAGTAAACCTTAAGTTACTCTTATGAAATCACGACTTAGTATGTGAGTCATACAAGAGGATTAAAGTCGAGATGAGTAACTTAAACGTGTCTACAGTAAACGGATAACATTTGGGAACCTTATTCTGGTAACACTGTTGATAGCTTCGCATTTTGTTTATAGACAAATGATCGAATCCTGATCATTCATGTGGGAGACATGAAATGGAAGTATCATATGCAATGTTGATTGTATAAGACAGGACCACGATGTTCGATCAAATTTCTCATTAGTACCGTTTAGGAGAAATAATCGAATATCAAACTAAGTTTATCAATCGTGATAGATCTCAATCCTGAGTGAAATGCGGACTCCTATTTGTGGAGTTATGTTCTTTGATTCACATAGTTGAGAGCGATCTGTAAGAACGCTCAATACACTCCTGTTTTGGGAACATGACTAGATAAGTAGCTGGGAACTCATTTTCACGAGATGGAATTCATAACTTTCCTATAAATTAACGGTATCAGTGCGATACCTAAACATTTTAGGAACTTTAGGAAACTCCCTTGATGTACTGATTCGAGACATGAACAAGTGACGTCACGACTTCTATTGATCACAGAAGTATCTTATCTCTAGTTCGACTAAAGATAAAGTTCATTGGAGAATCAGCGGGAACACAAGGATAAAGCGGTAATTACAGGGGCAAAACGGTAAATTTATCCGCCTGTAATTATGAGGGTTCCACGTGAAGGATAATATCACAGATATAAATAATGATAAACTAAATGGACATAACTCATCTATGGTGAGGGGAGTTCAGCTATGAATCTATAGTGGAATTATTCATATTTAGATAATGAGTAATTAACTGATTAAGTGTTAATCACTTAATTGACTAATTATTAAGCCCATGATCTATAGGTCCATCGAGTCCCTATGCTAGCCCAAATATCGTAGTCGCGAAATCAAGTAAAAGAAATGGAAATTTTAAGTAAAGTGAATTACTTAAAATAGGCAATATTAATTGTTTAAATATTGATTATATTTAAACGGTAATTAATATAAACATTATTAATTGTTTAAATAATAAGTTTATTTAAACAGGAAATTAATAATGAAATATTATTAATTAGATATTATTAATTATTTAAATATTGAGTATATTTAAATGGTAATTAATAATTTGAAATTAATTAACAATTATTAATTGTTTAAATAATTATATTTAAACGGAAATTAATAATTAAAATTAATTAATTAATAATAAAATATTATCAAATAAAATTATTAATTAAATAATGAGTTTATTTAATGGAAATTAATAATTAAAATATTCATTATTAATTATTTAAATAATGAAAATTATTTAAATGGAAATTAATAATTAAATATAATTTGATAATATTTAGTCGGGAGAAAATATTAATATTATTAATTGTTTAAATAAAATATTTTATTTAAATGGTAATTAATAAATAAATTAATTAAGTTGGACTTATTAATTTAAGAGAGAATTTCTAGCCCAATTGGATTAATGAACCCAATTGGAATTGGCCCAAAATAATTAATTAAATAAATTAGAATTATTTATTAATTAATGTATGCATTTTCGGCTATATATGTATTTTTGGGAAGAGATAATTGCTTGAATTATATCCTAAAATAATTACATAGATTTATTTACCCAAGATAAATAAAAATAAAGAAAATAAAATAATCTCCTATTTATCTATGGTATTTTCGAAATTGCAAGATAAAGGAAAGAGATAATCTTTATTCTTTTTGTATTTATCTCTATAGATTAATCCTAATGTGATTAGGATTCCTATTTTTCTATAAATAGGAGGGTTGGGTCATTCATAAATCACACAATTCAATTCCTTAGAAATTCGGAATTCTCTCTTCTTCCCTTCTCTCCCCTTGGCCGATTTTCTCATAGTATTGGGAAGAAAAATATTTTTTCTTCTTCCCAATTTCTTCTTAAGTTCGATCCCACAATCGGGTTTCGTTTGATCGATCGGGATATAGCATAGAAGATCCGGTGTTGCTGAGGATTTGATGTTGTAAAGGAACCTCCAACCGATTCTCCATTAATCAGTCAATGTAAGTTCCGGTTTTAATTTTCGAAAATATAAGCATGAATCTACATGTTTTATCACAAATTGCATGATGTTAATAGATCCGTTATTAAATGTTAATAAGTTTACTAAATAAAATTCCGCTAATTTAGTAAATCATCCCTTCAACAAGTACTTTGGTACAAGCTTTTCAATTACAAACAAGTTTTTGGAGTACTTCGGATACTCTTTCGATATTTTGGTCCAAAGAGGATTCCCAAAGAAGAGGTTTCTCCATTTGGATCTTTAGGATGGATGAAATCACGTGGAAAACTTTGACAAGTGGGAAACGTTAGGTCTTTGGTATGAATATGGTCCGAAGAGTGAAACATGTACTTTGAAACAAGCTTTTCAATTACAAACAAGTTTTTGGAGTGGTTCGGATCCTCTTTCGATATTTTGGTCCAAAGAGGATTCCCAAAGAAGAGGTTCCTCCATTTGCATCTTTAGGATGGACCAAATCACGAGGGCATTTTCGACAAGTGGGAAACCTTAGGTGTTTGATGGTATGAATATGGTCCGAAGAGTGAAACAAGTACTTTGAAACATGCTTTTCAATTACAAACAAGTTTTTTGAGTGGTTCGCTCCTCTTTCGATATTTTTGTACAAAGAGGATTCCCAAAGAAGAGGTTCCTCCATTTGGATCTGGACGAAATCACGAGGAAAACTTTGACAAGTCGGAAACGTTAGGTCTTTGGTATTAATATGGTCCGAAGAGTGAAACAAGTACTTTGAAACATGCTTTTCAATTACAAACAAGTTTTTGGAGTTGTTCGGATCCTCTTTCGATATTTTTGTCCAAACAAGTTCCCAAAGAAGAGGTTCCTTGATTTGGATCTTTTGGATGGACAAAATCATGAGGGCAATTTTGACAAGAGGGAAACCTTAGGTCTTTGGTATGAATATGGTCCGAAGAGTGAAACATGTACTTTGAAACAAGCTTTTCAATTACAAACAAGTTTTAGGAGTGGTTCGAACAACCCGAAATTTCTATAAAATACCAAAACACGTGGAATTCATAATATAAAGACAGCTGAAGCATTTAAAAACAAAAGTCAAGTTCTTCTCATTTGAAATCAAACCAAATAACATTCACAACCGATCGGTTTTATTTTTAAAACAATAAATCATTAAAATCAAGACAATCTCAACCATTGTCTATAAAATTCTCAATCAGAAATTTAACAACTTCACATAATTAAAATAAAACCAAAAACATGAAATTTAATAATTCCCAAAAGAAAACAAAATAAGAAGAAAATAAATCGCCGGCGTGCAAATCCATGCCAACCGAACACCAGTTCGAACCACATCAGCCACCGAGCCTCTTCTTTCCTTTACCTGAAAAAAAATAAATGTAGCATCATGAGGCTACGCCCAATGAGTAGAAAAATGTTAAAATAAAAATCATGACATGAGAGATTTTTCTAAGACTTTAAGTCCTTAATCGGCCTCACCGACTTCCGAAGATACTCTTTCACCCAAAACTCTCTTAGCTTAAACATTCCTCCACATTATCTTTTAATCCTCAAATTAAAAGATTATACACTTTCGAAACAGTTCTAAACTTGCTTTCTCATTTTAAAACTTTTCGACCATTAACTTTCCTAATACCTCTAATCTCCTTTTTGTCCGCAAACAAAAAGAGACTATACTCAACAAGGCATTCAAAACTGTTTTCACAATTTAAATCCTTAAGAGTTTTAAAATATTCTTTTCCATTGTACATATGGAATGAACCTGCCCCGTTAAGTGCTATATAGTTGTGCACAACCGTATAATCTCCCTTAACGGCAAATATTCTTCTTTAAGCAAGGCCTTTGCTTAAAGCGAACCTACTATCATATTACTCGAGGTATTTAAGTAATATGATCCTACACATCTCTACTATGATGTTCAAATTAAGTCTAAACTCAATTTCTCGAAACAACCCTTTTTCTAGGCCGAAAATTCTCTAAACTCAATTTCTAGAAAATTCACCTTTAAATCATTCCAAAATATCCCAAAATCACTCATAAAACCATTTTGGGATCACTTCCAACAACTCCCAACGATTTACCGATCTAGAAACGAAACTAGCCTAAACTAGTGTAGTTTCGGTCCTTTTTCAGACATTCTAAAATTAATAATTTTCTAACTAATTTTCAGCGGCATAACGGCTATAAAATCACTCCCAAAACAGCCCCTATACATTTGGAAATAACCACAATCGATTCAGAGATCAAATATCGACTAGCTAACCACCTAGGCTTAAATTTATCGACTTAAAGGGCACTAGTCAGACAACCGTAGTAATTCTCAGCTAACAATGTTTAATCCACTTTTAAACATTCAATGTAACCTTAAACACCCAATATACGCTTATACATCCAAGAACATCATAGAAAACTCATAGTTTCAGTTTTACCGTAAATCGATATCGATAGCCACAATTTAGCATGCTTTAATCCAATTTTACACATCCTTAAACTCCAAATTATAAAAGTTTATAAACAGCCCCAAAACCTTATTATTAATCATTTAAACATCCAATTTCATTCTAAAAATCAGAGATCAACTTATAAAGAAAAAGAAAAATACAAACACTCACAATTTAAATCTTAACATAATTCTACTCACCTTGAATTGCATTTTCAAAAAGCTTACTTCTCTTTCAAAGTATGAAGGAAATAATCCCCACCTTTTTAAACTAATCTAATTTCAAGAACATCGATACAAAAACAACCTACAACGATGAATTAGAAAATACGGATCGATCAGAGTCCAAAAATCATATTAAACCCGAAGGGTTTTTAAGTCATAACTTTTTATACAGAACTGATCTTGCTATGAAATTTGCGTTAATGGAAAGATAACGGAAAAACGGTCAGAATGGACTACTTACTTGCGTAAATCGGAGTCCGGATGATGAAGTTATGGAGAATTCAATCCAGGAGATGTCATTTAGGCGAAAATGGGAGAAAAAGTGATAAAATGGGGGCTGCTTTTCGGATTAGGGAAGAAGAAGAAGAAGAATTTAGGGTTTAATCCCGACTTTGGTTAATTACGAAAATGCAACTATGTAAAACGGTCATAACTCATTCATCGGGACTCAGAACGACAAGCCGTCAAATGCTTTGGAATCGTAATGACGAGACAATCCACGTCATCTAAAAATATTAAATTAAACTTGTGGTTTTAATTTGAAGGTTTGAGAAATTACTAAAATACCCTTACTTGGTAACGGGTAGTTACAGGTTCGGATCGTTTTTCGATATTTTCGTCCAAGCAGGATTGCCAAAGAAGAGGTTCCTCCATTTGGATCTCTAGGATTGATAAAATCATGAGCACAACTTTGACAAGTGGGAAACCTTAGGTCTTTTGTATGGATATGGTACGAAGAGTGAAACAAGTAATTTGATACAAGCTTTTCAATTACAAACAAGTTTTTGGAGTGGTTCGGATCCTCTTTCAATATTTTGGTCCAAAGAGGATTCCCAAAGAAGAGGTTCCTCCATTTGCATCTTTAGGATGGACCAAATCACGAGGGCAATTTCGACAAGTTGGAAACCTTAGGTCTTTGATGGTATCCATATGGTCCGAAGAGTGAAACAAGTACTTTGAAACAAGCTTTTCAATTAAAACCAAGATTTTGGAGTGGTTTGAATCGTCTTTCGATATTTTGGTCCAAAGAGGACTCCCAAAGAAGAGGTTTCTTGATTTGGATCTTTAGGATGGACGAAATCATGACGAAAACTTTGACAAGTGGGAAACCATAGGTCTTTGGTATCAATTTGGTCCGAAGAGTGAAACAAATATTTTGAAACAAGCTTTTCAATTACAAACAAGTTTTTGTAGTGGTTCGGATCCTCTTTCGATATTTTGGTCCAAACAGGATTGCCAAAAAAGAGGTTCCTCCATTTGGATCTTTAGGATGAACCAAATCATGAGCATTACTTTGACAAGTGGGAAACCTTAGGTCTTTGGATTCAATTTGGTCTAGAGAGTGAAACAAGTACTTTGAAACTAGCTTATCAATTACAAACAAGTTTTTCGAGTGGTTCGGATCCTTTTTCGATATTTTGGTCCAAACAGGATTCCCAAAGAAGAGATTCCTCCATTTGGATCTTTTGGATGGACGAAATCACGAGGAAAACTTTGACAAGTGGGAAACCTTAGGTCTTTGGTATCAATATGGTCCGAAAAGTGAAACAAGTACTTTGAAACAAGCTTTTCAATTACAAACAAGTTTTTGGAGTGGTTCGGATCCTTTTTCGATATTTTCGTCCAAACAGGATTGCCAAAGAAGAGGTTCTTCCATTTGGATTTTTAGGATGGACAAAATCATGAGCACAACTTTGACAAGTTGGAAACCTTAGGTCTTTTGTATGAATATGGTTCGAAGAGTGAAACAAGTACTTTGATACAAGCTTTTCAATTACAAACAAAGTTTTTGGAGTGGTTCGGATTGTCTTTCAATATTTTGGTCCAAAGAGGATTCCCAAAGAATATAGGTTTCTCCATTTGCATCTTTAGGATGGACCAAATCACGAGGGCAATTTCGACAAAGTTGGAAACCTTAGATCTTTGATGGTATCAATATGGTCCGAAGAGTGAAACAAGTACTTTGAAACAAGCTTATCAATTAAAACCAAGATTTTGGAGTGGTTCGGATCCTCTTTCGATATTTTGGTCTAAACAGGATTCCCAAAGAACTGGTTCCTTGATTTGGATCTTTTGAATGGACCAAATCATGAGGGCAATTTTGACAAGTGGGAAACCTTAGGTCTTTGGTATGAATATGGTCCGAAGAGTGAAACATGTACATTGAAACAAGCTTTTCAATTCCAGACAAGTTTTTGGAGTGGTTCGGATCTTCTTTTGATATTTTGGTCCAAAGAGGATTTCCAAAGAAGAGGTTCCTCCATTTGGATCTTTTGGATGGACGAAATCACGTGGAAAACTTTGACAAGTGGGAAATGTTAGGTCTTTGGTATCAATATGGTCCGAAGAGTGAAACAAGTACTATGGAACAAGCTTTTAAATTACAAGCAAATTTTTTGAGTGGTTCGGATCCTCTTTCGATATTCTTGTCCAAACAGGATTAAAAAAGAAGAGGTCCCTCCATTTGGATCTTTAGGATGGACCAAAGAAGATGTTCCTCCATTTGCATCTTTAGGATGGACAAAATCGCGAGGAAAACTTTGACAAATGGAAAACCTTAGGTCTTTTGTATGAATATCGTCCGAAGAGTGAAACAAGTACTTTGAAACAAGCTTTTCAATTACAAACAAGTTTTTGTAGTGGTTCGGATCCTTTTTCGATATATTGGTTCAAACAGGATTCCCAAAGAAGAGGTTCCTCCAATTGCATCTTTAGGATGGACCAAATCATGAGGGCAATTTTGACAAGTGGAAAACCTTAGGTCTTGGGTATCAATATGGTCCGAAGAGTGAAACAAGTACTTTGAAGAAACTTTTCAATTACAAACAAGTTTTTGGAGTCCTTCGGATCCTCTTTCGATATTTTGGTCCAAAGAGGATTCCCAAAGAAGAGGTTCCTCCATTTGCATCTTTAGGATGGACCAAATCACGAGGGCAATTTCGACAAGTTGGAAACCTTAGGTCTTTGATGATATCAATATGGTCCGAATAGTGAAACAAGTACTTTGAAACAAGCTTTTCAATTAAAACCAAGATTTTGGAGTGGTTCGGATCGTCTTTAGATATTTTGGTCCAAAGAGGACTCCCAAAGAAGAGGTTCATACATTTGGATCTTTAGGATGGACGAAATCATGAGGAAAACTTTCACATGTGGGAAACCTTAGGTCTTTGGTATCAATATGGTCCAAAGAGTGAAACAAGTACTTTGAAACAAGCTTTTCAATTACAAACAAGTTTTTAGAGTGGTTCGGATCCTCCTTCGATATTTTGGTCCAAACAAGTTCCCAAAGAAGAGGTTCCTTGATTTGGATCTTTTGGATGGACAAAATCATGAGGGCAATTTTGACAAGTGGGAAACCTTAGGTCTTTGGTATGAATATGGTCCGAAGAGTGAAACATGTACTTTGAAACAAGCTTTTCAATTACAAACAAGTTTTAAGAGTGGTTCGGATCGTTTTTCGATATTTTCGTCCAAACAGGATTGCCAAAGAAGAGGTTCCTCCATTTGGATCTTTAGGATGGACAAAATCATGAGCACAACTTTGACAAGTGGGAAACCTTAGGTCTTTTGTATGAATATGGTATGAAGAGTGAAACAAGTAATTTGATACAAGCTTTTCAATTACAAACAAGTTTTTCGAGTTGTTCGGATCCTCTTTCGATATTTTGGTTCAAAGAGGATTCCCAAAGAAGAGGTCCTCCATTTGCATATTTAGGATGGACCAAATCACGAGGGCAATTTTGACAAGTTGGAAACCTTAGGTCTTTGATGGTATCAATATGGTCCGAAGAGTGAAACAAGTACTTTGAAACAAGCTTTTCAATTAAAACCAAGATTTTGGAGTGGTTCGAATCGTCTTTCGATATTTTGGTCCAAAGAGGACTCCCAAAGAAGAGGTTCCTTCATTTGGATCTTTAGGATGGACGAAATCACAAGGAAAACTTTGGCAAGTGGGAAACCATAGGTCTTTGGTATCAATATGGTCCGAAGAGTGAAACAAATATTTTGAAACAAGCTTTTCAATTACAAACAAGTTTTTGTAGTGGTTCAGATCCTCTTTCGATATTTTTGTCCAAACAGGATTGCCAAAAAAGAGGTTCCTCCATTTGAATCTTTAGAATGAACCAAATCATGAGCACTACTTTGACAAGTGGGAAACCTTAGGTCTTTGGATTCAATTTGGTCTAGAGCGTGAAACAAGTACTTTGAAACTAACTTATCAATTACAAACAAGTTTTTCGAGTGGTTCGGATCTTTTTTCGATATTTTGGTCCAAACAGGATTCTCAAAGAAGAGGTTCCTCGATTTGGATCTTTTGGATGGACGAAATCACGAGGAAAACTTTGACAAGTGGGAAACCTTAGGTCTTTGGTATCAATATGGTCCGAAGAGTGAAACAAGTACTTTGAAACAAGCTTTTCAATTACAAACAAGTTTTTGGAGTGGTTCGGATCCTCTTTCGATATTCTGGTCCAAACAGGATTCCCGAAGAAGAGGTTCCTTGATTTCGATCTTTTGGATGGACCAAATCATAAGGGCAATTTTGACAAGTGGGAAACCTTTGGTCTTCTGTTTGAATATGGTCCGAAGAGTGAAACATGTACTTTGAAACATGATTTTCAATTACAAACAAGTTTTAAGAGTGGTTCGGATCCTTTTTCGATATTTTTGTCCAAACAGGATTGCCAAAGAAAAGGTTCTTCCATTTGGATCTTTAGGATGGACAAAATCATGAGCACAACTTTGACAAGTTGGAAACCTTAGGTCTTTTGTATGAATATGGTCCGAAGAGTGAAACAAGTACTTTGATACAAGCTTTTCAATTACAAAAAAAGTTTTTGGAGTAGTTCGGATCGTCTTTAAATATTTTGGTCCAAAGAGGATTCCAAAAGAAGAGGTTCCTCCATTTGCATCTTTAGGATGGACCAAATCACGAGGGCAATTTCGACAAGTTGGAAACTTTAGGTCTTTGATGGTATCAATATGGTCCGAAGAGTGAAACAAGTACTTTGAAACAAGCTTATCAATTAAAACCAAGATTTTGGAGTGGTTCAGATCCTCTTTTTATATTTTGGTCTAAACAGGATTCCCAAAGAACTGGTTCCTTGATTTGGATCTTTTGGATGGACCAAATCATCAGAGCTATTTTGACAAGTGGGAAACCTTAGGTCTTTGGTATGAATGTGGTCCGAAGAGTGAAACATGTACATTGAAACAAGCTTTTCAATTACAGACAAGTTTTTGGAGTGGTTCGGATCCTCTTTTGATATTTTGGTCCAAAGAGGATTTCCAAAGAAGAGGTTCCTCCATTTGTATCTTTTGGATGGAAGAAATCACGTGGAAAATTTTGACAAGTGGGAAACGTTAGGTCTTTGGTATCAATATGGTCCGAAGAGTAAAACAAGTACTATGGAACAAGCTATTAAATTACAAACAAATTTTTTGAGTGGTTCGGATCCTCTTTCGATATTCTTGTCCAAACAGGATTCAAAAAGAAGAGGTTCCGCCATTTGGATCTTTAGGATGGACCAAAGAAGATGTTCCTCCATTTGCATCTTTAGGATGGACAAAATCGCGGGGAAAACTTTGACAAATGGGAAACCTTAGGTCTTTTGTATGAATATCGTTCAAGAGTGAAACAAGTACTTTGAAACAAGCTTTTCAATTACACACAAGTTTTTGTAGTGGTTCGGATCCTTTTTCGATATTTTGGTTCAAACAGGATTCCCAAAGAAGATGTTCCTCCAATTGCATCTTTAGGATGGACCAAATCATGAGGGCAATTTTGACAAGTGGAAAACCTTAGGTCTTTGGTATCAATATGGTCCGAAGAGTGAAACAAGTACTTTGAAACAAGCTTTTCAATTACAAACAAGTTTTTGGAGTCGTTCGGATCCTCTTTCGATATTTTGGTCCAAAGAGGATTCCCAAAGAAGAGGTTCCTCCATTTGCATCTTTAGGATGGACCAAATCACGAGGGCAATTTCTACAAGTTGGAAACCTTAGGTCTTTGATGGTATCAATATGGTCCGAATAGTGAAACATGTACTTTGAAACAAGCTTTTCAATTACAAACAAGTTTTTTGGAGTGGTTCGGATCCTCTTTCGATATTTTGGTGCAAAGAGGATTCCTAAAGAAGAGGTTCCTCCATTTGCATCATTAGGATGGACCAAATCACGAGGGCAATTTTGAAGAGTGGGAAACCTTAGGTCTTTGATGGTATCAATAATCAGAAATACCTAAGGTTTCGCACTTGTTAAAGTTATGCTCATGTTTTGGTCCATCCTATAGATCCAAATGGATGAACCTCTTCTTCAGGAATCTTGTTTGGACCAAAATATCGAAAGAAGATACGAACCACTCCAAAAACTTGTTTCACTCTACGGACCATATTGATACCAAAGACCTAAGGTTTCCAATTTGTCAAAGTTTTCCTCGTGATTCCTCTTTAGAAAAAAATATTGAAAGAGGATCTGAACCACTCCAAAAACATGTTTGTAATTGAAATGCTTGTTTCAAAGTACTTGTTTCACTTTCGGACCATATTGATAAGAAAGACCTAAGGTTTCCCACTTGTCAAAGTTGTGCTCATGATTTGGTCCATCCTATAGATCCAAATGGAGAAACCTCTTCTTCAGGAATCCTGTTTGAACCAAAATATCGAAAGAGGATCCGAACCACTCCAAAAACTTGTTTTTATTGAAAACCTTGTTTCAAAGTACTTGTTTCACTCTTCGGACCATATTCATACCAAAGACCAAAGGTTTCCCATTTTTCAAAGTTTTCCCCGTGATTCATCTTTAGACCAAAATATCGAAAGAGGATCCGAACTACTCCAAAAACTTGTTTTTAATTGAAATGCTTGTTTCAAAGTACTTGTTTCACTATTCGAACCATATTGATAAGAAATACCTAAGGTTTCCCACTTGTCAAAATTGTGCTCATGATTTGGTCCATCCTATAGATCCAAATGGAGGAACCTCTTCTTCCGGAATCATGTTTGGACCAAAATATCGATAGAAGATCAGAACCACTCCAAAAACTTGTTTGTAATTGAAAAGCTTGTTTCAAAGTACTTGTTTCACTCTTCGGATCATATTGATACCAAAGACGTAAGGTTTCCAATTTGTCAAAGTTTTCCTCGTGATTCCTCTTTAGAACAAAATATTGATAGAGGATCCGAACCACTCCAAAAACATGTTTGTAATTGAAATGCTTGTTTCAAAGTACTTGTTTCACTCTTCGGACAATATTGATCAGAAAGACCTAAGGTTTCCAACTTGTCAAAGTTGTGCTCATGATTTGATCCATCCTTTAGATCCAAATGGAGGAACCTCTTCTTCGGGAATCCTGTTTGGACCAAAATATCGAAAGAGGATCCGAACCACTCCAAAAACTTGTTTGTATTGAAAACCTTGTTTCAAAGTATTTGTTTCACTCTTTGGACCATATTGATAGCAAAGACCTAAGGTTTCCCATTTTTCAAAGTTTTCCTCGTGATTCCTCTTTAGACCAAAATATCGAAAGAGGATCCGAACTACTCCAAAAACTGGTTTTTAATTGAAATGCTTGTTTCAAAGTACTTGTTTAACTATTCAGACCATATTGATAAGAAATACCTAAGGTTTCCCACTTGTCAAAGTTGTGCTCATGATTTGGTCCATCCTATAGATCCAAATGGAGGAACCCGTTCTTCATGAACATTGTTTGGACCAAAATATCGAAAGAAGATCCGAACCACTCCAAAAACTTGTTTGTAATTGAAAAGCTTGTTTCAAAGTACTTGTTTCAGTCTTCGGACCATATTGATACCAAAGACCTAAGGTTTCCAATTTGTGAAAGTTTTCCTCGTGATTCCTCTTTAGAACAAAATATTGAAAGAGGATCCGAACCATTCCAAAAACATGTTTGTAATTGAAATGCTTGTTTCAAAGTACTTGTTTCGCTCTTCAGACCATATTGAAAAGAAAGACCTAAGGTTTCCCACTTGTCAAAGTTGTGCATATGATTTGGTCCATCCTATAGATCTAAATGGAGAAACCTCTTCTTCGGGAATCCTGTTTGGACCAAAATATCGAAAGAGGATCCGAACCACTCCAAAACCTTGTTTGTAATTGAAAAGCTTTTTTCAAAGTACTTGTTTCACTCTTCGGACCATATTGATACCAAACACCTAAGGTTTTCCATTTGTCAAAGATTTCCTCGTGATTCCTCATTAGACCAAAATATCGAAAGAGGATCCGAACCACTCCAAAAACTTGTTTGTAATTAAAATGCTTGTTTCAAAGTACTTGTTTCACTCTTCGGACCATATTGATAAGAAACACCTCTAAGGTTTCCCACTTGTCAAAGTTGTGCTCATGATTTGGTCCATCCTATACATACAAATGGAGGAACCTGTTCTTCAGGAATCTTGTTTGGACAAAAATATCGAAAGAAGATCGAACCACTCCAAAAACTTGTTTGTAATTGAAAAGCATGTTTCAAAGTACTTGTTTCACTCTTCGGACCATATTGATACCAAAGACCTATGTTTCCAATTTGTCAAAGTTTTCCTCGTGATTCCTCTTTAGAACAAAATATCGAAAGAGGATCCGAACCACTCCAAAAACATGTTTGTAATTGAAATGCTTGTTTCAAACTACTTGTTTCACTCTTCGGACCATATTGATAAGAAAGACCTAAGGTTTCCCACTTGTCAAATTGTGCTCATGATTTGATCCATCCTATAGATCCAAAAGGAGGAACCTCTTCTTCGGTAATCTTGTTTGAACCAAAATATCGAAAGAGGATCCGAACCACTCCAAAAACTTGTTTGTAATTGAAAAGCTTGTTTCAAAGTACTTTTTTCACTCTTCGGACCATATTGATACCAAAGACCTAAGGCTTCCAATTTGTCAAAGTTTTCCTCGGGATTCCTCTTTAGAACAAAATATTGAAAGAGGATCCGAACCACGCCAAAAACTTGTTTGTAATTGAAATGCTTGTTTCAAAGTACTTGTTTCACTCTTCGAACCATATTGAAAAGAAAGACCTAAGGATTCTCACTTGTCAAAGTTGTGCTCATGATTTGGTCCACCCTATAGATTCAAATGGAGGAACCTCTTCTTCGGGAATCCTGTTTGGACCAAAATATCGAAAGAGGATCTAAACCACTCCAAATACTTGTTTGTAATTGAAATGCTTGTTTCAAAGTACTCGTTTCACTCTTCGGACCATATTGATAAGAAATACCTAAGGTTTCCCACTTGTCAAAGTAGTGCGCATGATTTGGTCCATCCTACAGATCCAAATGGATAAACCTCTTCTTCGGGAATCCTGTTTGGACCAAAATATCGAAAGAGGATCCAAACCACTCCAAAAACTTGTTTGTAATTGAAATGCTTGTTTCAAAGTACTTGTTTCACTCTTCGGACCATATTGATACCAAAGACCTAAGGTTTCCCATTTGTCAAAGATTTCCTCGTGATTCCTCTTTAGACCAAATTATCGAAAGACGATCTGAACCACTCCAAAAACTTGTTTGTATTTGAAATGCTTGTTTCAAAGTACCTTTTTCACTCTTTGGACCATATTGATAAGAAATACCTAAGGTTTCCCACTTGTCAAAGTTGTGCTCAGGGTTTGGTCCATCCTATAGATCGAAATGGTGAAACCTCTTCTTCGGGAATCCTGATTGGACCAAATAACAAAAGACGATTCGAACCACTCCAAAAACATGTTTGTAATTGAAATGCTTGTTTCAAAGTACTTGTTTAACTCTTCGGACCATATTGATAAGAAATACCTAAGGCTTCCCACTTTTCAATGTTGTGCTCATGATTTGGTCTATCCTATAGATCCAAATGGTGGAACCTCTTCATTGGGAATCCTGTTTGGACCAAAATATCAAAAAAGGATCCAAACCACTCCAAAAACTTGTTTCTAATTGAAAAGCTTTTTTCAAAGTACTTGTTTCACTCTTCGGACCATATTGATACCAAAGACCTAAGGTTTCCCATTTGTCAAAGTTTTCCTCGTGATTTCTCTTTAGACCAAAATATCGAAAGAGGATCCAAACCACTCAAAAAACTTATTTTTAATTGAAATGTTTGTTTCAAAATACTCGTTTCACTCTTCGGACTATATTGTTATGAAATACCTAAGGTTTCCCACTTGTCAAAGTAGTGCGCATGATTTGGTCTATCTTATAGATCCAAATGGAGGAACCTCTTCTTCAGGAATCCTGTTTGGACCAAAATATCGAAAGAGGATCCGAACCACTCAAATAACTACTTTATAATTGAAAAGCATGTTTCAAAGTACTTGTTTCACTCTTCGGACCATATTGATACCAAAGACCTAAGGTTTCCAATTTGTCAAAGTTTTCCTCGTGAATCCTCTTTAGACCAAAATATTGAAAGAGGATCCGAACCACACCAAAAACTTGTTTGTAATTGAAATGCTTGTTTCAAAGTACTTGTTTAACTCTTCGGACCATATTGAAAAGAAAGACCTGAGGTTTTCGACTTGTCAAAGTTGTGCTCATGATTTGGTCCATCTTACAGATCCAAATGGAGGAACCTCTTCTTAGGGAATCATGTTTGGACCAAAATATCGAAAGAGGATCCGAACCACTCCAAAAACTGGTTTGTAATTGAAAAGGTTTTTATAAAGTACTTGTTTAACTCTTCGGACCATATTGATACCAAAGACCTAATGTTTCCCATTTGTCAAAGTTTTCTTCCTGATTCCTCTTTAGACCAAAATATCGAAAGAGGATCCAAACCATTCCAAAAACTTGTTTGTAATTGAAATGCTTATTTCAAATTACTTGTTTCACTCTTCGAACCATATTCATAAGAAATACCTAAAGTTTCCCACTTGTGAAAGTGGTGCTCATGATTTGGTCCATCCTATAGATCCAAATGGAGGAACCTCTTCTTTGGGAATCCTGTTTGGACCAAAATATCGAAAGAGGATCCGAACCACTCCAAAAACTTGTTTGTAATTGAAAAGCTTGTTTCAAAGTACTTGTTTCACTCTTTAGACCATATTGATACCAAAGAACTAAGGTTTCCAACTTGTCAAAGTTTTCCTCTTGATGATTCTTTAGACCAAAATATCGAAAGAGGATCCGAACCATTCCAACATTTTGTTTGTAATTTAAATGCTTGTTTCAAAGTACTTGTTTCACTCTTCGGACATATTGATACCAAAGACCTAAGGTTTCCCGTTTGTCAAAGTTTTTCTTGTGATTCCTCTTTAGACCAAAAGATCGAAAGAGGGTCCGAACTACTCCAAAAACTTGTTTGTAATTGAAATGCTTGTTTAAAAGTACTTGTTTCACTCTTTGGACCATATTGATAAGAAATACCTAAGGTTTCCCACTTGTCAAAGTTGTGCTCAGGATTTGGTCCATCCTATAGATCGAAATGGACAAACCTCTTCTTCGGGAATCCTGTTTGGACCAAAATATCGAAAGAGGATCTGAACCACTCCAAAAACTTGTTTGTTATTGATATGCTTGTTTCAAAGTACTTGTTTTACTCTTCGGACAATATTGATAAGAAATACCTAAGGTTTCCCACTTTTCAAAGTTGTGCTCATGATTTGGTCCATCCTATAGATCCAAATGGAGGAACCTCTTCTTTGGGAATCCTGTTTGGACCAAAATATCAAAAGAGGATCCGAACCACTCCAAAAACTTGTTTGTAATTGAAAAGCTTTTTTCAAAGTACTTGTTTCACTCTTCGGACCATATTGATACCAAAGACCTAAGGTTTCCCATTTGTCAAAGTTATCCTCGTGATTCCTCTTTAGACCAAAATATTGAAAGAGGATCCGAACCACTCCAAAAACTTGTTTTTAATTGAAATGCTTGTTTCAAAGTACTCGTTTCACTCTTCGGACGATATTGATAAGAATCACCTAAGGTTTCCCACTTGTCAAAGTAGTGAGCATGATTTGGTCTATCTGATACGAAAACCCTTTCGAAATGCTTTAAGAACCCTTAAACTTAACTAAGGACCCAAAAAGATCACAACCAAAGAACCCACATATGCCATTTGAAACAACCCCAAGGAAAAGCTAGAAAACAGATTGCCTTGTGTGATCTAAAAATCATGAAATGGACCAAAACAATTACGTTCCATCATCTCATGACTCGAAACACTCCACAAGTTGGTTGATCACTCCCCTCTTGAATGTTTCTAAACATGTAATCTAAAACAAGATTACAAAGGGTGAGGTGCAAGGCTCTCAATGTGCATAAAAATGCTACATTTCATTCATCATTCAAATCTGATTTACAATAGCTAAAACAAAGCCTATTTATAGGCATAAAAGACATGTAAATTTCGTTCATAATTCTCCCATAACAGCCCCATGATGTCCCTAGCTTGTAACCCCCGAAATTAAAGCTAAAACATGAGTTACAATCTGCCACTATTACTTTGTAACTTACAATGCATCTAAAACAATTGAAACTGATACATGATGCTTAAAAGTAGCTTTTAAATGCCATTAATGCTTGTATTGAAGTGTATTGAAGTTATCTTGAATGAAGCTTTAAGTTGCCTTGAATGAAGCTTGGGTTGTCATAAATGCATCTAGAGTTGTCATGAATGCTACTACACTTCAAGCTTGAGTTGTCATAAATACGTCTTGAGTGCATTTAATGCAACTTGAGTTGTCATCAATGCATGTACTCTTTAAGCTTGAATTCCTTAAATGCATGGCTACATAATTCATATCATTCCCCCATTCTTCAAAATGATTCGTCCTCGAATCAAAAAGTGTGGCTGCAAAAGAAAGTTAGAGAGAAAAAAATGGACCTTACAAGCACTCCCTCGCTTTTTACAACTCTTTTTGTTCCACTCGTGTTTGCACTCAAAATTATTGAAGATTGGCTAAGACTTTTTAAGAACCAGCTCATATATATGTAAATATAACAGTAATGAAGAGCTTACAAAAGACCAATTTCAAAAATTTGATCATAATTGATAACACTTAAGTGCATAAACCAAAGTGCTGGAATTTTGGATAATCCTGCGCACAGAACAAAAATCCCCGAATTGAATGACTTCCGTTACGAATTGGACAAAGTGACCTTTTGAACATTGAAAGATAACCTTCAGATGAAACATTTATATTCAGGACAAATAACCAAATTCGGAATTTATGACACGGTTTGGACAGTAAACAGAAGCATTAAATGCGGCAGTTACAAAAATGGGCAGTTTTGACAAACTTTTAATTCAGCCGTTTTTTTGGACTTCAAATTCGTGGAAATGAATGTGTAACTGATGGTTTATGACTTATAACTGATACAATAACACATTCAAATCAGATGTACACGAATTTCAAGGATCAAAGTCAGAAAACCTCAAGAATTTACAAGAAGAACGCAATATGAACAAACTGGTGCTCTTGAATGCAAAGCTTTTTTTTTTTTTCTTTTTTTTTTTCAAGATCAGAATGTGATCTTTAAGATAGAAACAAGATCAGAACGAAAAGATGAAGACAAATTCATGCTTGGACAAAAACGAAAAGATATGACAGAATTGAAAACAACAAGAATAGAAAAGGATAGATTGGATAAAACCTGTTCTAAAGATCGGCCACAAAATCGCAACCAATGCTCTGAAACCAAATGATAAGGCAAACCCGAATTGCAAGTTCAAACACCCTATGCTATTATACTTAGCATGAACCCTTGAAGCATGAATTCAAACCCTCCCTAACTATTCGATTTCAACCACAAGGAAAGGCTAGAAACAGATTGCCCTATGTGATCTAAAAATCATGAAACGGACAAACTTTTACGTTCCATCATCTCATGACTCAAACACTCCACAAGTTGGTTGATCACTCCCCTCTTGAATGTTTCTAAACATGTAATCTAAAACAAGATTACAAAGGGTGAGGCGCAAGGCTCTCAATGTGCATAAAAATGCTACATTTCATTCATCATTCAAATCTGATTTACAATAGCTAAAACAAAGCCTATTTATAGGCATAAAAGACATGTAAATTTCGTTCATAATGCTCCCATAACAGCCCCATGATGTCCCTAGCTTGTAACCCCCGAAATTAAAGCTAAAACATGAGTTACAATCTGCCACTATTACTTTGTAACTTACAATGCATCTAAAACAATTGAAACTGATACATGATGCTTAAAAGTAGCTTTTAAATGCCATTAATGCTTGTATTGAAGTGTATTGAAGTTATCTTGAATGAAGCTTTAAGTTGCCTTGAATGAAGCTTGGGTTGTCATAAATGCATCTAGAGTTGTCATGAATGCTACTACACTTCAAGCTTGAGTTGTCATAAATACGTCTTGAGTGCATTTAATGCAACTTGAGTTGTCATCAATGCATGTACTCTTTAAGCTTGAATTCCTTAAATGCATGGCTACATAATTCATATCATTAGATATGCAATTTAAATTTCCTAGAGTAGGTTTAATTTTTTTGATGACTCATCATGGTGATGTCATGATGAGATCATCCTTATCAGCTTTTTATCTCATATTTTCGAATTTAGTGTCATATTAGAAGTAGGAGACTTAACTTTTTGCCTATTTAAAGGCATCCTTATTCATTAATAAAGACAGATTATGATTATTCAAGAAAACTTGCTTATTTGCATGATTTGGCTTAGAAGACCATTCTCTTCTTCATCTTTTGTAATTCTTGCTTAGGATTGCATGTTTTAGAGCATTAAAACAATTCTGATCATATTGTTTTTGGAGTGTTCGAATCTTGGGGTAAGAAGTCATTCTTGTTTCAAGATCATAGATCATAAAGGTAGCTTAATTCCTTAACTCTTTCCTTTGAGTTTTTACTACTGATTTTGTGGGTTCTTGTTTCTTCATCTAGGGTTCTTCTTTGAAGGGTTCTTGGTAAGTTTCCAAGGGTTTTCATATCAACTTTCCTCCTCAAACTCCATATTTACATGTTCACTCTCATCATCCCCGTATAAGTATTCCCCATTCTCAATAAACATGGTTCTTTTGTTTGGACAATCTTTCATGACATGCCCTAACCCTTGACACTTCCAATATTTGATGTCCCCAGTCCTAGCTTCTTCTATTTTACCCTTACCCTTGAAATAACTCTCACCCTCCCTCTTTTTATCAAAAATAGGTTTGTCTTTTGGAAATTGGTCCCCTTGGCCAGAATATGTGTTTTTGGTGTCTTTTCCCCAAGGTTGGCTAGAAGTGGGTTTAGATGAAGTAGGTTTGGATGGATAGGGTTTAGAATAATACCTTGACTTAGAATCTTCTTGCATATGTGACTCAAATTTAATTGCAAGGTGTAACATTTCCTCCATGTCATAGCAAGAGTGAGCATCAACTTTGTGCCTAAATTCTCTATTCAAGCCCCCCATAAACCTTCCCATGGTAGCTAATTCAGTCTCCTCAATTCCAGCCCTTGTCATCAAGATATCAAGCTCCTTGTAATAGTCTTCTACACTTTTTGAGCCTTGATCAAACCTTTGCAACTTGAACACTATATCTCTTTCATAAGTTGTTGGAATGAACCTCTTCCTCATCATGCCCTTAAGCTCAGCCCATGTCTCTATTTGAGGTTGTCTCTCCCTTCTAAGTTTAGCTTATTACTGAATCCACCAAACAGAAGCATAATTAGTAAATTCAGTAATTGCTAAAAGTACCTTCCTTTTGATATGCATCATGGAACGTCACAAATATCTCAAGGATCAATCTCAAGATCAAAGTTCAAGACAAGCATAAAACATCCATTACAAGCCTACATGAGAAAAGTCAAGACAAGCTTTGAAGATCTGAGCATGGAGGCTATGGAAGAGGACTTGATGAACTTTAATCTATTGAAAATACATGTTGAAGAAGAGTATTGAAGACTTGTTCAATCAGAAATGAAGAGAAGAGCAAATTAGGAAAGTTGCATCACTTTTGCAAACTTTCCTTATTTGGACCACTTTCCATATTTGTTCCCGAACTTGCCATATATGATGTCCACGAATTTACAATGTATATGGACATGTTTTAGGCCTTTATTTATCAGTTTTAATGCTTAGAATAGTTTAGGAATGATATAATATCTTCTAGGGCAAAACTTTCCTAAAATGCACCAAATGCACTTAAGGAAAGATTTGGCAGATTTTGTGCCTCCTTGTAATCCGAAATTCCTTGTTATTTTTAGGGTTTCTTTGCCTATTTAAAGGCTCATTTGTAACCATAAATAAGAAGAATTAATATGATAGAAAATAGCTTTATTTTGCTTATTGCTTGGTTGATTTTACCTTGCATTTTGTAGCCTTGTTCTAGGTTGCATGTTTTAGAAACATTCAAGCATAACTTGATCTATTGTGTTTGTGGATTGTTTCAATCTTGAAATAAGAACAAGTTATATTATTTCAAGGTATTAGATCATTGGAATAATCTTCTTCTTCTTTGTTTCCAAGGGTTTTACCTTATTGTTCATTGGGGTTTTAGGAATTGCATCTAGGGGTTCTTTGTATATCAAAGGGTTTCTATTTCAATTTTCTAGGGTTTCATATCACCTTTGCTCACTGAAGTTGTTGCAATCAAATATGTGCTCAGTTTGTGCCTCCCATTGCAAGTACTCTTCTGGATCAGTCTTGCCTTGGAATGGTGGAATTTTGAACTTGATTCCCTCTAAGTCATCATCTCTTGCAAGAGGAAACTCTCTGTTTGGTCTTTGAACTTGGAACCCTCGGCCTCTTCCTCTACCCCCTCCATTATGTGCTCTCATTTGATTTCTAGGATCTTCATCAAAAGCATAAGGATCCCACCCTTGTTGTTCATTATGTGCCTCAGCCCCTTGCACAATTTGTTGCTCCCTAGCCTCATTTGGAGCCACATTTTGATTTGCTCTAGGTTGGTTTAAGAGCAAATGATATGAAACCCTAGAATTGAAATAGAAACCCTTTGAAACACAAAGAACCCCTAGATGCAAATCCTAAAACCCCAATGAACAATAAGGTAAAACCCTTGGAAACAAAGAAGAAGAAGATTATTCCAATGATCTAATACCTTGAAATAAGAGAACTTGTTCTTATTTCAAGATCGAAACAATCCACAAACACAATAGATCAAGTTATGCTTGAATGTTTCTAAAACATGCAACCTAGAACAAGGCTACAAAATGCAAGGTAAAATCAACCAAGCAATAAGTAAAACAAAGCTATTTTCTATCATATTAATTCTTCATATTTAGGGTTACAAATGAGGCTTTAAATAGCCAAAGAAACCCTAAAAACAACATGGAAATTCGGATTACAAGGAGGCACAAAATCTGCCAAATCTTTCCTTAAGTGCATTTGGTGCATTTTAGGAAAGTTTTGCCCTAGAAGATATTATATCATTCTTAAACTATTCTAAGCATTAAAACTGATAAATAAAGGCCTAAAACATGTCCATATACATTGTAAATTCGTGGACATCATATATGGCAAGTTCGGGAACAAATATGGAAAGTGGTCCAAATAAGGAAAGTTTGCAAAAGTGATGCAACTTTCCTAATTTGCTCTTCTCTTCATTTCTGATTGAACAAGTCTTCAATTCTCTTCTTCCAAATGCATTTTCCATTGATTAATGTGCATCAAGTCTTCTTTGTTAGCCTCCATGCTCGGATCTTCAAAGCTTGTCTTGACTTTGCTAATGTAGGCTTGTAAATGGATGTTCAATGCTTCTCTTGATATTTGATCTTGTGATTAGTCCTTGAGCTATTTGTGACGTTCCATGATTCATATCAGCAAAGCTTGTATTTGAGCACTTAGGTTGACAATCTCCCTTGTTTGAGCCTCCATCTTCCTATCAACATCTCTTTGTATTTTTAAGATGTATCCCTCCATTGTTTCAGTTTTCTTAATCTCCTCCTTCATATTAGAACAATCCCCTTCATTAGTCATTGCTGCAAGAGAAACAAGTTAGTAATGTAAAAATAGGACCTTTCAATTCACTCCCTAAGTGTTTACACTCAAAGATGTTAACTCACTCGTGTTTGCACTCAAAATGGATTTTAGGGCCTAAATGTAGCCTTGAACTCTTAGCACACTTTAGTAACTATCAAACAATAAAGATACTAATAAAGTTTATAAAAAGTAACAATAAAGAAAAAAGAACAAGCAATTTGGTTGGTTAAGAAAAATAGGACAGATTTTGAAACTATGGTGTATTTTAATAACAAGAAAAGAATAATAAAGAAAATATGCAAGAATAAACTTTCCTAAAAGAGAAAAATTCGAAATTAAACTTTCCTAAAGTGTTTTGAATCAGAAAAAATGACTTTCCTAAAGCAAGAGAAGCAAACAATCAAATATGGGACAGATTTGAAACTTTCCTAAAACTGTTTTGGCTATTTATGGTAAGTTCTAGCTCTTTAGGAAACAAAAAAATTTTGGCTCATTCAAATTGATAATTTCGGATTCAAGATGCATAAATGAGTTTAAGATGAATTATTCAAGAACAATATGAACACTAAACACTTTTTTCCAGAAACTCAAGCAAATAGCAAGAACGCTTTTTTTATAACAATTTTCTCCACAATCCGGCAGTCTGCGAAGATCTATTTTTTTCTCAATCTTCCACTTTTTTTTGACAAACTTTTCTGAATAACAAATAAACTAGATAGAAAAATAAAGACTTTTGTAGTTGGTGATTTTTTGAGAATCGAACGGGAATTATATGAAAAAAATTAAAACAGTAGGCAAAAACAAATAAGGAAATTCTGGAACAGTTTTTTTTTTTAATGTGTTTTCTGGTTTTTAGATGAACTAAGAACAAAACAAGAATAAAATTGAAATAAAAAGAAAGCAAGTAAGATAGAAATCTTCCCTTGAGCCTAAGCTCTGATACCAAATGATATGAAACCTAGAAAATTGAAATAGAAACCCTTTGAAAGACAAAGAACCCCTTAGATGCAAATCCTAAAACCCCAATGAACAATAAGGTAAAACCCTTGGAAAAACAAGAAAAGAAGATTATTCCAATGATCAAAGACCTTGAAATAAGAGAACTTGTTCTTATTTCAAGATTGAAACCATTCACAAACAAACTAGATCAAGGTTTGCTTGAATGTTCCTAAAACATGCAACCTAAGAACAAGGCTACAAAACTAAGCAATTTTAGCAAAGCAAAAAGCAATTGATACGAAAACCCTTTCGAAATGCTTTAAGAACCCTTAAACTTAACTAAGGACCCAAAAAGATCACAACCAAAGAACCCACATATGCCATTTGAAACAACCCAAGGAAAAAGGTTAGAAAATGATTATCCTTATGATCAATGATCTAAAGACAAGAATTGGATTTCTTGTTTTAGATTCGAATCAATCCACCAAATTAGAATGATCAATCCTAATGGCTCGATTCTACAGCCACCCTAAACACAAGGAATGACAAGATGAAAAGTTGAACAACTCACAACAATTCAAAGAAACAGCTCTCAATGAGACTTTGGATTTTTACTTCCATCAATAATCTTATTATTACAATGGAAAGAAAGGCATTATATAGCCTTTAAAAGACCATCAAAAAAACGAAATATACAAGCCATTAAAGTCCTAGACATGTAACTTACACAAATAATGACAATTGATAGTGAAAATAAAAGTGTAACCTACATGGCTTTCCAAAAGTTGTAACCTACCATATTTTGTAACTTATCATCACTCTGAATGCTAGAATATTTAATACACCAAAGTTCTGTCTAAGTAAGTGTCTTGTAATTATGATGAAAGCTGAGTTGCATTGAAAAAGCTTGAATTCCATTAAATGAGCTGCGGTTGCATTAAATGAACTTGAGTTTCAACTTGGCTTGCATTTAATGAACTAGGCTTGAACTTGACTTGCATTTAATGAACTAGGCTTGAACTTGACTTCTATTTATTGATGTAATCGTGAACTTGGAGAACAACAAATGCAAGCTTGGAAAAGATCAACATTAAGGCTCCATGATTCATATCAGCAATATTATTATCATATGAATTCTGAGTCTTTAGGGTTACAAATGAGGCCTTTAAACAGGCAAAGAAACCCTAAAAATAAGCTAGGAAATTCGGATTACAAGGAGCTCAAAAACTACCCAAAACTTGCCTTATGTGAAATTGGCAGATTTTGTGGAAAATCTTTTCAAGAGAATAATATCTTTCCTAATCCTTTCCAAACATATAAACTGAATATAAAAGGCCTAAAACATGTCCTTTGGCCATGGAAAACATTATACAAAATCCCTAAATGCATAAAAATAAATAAAAGACACAAATAAGGAAAGTTGTCAAATATGGAAAGTTTGAAACTTTCTCTCTAAGCTTCATTCTTTGAATCTGATTGCACAACTTGTCCAAATTCTTCTTCCAATTGCACATGCCACAAGTTGAAGTGCTTTAAGTCTTCTTCCTTACCCTCAATGTTCCAATCTTCAAAAGTCTCCTTGAGTTTGCTCATGTATGCTTGACAATGGATATTCAAAGCTTGTTGCAATTTCTTGGTCTTGGATCTTGTCATTGGCCCTTGAACCATCCTAAGCATGTCTATCTTGTCTTGTGCTCCATGATTCATATCAGTGTTAATATGGTCTGAAGAGTGAAACATGTACTTTGAAACAAGCTTTTCAATTACAAACAAGTTTTTTGGGTTGTTTGGATCCTCTTTTCGATATTTTGGTCCAAAAAGGATTCCAAAAGAAGAGGTTCCTCCATTTGGATATTTAGGATGGACCAAATCATGACGAAAACTTTGACAAGTGGGAAACCTTAGGTCGTTGGTGTCCGAAGAGTGAAACAATTACTTTGAAACAAGCTTTTCAATTACAAACAAGTTTTCGGAGTGGTTCGGATCCTCTTTCGAAATTTTGGTACAAAAAGGATTCCCAAAGATGATGTTCCTCCATTTGCATCATTAGGATGGACAAAATCGCGAGGAAAACTTTGTCAAGTAGAAAAGCTTAGGTCTTTTGTATGAATATGGTCCGAAGAGTGAATCAAGTACTTTGAAACAAGCTTTTCAATTACAAACAAGTTTTTGGAGTGGTTCGGATCCTCTTTCGATAGTTTGGTTCAAACAGGATTCCCAAACAAGAGATTCCTCCATTTGGATCTTTAGGATGGGCCAAATCATGAGCACAACTTTGACAAGTAGGAAACCATAGGTCTTTTGTATGAATATGGTTCGAAGAGTACAACAACTACTTTGAAACAAGCTTTTCAATTACGAACAAGTTTTTGGAGTGGTTCGGATCCTCTTTCGATATTTTGGTCCAAACAGGATTCCCAAAGAAGAGGTTCCCCCATTTGGATCTTTAGGATGGACCAAATCATGAGCACAAGTTTGACAAGTGGGAAACCTTAGGTCTTCGGATTCAATTTGGTCTAGAGAGTGAAACAAGTACTTTGAAACAAGCATTTCAATTTAAACCATGTTTTTGGAGTGGTTCGGATCATCTTTCGATATTTTGGTCCAAAGAGGATTCCAAAAGAAGAGGTTCCTTCATTTGGATCTTTAGGATGGACCAAATCACGAGGGCAATTTTGACAAGTGGGAAACCTTAGGTCTTCGGTATCAATATGATCCGAAGAGTGAAACAAGTACTTTGAAACAAGCTTTTCAATTACAAATATGTTTTTGGAGTGGTTCGGATCCTCTTTCTAAATTTTGGTCCAAAGAGGATTCCAAAAGAAGTGGTTCCTTCATTTGCATCTTTAGGATGGACCAAATCACGAGGGCAATTTTGACAAGTGGGAAACCTTAGGTCTTTGTTGCCATCAATATGGTCCGAAGAGTGAAACAAGTACTTTGAAACAAGTACTTTAAAACAAGCTTTTCAATTAAAACCAAGATTTTAGAGAGGTTCGGATCCTCTTTCGATATTTTAGTCCAAAGAGGACTCCCAAAGAAGAGGTTCCTCCATTTGGATCTTTAGGATGGACGAAATCACGAGGAAAACTTTCACAAGTGGAAAACCTTAGGTCTTTGGTATCAATAAGGTCCGAAGAGTGAAACAAGTACTTTGAATCAAGCTTTTCAATTACAAACAAGTTGTTGTTGTGGTTTGGATCCTCTTTCGATATTTTGGTCCAAACAGGATTGCCAAATAAGAGGTTCCTCGAACTGGATCTTTATGATGGACCAAATCATAAGCAGTACTTTGACAAGTGGGAAACCTTATGTCTTTTGTATGAATATGGTCCGAAGAGTGAAACAAGTACTTTGATACAAGCTTTTCAATTACAAACAAGTTTTTGGAGTGGTTCCGATCCTCTTTCGATATTTTGGTCCAAAGAGGATTCCCAAAGAAGAGGTTCCTCCATTTGCATCTCTAGGATGGACCAAATCACGAGGGCAATTTCGACAAGTTGGAAACCTTAGGTCTTTGATGGTATCAATATGGTCCGTAGAGTGAAACAAGTACTTTGAAACAAGCTTTTCAATTAAAACCAAGATTTTGGAGTGGTTCAGATCCTCTTTCGATATTTTGGTCCAAAGAGGACTCCCAAAGAAGAGGTTCCTTCATTTGGATCTTTAGGACGGACGAAATCACGAGGAAAACTCTGACAAGTGGGAAACCTTAGGTCTTTAGTATCAATATGGTCCGAAGAGTGAATCAAGTACTTTGAAACAAGCTTTTCAATTACAAACAACTTTTTGTAGTGGTTCGGATCCTCTTTAGATATTTTGGTCCAAACAGGATTGCCAAAGAAGAGGTTCTTCCATTTGGATCTTTAGGATGGACCAAATCATGAGCACGACTTTGACAAGTGGGAAACCTTAGGTCTTCGGATTTAATTTGGTCTAGAGAGTGAAACAAGCATTTCAATTTAAACCATGTTTTTGCAAGTGGTTCGGATCATCTTTCAAATTTTGGTCCAAAGAGGATTCCAAAAGAAGGGGTTCCTCCATTTGGATCTTTAGGCTGGACCAAATCACGAGGGCAATTTTGACAAGTGGGAAACCTTAGGTCTTCTGTATCAATATGGTCCGAAGAGTGAAACAAGCACATTGAAACATGCTTTTCAATAATTACAAACAGGTTTTTGGAGTGGTTCGGATCCTTTTTCTATATTTTGGTCCAAAGAGGATTCCCGAAGAAGAGGTTCCTCCATTTGCATCTTTAGGTTGGACCAAATCACGAGGGCAATTTTGACAAGTGGGAAACCTTAGGTCTTTGGTGGTATCAGTATGGTCCGAAGAGTGAAACAAGTACTTTGAAACAAGCTTTTTAATTAAAACCAAGATTTTGCAGTGGTTCGGATCCAATTTCGATATTTTGGTTCAAAGAGGACTCCAAAAGAAGAGGTTCCTCCATTTGGATGTTTAGGAATGACGAAATCACTAGGAAAACTTTGACAAGTGGGAAACCATAGGTCTTTGGTATCAATATGGTCCCAAGAGTGAAACAAGTACTTTGAAACAAGCTTTTCAATTACAAACAAGATTTTGAAGTGGTTCGGATCCTCTTTAGATATTTTGGTCCAAACAGGATTGCCAAAGAAGAGGTTCCTCCATTTGGATCTTTAGGATGGACCAAATCATGAGCACAACTTTGACAAGAGGGAAACCTTAGGTCTTCTGATTCAATTTGGTCAAGAGAGTGAAACAAATGCTTTGAAACAAGCATTTCAACTTAAACCATGTTTTTGCAGTTGTTCACATCATCTTTCGAAATTTTGGTCCAAAGAGGTTTCCAAAAGAAGAGGTTCCTCCATTTGGATCTTTAGGATGGACCAAATCACGAGGGCAATTTTGACAAGTGGGAAACCTTAGGTCTTCGTATCAATATTGTCCGAAGAGTGAAACAAACACTTTGAAACATGCATTTCAATAATGACAAACATGTTTTTGGAGTGGTTCGGATCCTCTTTCTATATTTTGGTCCAAAGAGGATTCCCAAAGAAGAGGTTCCTCCATTTGCATCTTTAGGATGGACCAAATCACGAGGGCAATTTTGACAAGTGGGAAACCTTAGGTCTTTGGTGGTATCATTATGGTCCGAAGAGTGAAACAAGTACTTTCAAACAAGCTATTCAAATAAAACCAAGATTTTGGAGTGGTTCGGATCCTATTTCGATATTTTGGTTCAAAAAGGACTCCAAAAGAAGAGGTTCCTCCATTTGGATCTTTAGGAAGGACGAAATCACGAGGAAAACTTTGACAAGTGGGAAACCTTAGGTCTTTGATATCAATATGGTCCCAAGAGTGAAACAAGTACTTT
The DNA here is from genome assembly GCA_028015215.1 of Gynostemma pentaphyllum. NCBI lineage: Eukaryota > Viridiplantae > Streptophyta > Magnoliopsida > Cucurbitales > Cucurbitaceae > Gynostemma > Gynostemma pentaphyllum. The sequence goes on along the minus strand of CM051355.1, from coordinate 41,097,689 downwards.
GAAACAAACTTTTCAATTACAAATAAGATTTTGTAGTGGTTCGGTTCCTCTTTCGATATGTTGGTCCAAACAGGATTGCCAAAGAAGAGGTTCCTCCATTTGGATCTTTATGATGGACCAAATCATGAGCACAAATTTGACAAGTGGGAAACCTTAGGTCTTCGGATTCAATTTGGTCAAGAGAGTGAAACAAGTACTTTGAAACAAGCATTTCAATTGAAACCTTGTTTTTGCAATGGGTTCAGATCATCTTTCAAAATTTTTGTCCAAAGAGGTTTCCAAAAGAAGAGGTTACTCCATTTGGATCTTTAGGATGGACCAAATCACGAGGGCAATTTTGACAAGTGGGAAACCTTAGGTCTTTGGTGGTATCGGTATGGTCCTGGAGAGTGAAACAAGTACTTTGAAACAAGCTTTTCAATTAGAACCAAGATTTTGGAGTGGTTCGGATCCTATTTCGATAATTTGGTTCAAAGAGGACTCCAAAAGAAGAGGTTCCTCCATTTGGATCTTTAGGAAGGACGAAATCACGAGGAAAACTTTGACAAGTGGGAAACCTTAAGTCTTTGGTATCAATATGGTCCGAAGAGTGAAAGAAGTACTTTGAAACAAGCTTTTCAATTACAAACAAGTTTTTGTAAAGGTTCGGATCCTCTTTCTATATTTTGGTCCAAAGAGGATTCCCAAAGAAAAGGTTCCTCCATTTGCATCTTTAGGATGGACCAAATCACGAGGGCAATTTTGACAAGTGAGAAACCTTAGGTCTTTGGTGGTATCAGTATGGTCCGAAGAGTGAAACAAATACTTTCAAACAAGCTATTCAAATAAAACCAAGATTTTGGAGTGGTTCGGATCCTATTTCGATATTTTGGTTCAAAGAGGACTCCAAAAGAAGAGGTTCCTCGATTTGGATCTTTAGGATGGACGAAATCACGAGAAAAACTTTGACAAGTGGGAAACCTTAGGTCTTTGGTATCAATATGGTCCGAAGAGTGAAACAAGTACTTTGAAACAAGGTTTTCAATTACAAACAAGCTTTTGTAGTGGTTCGGATCCTCTTTCGATATTTTGGTCCAATAAGGATTCAAAAAGAAGAGGTTCCCCCATTTGGATCTTTAGGATGGACCAAAGAAGATGTTCCTCCATTTGCATCTTTAGGATGGACAAAATCGCGAGGAAAACTTTGACAAGTGGGAAACCTTAGGTCTTTTGTATGAATATGGTCCGAAGAGTGAAACATGGACTTTCAATTAATCTTTTCAATTACAAACAAGTTTTTGGAGTGGTTCGGATCCTCTTTCGATATTTTGGTCCAAACAGGATTGCAAAAGAAGAGGTTCCTCCATTTGGATCTTTTGGATGGACCAAATCATGAGCACAACTTTGACAAGTGGGAAACCTTAGGTCTTTTGTATGAATATGGTCCGAAGAGTGAAACAAGTACTTTGAAACAAGCTTTTAAATTACAAACAAGTTTTTGGAGTGGTTTGGATCCTCTTTCGATATTTTGGTCCAAAGAGGATTCCCAAAAAAGAGGTTCCTCCATTTGCATCTTTAGGATGGACCAAATCACGAGGGAAATTTGGATCTTTAGGATGGACCAAAATTTCCAAAGATGATCCGAACCACTCCAAAAACATGGTTTAAATTGAAATGCTTGTTTCAAAGTATTTGTTTCACTCTCTTGACCAAATTGAATCCGAAGACCTAAGGTTTCCCACTTGTAAAAGTTGTGCTCATGATTTGGTCCATCCAAAAGATCCAAATGGAGGAACCTCTTCTTTGGCAATCCTGTTTGGACCAAAATATCAAAGGTTCATGCTAAGCATAATAGCATCGGGTCTTTGAACTTGCAATTCGGGTTTGTCTTATCATTTGGAACTCTTGGGTTGATCCGATTAGTTAAGGAGGTTTTGTGCCATTTTCATGCTTCAAAGTATGATAAGGCAACCTTGCAAGAACCTTTGAAGCATGAAAATGGCACAAAACCTCCTTAACTAATCGGATCAACCCAAGAGTTCCAAATGATAAGACAAACCCGAATTGCAAGTTCAAAGACCCGATGCTATTATGCTTAGCATGAACCTTTGAAGCAAGAACTCAAACCCTCCCTAACTATTCGGAAACACCCCCTAAGAATGGCTAAAAACAGATTGCTTAGGAAAGATGATCATTGATCTAGGACAAGTTTCCAAGCCCAAGATTCGAGACACTCCACAAGTAGGATGATCATTTCCACTTGAATGACTCTAAACATGTAATCTAAAGCAAGATTACAAAGGGTTGAGGCTCAAGGCTCTCCATGTGCACAAAAGGCAACATTTAATTACATTTTCAAATCTGATTTACAATAGCTAAAACAAAGCCTATTTATAGGCATAAAAGACATGTAAATTTCGTTCATAATGATCCTCTATCAGCCCAATTAAGTCCCTAGCATGTAACCTACGAATTTAATGCAAAAACTTAAGTTACATTCAGCCACCATTTTAATTTGTAACTTAAAAATGAATTATTACATTTGAAACTGATATTTAACTCTAATTGAAACTTGTAAATGGTCATTAATGCTTGTCTTGGAGTTGCCTTAAGTTCCCTTGAATGAAGCTTGAGTTGTCTTGAATGAAGCTTGGGTTATCATCAATGCATCTTGAGTTGTAGTTAATGCATCTTAACTTGACTTGTAATAAATGAACTTGGGTTGCCATTAATGCAATTGAAGTGCATTTAATGCAAGTGTTCTTGAAGCTTGAATTCCTCAAATGCAAGGCTACATAATTCATATCATCTTAACTCGAATTTTTCTCTTTAAGGAAAGTTTATTCTTGCTTATTTTCTTGTTATTCTTTCCTATTTACAAAAATACACCATTTGAAAAATCTGTCCTTTTATTTCTCTAGCCACCCAAGCTGATTGTTTCTTATTTCTTGATTGTTAATTTTTTACAAATATCATTAGTAAACATTCTTTTTACAAAACTCACAATGTTCTCACCATTGAAAAAAAATCATTAGGTTAAGTTCATAAGTTAGAAAGAAAGAATCTTTGCACACAAGTACAAAGTGGGTTTTATTTGAAAACATTGTTTTCCTAGCCTCACTTTCTACAAAACTCACAATGTTCTCACCATTCCTCTCATTCATTTTTGACTCACAACTCTCTTTCTTTTCAATTTCTCTTTCATTCTTTTCAAACACTCTTTCTTTTGAACTCAAATCTCTTTCTTTTGACTCACTCATGTCACTCATTTCTTTTTGAGCACTCATCTCTCTTTCTTTTGGCTCACTTATTTCAATAATTTCTTTTTCACACTCTTCTTTTTGAAAATTCATCTCTCTTTCTTTTGGCTCACTCTCTTTTTGACAATTCTCATTCTTTTCAAAGGTAGAACACTTTTTTAACTCACATGCATCATAAGTTTCCCTCATATGAATATTTGATTGGAAGTGGTCTTGTAAAGCAAATGTTACCTTTTTCTTAATCAAGCCATTGGCAGCCACATCCTTTCTCTTTAATGCACTCTTTAATTGATTTTCTTGAGATGGAATTGGGTTAGAAAGATGTTTAGTAGAATACCTTTTTGTAGCCCTTCTTTCGAGTCTCTTTTCCACCGTGGTTGCATAATAAACCATATGTTCCAACTCCACATATGTCTTTCCTTCAACACAACAGGCAATCTCCTCGTTTAAACCCTTTAAGAACCGTGTCATTGTGGACTCATTATCTTCAAAAAAGACAGCCCTAGCCATGAGAACTTCAAACTCCTTGTGATAAGCTTCAAGACTCCTTTCACCTTGTGTAAGATTTAGAAATTCTTTCACAATAGCTCTCTGTCTTTGGCTCGGCACAAACCTCTTCCTCATGTGATATTTAAGTTCATACCAAGTATCAATATGTGGTTGTCTATCTTTCCTTAGTTTTTCCTTCAATTGAGACCACCAAACATAAGCATAGTTAGTGAACTTGGTAATAGCAAGCAATACCTTTCTTTCCTCACTATAGTTGTTGTATTCAAAGAAATGCTCAATTTGACTTTCCCATTGCAAGTACTCTTCTGGATCTACACTCCCATGGAAAGTATATAAGTTGAGCTTATGTGCTCCAAAGCTCCTATGCACCATCCTTTCATAATAATCCTCTCCATTTTCCCTCCAAGTATGCTCTACATCTCGACATCCATTGCTCCTCCTTTCATCATATTTTTCATGATACATTGCTGCAAATAAAAAGGTTAATAATAAAAATAGGACCTCTCAATCACTCCCTAAGTGTTTACACTCGATGATGTTCGTTCTCTCGTGTTTGCACTCAAAAACAGATTTTAGGGCCTAAATGTAACCTTGGACTATTAGCACACTTTAGCAACTATCAAACAACAAAGATTCTAATGAAATTTGTAAAAAGTAACAATCAAAAAAATAAGAAACAAGCAAATTGGTGGTTAAGAAGAAAAGAAGACAGATTTATGCAAATGGTTTATTTTAGTGAATAGGAAAGAATAACAAAGAAAACAAGCAAGAATAAACTTTCCTAAAGAGAAAAATTCGAGTTAAGATTTCCCTAAAGTGTTTTGAATCAGAAAATAAGACTTTCCTAAAGCAAAAGATGCATATAATCAAATATGGGACAGATTTGATACTTTCCAAAAACAGTTTTGGCTATTTATGGTAAGTTCTAGCTTTTTAGGAAACAAACAATTCTAGCACAATTCCTTTGCATTTTTCAGATTCAAGATGAAGATATGATGAGTTTAAGATGAACTTTTCAAGAACAATACGAACAAAAACCTCTTTTTCCAGAAACTTCAACAAATCAAGCAAGAACACTTTCTTTTTCTTTTTTCCAGTTTTTTTTTTTTTTTTTGCACAATCCGACAGTTTGTGAAGATCTATTTTTTTCTCAATCTTCCATTCTTTTTTTGACACACTTTTCTGAATAACAAATAATCACGACTCAAAGATAAACACTTTTCTAGTTTATGAGTTTCGAAGATTCGGAATGAAACTATACGAAAAAGAACAAAACCAGTAGGTTAAATAAGGAAATTCTGGAACTATATTTTTTTTTGTTTTTTTTTCTGGAATTTTCGATGAACGAAGAACAAGACAATAAAAATTAAAACAACAAGAAAGCAAGTAAGATAGAAATCTTCCCTTGAGCTTAAGCTCTGATACCAAATGATATGAAACCCTAGGAAATTGAAATAGAAACCCTTTGAAAACACAAAGAACCCCTAGATGCAAATCCTAAAACCCCGATGAACAATAAGGTAAAACCCTTGGAACACAAGAAGAAGAAGATTATTCCAATGATCTAATATCTTGAAATAAGAGAACTTTTTCTTATTTCAAGATCGAAACAATTCACAAACATACTAGATCAAATTATGCTTGAATGTTTCTAAAACATGCAACCTAGAACAAGGCTACAAAACTAAGCAATTTCGGCTAAGCAAAAAGCAATATTATTATCATGTCAAATCTTGGTATTTAGGGTTACAAATGAGGCCTTTAAATAGGCAAAGAAACCCTAAAAAACAACAAGGAAATTCGGAATAAAGAAGAGAATAAAATCTGCCCAAAACTTGCCTTATATGGATTTGGCAGATTTTGGGGAAAATCTTTCCTAGAGAATAATATCTTTCCTAATTCTTTCCTAGCTAATAAACTGAATGTAAATGGCCTAAAACATGTCTAAATACATCATAAATTCGTTGGAACCATATATGAAAAGTTTGGGAACAAATATGGAAAGTTCGATAACAAATATGGAAAGTGGTCCAAATAAGGAAAGTTTGCAAAAGTGATGCAACTTTCCAAATTAGCTCTCATCTTCACTTCTGGTTGAACAAGTCTTCAATAACCTTCCTCCAAATGCATTTACCATAGATTAAAGTTGATCAAGTCCTCTTTGTACGCCACCATGCTCGGATCTTCAAAAGCTTGTCTTGACTTTTCTAATGTAGGCATGTAAATGGATGTTAATGCTTGTCTTGAACTTTAATCTTGAAACTGATCTGTGAGCTATTTGTGACGTTCCATGATTCATATCAGGGAAACCTATGTTTTTCGGATTCTCTTTGGTATAGAGAGTGAAACAAGTACTTTGAAACAAGCATTTTAATTTAAACCATGTTTTTGGAATGGTTCAGATCATCCTTCGATATTTTGGTCCAAAGAGGATTCCAAAAGAAGAGGTTCCTCCATTTGGATCTTAAGGATGGACAAAATCACGAGGGCAATTTCGATAAGTGGGAAACGTTACGTCTTTGGTATCAATATAGCCCGAAGAGTGAAACAAGTACTTTGAAATAAGCTTTTCAATAACAAACATGTTTTAGGAGTGGTTTGGATCCTCTTTTTAAATTTAGGTCCAAATAGGATTCCCAAAGAAGAGGTTCCTCCATTTGGATCTTTTGGATGGACAAAATCACGAGGAAAACTTTGACAAGTCGGAAACCTTAGGTCTTTGGTATCAATATGGTCCGAAGAGTGAAACAAATACTTTGTAACAAGGTTTTCTATTACAAACAAGTTTTTGGAGTGGTTCGGATCCTCTTTCGATATTTTGGTCCTAACAGGATTCAAAACGAAGAGGTTCCTCCATTTGGATCTTTAGGATGGACCAAAGAAGATGTTCCTCCATTTGCATCTTTAGGATGGACAAAATCGCGAGGAAAACTTTGACAAGTTGGACACCTTAGGTCTTTGCTGGTATCAATATGGTCCGTAGAGTGAAACAAGTACTTTGAAACAAGCTTTTCAATTAAAACCAAGATTTTTGAGTGGTTCGGATCCTCTTTCGATATCTTGGTCCAAAGAGGACTCCCAAAGAAGAGGTTCCTCCATTTGGATCTTTAGGATGGACGAAATCACGAGGAAAACTCTGACAAGTGGGAAACCTTAGGTCTTTGGTATCAATATGGTCCGAAGAGTGAAACAAGTACTTTGAAACAAGCTTTTCAATTACAAATAACTTTTTGTAGTGGTTCGGATCCTCTTTCGATATTTTGGTCCAAACAGGATTGCCAAAGACGATGTTCCTCCATTTGGATCTTTAGGATGGACCAAATCATGAGCACGACTTTGACAAGTGGGAAAGCTTAGGTCTTCGGATTCTATTTGGTCTAGAGAGTGAAACAAGCATTTCAGTTTAAACCATGTTTTTGCAAGTGGTTCGGATCATCTTTCGAAATTTTGGTCCAAAGAGGATTCCAAAAGAAGAGGTTCCTCCATTTGGATCTTTAGGATGGACCAAATCACGAGGGCAATTTTGACAAGTGGGAAACCTTAGGTCTTCTCGTATCAATATGGTTCAAGAGTGAAACAAGCACTTTGAAACATGCTTTTCAATAATTACAAACAAGTTTTTGGAGTGGTTCGGATCCTCTTTCTATATTTTGGTCCAAAGAGGATTCCCAAAGAAGAGGTTCCTCCATTTGCATCTTTAGGATGGACCAAATCACGAGGGCAATTTTGACAAATGGGAAACCTTAGGTCTTTGGTGGTATCAATATGGTCCGAAGAGTGAAACAAGTACTTTGAAACAAGCTTTTCAATTAAAACCAAGATTTTGGCCAAAAGAAGAGGTTCCTCCATTTGGATCTTTAGGAAGGACGAAATCACGAGGAAAACTTTGACAAGTTGGAAACCTTAATTCTTTGGTATCAATATGGTCCGAAGAGTGAAACAAGCACTTTGAAACAAGCTTTTCAATTACAAACAATTTTTTGTAAAGGTTCGGATCCTCTTTCGATATTTTGGTCTAAACAGGATTGCCACGAAGAGGTTCCTCCATTTGGATCTTTTGGATGGACCAAATCATGAGCACAACTTTTACAAGTGGGAAACCTTAGGTCTTGATTCAATTTGGTCAAGAGAGTGAAACAAATACTTTGAAACAAGCATTTCAATTTAAACCATGTTTTTGGAGTGGTTTGGATCATCTTTGGAAATTTTGGTCCAAAGAGGATTCCGAAAGAAGAGGTTCCTCCATTTGGATCTTTAGGATGGACCAAATCACGAGGGCAATTTTGACAACTGGGAAACCTTAGGTCTTCGTATTAATATGGACTGCATAGTTAAATAAGTACTTTGAAAAATGCTTTTCAATAATTACAAACAAGTTTTTGGAGTGGTTCGGATCCTCTTTCTATATTTTGGTCCAAAGAGGATTCCCAAAGAAGAGGTTCCTCCATTTGCATCTTTAGGATGGACCAAATCACGAGGGCAATTTTGACAAGTGGGAAACCTTAGGTCTTTGGTATGAATATGGTCCGAAGAGTGAAACATGTACTTTAAAACAAGCTTTTCAATTACAAACAAGTTTTTGGAGTGGTTCTGATCCTCTTTGAATATTTTGGTTCAAAGAGTATTCCCAAGGAAGGGGATCCTCCATATGCATCTTTAGGATGGACCAAATCACGAGCACGACTTTGACAAGTGGAAAAGCTTAGGTCTTCGGATTCTATATGGTCTAGAGAGTGAAACAAGCATTTCAATTTAAACCATGTTTTTGCAATGGTTCGGATCATCTTTCGAAATTTTGGTCCAAAAAGGATTCCAAAAGAAGAGGTTCCTCCATTTGGATCTTTAGGATGGACCAAATCACGAGGGCAATTTTGACAAGTGGGAAACCTTAGGTCTTCTGTATCAATATGGTTCGAAGAGTGAAACAAGCAGTTTGAAACATGCTTTTCAATAATTACAAAATTTTTTTGGAGTGGTTCAGATCCTCTTTCTATATTTTGGTCCAAAGAGGATTCCCAAAGAAGAGGTTCCTTCATTTGCATCTTTAGGATGGACCAAATCACGTGGGTAATTTTGACAAATGGGAAACCTTAGGTCTTTGGTGGTATCAATATGGTTCCAAGAGTGAAACAAGTACTTTGAAACAAGTATTTTGAAACAAGCTTTTCAATTAAAACCAAGATTTTGGCCAAAAGAAGAGGTTCCTCCATTTGGATCTTTAGGAAGGACGTAAGCACGAGGAAAACTTTGACAAGTTGGAAACCTTAATTCTTTGGTATCAATATGGTCTGAAGAGTGAAACAAGCTTTTCAATTACAAACAATTTTTTGTAAAGGTTCGGATCCTCTTTCGATATTTTGGTCCAAACAGGATTGCCAAAGAAGAGGTTCCTCCATTTGGATCTTTTGGATGGACCAAATCATGAGCACAACTTTTACAAGTGGGAAACCTTAGGTCTTCGGATTCAATTTGGTCAGGAGAGTGAAACAAATACTTTGGAACAAGCATTTCAATTTAAACCATATTTTTGGAGTAGTTCGGATCATCTTTGGAAATTTTGGTCCAAAGAGGATTCCGAAAGAAGAGGTTCCTCCATTTGGATCTTTAGGATGGACCAAATCACGAGGGCAATTTTGACAAGTGGGAATCCTTAGGTCTTCTGTATTAATATGGACTGAATAGTTAAATAATTACTTTGAAACATGTTTTTCAATAATTACAAACAAGTTTTTGGAGTGGTTCGGATCCTCTTTCTATATTTTGGTCCAAAGAGGATTCCCAAAGAAGAGGTTCCTCCATTTGCATCTTTAGGATGGACCAAATCACGAGGGCAATTTTGACAAGTGGGAAACCTTAGGTCTTTGGTATGAATATGGTCCGAAGAGTGAAACATGTACTTTAAAACAAGGTTTTCAATTACAAACAAGTTTTTGGAGTGGTTCGGATTCTCTTTTAATACTTTGGTCCAAAGAGTATTCCCAAAGAAGAGGTTCCTCCATTTGCATCTTTAGGATGGACCAAATCACGAGGGCAATTTTGACAAGTGGGAAACCATAGGTCTTTGGTATGAATATTGTCCGAAGAGTGAAACATGTACTTTAAAACAAGCTTTTCAATTCCAGACAAGTTTTTGGAGTGGTTCGAATTCTCTTTTAATAATTTGGTCCAAACAGGATTCCCAAAGAAGAGATTCCTCCATTTGGATCTTTAGGATCGACCAAAGAAGATGTTACTCCATTTACATGTTTAGGATGGACAAAATCGAGAGGAAAACTTTGACAAGTGGGAAACCTTAGGTCTTTTGTATGAATATGGTTTGAAGAGTAAAACAAGTACCTTGAAACAAGCTTTTCGATTACGAACATGTTTTTGGAGTGGTTCGGATCCTTTTTCGATATTTTGGTCCAAACAGGATTCCCAAAGAACAGGTTCCTCCATTTGGATCTTTAGGATGGACCAAATCATGAGCACAACTTTGACAAGTGGGAAACCTTAGGTCTTTTGTATGAATATGGTCCGAAGAGTGAAACAAGTGCTTTGAAACAAGCTTTTCAATTACAAACAAGTTTTTGGAGTGGTTCGAATCGCCTTTCGATATTTTGGTCCAAACAGGATTCCCAAAGAAGAGGTTCCTCCATTTGGATCTTTAGGATGGACCAAATCATGAGCACAACTTTGACAAGTAGGAAACCTTAGGTCTTTATATTCAATTTAGTTTAGAGAGTGAAACAAGTACTTTGAAACAAGATTTTCAATTACAAACAAGTTTTTCGAGTTGTTCGGATCCTCTTTCGATATTTTGGTCCAAACAGGATTCCCAATGAAGAGGTTCCTCCATTTGGATCTTTTGGATGGACGAAATCACGAGGAAAACTTTGACAAGTGGGAAACCTTAGGTCTTTGGTATCAATATGGTCCGAAGTGTGAAACAAGTACTTCGAAACAAGCTTTTCAATTACAAACAAGTTTTTGGAGTGGTTCGGATCCTCTTTCGATATTTTGGTCAAAAATGGATTCCCAAAGAAGAGGTTCCTTGATTTGGATCTTTTGGATGGACCAAATCATAAGGCAAATTTTAACAACTGGGAAACCTTAGGTCTTTGGTATGAATATGATCCGAAGAGTGAAACATGTACTTTGAAACAAGCTTTTAAATTACAAACAAGTTTTTGGAGTGGTTCGAATCCCCTTTTGATATTTTGGTAAAAAGAGGATTCCCAAAGAAGAGGTTCCTCCATTTGGATCTTTAGGATGGACGAAATCACGAGGAAAACTTTGACAAGTGGGAAACCTTAGGTCTTTGGTATCAATATGATCCGAAGAGTTAAACAAGTACTTTGAAACAAGCTTTTCAATTACAAACAAGTTTTTTGAGTCGTTCTGATCCTCTTTCGATATTTTGGTCCAAACAGTCTTCAAAAAGAAGAGGTTCCTCCATTTGGATCTTTAGGATGAACCAAAGAAGATGTTCCCCATTTGCATCTTTAGGATGGAAAAAATAGCGAGAAAAACTTTGACAAGTGTGAAACCTTAGGTCTTTTGTATGAATATGGTCCGAAGAGTGAAACAAGTACTTTGAAACAAGCTTTTCAATTACAAACAAGTTTTTGGAGCGGTTCGGATCCTCTTTCGATATTTTGGTCCAAACAGGATTCCCAAAGAAGAGGTTCCTCCTTTTGGATCTTTAGCATGGACGAAATCATGAGGAAAACTTTGACAAGTGGGAAACGTTAGGTCTTTGGTATCAATATGGTCCGAAGAGTGAAACAAGTACTTTGAAACAAGCTTTTCAATTACAAACAAGTTTTTTGAGTGGTTCAGATCCTCTTTCGATATTTTGGTCGAAACAGGATTCAAAAAGAAGAGGTTCCTCCATTTGGATCTTTAGGATGGACCAAAGAAGATGTTCCTCCATTTGCATCTTTAGGATGGACAAATTCTCGAGGAAAACTTTGACAAGTGGGAAACCTTAGGTCTTTTGTATGAATATGGTCCGAAGAGTGAAACAAGGACTTTCAATCAAGGTTGCCTTATCATACTTTGAAGCAAGGACTTTCAATCATGCTTCAAAGGTTCTTGCAAGGTTGCCTTATCATACTTTGAAGCAAGGACTTTCAATCAAGGTTGCCTTATCATACTTTGAAACAAGGACTTTCAATCATGCTTCAAAGGTTCTTGCAAGGTTGCCTTATCATACTTTGAAGCATGAAAATGGCACAAAACCTCCTTAACTAATCGGATCAACCCAAGAGTTCCAAATGATAAGACAAACCCGAATTGCAAGTTCAAAGACCCGATGCTATTATGCTTAGCATGAACCTTTGAAGCAAGAACTCAAACCCTCCCTAACTATTCGGAAACACCCCCTAAGAATGGCTAAAAACAGATTGCTTAGGAAAGATGATCATTGATCTAGGACAAGTTTCCAAGCCCAAGATTCGAGACACTCCACAAGTAGGATGATCATTTCCACTTGAATGACTCTAAACATGTAATCTAAAGCAAGATTACAAAGGGTTGAGGCTCAAGGCTCTCCATGTGCACAAAAGGCAACATTTAATTACATTTTCAAATCTGATTTACAATAGCTAAAACAAAGCCTATTTATAGGCATAAAAGACATGTAAATTTCGTTCATAATGATCCTCTATCAGCCCAATTAAGTCCCTAGCATGTAACCTACGAATTTAATGCAAAAACTTAAGTTACATTCAGCCACCATTTTAATTTGTAACTTAAAAATGAATTATTACATTTGAAACTGATATTTAACTCTAATTGAAACTTGTAAATGGTCATTAATGCTTGTCTTGGAGTTGCCTTAAGTTCCCTTGAATGAAGCTTGAGTTGTCTTGAATGAAGCTTGGGTTATCATCAATGCATCTTGAGTTGTAGTTAATGCATCTTAACTTGACTTGTAATAAATGAACTTGGGTTGCCATTAATGCAATTGAAGTGCATTTAATGCAAGTGTTCTTGAAGCTTGAATTCCTCAAATGCAAGGCTACATAATTCATATCATAAGATTTCCCTAAAGTGTTTTGAATCAGAAAATAAGACTTTCCTAAAGCAAAAGATGCATATAATCAAATATGGGACAGATTTGATACTTTCCAAAAACAGTTTTTCTATTTATGGTAAGTTCTAGCTTTTTAGGAAACAAACAATTCTAGCACAATTCCTTTGCATTTTTCAGATTCAAGATGAAGATATGATGAGTTTAAGATGAACTTTTCAAGAACAATACGAACAAAAACCTCTTTTTCCAGAAACTTCAACAAATCAAGCAAGAACACTTTCTTTCTTTTTTCCAGTTTTTTTTGCACAATCCGACAGTTTGTGAAGATCTATATTTTTCTCAATCTTCAGCTTTTTTTTTGACAAACTTTTCTGAATAACAAATACTTACAACAGAAAGATAAAGACTTTTGTAGTTTATGATTTTCTGAGAATCGGAATGAAACTATAAGAAAAAGAACAAAAAAAGTAGGTTAAATAAGGAAATTCTGGAACAGTTTTTTTTTTATGTGTTTTCTGGTTTTCTTTTTATGAACGAAGAACAAGACAATAAAAATTAAAACAACAAGAAAGCAAGTAAGATAGAAATCTTCCCTTGAGCCTAAGCTCTGATACCAAATGATATGAAACCCTAGGAAATTGAAATAGAAACCCTTTGAAAGCACAAAGAACCCCTAGATGCAAATCCTAAAACCCCGATGAACAATAAGGTAAAACCCATGGAATACGAGAAGAAGAAGATTATTCCAATGATCTAATATCTTGAAATAAGAGAACTTGTTCTTATTTCAAGATCGAAACAATTCACAAACACAATAGATCAAGTTATGCTTGAATGTTTCTAAAACATGCAACCCAAGAACAAGGCTACAAAAGTAAGCAATTTTAGCAAAGCAAAAAGCAATATTATTATCATATGAATTCTTAGTATTTAGGGTTACAAATGAGGCCTTTAAATAGGCAAAGAAACCCTAAAAATAAGCTAGCAAATTCGGATTACAAGACGGCACAAAATCTGCCAAATCTTTCCTTAAGTGCATTTGGTGCATTTTTGGAAAGTTTTGCCCTAAAAGACATTATATCATTCCTAAACTATTCTAAGCATTAAAACTGATAAATAAAAGCCTAAAACATGTCCAAATACATTGAAAATTTGGGGACATCATATATGGCAAGTTCGGGAACAAATATGGAAAGTGGTCCAAATAAGGAAAGTTTGCAAAAGTGATGCAACTTTCCTAATTTGCTCTTCTCTTCATTTCTGATTGAACAAGTCTTCAATTCTCTTCTTCCAAATGCATTTTCTATTGATTAATGTGCATCAAGTCTTCTTTGTTAGCCTCTATGCTCGGATCTTCGAAGCTTGTCTTGACTTTGCTAATGTAGGCTTGTAAATGGATGTTCAATGCTTCTCTTGATCTTTGAACTTGTGATTGGTCCTTGAGCTTTTTGTGAGGTTCCATGATTCATATCAGTACTCTTGTACAAAGAGGTTTGTTTTACACTTAACTTATCTTTACCTAGTATGTTTGTTGAGTTTTTGCAGGAATTCAAAAGAGCATTCCCTAATGAGGTACCTAGTGATTTTTCATCAATTGAAGGCATAAAACCTCATGTACATCACATTCCAAGGGCTGAAATGCTCAATAGACCAACAACTCACTTGACTCCATGCATGGAAAATAGGGTAAAAACAACCATTGTAAAGTATTCTAACCCTATGATTGATGAAATGCATAACAGTTGTTTGTTTGCTAAAATTGGTCTTAAATCTGAAAATCCACAACTTCAAATGGATTTTAATGATAAATATGCATGTGGTGCTGAATCTTACTTGCTTGAAAATTTCAACTTTGAGAGGGTTGTTGATTCTTTTATTACTTTTGATAATGTGTATAATGTTTTACATTATTCTAATTTGGTTGGTAAAATGAATTTTACATCTTCCATGATTTACCCAAACATCTTAGAACTATTTGAGGGTTCACTTAGTTTAAATAACGTGTTGCAATTTAATAATACATTTCGCTTTGTTGATGCTTGCTATAAGACAGATTTTGCGAGGAAGCTAGCAAGGAAGAAACATCTTGGAGGGGACAAGGGTATGCAATTTTATTTTAAGAAGGGAGATGCAAGGAAGTTCAAGATTTTTGACCCGGGAGGAGTTGGACAATTCAAAGCACTATGAAGGAGACATAAAGAAGCTTCCATGCAATGATTTTGATTTGAGGACAAATCCTTTTCAAGAGGGAGGGGATGATATGAATCATGGAGCACAAGGAACACAAGACAATCTTGGATGTTTCAAGGATCAATTACTAGATCAAATGCCAAGAAGCTTAAACAAAAAGCCTTAAACATCCATTGTCAAGCTTACATGGCCAAGTGAAGATAGATTTTGATTATCTATGCTTGGAAGCTATCAATAGGGATGTAATGCACTTTAAACCTTGGAAAGTACATTTGGAGGAAGCATATTAGAGACATGTGCAAGGATTTTTGAAGTCAAAGTTATTTTAGGAAAGTTTCCTACAATGGGCCACTTTGCTTTTTGCTTTAAGCTCTAGTTGCTTTATTCTTTCCTTAAATGTTGTTCACATGCCAGATTTTATTATGGGCTGATTACTTTTGGGCTTTTGTTTTAGGGTTTTTCTCTTGACTATTTAAAGACATTTTGTAACCCTAATATTCAGATTTGATGAAATAAAAAGTTGCTTTTTGCTTCCAATTGACTTGCTTGGCTGATTACCTTGCATGTTCTTGAGTAGTCTTGCTTTAGATTACTTGTTTAGAAACAATCAAACACTCTTGATCTAAAGTGTTTGTGGATTGTTTCAATCTTAAGATAAGAAACAAGTTCTTCTTATTTCAAGATCATAGATCTAGGAATAATCTTCTTAACTCATGTTCCTTGGGTTTTGCTAAATTGCTTTGAGGGTTTTAGATCTTGGTGACTCAAGGGGTTCTTGATCCAAATCTAGGGTTTTCATATCATTTGGTATCAGAGCTTTCAAGTCCTAGGAAGGAGACATAATGATGCTTTCAAGTGTTATTTAAAAGGTAAGTATGCTTTAAATGATTTTGTTTATTTTACTAACTTAATTTCTTTTGATGTAGACAATGATTTTGATTTGAGGACAAATCCTTTTCAAGAGGGAGGGGATGATATGAATCATGGAGCACAAGGGACACAAGACAATCTTAGGATGCTTCAACATCCAATTACAAGTTCAAATGCCAAGAAGCTTCAACAAGCCTTAAACATCCATTATAAAGCTTACATGGAAAAGTGAAGACAGATTTTGATTATCCAAGATTGGTGGCTATGAAAAAGGATGAAATAGAAAGTTTCTTTTGCTTCCAATTGACTTGCTTGGCTATTTACCTTGCATGTTCTGGAGTAGTCTTGCTTTAGATTACTTGTTTAGAAACAATCAAACACTCTTGATCTAAAGTGTTTGTGGATTGTTTCAATCTTGAGATAAGAAACAAGTTCTTCTTATTTCAAGATCATAGATTTAGGAATACTCTTCTTAACTCATATTCCTTGGGTTTTGCTAAATTGCTTTGGGGGTTTTAGATCTTGGTGACTCAAGGGTTCTTCAAGGGGTTCTTGATCCAAATCTAGGGTTTTCATATCAAACCTCTTCTTTGGGAATCCTGTTTAGACCAAAATATCGAAAGAGGATCCGAACCTCACAAAAAACCGGTTTGTAATTGAAAAGCTTGTTTCAAAGTACTTGTTTCACTCTTCGGATCATATTGATACCAAAGACCTAAGGTTTTCCATTTGTCAAAGTTTTCCTCATGATTTCGCCCATCCTAAAGATCCAAATGGAGGAACCTCTTCTTTTGGAATCCTCTTTGGACCAAAATATCAAAAGAGGATCCGAACCACTCCAAAAACTTGTCTGTAATTGAAAAGCTTGTTTCAATGTACATGTTTCACTCTTCGGACCATATTCATACCAAAGACCTAAGGTTTCCCACTTGTCAAAATTGCCCTCATGATTTTGTCCATCCAAAAGATCCAAATCAAGGAACCTCTTCTTTGGGAATCCTGTTTGGACCAAAATATCGAAAGAGGATCCGAACCACTCCAAAAACTTGTTTGTAATTTAAAAGCTTGTTTCAATGTACTTGTTTCACTCTTTGGACCATATTGATACCAAAGACCTAAGGTTTCCCACTTGTCAAAGTTTTCCTCGTGATTTTGTCCATCCAAAAGATCCAAATGGAGGAACCTCTTCTTTGGGAATCCTGTTTGGACCAAAATATCGAAAGAGGATCCGAACCACTCGAAAAACTTGTTTGTAATTGATAAGCTAGTTTCAAAGTACTTGTTTCACTCTCTAGACCAAATTGAATCCGAAGACCTAAGGTTTCCCACTTGTCAAAGTTGTGCTCATGATTTGGTTCGTCCTAAAGATCTGAATGGGGGAACCTATTTTTTGGCAATCCTGTTTGGACACAAATTTCGAAAGAGGATCCGAACCACTACAAAAACTTGTTTGTAATTGAACAGCTTGTTTCAAAGTACTTGTTTCACTCTTCGGACCATATTGATACCAAAGACCTAAGGTTTCGCACTTGTCATAGTTATCCTCGTGATTTCGTCCATCCTAAAGATCCAAATGGAGGAACCTCTTCTTTGGGAGTCCTCTTTGGACCAAAATATCGAAAGACGATCCGAATCACTCCAAAATCCTGGTTTTAATTGAAAAGCTTGTTTCAAAGTACTTGTTTCACTCTTCGAACCATATTGATACCATCAAAGACCTAAGGTTTCAAACTTGTCAAAATTGCCCTCGTGATTTGGTCCATCCTAAAGATGCAAATGGAGGAACCTTTTCTTTGGGAATTCTCTTTGGACCAAAATATCGAAAGAGGATCCAAACCACTCCAAAAACTAGTTTGTAATTGAAAAGCTTGTATCAAAGTACTTGTTTCACTCTTCGGACCATATTCATACAAAAGACCTAAGGTTTCCCACTTGTGAAAATTGTCCTAATGATTTGGTCCATCCAAAAGTTCCAAATCAAGGAACCTCTTCTTTGGGAATCCTATTTGGACCAAAATATCGAAAGAGGATCCGAACCACAACAAAAACATGTTTGTAATTGAAAAGTTTGTTTCAAAGTATTTGTTTCACTCTTCGGATAATTTTCATAAAAAAGACCTAAGGTTTCCCATTTGTTAAAGTTTTCCTCGCGATTTTGTCCATCCTAAAGATGCAAATGGAGGAACATCTTCTTTAATCCATTCTAAAGATCCAAATAGAGGAACCTCGTCTTTTTGAATCCTGTTTGGACCAGAATATCGAAAGAGGATCCGAACCACTCCAAAAACTTGTTTGTAATTGAAAAGCTTGTTTCAAAGTACTTGTTCACTCTTCGGACCATATTGATAGCAAAGTCCTAAGGTTCCCCACTTGTCAAAGTTTTACTCGTGATTTCGTCCATCCTAAAGATCCAAATGGAGGAACCTCTTCTTTGGGAGTCCTGTTGGACCAAAATATCGAAAGGGGATCCAAACCAGTCCAAAATTTTGGTTTTAATTGAAAAGCTTATTTCAAAGTAGTTGTTTTACTCTTCGGACCATATTGATACCATCAAAGACCTAAGGTTTCCCACTTGTTAAAATTTCCCTCGTGATTTGGTCCATCCTAAAGATGCAAATGGAGGAACCTCTTTTTTGGGAATCCTCTTTGGACCAAAATATCGAAAGAGGATCCAAACCACTCCAAAAACTTGTTTGTAATTTAAAAGCTTGTTTCAAAGTACTTGTTTCACTCTTCGGACCATATTCATACAAAAGACCTAAGGTTTCCCACTTGTCAAAGTTGTGCTCATGATTTGGTCCATCCAAAAGATCCAAATGGAGGAACCTCTTCTTTTGCAATCCTGTTTGGACCAAAATATCGAAAGAGGATCCGAACCACTCCAAAAACTTGTTTGTAATTGAAAAGATTAATTGAAAGTCCATGTTTCACTCTTCGGACCATATTCATACAAAAGACCTAAGGTTTCCCACTTGTCAAAGTTTTCCTCGCGATTTTGTCCATCCTAAAGATGCAAATGGAGGAACATCTTCTTTGGTCCATCCTAAAGATCCAAATGGGGGAACCTCTTCTTTTTGAATCCTTATTGGACCAAAATATCGAAAGAGGATCCGAACCACTACAAAAGCTTGTTTGTAATTGAAAACCTTGTTTCAAAGTACTTGTTTCACTCTTCGGACCATATTGATACCAAAGACCTAAGGTTTCCCACTTGTCAAAGTTTTTCTCGTGATTTCGTCCATCCTAAAGATCCAAATCGAGGAACCTCTTCTTTTGGAGTCCTCTTTGAACCAAAATATCGAAATAGGATCCGAACCACTCCAAAATCTTGGTTTTATTTGAATAGCTTGTTTGAAAGTATTTGTTTCACTCTTCGGACCATACTGATACCACCAAAGACCTAAGGTTTCTCACTTGTCAAAATTGCCCTCGTGATTTGGTCCATCCTAAAGATGCAAATGGAGGAACCTTTTCTCCTGGGAATCCTCTTTGGACCAAAATATAGAAAGAGGATCCGAACCTTTACAAAAACTTGTTTGTAATTGAAAAGCTTGTTTCAAAGTACTTCTTTCACTCTTCGGACCATATTGATACCAAAGACTTAAGGTTTCCCACTTGTCAAAGTTTTCCTCGTGATTTCGTCCTTCCTAAAGATCCAAATGGAGGAACCTCTTCTTTTGGAGTCCTCTTTGAACCAAATTATCGAAATAGGATCCGAACCACTCCAAAATCTTGGTTCTAATTGAAAAGCTTGTTTCAAAGTACTTGTTTCACTCTCCGGACCATACTGATACCACCAAAGACCTAAGGTTTCCCACTTGTCAAAATTGCCCTCGTGATTTGGTCCATCCTAAAGATCCAAATGGAGTAACCTCTTCTTTTGGAAACCTCTTTGGACAAAAATTTTGAAAGATGATCTGAACCACTGCAAAAACAAGGTTTCAATTGAAATGCTTGTTTCAAAGTACTTGTTTCACTCTCTTGACCAAATTGAATCCGAAGACCTAAGGTTTCCCACTTGTCAAATTTGTGCTCATGATTTGGTCCATCATAAAGATCCAAATGGAGGAACCTCTTCTTTGGCAATCCTGTTTGGACCAACATATCGAAAGAGGAACCGAACCACTACAAAATCTTATTTGTAATTGAAAATTTTGTTTCAAAGTACTTGTTTCACTCTTGGGACCATATTGATATCAAAGACCTAAGGTTTCCCACTTGTCAAAGTTTTCCTCGTGATTTCGTCCTTCCTAAAGATCCAAATGGAGGAACCTCTTCTTTTGGAGTCCTTTTTGAACCAAAATATCGAAATAGGATCCGAACCACTCCAAAATCTTGGTTTTATTTGAATAGCTTGTTTGAAAGTACTTGTTTCACTCTTCGGACCATAATGATACCACCAAAGACCTAAGGTTTCCCACTTGTCAAAATTGCCCTTGTGATTTGGTCCATCCTAAAGATGCAAATGGAGGAACCTCTTCTTTGGGAATCCTCTTTGGACCAAAATATAGAAAGAGGATCCGAACCACTCCAAAAACATGTTTGTCATTATTGAAATGCATGTTTCAAAGTGTTTGTTTCACTCTTCGGACAATATTGATACAGAAGACCTAAGGTTTCCCACTTGTCAAAATTGCCCTCGTGATTTGGTCCATCCTAAAGATCCAAATGGAGGAACCTCTTCTTTTGGAAACCTCTTTGGACCAAAATTTCGAAAGATGATGTGAACAACTGCAAAAACATGGTTTAAGTTGAAATGCTTGTTTCAAAGCATTTGTTTCACTCTCTTGACCAAATTGAATCAGAAGACCTAAGGTTTCCCTCTTGTCAAAGTTGTGCTCATGATTTGGTCCATCCTAAAGATCCAAATGGAGGAACCTCTTCTTTGGCAATCCTGTTTGGACCAAAATATCTAAAGAGGATCCGAACCACTTCAAAATCTTGTTTGTAATTGAAAAGCTTGTTTCAAAGTACTTGTTTCACTCTTGGGACCATATTGATACCAAAGACCTATGGTTTCCCACTTGTCAAAGTTTTCCTAGTGATTTCGTCATTCCTAAACATCCAAATGGAGGAACCTCTTCTTTTGGAGTCCTCTTTGAACCAAAATATCGAAATTGGATCCGAACCACTGCAAAATCTTGGTTTTAATTGAAAAGCTTGTTTCAAAGTACTTGTTTCACTCTTCGGACCATACTGATACCACCAAAGACCTAAGGTTTCCCACTTGTCAAAATTGCCCTCGTGATTTTGTCCAACCTAAAGATGCAAATGGAGGAACCTCTTCTTCGGGAATCCTCTTTGGACCAAAATATAGAAAAAGGATCCGAACCACTCCAAAAACCTGTTTGTAATTATTGAAAAGCATGTTTCAATGTGCTTGTTTCACTCTTCGGACCATATTGATACAGAAGACCTAAGGTTTCCCACTTGTCAAAATTGCCCTCGTGATTTGGTCCAGCCTAAAGATCCAAATGGAGGAACCCCTTCTTTTGGAATCCTCTTTGGACCAAAATTTCGAAAGATGATCCGAACCACTGCAAAAACATGGTTTAAATTGAAATGCTTGTTTCACTCTCTAGACCAAATTAAATCCGAAGACCTAAGGTTTCCCACTTGTCAAAGTCGTGCTCATGATTTGGTCCATCCTAAAGATCCAAATGGAAGAACCTCTTCTTTGGCAATCCTGTTTGGACCAAAATATCTAAAGAGGATCCGAACCACTACAAAAAGTTGTTTGTAATTGAAAAGCTTGTTTCAAAGTACTTGATTCACTCTTCGGACCATATTGATACTAAAGACCTAAGGTTTCCCACTTGTCAGAGTTTTCCTCGTGATTTCGTCCGTCCTAAAGATCCAAATGAAGGAACCTCTTCTTTGGGAGTCCTCTTTGGACCAAAATATCGAAAGAGGATCTGAACCACTCCAAAATCTTGGTTTTAATTGAAAAGCTTGTTTCAAAGTACTTGTTTCACTCTACGGACCATATTGATACCATCAAAGACCTAAGGTTTCCAACTTGTCGAAATTGCCCTCGTGATTTGGTCCATCCTAGAGATGCAAATGGAGGAACCTCTTCTTTGGGAATCCTCTTTGGACCAAAATATCGAAAGAGGATCGGAACCACTCCAAAAACTTGTTTGTAATTGAAAAGCTTGTATCAAAGTACTTGTTTCACTCTTCGGACCATATTCATACAAAAGACATAAGGTTTCCCACTTGTCAAAGTACGCTTATGATTTGGTCCATCATAAAGATCCAGGTCGAGGAACCTCTTATTTGGCAATCCTGTTTGGACCAAAATATCGAAAGAGGATCCAAACCACAACAACAACTTGTTTGTAATTGAAAAGCTTGATTCAAAGTACTTGTTTCACTCTTCGGACCTTATTGATACCAAAGACCTAAGGTTTTCCACTTGTGAAAGTTTTCCTCGTGATTTCGTCCATCCTAAAGATCCAAATGGAGGAACCTCTTCTTTGGGAGTCCTCTTTGGACTAAAATATCGAAAGAGGATCCGAACCTCTCTAAAATCTTGGTTTTAATTGAAAAGCTTGTTTTAAAGTACTTGTTTCAAAGTACTTGTTTCACTCTTCGGACCATATTGATGGCAACAAAGACCTAAGGTTTCCCACTTGTCAAAATTGCCCTCGTGATTTGGTCCATCCTAAAGATGCAAATGAAGGAACCACTTCTTTTGGAATCCTCTTTGGACCAAAATTTAGAAAGAGGATCCGAACCACTCCAAAAACATATTTGTAATTGAAAAGCTTGTTTCAAAGTACTTGTTTCACTCTTCGGATCATATTGATACCGAAGACCTAAGGTTTCCCACTTGTCAAAATTGCCCTCGTGATTTGGTCCATCCTAAAGATCCAAATGAAGGAACCTCTTCTTTTGGAATCCTCTTTGGACCAAAATATCGAAAGATGATCCGAACCACTCCAAAAACATGGTTTAAATTGAAATGCTTGTTTCAAAGTACTTGTTTCACTCTCTAGACCAAATTGAATCCGAAGACCTAAGGTTTCCCACTTGTCAAACTTGTGCTCATGATTTGGTCCATCCTAAAGATCCAAATGGGGGAACCTCTTCTTTGGGAATCCTGTTTGGACCAAAATATCGAAAGAGGATCCGAACCACTCCAAAAACTTGTTCGTAATTGAAAAGCTTGTTTCAAAGTAGTTGTTGTACTCTTCGAACCATATTCATACAAAAGACCTATGGTTTCCTACTTGTCAAAGTTGTGCTCATGATTTGGCCCATCCTAAAGATCCAAATGGAGGAATCTCTTGTTTGGGAATCCTGTTTGAACCAAACTATCGAAAGAGGATCCGAACCACTCCAAAAACTTGTTTGTAATTGAAAAGCTTGTTTCAAAGTACTTGATTCACTCTTCGGACCATATTCATACAAAAGACCTAAGCTTTTCTACTTGACAAAGTTTTCCTCGCGATTTTGTCCATCCTAATGATGCAAATGGAGGAACATCATCTTTGGGAATCCTTTTTGTACCAAAATTTCGAAAGAGGATCCGAACCACTCCGAAAACTTGTTTGTAATTGAAAAGCTTGTTTCAAAGTAATTGTTTCACTCTTCGGACACCAACGACCTAAGGTTTCCCACTTGTCAAAGTTTTCGTCATGATTTGGTCCATCCTAAATATCCAAATGGAGGAACCTCTTCTTTTGGAATCCTTTTTGGACCAAAATATCGAAAGAGGATCCAAACAACCCAAAAAACTTGTTTGTAATTGAAAAGCTTGTTTCAAAGTACATGTTTCACTCTTCAGACCATATTAACACTGATATGAATCATGGAGCACAAGACAAGATAGACATGCTTAGGATGGTTCAAGGGCCAATGACAAGATCCAAGACCAAGAAATTGCAACAAGCTTTGAATATCCATTGTCAAGCATACATGAGCAAACTCAAGGAGACTTTTGAAGATTGGAACATTGAGGGTAAGGAAGAAGACTTAAAGCACTTCAACTTGTGGCATGTGCAATTGGAAGAAGAATTTGGACAAGTTGTGCAATCAGATTCAAAGAATGAAGCTTAGAGAGAAAGTTTCAAACTTTCCATATTTGACAACTTTCCTTATTTGTGTCTTTTATTTATTTTTATGCATTTAGGGATTTTGTATAATGTTTTCCATGGCCAAAGGACATGTTTTAGGCCTTTTATATTCAGTTTATATGTTTGGAAAGGATTAGGAAAGATATTATTCTCTTGAAAAGATTTTCCACAAAATCTGCCAATTTCACATAAGGCAAGTTTTGGGTAGTTTTTGAGCTCCTTGTAATCCGAATTTCCTAGCTTATTTTTAGGGTTTCTTTGCCTGTTTAAAGGCCTCATTTGTAACCCTAAAGACTCAGAATTCATATGATAATAATATTGCTGATATGAATCATGGAGCCTTAATGTTGATCTTTTCCAAGCTTGCATTTGTTGTTCTCCAAGTTCACGATTACATCAATAAATAGAAGTCAAGTTCAAGCCTAGTTCATTAAATGCAAGTCAAGTTCAAGCCTAGTTCATTAAATGCAAGCCAAGTTGAAACTCAAGTTCATTTAATGCAACCGCAGCTCATTTAATGGAATTCAAGCTTTTTCAATGCAACTCAGCTTTCATCATAATTACAAGACACTTACTTAGACAGAACTTTGGTGTATTAAATATTCTAGCATTCAGAGTGATGATAAGTTACAAAATATGGTAGGTTACAACTTTTGGAAAGCCATGTAGGTTACACTTTTATTTTCACTATCAATTGTCATTATTTGTGTAAGTTACATGTCTAGGACTTTAATGGCTTGTATATTTCGTTTTTTTGATGGTCTTTTAAAGGCTATATAATGCCTTTCTTTCCATTGTAATAATAAGATTATTGATGGAAGTAAAAATCCAAAGTCTCATTGAGAGCTGTTTCTTTGAATTGTTGTGAGTTGTTCAACTTTTCATCTTGTCATTCCTTGTGTTTAGGGTGGCTGTAGAATCGAGCCATTAGGATTGATCATTCTAATTTGGTGGATTGATTCGAATCTAAAACAAGAAATCCAATTCTTGTCTTTAGATCATTGATCATAAGGATAATCATTTTCTAACCTTTTTCCTTGGGTTGTTTCAAATGGCATATGTGGGTTCTTTGGTTGTGATCTTTTTGGGTCCTTAGTTAAGTTTAAGGGTTCTTAAAGCATTTCGAAAGGGTTTTCGTATCAATTGCTTTTTGCTTTGCTAAAATTGCTTAGTTTTGTAGCCTTGTTCTTAGGTTGCATGTTTTAGGAACATTCAAGCAAACCTTGATCTAGTTTGTTTGTGAATGGTTTCAATCTTGAAATAAGAACAAGTTCTCTTATTTCAAGGTCTTTGATCATTGGAATAATCTTCTTTTCTTGTTTTTCCAAGGGTTTTACCTTATTGTTCATTGGGGTTTTAGGATTTGCATCTAAGGGGTTCTTTGTCTTTCAAAGGGTTTCTATTTCAATTTTCTAGGTTTCATATCATTTGGTATCAGAGCTTAGGCTCAAGGGAAGATTTCTATCTTACTTGCTTTCTTTTTATTTCAATTTTATTCTTGTTTTGTTCTTAGTTCATCTAAAAACCAGAAAACACATTAAAAAAAAAACTGTTCCAGAATTTCCTTATTTGTTTTTGCCTACTGTTTTAATTTTTTTCATATAATTCCCGTTCGATTCTCAAAAAATCACCAACTACAAAAGTCTTTATTTTTCTATCTAGTTTATTTGTTATTCAGAAAAGTTTGTCAAAAAAAAGTGGAAGATTGAGAAAAAAATAGATCTTCGCAGACTGCCGGATTGTGGAGAAAATTGTTATAAAAAAAGCGTTCTTGCTATTTGCTTGAGTTTCTGGAAAAAAGTGTTTAGTGTTCATATTGTTCTTGAATAATTCATCTTAAACTCATTTATGCATCTTGAATCCGAAATTATCAATTTGAATGAGCCAAAATTTTTTTGTTTCCTAAAGAGCTAGAACTTACCATAAATAGCCAAAACAGTTTTAGGAAAGTTTCAAATCTGTCCCATATTTGATTGTTTGCTTCTCTTGCTTTAGGAAAGTCATTTTTTCTGATTCAAAACACTTTAGGAAAGTTTAATTTCGAATTTTTCTCTTTTAGGAAAGTTTATTCTTGCATATTTTCTTTATTATTCTTTTCTTGTTATTAAAATACACCATAGTTTCAAAATCTGTCCTATTTTTCTTAACCAACCAAATTGCTTGTTCTTTTTTCTTTATTGTTACTTTTTATAAACTTTATTAGTATCTTTATTGTTTGATAGTTACTAAAGTGTGCTAAGAGTTCAAGGCTACATTTAGGCCCTAAAATCCATTTTGAGTGCAAACACGAGTGAGTTAACATCTTTGAGTGTAAACACTTAGGGAGTGAATTGAAAGGTCCTATTTTTACATTACTAACTTGTTTCTCTTGCAGCAATGACTAATGAAGGGGATTGTTCTAATATGAAGGAGGAGATTAAGAAAACTGAAACAATGGAGGGATACATCTTAAAAATACAAAGAGATGTTGATAGGAAGATGGAGGCTCAAACAAGGGAGATTGTCAACCTAAGTGCTCAAATACAAGCTTTGCTGATATGAATCATGGAACGTCACAAATAGCTCAAGGACTAATCACAAGATCAAATATCAAGAGAAGCATTGAACATCCATTTACAAGCCTACATTAGCAAAGTCAAGACAAGCTTTGAAGATCCGAGCATGGAGGCTAACAAAGAAGACTTGATGCACATTAATCAATGGAAAATGCATTTGGAAGAAGAGAATTGAAGACTTGTTCAATCAGAAATGAAGAGAAGAGCAAATTAGGAAAGTTGCATCACTTTTGCAAACTTTCCTTATTTGGACCACTTTCCATATTTGTTCCCTAACTTGCCATATATGATGTCCACGAATTTACAATGTATTTGGACATGTTTTAGGCCTTTATTTATCAGTTTTAATGCTTAGAATAGTTTAAGAATGATATAATATCTTCTAGGGCAAAACTTTCCTAAAATGCACCAAATGCACTTAAGGAAAGATTTGGCAGATTTTGTGCCTCCTTGTAATCCGAATTTCCATGTTGTTTTTAGGGTTTCTTTGGCTATTTAAAGCCTCATTTGTAACCCTAAATATGAAGAATTAATATGATAGAAAATAGCTTTGTTTTACTTATTGCTTGGTTGATTTTACCTTGCATTTTGTAGCCTTGTTCTAGGTTGCATGTTTTAGAAACATTCAAGCATAACTTGATCTATTGTGTTTGTGGATTGTTTCGATCTTGAAATAAGAACAAGTTCTCTTATTTCAAGGTATTAGATCATTGGAATAATCTTCTTCTTCTTTGTTTCCAAGGGTTTTACCTTATTGTTCATTGGGGTTTTAGGATTTGCATCTAGGGGTTCTTTGTGTTTCAAAGGGTTTCTATTTCAATTCTAGGGTTTCATATCATTTGCTCTTAAACCAACCTAGAGCAAATCAAAATGTGGCTCCAAATGAGGCTAGGGAGCAACAAATTGTGCAAGGGGCTGAGGCACATAATGAACAACAAGGGTGGGATCCTTATGCTTTTGATGAAGATCCTAGAAATCAAATGAGAGCACATAATGGAGGGGGTAGAGGAAGAGGCCGAGGGTTCCAAGTTCAAAGACCAAACAGAGAGTTTCCTCTTGCAAGAGATGATGACTTAGAGGGAATCAAGTTCAAAATTCCACCATTCCAAGGCAAGACTGATCCAGAAGAGTACTTGCAATGGGAGGCACAAACTGAGCACATATTTGATTGCAACAACTTCAGTGAGCAAAGGTGATATGAAACCCTAGAAAATTGAAATAGAAACCCTTTGATATACAAAGAACCCCTAGATGCAATTCCTAAAACCCCAATGAACAATAAGGTAAAACCCTTGGAAACAAAGAAGAAGAAGATTATTCCAATGATCTAATACCTTGAAATAATATAACTTGTTCTTATTTCAAGATTGAAACAATCCACAAACACAATAGATCAAGTTATGCTTGAATGTTTCTAAAACATGCAACCTAGAACAAGGCTACAAAATGCAAGGTAAAATCAACCAAGCAATAAGCAAAATAAAGCTATTTTCTATCATATTAATTCTTCTTATTTATGGTTACAAATGAGCCTTTAAATAGGCAAAGAAACCCTAAAAATAACAAGGAATTTCGGATTACAAGGAGGCACAAAATCTGCCAAATCTTTCCTTAAGTGCATTTGGTGCATTTTAGGAAAGTTTTGCCCTAGAAGATATTATATCATTCCTAAACTATTCTAAGCATTAAAACTGATAAATAAAGGCCTAAAACATGTCCATATACATTGTAAATTCGTGGACATCATATATGGCAAGTTCGGGAACAAATATGGAAAGTGGTCCAAATAAGGAAAGTTTGCAAAAGTGATGCAACTTTCCTAATTTGCTCTTCTCTTCATTTCTGATTGAACAAGTCTTCAATACTCTTCTTCAACATGTATTTTCAATAGATTAAAGTTCATCAAGTCCTCTTCCATAGCCTCCATGCTCAGATCTTCAAAGCTTGTCTTGACTTTTCTCATGTAGGCTTGTAATGGATGTTTTATGCTTGTCTTGAACTTTGATCTTGAGATTGATCCTTGAGATATTTGTGACGTTCCATGATGCATATCAAAAGGAAGGTACTTTTAGCAATTACTGAATTTACTAATTATGCTTCTGTTTGGTGGATTCAGTAATAAGCTAAACTTAGAAGGGAGAGACAACCTCAAATAGAGACATGGGCTGAGCTTAAGGGCATGATGAGGAAGAGGTTCATTCCAACAACTTATGAAAGAGATATAGTGTTCAAGTTGCAAAGGTTTGATCAAGGCTCAAAAAGTGTAGAAGACTATTACAAGGAGCTTGATATCTTGATGACAAGGGCTGGAATTGAGGAGACTGAATTAGCTACCATGGGAAGGTTTATGGGGGGCTTGAATAGAGAATTTAGGCACAAAGTTGATGCTCACTCTTGCTATGACATGGAGGAAATGTTACACCTTGCAATTAAATTTGAGTCACATATGCAAGAAGATTCTAAGTCAAGGTATTATTCTAAACCCTATCCATCCAAACCTACTTCATCTAAACCCACTTCTAGCCAACCTTGGGGAAAAGACACCAAAAACACATATTCTGGCCAAGGGGACCAATTTCCAAAAGACAAACCTATTTTTGATAAAAAGAGGGAGGGTGAGAGTTATTTCAAGGGTAAGGGTAAAATAGAAGAAGCTAGGACTGGGGACATCAAATATTGGAAGTGTCAAGGGTTAGGGCATGTCATGAAAGATTGTCCAAACAAAAGAACCATGTTTATTGAGAATGGGGAATACTTATACGGGGATGATGAGAGTGAACATGTAAATATGGAGTTTGAGGAGGAAAGTTGATATGAAAACCCTTGGAAACTTACCAAGAACCCTTCAAAGAAGAACCCTAGATGAAGAAACAAGAACCCACAAAATCAGTAGTAAAAACTCAAAGGAAAGAGTTAAGGAATTAAGCTACCTTTCTGATCTATGATCTTGAAACAAGAATGACTTCTTACCCCAAGATTCGAACACTCCAAAAACAATATGATCAGAATTGTTTTAATGCTCTAAAACATGCAATCCTAAGCAAGAATTACAAAAGATGAAGAAGAGAATGGTCTTCTAAGCCAAATCATGCAAATAAGCAAGTTTTCTTGAATAATCATAATCTGTCTTTATTAATGAAT
Organism: Gynostemma pentaphyllum; assembly: GCA_028015215.1. NCBI lineage: Eukaryota > Viridiplantae > Streptophyta > Magnoliopsida > Cucurbitales > Cucurbitaceae > Gynostemma > Gynostemma pentaphyllum. The sequence goes on along the minus strand of CM051355.1, from coordinate 41,068,084 downwards.
AAGGATGCCTTTAAATAGGCAAAAAGTTAAGTCTCCTACTTCTAATATGACACTAAATTCGAAAATATGAGATAAAAAGCTGATAAGGATGATCTCATCATGACATCACCATGATGAGTCATCAAAAAAATTAAACCTACTCTAGGAAATTTAAATTGCATATCTAATGATATGAATTATGTAGCCATGCATTTAAGGAATTCAAGCTTAAAGAGTACATGCATTGATGACAACTCAAGTTGCATTAAATGCACTCAAGACGTATTTATGACAACTCAAGCTTGAAGTGTAGTAGCATTCATGACAACTCTAGATGCATTTATGACAACCCAAGCTTCATTCAAGGCAACTTAAAGCTTCATTCAAGATAACTTCAATACACTTCAATACAAGCATTAATGGCATTTAAAAGCTACTTTTAAGCATCATGTATCAGTTTCAATTGTTTTAGATGCATTGTAAGTTACAAAGTAATAGTGGCAGATTGTAACTCATGTTTTAGCTTTAATTTCGGGGGTTACAAGCTAGGGACATCATGGGGCTGTTATGGGAGAATTATGAACGAAATTTACATGTCTTTTATGCCTATAAATAGGCTTTGTTTTAGCTATTGTAAATCAGATTTGAATGATGAATGAAATGTAGCATTTTTATGCACATTGAGAGCCTTGCGCCTCACCCTTTGTAATCTTGTTTTAGATTACATGTTTAGAAACATTCAAGAGGGGAGTGATCAACCAACTTGTGGAGTGTTTCGAGTCATGAGATGATGGAACGTAAAAGTTTGTCCGTTTCATGATTTTTAGATCACATAGGGCAATCTGTTTCTAGCCTTTCCTTGTGGTTGAAATCGAATAGTTAGGGAGGGTTTGAATTCATGCTTCAAGGGTTCATGCTAAGTATAATAGCATAGGGTGTTTGAACTTGCAATTCGGGTTTGCCTTATCATTTGGTTTCAGAGCATTGGTTGCGATTTTGTGGCCGATCTTTAGAACAGGTTTTATCCAATCTATCCTTTTCTATTCTTGTTGTTTTCAATTCTGTCATATCTTTTCGTTTTTGTCCAAGCATGAATTTGTCTTCATCTTTTCGTTCTGATCTTGTTTCTATCTTAAAGATCACATTCTGATCTTGAAAAAAAAAAAAAAAAAAAAAAGCTTTGCATTCAAGAGCACCAGTTTGTTCATATTGCGTTCTTCTTGTAAATTCTTGAGGTTTTCTGACTTTGATCCTTGAAATTCGTGTACATCTGATTTGAATGTGTTATTGTATCAGTTATAAGTCATAAACCATCAGTTACACATTCATTTCCACGAATTTGAAGTCCAAAAAAACGGCTGAATTAAAAGTTTGTCAAAACTGCCCATTTTTGTAACTGCCGCATTTAATGCTTCTGTTTACTGTCCAAACCGTGTCATAAATTCCGAATTTGGTTATTTGTCCTGAATATAAATGTTTCATCTGAAGGTTATCTTTCAATGTTCAAAAGGTCACTTTGTCCAATTCGTAACGGAAGTCATTCAATTCGGGGATTTTTGTTCTGTGCGCAGGATTATCCAAAATTCCAGCACTTTGGTTTATGCACTTAAGTGTTATCAATTATGATCAAATTTTTGAAATTGGTCTTTTGTAAGCTCTTCATTACTGTTATATTTACATATATATGAGCTGGTTCTTAAAAAGTCTTAGCCAATCTTCAATAATTTTGAGTGCAAACACGAGTGGAACAAAAAGAGTTGTAAAAAGCGAGGGAGTGCTTGTAAGGTCCATTTTTTTCTCTCTAACTTTCTTTTGCAGCCACACTTTTTGATTCGAGGACGAATCATTTTGAAGAAGTGGGGGAATGATATGAATTATGTAGCCATGCATTTAAGGAATTCAAGCTTAAAGAGTACATGCATTGATGACAACTCAAGTTGCATTAAATGCACTCAAGACGTATTTATGACAACTCAAGCTTGAAGTGTAGTAGCATTCATGACAACTCTAGATGCATTTATGACAACCCAAGCTTCATTCAAGGCAACTTAAAGCTTCATTCAAGATAACTTCAATACACTTCAATACAAGCATTAATGGCATTTAAAAGCTACTTTTAAGCATCATGTATCAGTTTCAATTGTTTTAGATGCATTGTAAGTTACAAAGTAATAGTGGCAGATTGTAACTCATGTTTTAGCTTTAATTTCGGGGGTTACAAGCTAGGGACATCATGGGGCTGTTATGGGAGAATTATGAACGAAATTTACATGTCTTTTATGCCTATAAATAGGCTTTGTTTTAGCTATTGTAAATCAGATTTGAATGATGAATGAAATGTAGCATTTTTATGCACATTGAGAGCCTTGCACCTCACCCTTTGTAATCTTGTTTTAGATTACATGTTTAGAAACATTCAAGAGGGGAGTGATCAACCAACTTGTGGAGTGTTTCGAGTCATGAGATGATGGAACGTAAAAGTTTGTCCGTTTCATGATTTTTAGATCACATAGGGCAATCTGTTTCTAGCCTTTCCTTGTGGTTGAAATCGAATAGTTAGGGAGGGTTTGAATTCATGCTTCAAGGGTTCATGCTAAGTATAATAGCATAGGGTGTTTGAACTTGACATTTGAGTTTGCCTTATCATCTAATAAACCTACACTACTTGGATCTTCCATTTCTTTACATCATCTTAAAGTTCTCAACTTAAAGTATCTAGAAATGGAAAGTGTGACATGGCCTAAAATTTAGGGATCCATTTCCTAAATTTTAGGGTTTTTCCTAGATTTTAGGAAAAGTCTTCAAATTGACAATTTTGAGCTTGTGAATCTTTTTGTAGTTGAATTGTCCACAAATTGTATGTTAAACCCTTCATTTCTAGGATTTCCTCTTTGGTTTCCTTCAAATATGTTTGGACATGTTGAATCAAAGCTAGCTTCAATTTCTTATTCTTTGATCTTGTTATTGGCCCAATTGGCAGATTGAGCTCCCCTTGATCATTTGCAACATTAGCTCCATCTTCTAGCTTTCCATGAGTAAGTGAAGTGTTACGATTCGTATCATCCCCTCCCTGTTGAAAAGGATTCGTCCTCGAATCTAATTCATCACCTACATCAAAAGGAGTCAAATCAGCCACATTAAAAGTTGCACTAACCGAATACTCACCTGGCAAGTCAATTTTGTATGCATTGTCATTGATTCTCTCAAGAACTTGAAATGGCCCATCGCCTCTTGCATCAAGCTTGTTTTTCCTCTGATTTGGAAACCTTTCTTTCCTCATATGTACCCAAACCCAATCTCCGGGTTCGAAAATAACTCTAGTTCTTCCCTTATTCACCCTAGAAGCAATTTTGGAGTTTTGCTTCTCAATTCTTTCTTTGACCTCTTTATGCAGCTTATGCATCATGTCGACTTTAGAACTTGCATCAAAACTCACAATATTGTTAGGAGGCATAGGTAATAAATCAAGAGTAGTAGTTGGATTAAAACCATAAACAAGTTCAAAAGGAGTGCATCTAGTAGTGCTATGGACAGCCCTATTGTATGCAAATTCAATTAATGGTAAACAATTCTCCCATGTTTTATGATTTTTATCAATGATTGTTCTAAGCATAGTGACCATTGTTCTATTCACCACCTCGGTTTGTCCATCAGTTTGGGGATGACATGTAGTAGAGTAAAGAAGTTTGGTACCCAATTTCCCCCCATAAAACTCTCCAAAAGTGACTTAAGAATTTTACATCTCTATCACTCACAATGCTTTTTGGAATGCCATGCAATCTAACTACTTCTTTAAAGAACAAATCTGCTATATGCTTAGCATCATCCGTTTTGTGACATGCAATGAAATGTGCCATTTTGCTAAACCTATCAACTACAACAAGGATGCTATCTCTTCCCCTCTTAGTCCTAGGCAATCCTAATACAAAATCCATGGATATATCTAACCAAGGTGCCATTGGAACCGGTAAAGGAGTATATAATCCATTGGGTTGAAGCCTAGACTTGGCTGCCTTACATGCTATGCAATGTGCACACACTTTAATAACATCATGTTTCATTTTAGGCCAATAAAAGTGTTCATGCAACATGTCATATGTCTTAGCTACCCCAAAATGTCCCATTAAGCCTCCCCCATGTGCTTCCCTAGCTAATGAGTCTCTAATGGAACATGAAGGAATGCACAATTTACCCTTTCTAAAGAGATATCCATCATAGAATATGTAATCTTCTAAAACAGCCCCTTGTTCACAAGAATTGTAAATTTTCCCAAAAGTGTCATCAAGGTGATAAAGTGACTTGATATGCTCAAAACCTAAAAATCTAGCTTGCAAAGAGTTAAAGAGAGCGTACCTTCTTGAAAGTGCATCAGCCACGATATTGTCTTTACCTTTTTTGTACTTGATGACATATGGGAATGTTTCTATGAATTCCACCCACTTTGCATGTCTTTTGTTGAGTTTGTCTTGCCCTTTGAGGTGTTGTAAGCTCTCATGATCGGTGTGAATGACAAACTCTTTCGGCCAAAGGTAGTGTTGCCAAGTTTGTAGAGCTCTTACCAAGGCATATAACTCCTTGTCATAAGTTGAGTAGTTCAAGGCTGCCCCACTCAACTTCTCACTAAAGAACATACAAGGTTTTCCACTTTGCATTAAAACAGCCCCAATTCCTATTCCACTTGCATCACACTCAATTTCAAATGTTAGTTCAAAGTTAGGTAAAGCAAGTAAAGGTGCATTGCATAATTTATCCTTTAAAGTTTGAAAAGCATTCTCTTGGGCTATTCCCCATGCAAAGGGCACATTCTTTTTCACTAGTTCATTCAAGGGTGAAGCAATGGTACTAAAGTCCCTAATGAACCTTCTATAAAACCCAGCAAGGCCGTGGAAGCTCCTAATCTCGCTTACATTTGTTGGTGTTGGCCATTCCCTAATTGCATTTATCTTTTCATCATCTACTTCCACTCCCTCATTTGACACTATGAATCCTAGGAACTTGACTCTTTTCATGCAAAAAGAACACTTTTTAAGATTAGCATATAACTTTTCTTTCCTAAGTGTTTCTAAGACAAGCCCGACATGTGTGACATGTTCATTCAAAGATTTTGAGTAGACTAGAATATCATCAAAATACACAACAACAAACTTGCCTAAATAAGCCCTAAGTACATGGTTCATAAGCCTCATAAAAGTGCTAGGTGCATTAGTGAGTCCAAAAGGCATTACTAACCATTCATATAAGCCAAATTTAGTTTTAAATGCTGTTTTCCATTCATCTCCTATTTCCATGCGAATTTGGTGATATCCTGATTTTAGATCAATTTTTGTAAATAGATTACAACCATTAAGTTCATCAAGCATATCATCTAACCTAGGGATAGGATGTCTATACTTAATAGTGATCTTGTTTATTGCCCTACAATCGACACACATCCTCCATGTACCATCCTTTTTAGGGACAAGCAAAACCGGAACCGAGCAAGGACTTAAGCTTTCTCTAACATACCCTTTTGCAAGCAATTCATTTACCTGATCTTGAATCTCTTTTGCCTCAATAGGATTGGTCCTATAGGCTGGTCTATTTGGAAGGGAAGCCCCTGGTATGAAGTCTATCTTATGCTCTATCCCTCGGATTGGAGGCAATTCATTAGGAATTTCATCCGGAAACACATCCTTGAATGCCTGCAATAAGTCAAGAAAAACACTTGGCAAAGAGATGTTAAGTTCGTTAGTGAGTAAGCAAGGTCCTTTGCATAAAAGCATAAGGACGTTTTTGTTAGTAAATAAAGCTCTCTTGACCTCACTAGCTTTTGAATACAAGCTAACACTCTTTTTTCTCTCATCCTCTCTTTTTTCACTCAACTCTCTTTCTTTTGCCTCACTTTTTTTCTTTTCACTCTTTTCACTCTTTTCCTTTTCTTTTTCTTTTCTCTCCTTTTCTTTTGCCTCACTTTCTTTTCTTCTTTTTTCAAGTTTACATTGATCATTGTATACTTCCGTAGAAGATAAAGGTACAAGTGTAATCTTCCTCCCATCTTTGGTAAATGTGTATCTATTTAGGTAGCCATCATATATAACTCTCCTATCAAACATCCAAGGTCTACCTAATAGTATATCTCCGGCATGCATGGGTATCACATCACATTCAACATCATCTTTGTAGTTTCCAAGAGTAAAAGAAATAAGTACCTTCTTATGCACCTTAAGCTCTCCACAATTGCTTAGCCATTGTAAATTGTATGGTTGAGGGTGAGGTTTAGTGATCAGCCCTAATCTTTGCACTAAGAGAGAACTAACAACATTTGTGCAACTACCATTATCAATAACCATACTACATCCCAATCCTTGAATAATACACCTAGTGTGGAATAAGTTCTCTCTTTGATCATCCATACTCTCGCGAACTTGTGCTTTTAGTAGTCTTCTAGTAACCAAGGTAATCTTGTTACCATCCTCAATACTACCATCACTTTCTTCCTCAAGGTCCATGTCTTCCTCCTCCGAATTACTCTCTTCCCCATCTGTAACTAACTCCCCATTCATCATTATCATAGCCCTTTTATTTGGACAATCTTTGCTAATATGACCCACTCCTTGACATTTCCAACACTTTAGGTCTCTACTTCTCTCCTTAGCTTCCTCAATTTTACCTTTCCCCGTAAAAGAACTCTCTGCCCTATCCTTGGCCGTGACCACCTTTTCTTTGCTTTTGTAATCTTCCTTACTCTCCTTTCTCCAAGAATTGTTAAAAGAAGATTTAGATGAAGAAGAAGGTTTTGTAAAAGGTTTTGGAGAATACCTTGCTGACCTAGCTTCTTGGATTTGCCTTTCTATTTTAATGGCATTATGCAACAACTCGTCCATATCAAAGTATTGGTACATGTCTACTTGATTAGCTATGTTCTTTTGCAATCCTCCCACAAATCTTGCCATTGTTTTTTCTGGATGTTCCTCCGTGTTTGATCTAGTCATAAGCATGTCCATCTCTTTGTAGTAATCCTCCACACTTTTGCTTCCTTGTTGCAATTTTTGCAATCTTTGTTCCACCTCTCTATGGAAGTATGGTGGGATAAATCGTTTTCTCATGATGGCCTTTAGCTCTCGCCATGTAGTAATTTGCTCTTCGCGGCCCTCCTTCTACTAATTTTCAACTGAGACCACCAAATAGAAGCATAGTTAGTAAATTCAGAAACGGCTAAAAATACCTTTTTCTCTTCACTATGTCTTTCACAATCAAAAACATTTTCTATATGATTCTCCCATTGTATGTATGCTTCAGGATCTGACTTTCCTTCGAATGGTGGAATTTTGTGTTTGATTCCACTAGTTTGTCTCTCCTCCAATCTTTCATGTCTATAAGCCCTTCTAGGAAAAGCCATCTCTCTTCCTCTTCCTCTTCCCCTACCTTGTTGAACCCTAGGAATCTCCTCTTCATCTTCATAGCCTTCATCCTCAAGATATTGCTGAATGTCCTCGTCCCTAGCCCGTTGAGCCCTCAAATTTCCTCGGATTTGTTGCTCTCGGAGAACATTTTGCAACAAGTTTTGTTCAACTCTTGATATGAATCATGGAACGTCACAAAAAGCCCAAGGACAAATCACAACATTAAAGTTCAAGAGAAGCATTGACATCCATTTACAGGCCTACATTAGCAAAGTCAAGACAAGCGTCGAAGATCCGATCATGGAGGCTATGGAAGAGGACGTGATGAACTTCAATCTATGGCAAATACATTTGGAGGAAGAGTATTGAAGACTTGTTCAATCGGAATTGAAGAGAAGAGCTAATTAGGAAAGTTGCATCATTTTTGCAAACTTTCCTTATTTGGACCACTTTCCATATTTGTTCCCAAAGTTTCCATATTTGTTCCAAAAATGGTTCCAACGAATTTATGATGTATTTAGACATGTTTTAGGTCTTTTATATTCATTTTATATGTTTGGAAAGGATTAGGAAAGATATTATTCTCTAGAAAAGATTTTCCACAAAATCTGCCAATTTCACATAAGGCAAGTTTTGGGCAGATTTTGTGCTCCTTGTAATCCGAATTTCCTAGCTTATTTTTAGGGTTTATTTAACTATTTAAAGGCCTCATTTGTAACCCTAAAGACCAAGAATTCATATGATAATAATATTGCTTTTTGCTTAGCTGAAATTGCTTAGTTTTGTAGCCTTGTTCTAGGTTGCATGTTTTAGAAACATTCAAGCATAATTTGATCTAGTATGTTTGTGAATTGTTTCGATCTTGAAATAAGAACAAGTTCTCTTATTTCAAGATATTAGATCATTGGAATAATCTTCTTCTTCTTGTATTCCATGGGTTTTACCTTATTGTTCATCGGGGTTTTAGGATTTGCATCTAGGGGTTCTTTGTGCTTTCAAAGGGTTTCTATTTCAATTTCCTAGGGTTTCATATCATTTGGTATCAGAGCTTAGGCTCAAGGGAAGATTTCTATCTTACTTGCTTTCTTGTTGTTTTAATTTTTATTGTCTTGTTCTTCGTTCATCGAAAATTCCAGAAAAAAAAACAAAAAAAAAATATAGTTCCAGAATTTCCTTATTTAACCTTCTGTTTTAATTTTTTTCATATAGTTCCCGTTCGATTCTTAGAAAATCACCAACTACAAAAGTCTTTATTTTTTTGTCTAGTTTATTTGTTATTCAGAAAAGTTTGTCAAAAAAAAAGTGGAAGATTGAGAAAAAAAAAATAGATCTTCGCAGACTGTCGGATTGTGCAGAAAATTGTTACAAAAAAAAAAAAAGTGTTCTTGCTTGATTTGTTGAAGTTTCTGGAAAAAGTGGTTTGTGTTCATATTGTTCTTGAAAAATTCATCTTAAACTCATCATTTATGCATCTTGAATCCGAAATTATCAAGTTGAATGAGCCAAAGTTGTTTGTTTCCTAAAAAGCTAGAACTTACCATAAATAACAAAAACTGTTTTAGGAAAGTTTCAAATCTGTCCCATATTCAAATTTATGCATATCTTGCTTAAGGAAAGTCATATTTTCTGATCCAAATTGCTTTAGGGAAGTCTAATTTCGAATTTTTCTCTTTTAGGAAAGTTTATTCTTGCTTATTTTCTTTCTTATTCTTTCCTTGTCACTACAATAAACCATTTGCATAAATCTGTCTTATTTTATTCTTACCAACCAAATTGCTTGTTTCTTATTTCTTTATTGTTACTTTTTACAAATTTCATTAGTATCTTTGTTGCTTGATAGTTGCTAAAGTGTGCTAATAGTTCAAGGTTACATTTAGGCCTTTAGAATCTGTTTTGAGTGCAAACACGAGAGAACGAACATCATCGAGTGTAAACACTTAGGGAGTGATTGAAAGGTCCTATTTTTATTACTAACCTTTTTATTTGCAGCAATGTATCATGAAAAGATTGGTGAAAGGAGGTTTAGTAAATTTTGGGAGGTAGAACATCCTAGGAGTGAACATAAAGACATTTATGATGAGAGGATGGAGGATCAAAGCTTAGGAGGACATAAGCTCAAGTTATATACTTTCAATGGGAGTTTGGATCAAGAGGAGTACTTGCAATGGGAGACAGAAACCGAGCACTTCTTTGATTACAACAATTATAGTGAGGAAAGAAAGGTAATGCTTGCTATTTCCAATTTCACTAATAATGCTCATGTTTGGTGGTCTCAATTGAAAGTGAAACTAAGGAGGGAGAGGAAACAACAAGTAGAAACTTGGTATGATCTTAAGTGCCATATGAGAAAGAGATTCGTGTCAAGACAACATCAAGACCATCTTGTGCAAAACTTGGATAACCTAATACAAAGTTGCAAAAGTGTGGATGATTACTATAAGGAGATGGAGTTTCTCAAGGCTAGGGCTAATGTTGAGGAAGATGAGAAGTCTGCTATTGTTAGGTTTTTAAATGGATTGAATAGAGATATTGCTTACCAAATGGAGTTAACACAATTTGAGGAGTTAGGAGAGTTGGTGCACATTGCCATCAAGGTGGAAAGAAGACTCCAAAGAGGGGCTGCAAAAAGGTATGTCACTAAACAATATTCCAATCCAATTTCTTCTTATCAAATGGGTGAAAATGGTACATTAATGGATAAGAATGGGGCTGCCTATGGCTTGGTAGAGGAAAATGCAAATTTGATTTTAGAGAAGGTCAAGATGATTGAAAGTGAACTTTTGAAATCGAAGGAAGTTTTCAATGCTAGCATGGAGGAGATAAAAGATGATATTCGTGCTAATGTTTGTGTGAAGGAAACTTATGATGCATGTGAGCTACAAAAGTGTTCTATAATTGAAATGAATGAAAATTGTGAAAAAGAGAGTGAGCAAAAAGAAAGAGAGATGAGTGATAAAAAAGAAATGAGTGAGCGAAAAGAAATGAGTGATTCAAAAGAAAGAGAGATGAGTTCAAAAGAAAGAGAGATTGAAAAGCAAGAAAGTGAAATTGAAAAGAAAGAGAGTTGTGAGTATAAAAAGAATGAGAGCAATGGTGAGGAAAATGTGAGTTTTGTAGCAAGTGAGGCTCGGAACGCTTTGATTTCAAACAAAACCCACTTTGTACTTTTGTGCAAAGATTCTTTCTTTCTAACTTATGAACTTAACCTTGGCTTTTCTAGTGTTTTAGCTAATGTTTTGCAGAATTACATTGATCAATTTTCAATTGGAATGGAGCACAAAGTAGATGCATTTCAAGGGGCTGGAATACTTAAGGCACCACCATACTTCATGGAAAAAGATGTTGCCAACGGGATCCAAGGCCAGAAAAGGAAGTTTCTTACTTTTAATCCTATTGCATCGGTTTGTTTAAATGATTATTTCTTGTTTTCCAATTCTGATTTTAAGAATAGAAATCATCCAAACCAATTATATTTTTATGATAAACATGCATTCTTTTCTAGCAAAATTCTTTTGGATGATCTTTACTTGTTTGACAGCTTATCACTTGCAAAACATGTTAAGCTAGCCTATCCATTTACTTGTGATGATGTGCATAGTTCTTGTTTGTTTGCTAAATTTGATCTCAACTCTGATATTTTACCACTTCAATTTCATTCTAATGATAAACATATGTTTTGTGCTACACGAATTATCTTTGATAAGACATATGATGCATTTAGGGAGAGCATGGAGTTTTCATATTTTCTAATTTACCCCAACACATTAGACCTATTTGAGTTTGATTATGGTTCATATGCTTTGATTAATGTGTTACATTCACCATGTGATCATCTTGTGAGTAGTGTTGAGTATGAGAAAATTTACGAGATTGACTATGGTCCATATATTCTATTAGATGTGTTACCACTATCCACCAACCATATTGTCAGTTTTGTGGTCTTTGATAAGCTCGAATGTTTTGCTGATTTAAAAGGAAGGAAACCAACAATATTTGACCCGGGAGGTGTTAACTTGAAAGGAGAAAGAAGGGTACCATTGTTGCTCTCTTTGGTGCCAATTCACAATACACGAGGTAAGTGTGCTTTATGTGCTTTTATTTATATTATTAACTTAATTTATTGTGATGTAGGTAATGTTATAGATTCGAGGACGAATCCTTTTGAAGAGGGAGGGGATGATATGAATCATGGAATGTCACAAAAAGCCCAAGGACAAATCACAACATTAAAGTTCAAGAGAAGCATTGACATCCATTTACAGGCCTACATTAGCAAAGTCAAGACAAGCGTCGAAGATCCGATCATGGAGGCTATGGAAGAGGACGTGATGAACTTCAATCTATGGCAAATACATTTGGAGGAAGAGTATTGAAGACTTGTTCAATCGGAATTGAAGAGAAGAGCTAATTAGGAAAGTTGCATCATTTTTGCAAACTTTCCTTATTTGGACCACTTTCCATATTTGTTCCCAAAGTTTCCATATTTGTTCCAAAAATGGTTCCAACGAATTTATGATGTATTTAGACATGTTTTAGGTCTTTTATATTCATTTTATATGTTTGGAAAGGATTAGGAAAGATATTATTCTCTAGAAAAGATTTTCCACAAAATCTGCCAATTTCACATAAGGCAAGTTTTGGGCAGATTTTGTGCTCCTTGTAATCCGAATTTCCTAGCTTATTTTTAGGGTTTCTTTGCCTATTTAAAGGCCTCATTTGTAACCCTAAAGACCAAGAATTCATATGATAATAATATTGCTTTTTGCTTAGCTGAAATTGCTTAGTTTTGTAGCCTAGTTCTAGGTTGCATGTTTTAGAAACATTCAAGCATAATTTGATCTAGTATGTTTGTGAATTGTTTCGATCTTGAAATAAGAACAAGTTCTCTTATTTCAAGATATTAGATCATTGGAATAATCTTCTTCTTCTTGTATTCCATGGGTTTTACCTTATTGTTCATCGGGGTTTTAGGATTTGCATCTAGGGGTTCTTTGTGCTTTCAAAGGGTTTCTATTTCAATTTCCTAGGGTTTCATATCAACTCTAGGTGGATTTTGCTCCCTTGTTTCCAGAACTTGAACACGTGTCGAGAGAGTTGCAAGCATTTGTTCAATTCTGTCTAATTGATTTTCTTCCCTCCTAGGTTCATTACGTGCTATTATTTGCTCTTCTTCATTCTCCATCGCTGCCAAGAAAGTTAGTACTAAAAAAAATATGTAATGGACCTCACAAGCACTCCCTAAGTGTTTGCACTCAATGATATGTAGTTCACTCGTGTTTACACTCGCTGAAAATGCTCTCACTCACTCAATATGCTTGGCTGCAATCTTGCTAGTTAACACGTAAATAAAGCATTCAAACAACCCTAAAACCAAATTAATCTGAAAGTGCACGAAAAATGAAGTGGAATGAAAAAAAAGAACACGAAATTTGGATAAGATAAGATGAGATAAGGTTATGGATAAGACAAGATAAGATGAGATGAGATAAGGTTAGATAAGATGAGATGAGATGAGATGAGATGAGATAAGATAAGGTTAGATAAGATGAGATAAGATGAGATGAGATAAGGTTAGATAAGATAAGATAAGATAAGATAAGATGAGGTTAGATAAGATAAGATAAGATGAGATAAGATGAGGTTAGATAAGATAAGATAAGATGAGATGAGATGAGATGAGATGAGATAAGATAAGATAAGATAAGATGAGATGAGATGAGATGAGATAAGATAGGTTAGATAAGATGATAAGATGAGATTAGATAAGATAAGTCCTTCAAAACACAAATCATTTTTTTTTTTTTTTTTTTTTTTTAAATCTGGATTTATCAAAAACAAAGAAGAACAATCAAAATTTTGTTGGTTCCCCCTTTATTTAGATTGATGCAAAACACAATTTAGCAACTAGGGTTTTGTTTTGTTATTTTAGTTGCTCCCTTTTATCAAACAAATGTACTAACAAATTCAAGTCTTCAAATAGGATATTTCACTCAAGAACACATGAAGAACATGAAGAATACACATGAACATGAAGAACACACATGAACAATCAGATTTCCAGAATTTTGTAACTAAGAACAAGTTGTAATTTGAAACCCCCTATAGTATGTAGAGAACCCCAAATTGACAATACCTACCCTTAGAGCCTAGGCTCTGATACCAAATGATATGAAAACCCTTGGAAACTTACCAAGAACCCTTCAAAGAAGAACCCTAGATGAAGAAACAAGAACCCACAAAATCAGTAGTAAAAACTCAAAGGAAAGAGTTAAGGAATTAGGCTACCTTTATGATCTATGATCTTGAAACAAGAATGACTTCTTACCCCAAGATTCGAACACTCCAAAAACAATATGATCAGAATTGTTTTAATGCTCTAAAACATGCAATCCTAAGCAAGAATTACAAAAGATGAAGAAGAGAATGGTCTTCTAAGCCAAATCATGCAAATAAGCAAGTTTTCTTGAATAATCATAATCTCTTTATTAATGAATAAGGATGCCTTTAAATAGGCAAAAAGTTAAGTCTCCTACTTCTAATATGACACTAAATTCGAAAATATGAGATAAAAAGCTGATAAGGATGATCTCATCATGACATCACCATGATGAGTCATCAAAAAAATTAAACCTACTCTAGGAAATTTAAATTGCATATCTAATAAACCTACACTACTTGGATCTTCCATTTCTTTACATCATCTTAAAGTTCTCAACTTAAAGTATCTAGAAATGGAAAGTGTGACATGGCCTAAAATTTAGGGATCCATTTCCTAAATTTTAGGGTTTTTCCTAGATTTTAGGAAAAGTCTTCAAATTGACAATTTTGAGCTTGTGAATCTTTTTGTAGTTGAATTGTCCACAAATTGTATGTTAAACCCTTCATTTCTAGGATTTCCTCTTTGGTTTCCTTCAAATATGTTTGGACATGTTGAATCAAAGCTAGCTTCAATTTCTTATTCTTTGATCTTGTTATTGGCCCAATTGGCAGATTGAGCTCCCCTTGATCATTTGCAACATTAGCTCCATCTTCTAGCTTTCCATGAGTAAGTGAAGTGTTACGATTCGTATCATCCCCTCCCTGTTGAAAAGGATTCGTCCTCGAATCTAATTCATCACCTACATCAAAAGGAGTCAAATCAGCCACATTAAAAGTTGCACTAACCGAATACTCACCTGGCAAGTCAATTTTGTATGCATTGTCATTGATTCTCTCAAGAACTTGAAATGGCCCATCGCCTCTTGCATCAAGCTTGTTTTTCCTCTGATTTGGAAACCTTTCTTTCCTCATATGTACCCAAACCCAATCTCCGGGTTCGAAAATAACTCTAGTTCTTCCCTTATTCACCCTAGAAGCAATTTTGGAGTTTTGCTTCTCAATTCTTTCTTTGACCTCTTTATGCAGCTTATGCATCATGTCGACTTTAGAACTTGCAACAAAAATATCGAAAGAGGATCCGAACCACTCCAAAAACTTCTTTGTAATTGAAAAGTTTGTTTCAAAATACTTGTTTCACTCTTCGGCCATATTCATAGCAAAGACCTAAGGTTTCCCACTTGTCAAAATTGCCCTCCTGATTTGGTATATCCAAAAGATCCAAATCGAGGAACATCTTTTTTGTGAATCCTGTTTGGACAAAAATATTGAAAGAGGATCCGAACCACTCCAAAAACTTGTTTGTAATTGAAAAGCTTGTTTCAAAGTACTTGTTTCACTCTCTAGACCAAATTGAATACGAAGACCTAAGGTTTCCCACTTGTCAAAGTTGTGCTCATGATTTGGTCCATCCTAAAGATCCAAATGGAGGAACCTCTTCTTTGGGAATCCTGTTTGGACCAAAATATCGAAAGAGGATCCGAACCACTCCAAAAACTTGTTTGTAATTGAAAAGCTTGTTTCAAAGTAATTGTTTCACTCTTCGGACCATATTGATACCAAAGACCTAAGGTTTCCCACTTGTCAAAGTTTTCGTCGTGATTTGGTCCATCCTAAAGATTCAAATGGAGGAACCTCTTTTTTGGGAATCCTCTTTGGACCAAAATATCTAAAGAGGATCCGAACAACACCTAAAACTTGTTTGTAATTGAAAAGCTTGTTTCAAAGTACATGTTTCACTCTTCGGACCATATTCATACCAATGACCTAAGGTTTCCCACTTGTCAAAATTGCCCTCATTAATTGGTATATCCAAAAGATCTTAATCAAGGAACCTCTTTTTTGTGAATCCTGTTTGGACCAAAATATAGAAAGAGGATCCGAACAACACCAAAAACTTGTTTGTAATTGAAAAGCTTATTTGAAAGTACATGTTTCACTCTTCGGACCATATTCATACCAAAGACCTAAGATTTCCCACTTGTCAAAATTTCCCTCGTGATTTGGTCCATCCTAAAGATCCAATTGGAGGAACCTCTTCTTTGGGAATCCTGTTTGGACCAAGATATCGAAAAAGGATCCGAACCACTCCAAAAACTTGTTTGTAATTGAAAGCTTGTTTCAAAGTACTTGTTTCACTCTATAGAGAAAATTGAATTCGAACACCTAAGGTTTCCCACTTGTCAAAGTTGTGCTCATGATTTGGTCCATCCTAAAGATCCATATGGAGGAACCTCTTCTTTGGGAATCCTGTTTGGACTAAAATATCGAAAGAGGATCCGAACCACTCCAAAAACTTGTTTGTAATTGAAAATTTTGTTTCAAAGTACTTGTTTCACTCTTCGGACCATATTCATACCAAAGACCTAAGGTTTCAAACTTGTCAAAATTGCCCCATTGATTTGGTATATCCAAAAGATCGAAATCAAGGAACCTCTTCTTTGTGAATCCTGTTTGGACTAAAATATCGAAAGAGGATCCGAACCACTCCAAAAACTTGTTTCAGAGTACTTGTTTCACTTTCTAGACCAAATTGAATCCCACGACCTAAGGTTTCCCACTTGTCAAAGTTGTGCTCATGATTTGGTCCATCCAAAAGATCCAAATGGAGGAACCTCTTCTTTGGGAATCCTGTTTGGACCAAAATATCGAAAGAGGATCCGAACCACTCCAAAAACTTGTTTGTAATTGAAATGCTTGTTTCAAAGTACTTGATTCACTCTTCGGACCATATTCATACAAAAGACCTAAGCTTTCCTACTTGACAAAGTTTTCCTCGCGATTTTGTCCATCCTAAAGATGCAAATGGAGGAACATCATCATTGGGAATCCTCTTTGTACCAATACTTCGAAAGAGGATCCGAACCACTCAAAAAACTTGTCTGTAATTGAAAAGCTTGTTTCAAAGTAATTGTTTCACTCTTCGGACTATATTGATACCAAAGACCTAAGGTTTCAAACTTGTCAAAGTTTTCGTCGTGATTTGGTCCATCCTAATGATCCAAATGGAGGAACCTCTTCTTTTGGAATCCTTTTTGGACCAAAATATCGAAAAAGGATCCGAAGAACACCAAAAACTTGTTTGTAATTGAAAAGCTTGTTTCAAAGTACATGTTTCACTCTTCGGACCATATTCATACCAAAGACCTAAGGTTTCCCACTTGTCAAAATTGCCCTCGTGATTTGGTCCATCCTAAAGATCCAAAAAGAGGAACCTCTTCTTTCGGAATCCTGTTTTGACAAAAATGTCGAAAGAGGATCCGAACCACTCCAAAAACTTGTTTGTAATTGAAAAGCTTGTTTCAAAGTACTTGTTTCACTGTCTAGACCAAATTGAATCCGACGACCTAAGGTTTCCCACTTGTCAAAGTTGTGCTCATGATTTGGTCCATCCTAAAGATCCAAATGGAGGAACCTCTTCTTTGGGAATTCTGTTTGGGCAAAAATATCGAAAAAGGATCTGAACCAAACCAAAAACTTGTTTGTAGTTGAAAAGTTTGTTTCAAAGTACTTGTTTCACTCTTTGGACCATATTCATACCAAAGACCTAAGGTTTCCCACTTATCAAAATTGCCCTCATGATTTCGTATATCCAAATGATCCAAATCAAGGAAAGTCTTCTTTGGGAATCCTCTTTCGACCAAAATATCGAAAGAGGATCCAAACCACTCCACAAGCTTGTTTGTAATTGAAAATCTTGTTTCAAAGTACTTTCACTCTTCGGACCATATTCATACAAAAGTGCTAAGGTTTCCCACTTGTCAGAGTTTTCCTCGCGATTTTGTCCATCCTAAAGATGTAAATGGACGAACATCTTCTTTGGTCCGTCCTAAAGATCCAAATGGAGGAACCACTTTTTTGGGAATCCTGTTTGGACCAAAATATCGAAAGATGATCCAAACCACTCCAAAAACTTTTTTGTAATCGAAAAGCTTGTTTCAAAGTAATTGTTTCACAATTCGGACCATATTCATACAAATGACCTAAGGTTTCCCAATTGTCAAAGTTTTCCTTGTGATTTCATCAATCCTAAAGATCCATATGGAGGAACCTCTTCTTTGGGAATCCTCTTTCAACCAAAATATCGAAAGAGGATCCGGACCACTCCAAAAACTTGTTTGTAATTGAAAAGCTTGTTTCTAAGTACTTGTTTCACTCTTCAGACCATATTCATACAAAAGACCTAAGGTTTCCAATTGTCAAAATTGCCCTCATGATTTGGTCCATCCAAAAGAGGATCCGAACCACTCCAAAAACTTGTTTGTAATTGAAAAGCTTGTTTCAAAGTACTAGTTTCACTCTTCGTACCATATTGATACCAAAGGCCTAAGGTTTCCCACTTTTCAAAATTGCCTTCATGATTTCGTCCATCCTCAAGATGCAAATGGGAGGAACCTCTTCTTTGGGAATCCTCTTTGGACCAAAATATTGAAAGAGTATCCGAACCACTCCAAAAACTTGTTTGCAATTGAAAAGCATTATTCAAAGTACTTGTTTCACTCTTCAGACCATATTCATACAAAAGACCTAAGGTTTCACACTTGTCAAAGTTTTCCTCGCGATTTTGTCCATCCTAAAGATGCATATGGAGGAACATCTTCCTTGGTCCATCCTGAAGATCAAAATGGAAGAACCTCTATTTTGGAAATCCTGTTTGGACCAAAATATCGAAAGAAGATCCAAACCAGTCAAAAAACTTGTCTGTAATTGAAAAGCTTTTTTCAAAGAACTTGTTTCACTCTTCGAACCATATTGATACCAAAGACCTAAGGTTTCCCACTTGTCAAAAATGCCCTCGTGATTTGGTCCATCCTAAAGATCCAAATGGAGGAACCTCTTCTTTTGGGAACCTCTTTGGACCAAAATATCGAAAGATGATCCCAACAACTCCAAAAACATGTTTTAAATTGCAATGCTTGTTTCAAAGTACTTGTTTCACTCTCTAGACCAAATTGAATCCGAAGACCTAAGGTTTCCCACTTGTCAATGTTTTCCTCGTGATTTCGTCCATCCTAAAGATCCAAATGGAGGAA
The DNA here is from genome assembly GCA_028015215.1 of Gynostemma pentaphyllum. Taxonomy (NCBI): domain Eukaryota; kingdom Viridiplantae; phylum Streptophyta; class Magnoliopsida; order Cucurbitales; family Cucurbitaceae; genus Gynostemma; species Gynostemma pentaphyllum. The sequence continues at coordinate 41,049,315 of CM051355.1, read as the reverse complement.
CCTCTTCTTTGGGAATCCTGTTTGGACAAAAAGAACGAAACATGATCCGAACCACTCCAAAAACTTGTTTGTAATGGAAAAGCTTGTTTCAAAGTACTTGTTTCACTCTTCGGACCATATTCATATAAAAGACCTAAAGTTTCCCACTTGTCAAAGTTTTCGTTGCGATTTTATCCATCCTACAGATGCAAATGGAGAAACCTCTTCTTTGGGAATCCTTTTTCGACCAAAATTTATAAAGAGGATCTGAACCACTCCAAAAACTTGTTTGTAATTGAAAAGCTTGTTTCAAAGTACTTGTTTCACTCTTCGGACCATATTCATACCAAAGACCTAAGGTTTCCCACTTGTCAAAGTTTTCCTCGCGATTTTGTCCATCCTGAAGATGCAAATGGAGGAAGAACTTCTTTGGTCCATCCTAAAGATCCAAATGGAGGAACCTCTTCTTTTGGGAATCCTCTTTTGACCAAAATATAGAAAGATGATCCGAACCACTCCAAAAACTTGGTTTAAATTGCAATGCTTGTTTTAAAGTACTTGTTTCACTATCTAGACCAAATTGAATCTGAAGACCAAAGGTTTCCCACTTGTCAAAGTTTTCCTCGTGATTTCGTCCATCCTAAAGATCCAAATGGAGGAAAATCATCTTTGGGAATCCCCTTTGGACCAAAATATCGAAAGAGGTTCCGAACCACTCCAAAAACTTGTTTGTAATTGAAAATCTTGTTTCAAAGTACTTGTTTCACTCTTCAGACCATATTCTTACCAAAGACCTAAGGTTTCCCACTTGTCAAAGTTTTCCTCGCGATTTTGTCCATCCTGAAGATGCAAATGGAGGAAGAACTTCTTTGGTCCATCCTAAAGATCCAAATGGAGGAAACTCTTCTTTTGGGAATCCTCTTTTGACCAAAATATAGAAAGATGATCCGAACCACTCCAAAAACTTGGTCTAAATTGCAATGCTTGTTTTAAAGTACTTGTTTCACTCTCTAGACCAAATTGAATCTGAAGACCTAAGGTTTCCCACTTGTCAAAGTTTTCGTCGTGATTTCGTCCATCCTAAAGATCCAAATGGAGGAACCTCTTCTTTGGGAATCCTCTTTGGACCAAAATATCGAAAGAGGATCCGAACCACTCCAAAAAATTGTTTGTAATTCAAAAGCTTGTTTCGAAGTACTTGAACTCTTCGGATCATATTGATACCAAAGACCTAAGGTTTCCCACTTGTCAAAGTTTTCATCGTGATTTGGTCCATCCTAAAGATCCAAATGGAGGAACCTCTTCTTTTGGAATCCTTTTTGGAACAAAATATCGAAAGAGGATCCGAAGAACACCAAAAACTTGTTTGTAATTGAAAAGCTTGTTTCAAAGTACATGTTTCACACTTCGAACCATATTCATACCAAAGACCTAAGGTTTCCCACTTGTCAAAATTGCCCTCGTGATTTGGTCCATCCTAAAGATCCAAAGGGAGGAACCTCTTCTTTCGGAATCCTGTTTTGACCTAAATGTCGAAAGAGGATCCGAACCACTCAAAAAACTTGTTTGTAATTGAAAAGCTTGTTTCAAAGTACTTGTTTCACTGTCTAGACCAAATTGAATCCGACGACCTAAGGTTTCCCACTTGTCAAAGTTGTGCTCATGATTTGGTCCATCCTAAAGATCCAAATGGAGGAATCTCTTCTTTGGGAATCTTGTTTGGACCAAAATATCGAAAAAGGATCCGAACCACTCCAAAAACTTGTTTGTAGTTGAATAGTTTGTTTCAAAGTACTTGTTCCACTCTTTGGACCATATTCATACCAAAGACCTAAGGTTTCCCACTTATCAAAATTGCCATCTTGATTTGGTATATCCAAATGTTCCAAATCAAGGAAAGTCTTCTTTGGGAATCCTCTTTCGACCAAAATATCGAAAGATGATCCAAACCACTCCACAAACTTGTTTGTAATTGAAAAGCTTGTTTCAAAGTACTTGTTTCACTCTTCGGACCATATTCATACAAAAGTTCTAAGGTTTCCCACTTGTCAGAGTTTTCCTCGCGATTTTGTCCATCCTAAAGATGCAAATGGACAAACATCTTCTTTGGTCCATCCTAAAGATCCAAATGGAGGAACCACTTTTTTGGGAATCCTGTTTGGACCAAATTATCGAAAGATAATCCAAACCACTCCAAAAAAATTTTGTAATCGAAAAGCTTGTTTCAAAGTAATTGTTTCACAATTTGGACCATATTCATACAAATGACCTAAGGTTTCCCAATTGTCAAAGTTTTCCTTGTGATTTCGTCAATCCTAAAGATCCAAATGGAGGAACCTCTTCTTTGGGAATCCTCTTTGAACCAAAATATCGAAAGAGGATCCGGACCACTCCAAAAACTTGTTTGTAATTGAAAAGCTTGTTTCTAAGTACTTGTTTCACTCTTCAGACCATATTCATACAAAAGACCTAAGGTTTCCCACTTGTCAAAATTGCCCTCATGATTTGGTCCATCCAAAAGAGGATCCGAACCACTCCAAAAACTTGTTTGTAATTGAAAAGCTTGTTTCAAAGTACTAGTTTCACTCTTCGGACCATATTAATACCAAAGGCCTAAGGTTTCCCACTTTTCAAAATTGCCTTCGTGATTTCGTCCATCCTCAAGATGCAAATGGAGGAACCTCTTCTTTGGGAATCCTCTTTGGACTAAAATATCGAAAGAGTATCTGAACCACTCCAAAAACTTGTTTGCAATTGAAAAGCATTATTCAAAGTACTTGTTTCACTCTTCAGACCATATTCATACAAAAGACCTAAGGTTTCACACTTGTCAAAGTTTTCCTCGCGATTTTGTCTATCCTAAAGATGCATATGGAGGAACATCTTCCTTGGTCCATCCTGAAGATCAAAATGGAAGAACCTCTTTTTTGGAAATCCTGTTTGGACCAAAATATCGAAAGAGGATCCGAACCAGTCGAAAAACTTGTCTGTAATTGAAAACCCTTTTTCAAAGTACTTGTTTCACTCTTTGAACCATATTGATACCAAAGACCTAAGGTTTCCCACTTGTCAAAATTGCCCTCGTGATTTGGTCCATCCTAAAGATCCAAATGGAGGAACCTCTTCTTTTGGGAACCTCTTTGGACTAAAATATCGAAAGATGATCCTAACAACTCCAAAAACTTGGTTTAAATTGCAATGCAGATTTCAAAGTACTTGTTTCACTCTCTAGACGAAATTGAATCCGAAGACCTAAGGTTTCCCACTTGTCAATGTTTTCCTCGTGATTTCGTCCATCCTAAAGATCCAAATGGAGGAACCTCTTCTTTGGGAATCCTGTTTGGACAAAAAGAACGAAAGAGGATCCGAACCACTCCAAAAACTTGTTTGTAATTGAAAAGCTTGTTTCAAAGTACTTGTTTCACTCTTCGGACCATATTCATATAAAAGACCTAAGGTTTCCCACTTGTCAAAGTTTTCGTCGCGATTTTGTCCATCCAACAGATGCAAATGGAGGAACCTCTTCTTTGGGAATCCTCTTTCGACCAAAATTTATAAAGAGGATCTGAACCACTCCAAAAACTTGTTTGTAATTGAAAAGCTTGTTTCAAAGTACTTGTTTCACTCTTCGGACCATATTGATACCAAAGACCTAAGGTTTCCCACTTGTCAAAATTTTCCTCGCGATTTTGTACATCCTGAAGTTGCAAATGGAGGAAGAACTTCTTTGGTCCATCTTAAAGATCCAAATGGAGGAACCTGTTCTTTTGGGAATCCTCTTTTGACCAAAATATAGAAAGATGATCCGAACCAGTCCAAAAACTTGGTTTAAATTGCAATGCTTGTTTCAAAGTACTTGTTTCACTCTCTAGACCAAATTGAATCTGAAGACCTAAGGTTTCCCACTTGTCAAAGTTTTCCTCGTGATTTCGTCCATCCTAAAGATCCAAATGGAGGAACCTCTTCTTTGGGAATCCTTTTTGGACCAAAATTTCGAAAGAGGATCCGAACCACTCCAAAAAGTTGTTTGTAATTCAAAAGCTTGTTTCAAAGTACTTGTTTTACTCTTCGAATCATATTGATACCAAAGACCTAAGGTTTCCCACATGTCAAAGTTTTCCTTGTGATTTCGTCCATACTAAAGATCCAAATGGAGGAACTCTTCTTTGGGAATCCTCTTTGGACCAAAATATTAAAAGAGGATCCGAACCACTCCAAAAACTTGTTTGTAATTGAAAAGCTTGTTTCAAAGTACATGTTTCACTCTTCGGACCATATTAATACCAAAGACCTCAGGTTTCCCACTTGTCAAAATTGCCCTCATGTTTTGGTCAATCCAAAATAACCAAATCAAGGAACCTCTTCTTTGGGAATCCTGTTTGGACCAAACTATCGAAAGAGGATCCGAACAACTCCAAAAACTTGTTTGTAATTGAAAAGCTTGTTTCAAAGTACTTATTTTACTCTTCGGACCATATTGATACCAAAGACCTAAGGTTTCCACCTTGTCAAAGTTTTCCTCGTGTTTTTTTCCATTCTAAAGATCCAAATGGAGGAACCTCTTCTTTGGGAATCTTCTTTGGACCAAAATATCGAAAGGGGATCGTAACCAATCCAAAAACTTGTTTGTAATTGAAAAGCATGTATCAAAGTACATGTTTCACTCTTCGGACCATATTCATACCAAAGACCTAACGTTTTCCACTTGTTAAAATTGCCCTCATAATTTGGTCCATCCAAAAGATCCAAATCAAGGAACCTCTTCTTTGGGAATCCTTTTTGGACAAAAATTTCGAAAGAGGATCCGAACCACTCCAAAAACTTATTTGTAATTGAAAAGCTTGTTTCAAAGTACTTGTTTCACTCTTCGGACCATATTGATACCATAGACCTAAGGTTTCCCACTTGTCAAAATCGCCCTCATGATTTGGTCCATCCTAAAGATGCAAATGGAGGAACGTCTTCTTTGGGAATCCTGTTTGGATCAAAATATCGAAAGAGGATCTGAACCACTACAAAAACATGTTTGTAATTGAAAAGCTTGTTTCAAAGTACTTGTTTAACTCATCGGACGATATTCATACAATAGACCTATGGTTTCCCTTTTGTCAAAGTTTTCCTCGCGATTTTGTCCATCCTAAAGATGCAAATGTAGGAACATATTCTTTGGTTCTTCCTAAATATCCAAATGGAGGAACCTCTTCTTTTTAAATCCTGTTTCGACCAGAATATCGAAAGAGGATCCGAACCAATCAAAAAATTTGTTTGTAATTGAAAAGCTTGTTCCAAAGTAATTGCTTCATTCTTCGGACCATATTGATACCAAAGACCTAACGTTTCCCACTTGTCAAAGTTTTCCTCGTGATTTCGTCCATCCTAAAGATCCAAATGGAGGAACCTCTTCTTTGGGAATCCTGTTTGGACCAAAATATCGAAAGCGGATCCGAACCACTCAAAAAACTTGTTTGTAATTTAAAAGCTTGTTTCAAAGTACTTGTTTCACTCTTCGGATCATATTGATACCAAAAACCTAAGGTTTCCCACTTGTCAAAGTTTTCCTCATGATGTCGTCCTTCCAAAAGATCCAGATGGAGGAACCTCTTCTTTGGGAATCCTCTTTGGACCAAAATATCAAAAGAGGATCCGAACCACTACAAAAACTTGTTTGTAATTGAAAAGCTTGTTTCAAAGTACATGTTTCACTCTTCGGAACATATTCATACCAAAGACCTAAGGTTTCCCACTTGTCAAAATTGCCCTCATGATTTGGTCCATCCAAAAGATCCAAATCAAGAAACCCCTTCTTTGGGAATCTTGTTTGCACCAAACTATCGAAAGAGGATCCGAACCAGTCCAAAAAATAGTTTGTAATCGAAAAGCTTGTTTCAAAGTACTTGTGTCAATCCTCGGACCATATTGATACCAGAGACTACTTGAAAAGCTTGTTTCAAAGTACTTGTTTCACTCTTCGGACCATATTGATACCAAAGACCTAAGGTTTCCACCTTGTCAAAGTTTTCCTCGTGATTTTGTCCATCCTAAAGATCCAAATGGAGGAACCTCTTCTTTTGGAATCCTCTTTGGACCAAAATATCGAAAGAGGATCCGAACCAATCCAAAAACTTGTTTGTAATTGAAAAGCATGTTTCAAAGTACATGTTTCACTCTTCCGACCATATTCATACCAAAGACCTAACGTTTTCCACTTGTCAAAATTGTCCTTATGATTTGGTCCATCCAAAAGATCCAAATCAAGGAACCACTTCTTTTTGAATCCTGTTTGGACCAAAATATCGAAAGAGGATCCGAACCACTCCAAAAACTTCTTTGTAATTGAAAAGCTTGTTTCAAAGTACATGTTTCACTCTTCGAACCATATTGATATTAAAGACCTAAGGTTTCCCACTTGTCAAAGTTTTCCTCGTGATTTCGTCCATCTTAAAGATCCAAATGGAGGAACCTCTTCTTTGGTAATCCTGTTTGGACCAAAATATCGAAAGAGGTTCCGTACCACTCCAAAAACTTGTTTGTAATTGAGAAGGTTGTTTCAAAGAACTTGTTTCGCTCTTCAAACAATAGTCCCTAAGGTTTCCCACTTGTCAAAATTGCCCTCGTGATTTCGTCCATCCTAAAGATCCAAATGGAGGAACCTTTTCTTTGGGATTCCTGTTTGGACCAAAATATCGAAAGAGGATCCGAACCACTCCAAAAACTTATTTGTAATTGAAAAGCTTGTTTCAAAGTACTTGTTTCACTCTTCGGACCATATTGATACCATAGACCTAAGGTTTCCCACTTGTCAAAATTGCCCCCATGATTTGGTCCATCCTAAAGATGCAAATGGAGGAACCTCTTCTTTGGGAATCCTGTTTAGACCAAAATATCGAAAAAGGATCCGAACCACTACAAAAACTTGTTTGTAATTGAAAAGCTTGTTTTAAAGTACTTGTTTCACTCTTCGGACGATATTCATACCAAAGACCTAAGGTTGCCCATTTGTCAAAGTTTTCCTCGCGATTTTGTCCATCCTAAAGATGCAAATGGAGGAACATCTTCTTCGGTCCATCCTAAAGATCCAAAGCGAGGAACCTCTTCTTTTTGAATCCTGTTTGGACCAGAATATCGAATGAGGATCCGAACCACTCAAAAAATTTGTTTGTAATTGAAAAGCTTGTTCCAAAGTACTTGTTTCACTCTTCGGACCATATTGATACCAAAGACCTAACAATTCCCACTTGTCAAAGTTTTCCTTGTGATTTTGTCCATCCAAAAGATCCAAATGGAGGAACCTCTTCTTTGGGAATCCTGTTTCGACCAAAATATTGATAGAGGATCCGAACCACTCCAAAAACGTTTTTGTAATTGAAAAGCTTGTTTCAAACTACATGTTTCACTCTTCGGAACATATTCATACAAAAGATCTAAGGTTTCCCACTTGTCAAAATTGCCCTCATGATTCGGTCCATCCAAAAGTTCCAATTCAAGGAACCTCTTCTTTGGGAATCCTTTTTGGACCAAAATATCGAAAGAGGATCCGAACCATTCCAAAAACTTCTTTGTAATTGAAATGCTTGTTTCAAAGTACTTGTTTCAATCTTCGGACCCTATTGATACCAAAGACTTAAGGTTTCCCACTTGTCAAAGTTTTCCTCGTGATTTGGTACATCCTAAAGATCCAAATGGAGGAACCTCTTCTTTGGGAATCCTCTTTGGACCAAAATATCGAAAGAGGATCCGAACCAATCCAAACACTTGTTTAATACGAAAACCCTTTCGAAATGCTTTAAGAACCCTTAAACTTAACTAAGGACCCAAAAAGATCACAACCAAAGAACTCACATATGCCATTTGAAACAACCCAAGGAAAAAGGCTAGAAAATGATTATCCTTATGATCAATGATCTAAAGACGAGAATTGGATTTCTTGTTTTAGATTCGAATCAATCCATCAAATTAGAATGATCAATCCTAATGGATCGATTCTATAGCCACCCTAAACACAAGGAATGACAAGATGAAAAGTTGAACAACTCACAACAATTCAAAGAAAAAGCTCTCAATGAGACTTTGGATTTTTAATTCCATCATCTGATTGTTTACAATCTGAAACATGGCTATATAAGCCTTACAAAACAAAGGGAAAAACGAAATTGACATAAATGAAAGGAAATGAAACAGCTACAACCTTAAAGTCTTACAAAAATAACCGAAAATGGTCTTAACTATGCAAACTTGTAACTGAAATTAGCAGAGTTACAAATCTGATTTGAAAGTCTTTGTAACTGAAAATCCTTGACCACATGTGTTTATGAGAGTCTTAAATGAAACCTTAGGATGTCATGAATAAGTCAAGAGCAGCATTGATGTCTTGAGTTGCATTAAATGAGCTTCGGTTGCATTAAATGAACTTGACTTGCATTTAATGAACTAGGCTTGAAGTTTACTTGCATTTAATGAGCTTGGTTTGAACTTGACTTGCATTTAATGAACTCTACTTGAACTTGACTTCCATTTATTGAACTAATCTTGAACTTGGAGAACAACGAATTCAAGCTCGGAAAAGATCAACATTAAGGCTCCATGATTCATATCATTCCCTCCTTCTTGAAAAGGATTCGTCCTCGAATCCAAATCTTCATGCCCTACAATAAAAGATGAAACATAAGTAAATTTAAAGATTGAATTCTCAAAATTCTCACCTTGTAATATAATGGTGTGGACTCTTGTATAGATTCTTCCAAGGACTTGATATGGCCCATCACCCCTCGGATGCAACTTAGTCCTTTTCTGAAGTCGTTTCTTTCTAAAATGCATCCAAATCCATGCTCTCGGATGAAACTTATGTCTTTTCCTTCTTGATACGAAAACCCTTTCGAAATGCTTTAAGAACCCTTAAACTTAACTAAGGACCCAAAAAGATCACAACCAAAGAACCCACATATGCCATTTGAAACAACCCCAAGGAAAGGCTAGAAAACAGATTGCCTTGTGTGATCTAAAAATCATGAAATGGACCCAAACAATTACGTTCCATCATCTCATGACTCGAAACACTCCACAAGTTGGTTGATCACTCCCCTCTTGAATGTTTCTAAACATGTAATCTAAAGCAAGATTACAAAGGGTTGAGGCTCAAGGCTCTCCATGTGCATAAAAATGCTACATTTCATTCATCATTCAAATCTGATTTACAATAGCTAAAACAAAGCCTATTTATAGGCATAAAATACATGTAAATTTCGTTCATAATGATCCTCTATCAGCCCAATTAAGTCCCTAGCATGTAACCTACGAATTAAATGCAAAAACTTAAGTTACATTCAGCCACCATTTTAATTTGTAACTTAAAATGAATTATTACATTTGAAACTGATATTTAACTCTAATTGAAGCTTGTAAATGGTCATTAATGCTTGTCTTGGAGTTGCCTTAAGTTCCCTTGAATGAAGCTTGAGTTGTCTTGAATGAAGCTTGAATTCCTCAAATGCAAGGCTACATAATTCATATCATTCCCCCATTCTTCAAAATGATTCGTCCTCGAATCAAAAAGTGTTGCTGCATAAGAAAGCTAGAGAGAAAAAAAATGGACCTTACAAGCACTCCCTCGCTTTTTACAACTCTTTTTGTTCCACTCGTGTTTTCACTCAAAATTATTGAAGATTGGCTAAGACTTTTTAAGAACCAGCTCATATATATGTAAATATAACAGTAATGAAGAGCTTACAAAAGACCAATTTCAAAAATTTGATCATAATTGATAACACTTAAGTGCATAAACCAAAGTGCTGGAATTTAGGATAACCCTGCGCACAGAAAACAAATCCCCGAATTGAATGACTTCCGTTATGATTTGGACAAAGTGACCTTCTGATCATTGAACGATAACCGTCAGATGAAACTTTTATATTCAGAACAAATAACCAAATTCGGAATTTATGACAAGGTTTGGACAGTAAACAGAAGCAATAAATGCGGCAGTTACAAAAATGGGCAGTTTTGACAAACTTTTAATTCAGCCGTTTTTGGGACTTTAAATTCGTGGAAATGAATGTGTAACTGATGGTTTATGACATATAACTGATATACTAACACATTCCAATAAGATATACACGAATTTCAAGGATCAAACTCAGAAAACCTCAAGAATTTGCTAGAAGAACGCAAGATGAACAAACCGGTGCTCTTGAATGCAAAGTTTTTTTTTTTTAGATCAGAAAGTGATCTTTAAGATAGAAACAAGATCAGAATGGAAAGATGAAGACAAATTCATGCTTGGACAAAAACGAAAAGATAGGACAGAATTGAAAACAACAAGAATAGAAAAGGATAGATTGGATAAAACCTGTTCTAGAGATCGCCACAAAATCGTAACCGATGCTCTGATACCAAATGATACGAAAACCCTTTCGAAATGCTTTAAGAACCCTTAAACTTAACTAAGGACCCAAAAAGATCACAACCAAAGAACCCACATATGCCATTTGAAACAACCCCAAGGAAAGGCTAGAAAACAGATTGCCTTGTGTGATCTAAAAATCATGAAATGGACCCAAACAATTACGTTCCATCATCTCATGACTCAAACACTCCACAAGTTGGTTGATCACTCCCCTCTTGAATGTTTCTAAACATGTAATCTAAAGCAAGATTACAAAGGGTTGAGGCTCAAGGCTCTCCATGTGCATAAAAATGCTACATTTCATTCATCATTCAAATCTGATTTACAATAGCTAAAACAAAGCCTATTTATAGGCATAAAATACATGTAAATTTCGTTCATAATGATCCTCTATCAGCCCAATTAAGTCCCTAGCATGTAACCTACGAATTAAATGCAAAAACTTAAGTTACATTCAGCCACCATTTTAATTTGTAACTTAAAATGAATTATTACATTTGAAACTGATATTTAACTCTAATTGAAGCTTGTAAATGGTCATTAATGCTTGTCTTGGAGTTGCCTTAAGTTCCCTTGAATGAAGCTTGAGTTGTCTTGAATGAAGCTTGAATTCCTCAAATGCAAGGCTACATAATTCATATCACTTCTCTTGATCATTTTCAATGTAAATGTGAAAACTTGGTCCTCGATCATTTGCTTGACATCCATGTGCATTAATTTGATGAATACATTCATAAAATTGACTGAATCACTCACAAAGACATTAGATCTCAAAGGCAGCAACTCAAAGGGAGTAATAGCATAAAGACCATAAATAAGTTTATTTGAAAAACAAACATTTTTATGATGAATTCTCTTATTACATGTATTCTCCACAAAAGGCCAATAATTGTCCCAAGTTTCCACTTTAGAGTTACTTTCCCTAAACTTGCCTCCTAAGATCACATTTATCAACTTTTGAGTTTCCCATTCTAGCAAAACAGATTGGTATACATTGTAATTTCTCAAAGCAAAATAAACTACATAAGAAGAATATGCATTCCTTAATGAGTTCAACTTTTCAACATACTCAAAAATTGTAATTTCAAGATGCTCATTAACAAGAACTTTCACATGCTCAAAAGTAGAAAGTATATTACTTACAAAAGTCTCTTTAGATTCGATATACCTTCTTGCATGGATGTATTTCCCTTCCGAACAAATCAAGCTCTTATTTGGCCATAAGTAATGCTTCCAAACCTGAAAAAGATATTCAAACACACTAGGAAAATAATGGTTAAGGTTAGTTGCCAAAAAGTCTACTTTGCACATAAGCACAAAATTAGGCTTTTGACTAAGAAAAACTATTCTCACCTCACTCATTTTTACATGATAGCTCACTGATTTTAATTCAATCAAAATCTGATTGTTTACAATCTGAAACATGGCTATATAAGCCTTACAAAACAAAGGAAAAAACGAAATTGACATAAATGAAAGGAAATGAAACAGCTACGACCTTAAAGTCTTACAAAAATAACCGAAAATGGTCTTAACTATGCAAACTTGTAACTGAAATTAGAAGAGTTACAAATCTGATTTGAAAGTCTTTGTAACTGAAAATCCTTGACCTCATGTGTTTATGAGAGTCTTAAATGAAACCTTAGGATGTCATGAATAAGTCAAGAGCAGCATTGATGTCTTGAGTTGCATTAAATGAGCTTCGGTTGCATTAAATGAACTTGACTTGCATTTAATGAACTAGGCTTGAAGTTTACTTGCATTTAATGAGCTTGTTTTGAACTTGACTTGCATTTAATGAACTCTACTTGAACTTGACTTCCATTTATTGAACTAATCTTCAACTAGGAGAACAACGAATGCAAGCTCGGAAAAGATCAACATTAAGGCTCCATGATTCATATCATTGTTTGTAATTGAAATGCATGTTTCTAAGTACATGTTTCACTCTTCGAACCATATTCATACCAAAGACCTAAGGTTTTCCACTTGTCAAAATTGCCCTCATGATTTGGTCCATCCAAAAGATCCAAATCAAGGAACCTCTTCATTGGGAATCCTGTTTGGACCAAAATATCGAAAGAGGATCCGAACCACTCCAAAAACTTGTCTGTAATTGAAAAGCTTGTTTCAAAGTACTTGTTTCACTCTCCGGACCATATTGATACCAAAGACCTAAGGTTTCCCACTTGTCAAAATTGCCCTCATGATTTGGTCCATCCTAAAGATGCAAATGGAGGAACCTCTTCTTTGGGAATCCTATTTGGACCAAAATATCGAAAGAGGAGCAGAACAACTACAAAAACTTGTTTGTAATTGAAAAGCTTGTTTCAAAGTACTTGTTTCACTCTTCGGACGATATTCATACCAAAGACCTAAGGTTGCCCATTTGTCAAAGTTTTCCTCGCGATTTTGTCCATCCTAAAGATGCAAATGGAGGAACATCTTCTTTGGTCCATCCTAAAGATCCAAATGGAGAAACCTCTTCTTTTTGAATTCTGTTTGGACAAGAATATTGAAAGAGGATCCGAACCACTCAAAAAAAAATTTGTCATTGAAAAACTTGTTTCACTCTTCGGACCATATTGATACCAAAGCACTAACGTTTCCCACTTGTCAAAGTTTTCCTCGTGATTTCGTCCATCCAAAATATCCAAATGGAGGAACCTCTTCTTTGGGAATCCTGTTTGGACCAAAATATTGAAAGAGGATCTGAACCACTCCAAAAACTTGTTTGTAATTGAAAAGTTTGTTTCAAAGTACTTGTTTCACTCTTCAGACCATATTGATACCAAAGACCTAAGGTTTCCCACTTGTGAAAATTGCCCTCGTGATTTCGTCCTTCCTAAAAATCCAAATGGAGGAACCAGTTCCTTTGGAGTCCTCTTTGAACCAAAATATCGAAATAGGATCTGAACCACTCCAAAATCTTGGTTTTAATTTAAAAGCTTGTTTCAAAGTACTTGTTTCACTCTTTGGACCATATTGATACCACCAAAGACCTAAGGTTTCCCACTTGTCAAAATTGCCCTCGTGATTTGGTCCATCCTAAAGATGCAAATGGAGGAACCTCTTCTTTGGGAAACCTCTTTGGACCAAAATATAGAAAGAGGATCCGAACCACTCCAAAAACTTGTTTGTAATTATTGAAAAGCATGTTTCAAAGTGCTTGTTTCACTCTTCGGACCATATTGATAGAGAAGACCTAAGGTTTCCCACTTATCAAAATTGCCCTCGTGATTTGGTCCATCCTAAAGATCCAGATGGAGGAACCTCTTCTTTTGGAAACCTCTTTGGACCAAAATTTCGAAAGATGATCTGAACCACTGCAAAAACATGGTTTAAATTGAAATGCTTGTTTCAAAGTACTTGTTTCACTCTCTTGACCAAATTGAATCCGAAGACCTAAGGTTTCCGCCTTGTCAAACTTGTGCTCATGATTTGGTCCATCCTAAAGATCCAAATGGAGGAACCTCTTCTTTGGTAATCCTGTTAGGACCAAAATATCGAAAGAGGATCCGAACCATTACAAAAACTTGTTTGAAATTGAAAAGCTTGTTTCAAAGTACTTGTTTCACTCTTGGGACCATATTGATACTCAAGACCTAAAGTTTCCCACTTGTCAAAGTATCTTTCGATATTTTGGTCCAAAGTGGATTCCAAAAGAAGGGGTTCCTCCATTGGATCTTTAGGATGGACCAAATCATGAGCACAACTTTAACAAATGGGAAACCTTCGGTGTTCGGATTCAATTTGGTCTAGAGAGTAAAACAAGTTCTTTGAAACAAGCTTTTCAATTACAAACAAGTTTTTGGAGTGGTTCGGATCCTCTTTCGATATTTTGGTCCAAATTGGATTCCCAAAGAAGAGGTTCCTCCATTTGGGTCTTTAGGATGGACGAAATCACGAGGAAAACTTTGACAAGTGGGTAAACTTACGTCTTTGGTATCAATATGGTCCGAAGAGGGAAACAAGTACTTTGAAACAAGCTTTTCACTAACAAACAAGTTTTTGGAGTGGTTCGGATGCCCTTTCAATATTTTGGTCCAAACAGGATTCCGGAATAAGAAATTCCTCCATTTGGATCTTTAGGATGGACGAAATCACGAGGAAAACATTGACCAGTGGGAAACCTTAGGTCTTTGGTATCAATATGGTCCGAAGAGTGAAACAAGTACTTTGAAACAAGGTTTCAATTTCAAACAAGTTTTTGGAGTGGTTCGGATCCTCTTTCGATATTTTTGTCCAAACAGGATTCCAAAAGAAGAGGTTCCTCCTTTTGGATCTTTAGGATGGACGAAATCACGAGGAAAACTTTGACAAGTGGGAAACCTTAGGTCTTTGGTATCAATATAGTCCGAAGAGGGAAACAAGTACTTTGAAACAAGCTTTTCAATTACAAACAAGTTTTGGAGTGGTTCGGATCCTCTTTCAATATTTTGGTCCAAAAAGGATTCCCAAAAGAGATGTTCCTCCATTTGGATCTTTAGGATGGACAAAATCACAAGGTAAACATTGACAAGTGGGAAACCTTAGGTCTTTAGTATCAATATGGTCCGAAGAGTGAAACAAGTACATTGAAACCAGCTTTTCAATTACAAAGAAGTTTTTGGAGTGGTTCGGATCCTCTTTCGATATTTTGGTCCAAAGAGGATTCCAAAAGAAGAGGTTCCTCCATTTGGATCCTTAAGATGGACGAAATCACGAGGAAAACATTTTCAAGTGGGTAACCTTAGGTCTTTGGTATCAATATGGTCCGAAGAGCGAAACAAGTACTTTGAAACAAGCTTTTCAATTACAAATAAGTTTTTGGAGTGGTTCGGATCCTCTTTTGATATTTTGGTCCAAAGAGGATTCCCAAAGAAAAGGTTCCTCCATTTGGATCTTTAGGATGGACGAAATCATGAGGAAAACTTTGACAAGTGGGAAACCTTAGGTCTTTGGTATCAGTATGGTCCGAAGAGCGAAACAAGTACTTTGAAACAAGCTTTTCAATTACAAACAAGTTTTTTGGAGTTATTCGGATCCTATTTCGATATTTTGGTCCAAACAGGATTCCGAAAGAAGAGGTTCCTCCATTTGAATCTTTAGGATGGACGAAATCACGAGGAAAACTTTGATAAGTGGGAAACTTGGGTCTTTGGTATCAATATGGTCCAAAGAGTTTAACAAGTACTTTGAAACAAGCTTTTCAATTACAAACAAGTTTTTGGAGTGGTTCGGATCCTCTTTCTATATTTTGGTCCAAACATGATTCCCAAAGAAGAGGTTCCTCCATTTGGATCTTTAGAATGGACCAAATCATGAGCACAACTTTGACAAGTGGGAAACCTTAGGTCTTTGGAATCAATATGGTCCGAAGAGTGAAAAAAGTACTTTGAAACAAGCTTTTCAATTACAAACAAGTTTTTGGAGTGGTTAAGATCCTCTTTCGATATTTTGGTCCAAACAGGATTCCCAAAGCAGAGGTTCCTCCATTTGGATCTTTAGGATGGACGAAATCACGAGGAAAACTTTGACAAGTGGGTAACCTTACGTCTTTAGTATCAATATGGTCCGAAGAGGGAAACAAGTAGTTTGAAACAAGCTTTTCAATTACAAACAAGTTTTTGGAGTGGTTCAGATGCCCTTTTAATATTTTGGTCCAAACAGGATTCCCGAATAAGAGGTTCCTCCATTTGGATCTTTAGGATGGACGAAATCACGAGGAAAACATTGACAAGTGGGAAACCTTAGGTCTTTTGTATCAATATGGTCCGAAGAGTGAAACAAGCACTTTGAAACAAGCTTTTCAATTACAAATAAGTTTTTGGAGTGGTTCGGATCCTCTTTCGATATTTTGGTCCAATCATGATTCCCAAAGAAGAGGTTACTCCATTTGTATCTTTAGAATGGACCAAATCATGAGCACAACTTTGACAAGTGGGAAACCTTAGGTCTTTGGAATCAATATGGTCCGAAGAGTGAAACTAGTACTTTGAAACAAGCTTTTCAATTACAAACAAGTTTTTGGAGTGGTTCAGATCCTCTTTCGATATTTTGGTCCAAACAGGGTTCCCAAAGAAGAGGTTCCTCCATTTGGATCTTAAGGATGGATGATATGAATCATGGAACATCACAAATATCTCAAGGATCAATCTCAAGATCAAAGTTCAAGACAAGCATAAAACATCCATTACAAGCCTACATGAGAAAAGTCAAGATAAGCTTTGAAGATCTGAGCATGGAAGTTATGGAAGAGGACTTGATGAATTTTAATCAATGGAAAATACATGTTGAAGAAGAGTATTGAAGACTTGTTCAATCAGAATGAAGAGAAGAGCAAATTAGGAAAGTTGCATCACTTTTGCAAACTTTCCTTATTTGGACCACTTTCCATATTTGTTCCCGAACTTGCCATATATGATGCCCACGAATTTACAATGTATTTGGACATGTTTTAGGCCTTTATTTATCAGTTTTAATGCTTAGAATAGTTTAGGAATGATATAATATCTTCTAGGGCAAAACTTTCCTAAAATGCACCAAATGCACTTAAGGAAAGATTTGGCAGATTTTGTGCCTCCTTGTAATCCGAATTTCCTTGTTGTTTTTAGGGTTTCTTTGGCTATTTAAAGCCTCATTTGTAACCCCAAATATGAAGAATTAATATGATAGAAAATAGCTTTGTTTTGCTTATTGCTTGGTTGATTTTACCTTGCATTTTGTAGCCTTGTTCTAGGTTGCATGTTTTAGAAACATTCAAGCATAATTTGATCTAGTATGTTTGTGAATTGTTTCAATCTTGGAATAAGAACAAGTTCTCTTATTTCAAGATATTAGATCATTGGAATAATCTTTTTCTTCTTTGTTTCCAAGAGTTTTACTATATTGTTCATTGGGGTTTTAGGATTTGCATCTAGGGGTTCTTTGTGCTTTCAAAGGGTTTCTATTTCAATTTCCTAGGTTTTCATATCATTTGGTATCAGAGCTTAGGCTCAAGGGAAGATTTCTATCTTACTTTCTTTCTTGTTGTTTTAATTTTTATTGTCTTGTTCTTCGTTCATCGAAAATTCCAAAAAAAAAAATAAAAATTCATAGTTCCAGAATTTCCATATTTAGCTACTGTTTTTGTTAATTTTAGTATAATTTTATTCTGATTCTCAGAAAGTCATCAACTACAAAAGTCTTTATCAGTCTGTTGTGTATATTTTGTATTCACAAAAGTTTGTCAAAAAAAGAGTGGAAGATTGAGAAAAATATAGATCTTCACAGACTGTCGGATTGTCCAGAAAATTAAAAAAAAAAAGTGTTCTTGCTTGATTTGTTGAAGTTTCTGGAAAAAGAGGTTTTTGTTCGTATTGTTCTTGAAAAGTTCATCTTAAACTCATCATTTATGCATCTTGAATCCGAAATTATCAAGTTGAATGAGCCAAAGTTGTTTGTTTCCTAAAAAGCTAGAAGTTACCATAAATACCCCAAAACTGTTTTTGGAAAGTTTCAAATCTGCCCATATTTGAATATATGCATCTTTTGCTTTAGGAAAGTATTATTTTCGGATCCAAACTGCTTTAGGAAAGTCTAATTTCGAATTTTTCTCTTTTAGGAAAGTTTATTCTTGCTTATTTTTCTTTCTTATTCTTTCCTTGTCACTAAAATAAACCATTTGCATGAATCTGTCTTGTTTTCTTCTTAACCAACCAATTTGCTTGTTTCTTATTTCTTGATTGTTACTTTTTACAAATTTCATTAGTTTCTTAGTTGTTTGATAGTTGCTAAATTGTTGATATGAATTATGTAGCCATGCATTTAAGGAATTCAAGCTTAAAGAGTACATGCATTGATGACAACTCAAGTTGCATTAAATGCACTCAAGACGTATTTATGACAGCTCAAGCTTGAAGTGTAGTAGCATTGATGACAACTCTAGATGCATTTATGACAACCCAAGCTTCATTCAAGGCAACTTAAAGCTTCATTCAAGATAACTTCAATACACTTCAAGACAAGCATTACTGGCATTTAAAAGCTACTTTTAAGCATCATGTATCAGTTTCAATTGTTTTAGATGTATTGTAAGTTACAAAGTAGTAGTGGCAGATTGTAACTCATGTTTTAGCTTTAATTTCGGGGTTACAAGCTAGGGACATCATGGGGCTGTTATGGGAGCATTATGAACGAATTTTACATGCCTTTTATGCCTATAAATAGGCTTTGTTTTAGCTATTGTAAATAAGATTTGAATGATGAATGAAATGTAGCATTTTTATGCACATGGAGAGCCTTGAGCCTCAACCCTTTGTAATCTTGCTTTAGATTACATGTTTAGAAACATTCAAGAGGGGAGTGATCAACCAACTTGTGGAGTGTTTCGAGTCATGAGATGATGGAACGTAATTGTTTGGGTCCATTTCATGATTTTTAGATCACACAAGGCAATCTGTTTTCTAGCCTTTCCTTGGGGTTGTTTCAAATGGCATATGTGGGTTCTTTGGTTGTGATCTTTTTGGGTCCTTAGTTAAGTTTAAGGGTTCTTAAAGCATTTTCGAAAGGGTTTTCGTATCATTTGGTATCAGAGCCAGGGTTTTTGGCTCATTCAACTTCGTTCATAATGCTCCCTAACAGCCCCATGATGTCCCTAGCTTGTAACCCCCGAAATTAAAGCTAAAACATGAGTTACAATCTGCCACTACTACTTTGTAACTTACAATACATCTAAAACAATTGAAACTGATACATGATGCTTAAAAGTAGCTTTTAAATGCCAGTAATGCTTGTCTTGAAGTGTATTGAAGTTATCTTGAATGAAGCTTTAAGTTGCCTTGAATGAAGCTTGGGTTGTCATAAATGCATCTAGAGTTGTCATCAATGCTACTACACTTCAAGCTTGAGCTGTCATAAATACGTCTTGAGTGCATTTAATGCAACTTGAGTTGTCATCAATGCATGTACTCTTTAAGCTTGAATTCCTTAAATGCATGGCTACATAATTCATATCATTCCCCCATTCTTCAAAATGATTCGTCCTCGAATCAAAAAGTGTGGCTGCAAAAGAAAGTTAGGGAGAAAACACAAAAATTGGACCTTACAAGCACTCCCTCCTTTTTTACAACTCTCTTTGTTCCACTCGTGTTTGCGCTCAAATTTCCTTCAAGATTGGCCTTTACTTTAAGAGAAGCAGCCCATATATTGGTTAATATCTCTGTTATGAAGAGCTTAAAATTGGCCACCAAACTCAGAAATTCAATCACAAATGAAAACACCAATCAACGGAGATAAGATGTTGCAATTTAAGAGCAATCTGCGCACTGAAATGAATCCCAATATTTGAATATTTTTCGTTACGAATTTGACTATGAGCCCTTCTGATATTTTAATGATAACAAGATGATAAATATTTTCTCTTCAGGAAAAACAAGCAAATTCGGATGTTATGAAATAATTTCGACACAAAACAGCAGCATTAAATGCGGCAGTTACAAAAATGGGCAGTTTTTGAAACACTTTTAATTTAGCCGTTTTTGGGACTTTAAATTCGTGAAAAGGAAGGTGTAACTGATGGTTTATGATATATAACTGACATAATAACACCTTACAATCAGAAATACACGAATTTCAAAGATCAAACTCAGAAACCTCAAGAATTTGCAAGAAGAACGCAAGATGAACAAACCGGTGGTCTTGAATGCAAAGTCTTTTTTTTAGATCAGCAAGTGATCTTTAAGATAGAAACAAGATCAGAATGAAAAGATGAAGACAAATTCATGCTTGGACAAAAACGAAAAGATAGGACAGAATTGAAAACAACAAGAATAGAAAAGGATAGATTGGATAAAACCTGTTCTAGAGATCGCCACAAAATCGTAACCGATGCTCTGATACCAAATGATACTAAAACCCTTTCGAAATGCTTTAAGAACCCTTAAACTTAACTAAGGACCCAAAAAGATCACAACCAAAGAACCCACATATGCCATTTGAAAACAACCCCAAGGAAAGGCTAGAAAACAGATTGTCTTGTATGATCTAAAAATCATGAAATGGACCCAAACAATTACGTTCCATCATCTCATGACTCGAAACACTCCACAAGTTGGTTGATCACTCCCCTCTTGAATGTTTCTAAACATGTAATCTAAAGCAAGATTACAAAGGGTTGAGGCTCAAGGCTCTCCATGTGCATAAAAATGCTACATTTCATTCATCATTCAAATCTTATTTACAATAGCTAAAACAAAGCCTATTTATAGGCATAAAAGGCATGTAAAATTCGTTCATAATGCTCCCATAACAGCCCCATGATGTCCCTAGCTTGTAACCCCCGAAATTAAAGCTAAAACATGAGTTACAATCTGCCACTACTACTTTGTAACTTACAATACATCTAAAACAATTGAAACTGATACATGATGCTTAAAAGTAGCTTTTAAATGCCAGTAATGCTTGTCTTGAAGTGTATTGAAGTTATCTTGAATGAAGCTTTAAGTTGCCTTGAATGAAGCTTGGGTTGTCATAAATGCATCTAGAGTTGTCATCAATGCTACTACACTTCAAGCTTGAGCTGTCATAAATACGTCTTGAGTGCATTTAATGCAACTTGAGTTGTCATCAATGCATGTACTCTTTAAGCTTGAATTCCTTAAATGCATGGCTACATAATTCATATCAATTGTGCTAATAGTTCAAGGTTACATTTAGGCCTTTATAATCTGTTTTGAGTGCAAACACGAGAGAACAAACATCATCGAGTGTAAACACTTAGGGAGTGATTGAAAGGTCCTGTTTTTATTACTAACCTTTTTATTTGCAGCAATGTATCATGAAAATATTGGTGAAAGGAGGATTAGTAAATTTCAAGAGGTAGAACAGACCCGGAGCCAAAATAGAGAGGTTTATCATGGAGGGATGGAGCATAGAAGCTTAAGAGGTGATAAGCTCAAGTTAAATACTTTCTATGGGAGTTCTAATCAAGAGGAATACTTGCAATGGGAGACAGAAACCGAGCATTTCTTTGCTTACAACAATTATAGTGAGGAAAGAAAGGTAATGCTTGCTATTTCCAATTTCACTAATAATGCTCATGTTTGGTGGTCTCAATTGAAAGTGAAACTAAGGAGGGAGAGGAAACGACAAATAGAAACATGGTATGATCTTAAGTGCCATATGAGGAAGAGATTTGTTTCAAGACAACATCAAGAGCATCTTGTGCAAATGTTGGATAAGCTAATTCAAGGATGTAAAACTGTGGATGAATACTACATGGAGATGGAGTTGCTCAAGGCTAGGGCTAATGTGGAGGAAGATGAGGAGTCTACTATTGTAAGGTTCTTCAATGGATTGAATAGAGATATTGCTTGTCAAGTGGAGTTAAAACAATTTGAGGAGTTAGGAGAGTTAGTGTATTTTGCCAATGAGGTTGAAAGAAAAATCAAAAGAAGAAGTGATACACGGTATGCTTCTAAACCTATTTCCAATACTACTTCTTCTTATCAATTGGGTCAAAAGGGTATATTAATGGATGATAATGGAGCTGTGAATGGCTTGGTAGAAGAAAATGCAAGATTGATGTTAGAGAAAGTTAAGATGATCGAAAGAGAACTTTTAAAATCGAAGAAAGTTTTCAATGCTAGCATGGAAGAGGTAAAAGAGGATATTCGTGCTAATGTTTTTGTGGAGGAAACTTGTGAGTTACAAAAGTGTTATACATTTGAAAACAATGAGAATTGTGAAAAAGAGAGTGAGCCAAAAGAAAGAGAGATGAGTGATGAAAAAGAAATGAGTGCTCAAAACAAAGAGAGTTGTGAGTTTGAAAAGAAAGAGTGTAATGAGAGTGAAAAGAACGAGTGCTTTGAGATTATAAAGTGTGAGACATTTGAGTTTAGTGAGCAAAAAGAGAGTGAAATAGAGAGTGAGAACTTGAAAGTTAGATCAAGTGAGGCTAGGAATGAAATCTACCAACCTACATTTGTACTTTTGTACAAAGAGGTTTGTTTTACACTTAACCCATCTTTGCCTAGTATGTTTGTTGAGTTTTTGCAGGAATTCAAACGAATGTTCCCTAATGAGATGCCTAGTGAATTGTCATCAATCCAAGGCATAGAACATCAAGCTGATCACATTTCAAGGGCTGCCATACTCAATAGATCAAGAACTCTCAAGACTCAATGCATGGAAAATAGGGCAAAAGAAACCATTGTAAAGTATCCTAATCCTATTCTTTATAATATGCATAACACTTGTTTATTTGATAAAAATGATCTCAACTCTGAATTTTTGCACCATCGAATGAATTTGATTGATAATTATGCATGTTGTGCTAAGACTTACTTGCTTAATAATTCCCAAATTAAAAGAGTTGTTGAGACTTTTACTACTTCTGATCATGTGCTTAATATTTTACATAATTCTTGTTTGAATGATTCAATGGTTACACATTCTTGTCATTTGATAGAGAAGAATGTAGGATTTCAATATGGACACACATATGAGTTGTTTGTGTTACCATGTTATGAGAAAATTTATGAAATTGACTATGGTCCTTTGGGTTCTAATATGTTATCTAATAGTGTAGCTAGATCTCTTGTTATTTTTTATGAGACAGAATTTAAGAAGAAGCTACAAATACTTCAATACCTAAGTGGGACCAAGGGTATGCAATTAAATTTCAAAGAGGGAGATGCATGGAAGTTCAAGGTTTTTGATCCGGGAGGAGTTAGACAATTCAAGGCACTAGAAAGATATCAAGATGCTTACAAATCTGATTTCCAAGGTAAGTATGCTTTTGGTGCTTTTATTTATGTTACTAACTTGAGTTATTGTGATGTAGGAAATGTTTTAGATTCGAGGACGAATCCTTTTCAAGAGGGAGGGGATGATATGAATCATGGAACGTCACAAATATCTCAAGGATCAATCTCAAGATCAAAGTTCAAGACAAGCATAAAACATCCATTACAAGCCTACATGAGAAAAGTCAAGATAAGCTTTGAAGATCTGAGCATGGAAGCTATGGAAGAGGACTTGATGAATTTTAATCAATGGAAAAAACATGTTGAAGAAGAGTATTGAAGACTTGTTCAATCAGAAATGAAGAGAAGAGCAAATTAGGAAAGTTGCATCACTTTTGCAAACTTTCCTTATTTGGACCACTTTCCATATTTGTTACCAAACTTGCCATATATGATGCCCACGAAGTTACAATGTATTTGGACATGTTTTAGGCCTTTATTTATCAGTTTTAATGCTTAGAATAGTTTAGGAATGATATAATATCTTCTAGGGTAAAACTTTCCTAAAATGCACCAAATGCACTTAAGGAAAGATTTGGCAGATTTTGTGCCTCCTTGTAATCCGAATTTGCTAGCTTATTTTTAGGGTTTCTTTGCCTATTTAAAGGCCTCATTTGTAACCCTAAATACTAAGAATTCATATGATAATAATATTGCTTTTTGCTTTGCTAAAATTGCTTAGTTTTGTAGCCTTGTTCTTGGGTTGCATGTTTTAGAAACATTCAAGCCTCATTTGTAACCCCAAATATAAAGAATTAATATGATAGAAAATAGCTTTGTTTTGCTTATTGCTTGGTTGATTTTACCTTGCATTTTGTAGCCTTGTTCTAGGTTGCATGTTTTAGAAACATTCAAGCATGATTTGATCTAGTATGTTTGTGAATTGTTTCAATCTTGAAATAAGAAAAAGTTCTCTTATTTCAAGATATTAGATCATTGGAATAATCTTTTTCTTCTTTGTTTCCAAGAGTTTTACCTTATTGTTCATTGGGGTTTTTGGATTTGCATCTAGGGGTTCTTTGTGCTTTCAAAGGGTTTCTATTTCAATTTCCTAGGGTTTCATATCAATGGACCAAATCATGAACACAACTCTGACAAGTGGGAAACCTTCGGTCTTCGGATTCAATTTGGTCTAGAGAGTGAAACAAGTTATTTGAAACAAGCTTTTCAATTACAAACAAGTTTTTGGAGTGGTTCGGATCCTCTTCGATATTTTGGTCCAAATTGGATTCCCAAAGAAGAGGTTCCTCCATTTGGATCTTTAGGATGGACGAAATCACGAGGAAAACTTTGACAAGTGGGTAACCTTACGTCTTTGGTATCAATATGGTCCGAAGAGGGAAACAAGTACTTTGAAACAAACTTTTCAATTACAAACAAGTTTTTGGAGTGGTTCAGATGCCCTTTCAATATTTTGGTCGAAACAGGATTCTCGAATAAGAGGTTCCTCCATTTGAATCTTTAGGTTGGACGAAATCACGAGGAAAACATTGACAAGTGGGAAACCTTAGGTCTTTGGTATGAAAATGGTCCGAAGAGTGAAACAAGTACTTTGAAACAAGGTTTTCAATTTCAAACAAGTTTTTGGTGTGGTTCGGATCCTCTTTCGATATTTTGGTCCAAACAGGATTCCAAAATAAGAGATTCCTCCATTTGGATCTTTAGGATGGACGAAATCACGAGGAAAACTTTGACAAGTGGGAAACCTTAGGTCTTTGGTATCAATACGGTCCGAAGAGGGAAACAAGTACTTTGAAACAAGATTTTCAATTACAAACAAGTTTTTGGAGTGGTTCGGATCCTCTTTCAATATTTTGGTTCAAACAGTATTCCCAAAAGAGATGTTCCTCCATTTGGATCTTTAGTATGGACGAAATCACAAGGAAAACATTGACAAGTGGGAAACCTTAGGTCTTTAGTATCAATATGGTCCGAAGAATGAAACAAGTACTTTGAAACAAGCTTTTCAATTACAAACAAGTTTTTGGAGTGGTTCGGATCCTCATTCGATATTTTGGTCCAAAGAGGATTCCAAAAGAAGAGGTTCCTCCATTTGGATCCTTAAGATGGACGAAATCACAAGGAAAACATTTACAAGTGGGTAACCTTAGGTCTTTGGTATCAATATGGTCCGAAGAGCGAAACAAGTACTTTGAAACAAACTTTTCAATTACAAAGAAGTTTTTGGAGTTGTTCGGATCCTCTTTCGATATTTTGGTCCAAACATGATTCCCAAAGAAGAGGTACCTCCATTTGGATCTTTAGAATGGACAAAATCATGAGCACAACTTTGACAAGTGGGAAACCTTAGGTCTTTGGAATCAATATGGTCTGAAGAGTGAAACAAGTACTTTGAAACAAGCTTTTCAATTACAAACAAGTTTTTGGAGTGGCTCAGATCCTCTTTCAAAATTTTGGTCCAAACAGGATTCCCAAAGAAGAGGTTCCTCCATTTGGATCTTTAGAATGGACCAAATCATGAGCACAACTCTGACAAGTGGGAAACCTTCGGTCTTCGGATTCAATTTGGTCTAGAGAGTGAAACAAGTTCTTTGAAACAAGCTTTTCAATTACAAACATGTTTTTGGAGTGGTTCGGATCCTCTTTCGATATTTTGGTCCAAATTGGATTCCCAAAGAAGAGGTTCCTCCATTTGGATCTTTAGGATGGACGAAATCACGAGGAAAACTTTGACAAGTGGGTAACCTTACGTCTTTGGTATCAATATGGTCCGAAGAGGGAAACAAGTACTTTGAAACAAACTTTTCAATTACAAACAAGTTTTTGGAGTGGTTCAGATGCCCTTTCAATATTTTGGTCGAAACAGGATTCTCGAATAAGAGGTTCCTCCATTTGAATCTTTAGGTTGGACGAAATCACGAGGAAAACATTGACAAGTGGGAAACCTTAGGTCTTTGGTATGAAAATGGTCCGAAGAGTGAAACAAGTACTTTGAAACAAGGTTTTCAATTTCAAACAAGTTTTTGGTGTGGTTCGGATCCTCTTTCGATATTTTGGTCCAAACAGGATTCCAAAATAAGAGTTTCCTCCATTTGGATCTTTAGGATGGACGAAATCACGAGGAAAACTTTGACAAGTGGGAAACCTTAGGTCTTTGGTATCAATACGGTCCGAAGAGGGAAACAAGTACTTTGAAACAAGATTTTCAATTACAAACAAGTTTTTGGAGTGGTTCGGATCCTCTTTCAATATTTTGGTTCAAACAGTATTCCCAAAAGAGATGTTCCTCCATTTGGATCTTTAGTATGGACGAAATCACAAGGAAAACATTGACAAGTGGGAAACCTTAGGTCTTTAGTATCAATATGGTCCGAAGAATGAAACAAGTACTTTGAAACAAGCTTTTCAATTACAAACAAGTTTTTGGAGTGGTTCGGATCCTCATTCGATATTTTGGTCCAAAGAGGATTCCAAAAGAAGAGGTTCCTCCATTTGGATCCTTAAGATGGACGAAATCACGAGGAAAACATTTACAAGTGGGTAACCTTAGGTCTTTGGTATCAATATGGTCCGAAGAGCGAAACAAGTACTTTGAAACAAACTTTTCAATTACAAAGAAGTTTTTGGAGTTGTTCGGATCCTCTTTCGATATTTTGGTCCAAACATGATTCCCAAAGAAGAGGTACCTCCATTTGGATCTTTAGAATGGACAAAATCATGAGCACAATTTTGACAAGTGGGAAACCTTAGGTCTTTGGAATCAATATGGTCTGAAGAGTGAAACAAGTACTTTGAAACAAGCTTTTCAATTACAAACAAGTTTTTGGAGTGGCTCAGATCCTCTTTCAAAATTTTGGTCCAAACAGGATTCCCAAAGAAGAGGTTCCTCCATTTGGATCTTTAGAATGGACCAAATCATGAGCACAACTCTGACAAGTGGGAAACCTTCGGTCTTCGATTCAATTTGGTCTAGAGAGTGAAACAAGTTCTTTGAAACAAGCTTTTCAATTACAAACATGTTTTTGGAGTGGTTCGGATCCTCTTTCGATATTTTGGTCCAAATTGGATTCCCAAAGAAGAGGTTCCTCCATTTGGATCTTTAGGATGGACGAAATCACGAGGAAAACTTTGACAAGTGGGTAACCTTACGTCTTTGGTATCAATATGGTCCGAAGAGGGAAAGAAGTACTTTGAAACAAGCTTTTCAATTACAAACAAGTTTTTGGAGTGGTTCGGATCCTCTTTCGATATTTTGGTCCAAATTGGATTCCGAAAGAAGAGGTTCCTCCATTTGGATATTTAGGATGGACGAAATCACGAGGAAAAGTTTGACAAGTGGGTAACCTTACGTCTTTGGTATCAATATGGTCCGAAGAAGGAAACAAGTACTTTGAAACAAGCTTTTCAATTACAAACAAGTTTTTGGAGTGGTTCGGATGCCCTTTCAATGTTTTGGTCGAAACAGGATTCCCGAATAAGAGGGTTCCTCCATTTGGATCTCTAGGATGGACGAAATGACGAGGAAAACATTGACAAGTGGGAAACCATAGGTCTTTGGTATCAATATTTTGGTCTTTGGAGTGGTTCAGATCCTCTTTCGATATTTTGGTCCAAACAGGATTCCCAAAGAAGAGGTTCCTCCATTTGGATCTTTAGGATGGACCAAATCATGAGCACAACTTTGACAAGTGGGAAACCTTCGGTCTTCGGATTCAATTTGGTCTAGAGAGTGAAACAAGTTCTTTGAAACAAGCTTTTCAATTACAAACAAGTTTTTGGAGTGGTTCGGATCCTCTTTCGATATTTTGGTCCAAATTGGATTCCCAAGAAAGAGGTTCCTCCATTTGAATCTTTAGGATGGACGAAATCACGACGAAAACATTGACAGGTGGGAAACCTTAGGTCTTTTGTATCAATATGGTCCGAAGAGTGAAACAAGCACTTTGAAACAAGCTTTTCAATTACAAACAAGTTTTTGGAGTGGTTCGGATCCTCTTTCGATATTTTGGTCCAAAGAGGATACCAAAAGAAGAGGTTCCTCCATTTGGATTCTTAAGATGGACGAAATCACGAGGAAAACATTGACAACTGGGTAACCTTAGGTCATTGGTATCAATATGGCCCGAAGAGCGAAACAAGTACTTTGAAACAAGCTTTTCAATTACAAACAAGTTTTTGGAGTGGTTCGGATCCTCTTTCGATATTTTGGTCCAAAGAGGATTCCCAAAGAAGAGGTTTCTCCATTTGGATCTTTAGGATGGATGAAATCACGAGGAAAACTTTGACAAGTGGGAAACCTTAGGTCTTTGGTATCAATATGGTCCGAAGAGCGAAACAAGTACTTTGAAACAAGCTTTCCAATTACAAACAAGTTTTTGGACTGGTTCGGATCCTATTTCGATATTTTGGTCCAAAAAGGATTCCTAAAAAGAGGTTCCTCCATTTGAATCTTTAGGATGGACGAAATCACGAGGAAAACTTCGACAAGTGGGAGACTTAGGTCTTTGGTATCAATATGGTCCGAAGAGTGAAACAAGCTTTTCAATTACAAACAAGTTTTTGGAGTTGTTCGGATCATCTTTCGTTATTTGGGTCCAAACAGGATTCCCAAAGAAGAGGTTCCTCCATTTGGATCTTTAGGATGGACCAAATCATGAGCACAACTTTGACAAGTGGGAAACCTTCGGTCTTCGGATTCAATTTGGTCTAGAGAGTCAAACATGTTCTTTGAAACAAGCTTTTCAATTACAAACAAGTTTTTGGAGTGGTTCGGATCCTCTTTCGATATTTTGGTCCAAACAGGATTTCCAAAGAAGAGGTTCCTCCATTTGGATCTTTAGGATGGACGAAATCACGAGGAAAACTTTGACAAGTGGGTAACCTTACGTCTTTTGTATCAATATGGTCCGAAGAGGGAAACAAGTACATTGAAACAAGCTTTTCAATTACAAACAAGTTTTTGGAGTGGTTCAGATGCCCTTTCAATATTTTGGTCCAAACAGGATTCCAAAAGAAGAGGTTCCTCCATTTGGATCTTTAGGATGGACGAAATCACGAGGAAAACATTGACAAGTGGGAAACCTTAGGTCTTTGGTATCAATATGGTCCGAAGAGCGAAACAAATACTTTGAAACAAGCTTTTCAATTACAAACAAGGTTGTGGACTGGTTCAGATACTCTTTTGATATGTTGGTCCAAAGAGGATTCCCAAAGAAGAGTTTGCTCCATTTGGATCTTTTGGATGGACGAAATCACGAGAAAAACTTTGACAAGTGGGAAGCCTTAGGTCTTTGGTATCAATATGGTCCGAAGACTGAAACAATTACTATGAAACAAGCTTTTCAATTACAAACAAGATTTTGGAGTGGTTCGGATCCTATTTCGATATTTTGGTCCAAACAGGATTCCTAAAGAAGAGGTTCCTCCATTTGGATCTTTAGAATGGACGAAATCACGAGGAAAACTTTGAAAAGTGGGAAACTTAGGTCTTTGTTATCAATATGGTCCGAAGAGTGAAACAAGTACTTTGAAACAAGCTTTTCAATTACAAACAAGTTTTTGGAGAGGTTTGGATCCTCTTTCGATATTTTGGTCCAAACAGGATTCCCAAAGAAGATGTTTCTCCATTTGGATCTTTATGATGGACCAAATCATGAGCACAACTTTGACAAGTGGGAAACCTCAGGACTTTGGAATCAATATGGTCCGAAGATTGAAACAAGTACTTTGAAACAAGTTTTTCAATTACAAATAAGTTTTTGGAGTGGTTCGGATCCTCTTTTGATATTTTGATCCAAAGAGGACTTCTAAAGAAGAGCTTCCTCCATTTGGATCTTTAGGATGGACAAAATTATGACGGCAATTTTTACAAGTGGGAAACCTTAGGTCTTTGTTATCAATATCGTCCGAAGAGTGAAACAAGTACTTTGAAACAAGCTTTTCAATTACAAAGAATTTTTGGAGTGGTTCAGATCCTCTTTCGATATTTTGGTCCAAATAGGATTCCCAAAGAAGATGTTCCTCTATTTGGATCTATAGGATGGACCAAAGAATATGTTCCTCCATTTTCATCTTTAGGATGGACAAAATCGCGAGGAAAAGTTTGACAAATGGGAAATCTTAGGTCTTTTGTATGAATATGGTCCGAAGAGTGAAAAAATTACTTTGAAACAAGCTTTTCAATTACAAACAAGTTTTTGGTGTTGTTCGGATCCTCATTCGATATTTTGGTCCAACGAGGATTCCCAGAGAAGAAGTTCCTCCATTTGAATGTTTAGTATGGACCAAATCACGAGGAAAACTTTGACAAGTGGGAAACCTTAGGTCTTTGGTAACAATATGGTTTGAAGAGGGAAACAAGTACTTTGAAACAAGCTTTTCAATTACAAACAAGTTTTTCGAGTGGTTCAGATCCTCTTTTAATATTTTGGTCCAAACAGGATTCCAAAAAAAGAGGTTCCTCCATTTGGATCTTTAGTATGGACGAAATCACGAGGAAAACATTGACAAGTGGGAAACCTTAACTCTTTGGTATCAATATGGTCCGAAAAGTGAAACAAGTACATAGAAACAAGGTTTTCAATTACAAACAAGTTTTTGTAGTGGTTCGGATCCTCTATCGATATTTTGGTCCAAACAGGATTCTAAAAGAAGAGCTTCCTCCATTTGGATCTTAAGGATGGACGAAATCACGAGGAAAACTTTGACAAGTGGGAAACCTTAGGTCTTTGGTATCAATATGGTTCGAAGAGTGAAACATGTACTCTCAAACAAGCTTTTCAATTACAAACAAGTTTTTGGAGTGGTTCGGATCCTCTTTCGATATTTTGGTCCAAACAGGATTCCCAAAGAAGAAGTTCCTCCATTTGGATCTTTAGGATGGACGAAATCACGAGGAAAACTTTGTTAAGTGGGAAACCTTAGGTCTTTGGTATCAATATGGTCCGAAGAGGGAAACAAGTACTTTGAAACAAGGTTTTCAATTACAAACAAGTTTTTTGAGTGGTTCGGATCCTCTTTCAATATTTTTGTCCAAACAGGATTTTCAAAAAAGATGTTCCTCCATTTGGATCTTTAGGATGGACGAAATCACGAGGAAAACATTGACAAATGGGAAACCTTAAATCTTTGGTATCAATATGGTCCGAAGAGGGTAATAAGTACTTTGAAACAAGTTATCAATTACTAACATGTTTTTTGAGTGGCTCGGATGCTCTTTCAATATTTTTGTCCAAACAGGATTCCCGAAAAAGAGGTTCCTCCATTTGGATCTTTAGGATGGACGAAATTACGAGGAAAACATCGACAAGTGGGAAACCTTAGGTCTTTGGTATCAATATGGTCCGAGGAGTGAAACAAGTACTTTGAAACAAGCTTTTCAATTACAAACAAGTTTTTCCAGTGGTTCGGATCATCTTTCGATATTTTGGTCCAAAGAGGATTCAAAAAAAAGAGGTTCCTCCAATAGGATCTTTAGGATGGACGAAATCACGAGGAAAACTTTGAAAAGTGGGAAACCTTAGGTCTTTGGTATCAATATGGTCCGAAGAGTGAAACAATACATTGAAACAAGGTTTTCAATTACAAACAAGTTTTTGGAGTGGTTCGGATCCTATTTCAATATTTTGGTCCAAACAAGATTCCCAAAAAAGAGGTTCCTCCATTTGGATCTTTAGGATGGACGAAATCATGAGGAAAACATTGACAAGTGGGAAACCTTAGGTCTTCGGTATCAATATGGTCCGAAGAGTAAAACAAGTACTTTGAAACAAGCTTTTCAATTACAAACAAGTATTTGGAGTGGTTCGGATCCTCTTTCGATATTTTGGTCCAAAGAGGATTCCCAAAGAAGAGGTTCCTCCTTTTGGATCTTTAGGATGGACCAAATCACGAGGAAAACTTTGACAAGTGGGAAACCTTAGGTCTTTGGTATCAATATGGTCCGAAGAGGGAAACAAGTACTTTGAAACAAGCTTTTCAATTACAAACAAGTTTTTGGAGTGGTTCGGATCCTCTTTCAATATTTTGGTCCAAACAGGATTCCCAAAAAAGATGTTCCTCCATTGGATCCTTACTATGGACGATATCACGAGGAAAACATTGACAAGTGGGAAACCTTAGGTCTTTGGTATCAATATGGTCTGAAGAATTCAATTTGGTCTAGAGAGTAAAACAAGTACTTTGAAACAAGCTTTTCAATTACAAACAAGTTTTTGGAATGGTTCGGATCCTCTTTCGATATTTTGGTCCCAACCGTATTGCAAAAGAAGAGGTTCCTCCATTTGGATCTTTAGGATGGACCAAATCATGAGCACAACTTTGACAAGTAGGAAACCTTAGGTCTTCGAATTCAATTTGGTCTAGGGAGTGAAACAAGCACTTTGAAACAAGCTTTTCAATTACAAACAAGTTTTTGGAGTGGTTTGGATACTCTTTCATTATTTTGTTCCAAACAGGATTCCCAAAGAAGAGGTTCCTTGATTTGGATCTTTTGGATGGACCAAATCATGATGGCAATTTTGACAAGTGGGAAACCATAGGTCTTTGGTATCAATATGGTCCGAAGAGTGAAACATGTACTTTGAAACATGCTTTTCAATTACAAACTAGTTTTTGGAGTGGTTCGTATCCTC
The DNA here is from genome assembly GCA_028015215.1 of Gynostemma pentaphyllum. NCBI lineage: Eukaryota > Viridiplantae > Streptophyta > Magnoliopsida > Cucurbitales > Cucurbitaceae > Gynostemma > Gynostemma pentaphyllum. Next base: position 41,016,577 of record CM051355.1, on the reverse strand, counting down.
TTTCGATATTTTGGTCCAAAATGGATTCCCAAAGATGAGGTTCCTCCATTTGGATCTTTCGGACGGACGAAATCACGAGGAAAACTTTGACAAGTGGCTAACCTTAGGTCTTTGGTATCAATATGGTCCGAAGAGTGAAACAAGTACTTTAAAACAAGCTTTTCAATTACAAACAAGTTTTTGGAGTGGTGCGGATCATCTTTCGATATTTTGGTCCAAACAGGATTCTCAAAGAAGAGGTTCCTTTATTTGGATCTTTTGGATGGACCAAATTATGAGGGATATTTTGACAAGTGGGAAACCGTAGGTCTTTGGTATGAATATGGTCCGAAGAGTGAAACATGTACTTTGAAACAAGCTTTTCAATTAGAAACAAGTTTTTGGACTGGTTCGGATCATCTTTCGATATTTTGGTTCAAAGAGGATTCCAAAAGAAGAGGTTGCTCCATTTGGATCTTTAGGATGGACGAAATCACGAGGAAAACTGTGAAAAGTGGGAAACCTTAGGTCTTTGGTATCAATATGATCCGAAGAGTGAAACAAGTACTTTGAATCGAGGTTTTCAATTACAAACAAGTTTTTGGAGTGGTTCGGATCCTCTTCCGATATTTTGGTCCAAACAATATTGCCAAAGAAGAGGTTCCTCCATTTGAATCTTTAGGATGGATCAAATTATGAGCAGAACTTTGACATGTGGGAAACCTTAGGTCTTCGAATTCAATTTGGTCTAGAGAGTGAAACAAGTACTTTGAAACAGGCTTTTTAATTACAAACAAGTTTTTGATTGGTTCGGATCATCTTTCGATATTTTGGTCCAAAAAGGATTCCTAAAGAAGAGGTTGCTCCATTTGGATCTTTAGGATGGACGAAATCATGAGGAAAACTTTGAAAAACGGGAAACCTTAGGTCTTTGGTATCAATATGGTCCGAAGAGTGAAACATGTACTTTGAAACAAGGTTTTCAATTATAAACAAGTTTTTGGAGTTGTTTGGATCCTCTTTCAATATTTTGGTCCAAACAGTATTGCCAAAGAAGAGGTTCCTTGATTTGGATCTTTTGGATGGACCAAATCATAAGGGCAATTTTGACAAGTGGGAAACCGTAGGTCCTTGGTATCAATATGGTCCGAAGAGTGAAACATGTACTTTGAAATATGCTTTTCAATTACAAACATGTTTTTGGAGTGGTTCGTATCATCTTTCGATATTTTTGTCCAAATTGGATTCCCAAAGAAGAGGTTCCTCCATTTGGATCTTTAGGACGGACGAAATCACGAGGAAAACTTTGACAATTGAGTAACCTTAGGTCTTTGGTTTCAATATGGTCCGAAGAGGGAAACAAGTACTTTGAAACAAGCTTTTCAATTACAAACATGTTTTTGGAGTGGTTCGGATATTCTTTCAATATTTTGGTCCAAACAGTATTCCCGAAAAAGAGGTTCCTCCATTTGGATATTTAGAATGGATGAAATTACGAGGAAAACATTGACCAGTGGGAAACCTTACGTCTTTGGTATCAATATCGTCCGAAGAGTGAAACAAGTACTTTGAAACAAGCTTTTCAATTACAAACAAGTTTTTGGAGTAGTTCGGATCCTCTTTCGATATTTTGGTCCAAACAGGATTCCCAAAGAAGAGGTTCCTGGATTTGGATCTTTTGGATGGACCAAATTATGAGGGCAATTTTGACAAGTGGGAAACCGTAGGTCTTTGGTATGAATATGGTCCGAAGAGTGAAACATGTACTTTGAAACAAGCTTTTCAATTAGAAACAAGTTTTTGGACTGGTTCGGATCATGTTTCGATATTTTGGTCCAAAGAGGATTCCCAAAGAAGAGGTTGCTCCATTTGGATCTTTAGGATGGACCAAATTATGAGCACAACTTTGACATGTAGGAAACCTTAGGTCTTCGAATTCAATTTGGTCTAGAGAGTGAAACAAGTACTTTGAAACAAGCTTGTCAATTACAAACAAGTTTTTGGAGTGTTTCGGATCCTCTTTCGATATTTTGGTCCAAACAGGATTCCCAAAGAAGATGTTGCTCGATTTGGATCTTTAGGATGGACGAAATCACGAGGAAAACTTTGAAAAGTGGGAAACCTTAGGTCTTTGGTATCAATATGATCTGAAGAGTGAAACAAGTACTTTGAAACAAGGTTGATATGAAAAGCCTAGATTTGGATCAAGAACCCCTTGAAGAACCCTTGAGTCACCAAGATCTAAAACCCCCAAAGCAATTTAGCAAAATCCAAGGAATATGAGTTAAGAAGATTATTCCTAGATCTATGATCTTGAAATAAGAAAAGCTTGTTTCTTATCTCATGATTGAAACAATCCACAAACACTTTAGATCAAGAGTGTTTGATTGTTTCTAAACAAGTAATCTAAAGCAAGACTACTTAAGAACATGCAAGGTAATCCGCCAAGCAAGTCAATTGGAAGCAAAAAGCAACTTTCTATTTCATCAAATCTGAATATTAGGCTTACAAAAAGTCTTTAAATAGTCAAGAGAAAAACCTTAAAACAAAAGCCCAAAAGTAATCAGCCCATAATAAAATCTAGCATGTGAACAACATTTAAGGAATGAATAAAGCAACTAGAGCATAAAGCAAAAAGCAAAGTACCCATTTTAGGAAACTTTCCTAAAATGACTTTGACTTCATAATTCATTGCACATGTCTCTAATATTCCTCCTCCAAATGCACTTGCCAAAGATTAAAGTGCATTTCATCCTTTTTTCATAGCCACCAATCTTGGATAATCAAAATCTGTCTTCACTTTTCCATGTAAGCTTTATAATGGATGTTTAAGGCTTGTTGAAGCTTCTTGGCATTTGAACTTGTAATTGGATGTTGAAGCATCCTAAGATTGTCTTGTGTCCCTTGTGCTCCATGATTCATATCATCCCCTCCCTCTTGAAAAGGATTTGTCCTCAAATCAAAATCATTGTCTACATCAAAAGAAATTAAGTTAGTAAGATAAACAAAATCATTTAAAGCATACTTACCTTTTAAATAACACTTGAAAGCATCATTATGTCTCCTTCCTAGTTCTTTGTATTGTCCAACTCCTCCCGGGTCAAAAATCTTTAATTTCTTTGCATCTCCCTTCTTAAAATAAAATTGCATACCCTTGTCCCCTCCAAGATGTTTCTTCCTTGCTAGCTTCCTCACAAAATCTGTCTTATAGCAAGCATCAACAAAGCGAAATGTCTTATTAAATTACAACACGTTATTTAAACTTAGTGGACCCTCAACTAGTTCTAAGATGTTTGGGTAAATCATGGAAGATGTAAAATTCATTCTACCAACCAAATTAGGATAATGTAAAACATTATACACATTATCAAAAGTAATAAAAGAATCAACAACCCTCTCAAAGTTGAAATTTTCAAGCAAGTAAGATTCAGCACCACATGCATATTTATCATTAAAATCCATTTGAAGTTGTGGATTTTCAGATTTAAGACCAATTTTAGCAAACAAAGAAGTGTCATGCATTTCATCAATCGTAGGGTTAGAATACTTTACAATGGTTGTTTTTACCCTATTTTCCATGCATGGAGTCAAGTGAGTTGTTGGTCTATTGAGCATTGCAGCCCTTGGAATGTGATGTACATGAGGTTTTATGCCTTCAATTGATGAAAAATCACTAGGTACCTCATTAGGGAATACTCTTTTGAATTCCTGCAAAAACTCAACAAACATACTAGGTAAAGATAAGTTAAGTGTAAAACAAACCTCTTTGTACAAGAGTACAAACATAGGTTGGTTTTTCCTAGCCTCACTTGATCTAGTTTTCAAGCTTTCACTCTCTTTTTGATCTTTAGGATGGACGAAATCACGAGGAAAACTTTGAAAAGTGGGAAACCTTAGGTCTTTGGTATCAATACGGTCCGAAGAGTGAAACAAGTACTTTGAAACGAGGTTTTCAATTGCAAACAAGTTTTTGGAGTGGTTCGGATCCTCTTTCGATATTTTGGTCCAAACAGTATTGCCAAAGAAGAGGTTCCTCCATTTGGATCTTTAGGATTGACCAAATTATGAGCACAACTTTGACATGAAGGAAACCTTTATTCGAATTCAATTTGGTCTAGAGAGTGAAACAAGTACTTTGAAACAAGCTTTTCATTTACAAACAAGTTTTTGGAGTGGTACGGATCCTCTTTCGATATTTTGGTCCAAACAGGATTCCAAAAGAAGAGGTTCCTTGATTTGGATCTATTGGATGGACCATATCATGAGGGCAATTTTGACAAGTGGGAAACCATAGGTCTTCGGTATCAATATGGTCCGAAGAGTGAAACATGTACTTTGAAACAAGCTTTTAAATTACAAACAAGTTTTTGGATTGGTTCGGATCATCTTTCGATATTTTGCGCCAAAGCGGATTCCCAAAGAAGAGGTTGCTCCATTTGGATCTTTAGGATGGACGAAATCACGAGGAAAACTTTGAAAAGTGGGAAACCTTAGGTCTTTGGTATCAATATGGTCCGAAGAGTTAACAAGTACTTTGAAACAAGGTTTTCAATTACAAACAAGTTTTTGGAGTGGTTCGGATCCTCTTTCGATATTTTGGTCTAAACAGTATTGCTAAAGAAGAGGTTCCTTGATTTGGATCTTTTGGATGGACCAAATCATGAGGGCAATTTTGACAAGTGGGAAACCGTAGGTCTTTGGTATCAATATGGTCCGAAGAGTGAAACATGTACTTTGAAACAAGCTTTTCAATTACAAACAAGTTTTTGGAGTGGTTCGTATCCTCTTTCAATATTTTGGCCCAAATTGGATTCCCAAAGAAGAGGTTCCTCCATTTGGATCTTTTGGACGGACGTAATCACGAGGAAAACTTTGAAAAGTGGGAAACCTTAGGTCTTTGGTATCAATATGGTCCGAAGAGTTAACAAGTACTTTGAAACAAGGTTTTCAATTACAAACAAATTTTTGGAGTGGTTCGGATCCTCTTTCGATATTTTGGTCTAAACAGTATTGCCAAAGAAGAGGTTCCTTGATTTGGATCTTTTGGATGGACCAAATCATGAGGGCAATTTTGACAAGTGGGTAACCTTAGGTCTTTGTTATCAATATGGTCCGAAGAGGGAAACAAGTACTTTCAAACAAGCTTTTCAATTACAAACATGTTTTTGGAGTGGTTCGGATGCTTTTTCAATATTTTGGTCCAAACAGGATTCCCGAAAAAGAGGTTCCTCCGTTTGGATATTTAGGATGGACGAAATCACGAGGAAAACATTGACAAGTGGGAAACTTTAGGTCTTTGGTATGAATATGGTCCGAAGAGTGAAACAAGTACTTTGAAACAAGCTTTTCAATTACAAACAAGTTTTTAAAGTGGTTCGGATCCTCTTTCGATAATTTGGTCCAAACTGGATTCCCAAAAAAGAGGTTCCTTGATTTGGATCTTTTGGATGGACCAAATTATGAGGGCAATTTTGACAAGTGGAAAACCGTAGGTCTTTGGTACGAATATGGTCCGAAAAGTGAAACATATACTTTGAAACAAGCTTTTCAATTTGAAACATGTTTTTGGACTGGTTCGGATCATCTTTCGATATTTTGGTCCAAAGAGGATTCCCAAAGAAGAGGTTTCTCCATTTGGATCTTTAGGATGGACGAAATCACGAGGAAAACTTTGAAAAGTGGGAAACCTTAGGTCTTTGGTATCAATATGGTCAGAAGAGTGAAACTAGTACTTTGAAACGAGGTTTTCAATTACAAACAAGTTTTTGGAGTGGTTCGGATCCTCTTTCGTTATTTTGGTCCAAACAGTATTGCCAAATAAGAGGTTCCTCCATTTGGATCTTTAGGATGAACCAAATTATGATTACAACTTTGACATGTAGGAAACCGTAGGTCTTCGAATTTAATTTGGTCTAGAGAGTGTAACAAGTACTTTGAAACATGCTTTTCAATTACAAACAAGTTTTTGGAGTGGTTCGGATCCTCATTCGATATTTTGGTCAAACAGGATTCCCAAAAAAGAGGTTCCTTGATTTGGATCTTTTGGATGGAACAAATCATGAGGGCAATTTTGACAAGTGAGAAACCTTAGGTCTTTGGTATCAATATGGTCCGAAGAGTGAAACATGTACTTTGAAACAAGCTTTTCAATTAGAAACAAGCTTTTGGAGTAGTTTGGATCCTCTTTCGATATTTTCTTCCAAATTGGTTTCCCAAAGAAGAGGTTTCTCCATTTGGATCTTTAAGATCGACGATATCTCGAGGAAAACTTCGACAAGTGGGTAACCTTAGGTCTTTGGTATCAATATGGTCCGAAGAGGAAAACAAGTACTTTGAAACAAGCTTTTCAATTACAAACAAGTTTTTGGGGTGGTTCGTATCCTCTTTCGATATTTTGGTCCAAACAGGATTTCAAAAGAAGAGGTTCCGTAGGTCTTTGGTAAACCGTAGGTCTTTGGTATCAATACGGTCCGAAGAGTAAAACAAGCACTTTGAAACGAGGTTTTCAATTGCAAACAAGTTTTAGGAGTGGTTCGGATCCTCTTTCGATATTTTGGTCCAAACAGTATTGCCAAAGAGGAGGTTCCTCCATTTGGATCTTTAGGATGGACCAAATTATGAGCACAACTTTGACATGTAGGAAACCTTAGGTCTTCGAATTCAATTTGGTCTAAAGAGTGAAACAAGTACTTTGAAACAAGCTTTTCAATTACAAACAAGTTTTTGGAGTGGTTCGGATCCTTTTTCGATATTTTGGTCCAAACAGGATTCCAAAAGAAGAGGTTCCTTGATTTGGATCTTTTGGATGGACCAAATCATGAGGGCAATTTGGACAAGTGGGAAACCTTAGGTCTTTGGTATCAATATGGTCCGAAGAGTGAAACATGTACTTTGAAACAAGCTTTTCAATTACAAACAAGTTTTTGGAGTAGTTCGGACCCTCTTTCGATATTTTGTTCCAAATTGGTTTCCCAAAGAAGAGGTTTCTCCATTTGGATCTTTAGGATCGACGATATCACGAGGAAAACTTTGACAAGTGGGTAACCTTAGGTCTTTGGTATCAATATGGTCCGAAGAGGGAAACAAGTACTTTGAAACAAGCTTTTCAATTACAAACAATTTTTTGGGGTGGTTCGTATCCTCTTTCGATATTTTGGTCCAAACAGGATTTCAAAAGAAGAGGTTCCTTGATTTGGATCTTTTGGATGGACCCAATCATGAGGGCAATTTTGACAAGTGGGAAACCGTAGGTCTTTGGTATCAATGTGGTTCGAAGAGTGAAACATGTACTTTGAAACAAGCTTTTTAATTACAAAGAAGTTTTTTGGGTGGTTCGGATGCTCTTTCAATATTTTGGTCCAAACAGGATTCCGGAAAAAGAGGTTCCTCCGTTTGGATCTTTAGGATGGACGAAATCCCGAGGAAAACATTGACAAATGGGAAACCTTAGGTCTTTGGTATCAATATGGTCCGAAGAGTGAAACAAGTACTTTGAAACAAGCTTTTCAATTACAAACAAGTTTTTCGAGTGGTTTGGATCCTCTTTATATATTTTGGTCCAAACAGGATTCCCCAAAAAGAGGTTCCTCCATTTGGATCTTTAGGATGGACAAAATCACGAGGAAAACATTGACAAGTGGCAAAACCTTAGGTCTTTGGTATCAATATGGTCCGAAGAGTGAAACAATTACTTTGAAACAAGCTTTTCAATTACAAACAAGTTTTTTGAGTGGTTCGGATCCTCTTTCGATATTTTGGTCCAAAGAGGATTCCAAAAGAAGAAGTTCCTCCATTTAGATCTTTAGGATGAACCAAATCATGAGGCCAATTTTGACAAGTGGGAAAGCTTAGGAATTTGGTATCAATATGGTCTGAAGAGTGAAACAAGTACTTTGAAACAAGCTTTTCAATTACAAACAAGTTTTTAGGGTGGTTCGGATGGTCTTTCAATATTTTGGTCCAAACAGGATTCCCGAAAATGAGGTTCCTGCATTTGGATCTTTAGGATGGACGAAATCACGAGGAAAACTTTGACAAGTGGGAAACCTTAGGTCTTCGAATTCAATTTGATCTAGAGAGTGAAACAAGCTCTTCAATTAGAAACAAGTTTGATAAGGCAAACCCAAGATGCAAGTCCAAAGACCCTATGCTATTAGATTTAGCATGAACCTTTGAAGCAAGATCTCAAACCCTCCCTAACTAATCGGATTCAACCAAGAGATTAAGGTTAGATGTGATTACCTCTTAGATCAATGATCTAGAGACAAGAATGAGTTTTCTTGTTCTAGATTGAATCACTCCACAATTAAGTTGATCAATCCCTAATTGAATGACTCGGCAGCAACCCTAAACACAAGAATTGCAAGGAATGAAAACTATGAACAAGTTTTCAAAAAGAAACTCTCAAAGAGAATTGATTTTCATTCAACAATATTCTGCCTTTTACATTCTGATTCCCACGGCTTTTATAAGCTTTTAAACATAAAAGGAAAGTAAGGAACACAACAATAAAGAATGCATTAAAGCATTCGGTTACAAAAGGAAAAACAGGAATGGAAAGTTTAACCATAAATGCCTAAGGTTACAAAAAAAAGAAACTATGGCTAGAATTCAATTTAACACAAATATGTTTTTGATGCTTCTTCTCCTTAAATCATGGTTGTCACTTGCACAAGATTATCTTGGTAAATATTGTCTTCATGGATTTGCAAGTTGCACACAATCTTCAATTTGTCATCAAGCAAGCCTTCATCCGAAATGGCCTCCTCCCTTAGAATTGTAGCCTGATCCGAGCCTATCCATTCTTGCACATGGGTAATAAAAGCTTGTTGGATCTTCTTGGCTTTGGACCTTGTGATTGGGCCGGATGGTACATGTATTGGGCTTGGAGTGCTTCCATGATCCTTATCAAAGTTGTTCGAGTTGTTCGGATCCTCTTTCAATATTTTGGTCCAAACAGGATTCCCAAAGAAGAGGTTCCTCCATTTGGATCTTTAGGATGGACCAAATCACGAGGCCAATTTTGACAAGTGGGAAACCTTAGGTCTTTGGTATCAATATGGTCCGAAGAGTGAAACAAGTACTTTGAAACAAGCTTTTCAATTACAAACAAGTTTTTGTAGTGGTTCGGATCCTCTTTCGATATTTTGGTCCCAACTGTATTGCCAAAGAAAAGGTTCCTCCATTTGAATCTTTGGGATGGACCAAATCATGAGTACAACTTTGACAAGTAGGAAACCTTAGGTGATATGAATCATGGAACGTCACAAAACGCCCAAGGACAAATCACAACATTAAAGTTCAAGAGAAGCATTGACATCCATTTACAGGCCTACATTAGCAAAGTCAAGACAAGCTTCGAAGATCCGATCATGGAGGCTATGGAAGAGGACGTGATGAACTTCAATCTATGGCAAATATATTTGGAGGAAGAGTATTGAAGACTTGTTCAATCGGAATTGAAGAGAAGAGCTAATTAGGAAAGTTGCATCATTTTTTGCAAACTTTCCTTATTTGGACCACTTTCCATATTTGTTCCCAAAGTTTCCATATTTGTTCCCAAAATGGTTCCAACGAATTTATGATGTATTTAGACATGTTTTAGGTCTTTTATATTCATTTTATATGTTTGGAAAGGATTAGGAAAGATATTATTCTCTAGAAAAGATTTTCCACAAAATCTGCCAATTTCACATAAGGCAAGTTTTGGGCAGATTTTGTGCTCCTTGTAATCCGAATTTCATAGCTTATTTTTAGGGTTTCTTTGCCTATTTAAAGGCCTCATTTGTAACCCTAAATATGAAGATTTAACATGATAATAATATTGCTTTTTACTTAGCCGAAATTGCTTAGTTTTGTAGCCTTGTTCTAGGTTGCATGTTTTAGAAACATTCAAGCATAATTTGATCTAGTATGTTTGTGAATTGTTTCGATCTTGAAATAAGAACAAGTTCTCTTATTTCAAGATCATAGATCATTGGAATAATCTTTCTCTTCTTGTTTTCCAAGGGTTTTACCTTTTTGTTCATGGGGTTTTAGGATTTGCATTTAGGGGTTCTTTGTCTTTCAAAGGGTTTCTATTTCAATTTTCTAGGGTTTCATATCATTTGGTATCAGAGCTTAGGCTCAAGGGAAGATTTCTATCTTACTTGCTTTCTTGTTGTTTTAATTTTTATTGTCTTGTTCTTCGTTCATCGAAAATTCCAGAAAAAAAAAAAATATAGTTCCAGAATTTCCTTATTTAACCTACTGTTTTTTTTATTTCGTATAGTTTCATTCCGAATCTTCGAAACTCATAAACTAAAAAAGTGTTTATCTTTGAGTCGTGATTATTTGTTATTCAGAAAAGTTTGTCAAAAAAAAATTGGAAGATTGAGAAAAAAATAGATCTTCACAAACTGTCGGATTGTGCAAAAAAAAAAAAAAACTGGAAAAAAAAAAAGAAAGTGTTCTTGCTTGATTTGTTGAAGTTTCTGGAAAAAGAGGTTTTTGTTCGTATTGTTCTTGAAAAGTTCATCTTAAACTCATCATATCTTCATCTTGAATCTGAAAAATGCAAAGGAATTGTGCTAGAATTGTTTGTTTCCTAAAAAGCTAGAACTTACCATAAATAGCCAAAACTGTTTTTGGAAAGTATCAAATCTGTCCCATATTTGATTATATGCATCTTTTGCTTTAGGAAAGTCTTATTTTCTGATTCAAAACACTTTAGGGAAATCTTAACTCGAATTTTTCTCTTTAGGAAAGTTTATTCTTGCTTGTTTTCTTTGTTATTCTTTCCTATTCACTAAAATAAACCATTTGCATAAATCTGTCTTCTTTTCTTCTTAACCACCAATTTGCTTGTTTCTTATTTTTTGATTGTTACTTTTTACAAATTTCATTAGAATCTTTGTTGTTTGATAGTTGCTAAAGTGTGCTAATAGTCCAAGGTTACATTTAGGCCCTAAAATCTGTTTTTGAGTGCAAACACGAGAGAACGAACATCATCGAGTGTAAACACTTAGGGAGTGATTGAGAGGTCCTATTTTTATTATTAACCTTTTTATTTGCAGCAATGTATCATGAAAAATATGATGAAAGGAGGAGCAATGGATGTCGAGATGTAGAGCATACTTGGAGGGAAAATGGAGAGGATTATTATGAAAGGATGGTGCATAGGAGCTTTGGAGCACATAAGCTCAACTTATATACTTTCCATGGGAGTGTAGATCCAGAAGAGTACTTGCAATGGGAAAGTCAAATTGAGCATTTCTTTGAATACAACAACTATAGTGAGGAAAGAAAGGTATTGCTTGCTATTACCAAGTTCACTAACTATGCTTATGTTTGGTGGTCTCAATTGAAGGAAAAACTAAGGAAAGATAGACAACCACATATTGATACTTGGTATGAACTTAAATATCACATGAGGAAGCGGTTTGTGCCGAGCCAAAGACAGAGAGCTATTGTGAAAGAATTTCTAAATCTTACACAAGGTGAAAGGAGTGTTGAAGCTTATCACAAGGAGTTTGAAGTTCTCATGGCTAGGGCTGTCTTTTTTGAAGATAATGAGTCCACAATGACACGGTTCTTAAAGGGTTTAAACGAGGAGATTGCCTATTGTGTTGAAGGAAAGACATATGTGGAGTTGGAACATATGGTTTATTATGCAACCACGGTGGAAAAGAGACTCGAAAGAAGGGCTACAAAAAGGTATTCTACTAAACATCTTTCTAACCCGATTCCATCTCAAGAAAATCAATTAAAGAGTGCATTAAAGAGAAAGGATGTGGCTGCCAATGGCTTGATTAAGAAAAAGGTAACATTTGCTTTACAATACCACTTCCAATCAAATATTCATATGAGGGAAACTTATGATGCATGTGAGTTAAAAAAGTGTTCTACCTTTGAAAAGAATGAGAATTGTCAAAAAGAGAGTGAGCCAAAAGAAAGAGAGATAAATTTTCAAAAAGAAGAGTGTGAAAAAGAAATTATTGAAATAAGTGAGCCAAAAGAAAGAGAGATGAGTGCTCAAAAAGAAATGAGTGACATGAGTGAGTCAAAAGAAAGAGATTTGAGTTCAAAAGAAAGAGTGTTTGAAAAGAATGAAAGAGAAATTGAAAAGAAAGAGAGTTGTGAGTCAAAAATGAAGGAGAGGAATGGTGAGAACATTGTGAGTTTTGTAGAAAGTGAGGCTAGGAAAATAATGTTTTCAAATAAAACCCACTTTGTACTTGTGTGCAAAGATTCTTTCTTTCTAACTTATGAACTTAACCTTTGCTTTTCTAGTGTTTTAGCTAATGTTTTGCAGAATTACATTGATCAATTTTCAATTGGAATGGAGCACATAGTAGATGCATTTCAAGGGGCTGAAATACTTAAGGCACCACCATACTTCATGGAAAAAGATGTTGCCAACGGGATCCAAGGCCAGAAAAGGAAGTTTCTTACTTTTAATCCTTTTGCATCGGTTTGTTTAAATGATTATTTCTTGTTTTCCAATTCTGATTTTAAGACTAGAAATCATCCAAACCAATTATATTTTTATGATAAACATGCATTCTTTTCTAGCAAAATTCTTTCGGATAATCTTTACTTGTTTGACAGCTTATCACTTGCAAAACATGTTAAGCTAGCCTATCCATTTACTTGTGATGATGTGCATAGTTCTTGTTTGTTTGCTAAATTTGATCTCAACTCTGATATTTTACCACTTCAATTTCATTCTAATGATAAACATATGTTTTGTGCTACACGAATTATCTTTGATAAGACATATGATGGATTTAGGGAGAGCATGGAGTTTTCATATTTTCTAATTTACCCCAACACATTAGACTTATTTGAGTTTGATTATGGTTCATATGCTTTGATTAATGTGTTACATTCACCATGTGATCATCTTGTGAGTAGTGTTGAGTATGAGAAAATTTACGAGATTGACTATGGTCCATATATTCTATTAGATGTGTTACCACTATCCACCAACCATATTGTCAGTTTTGTGGTCTTTGATAAGCTCGAATGTTTTGCTGATTTAAAGGGAAGGAAACCAACAATATTTGACCCGGGAGGTGTTAACTTGAAAGGAGAAAGAAGGGTACCATTGTTGCTCTCTTTGGTGCCAATTCACAATACACGAGGTAAGCGTGCTTTATATGCTTTTATTTATGTTATTAACTTAATTTATTGCGATGTAGGTAATGTTATAGATTCGAGGACGAATCCTTTTCAAGAGGGAGGGGATGATATGAATCATGGAACGTCACAAAACGCCCAAGGACAAATCACAACATTAAAGTTCAAGAGAAGCATTGACATCCATTTACAGGCCTACATTAGCAAAGTCAAGACAAGCTTCGAAGATCCGATCATGGAGGCTATGGAAGAGGACGTGATGAACTTCAATCTATGGCAAATATATTTGGAGGAAGAGTATTGAAGACTTGTTCAATCGGAATTGAAGAGAAGAGCTAATTAGGAAAGTTGCATCATTTTTGCAAACTTTCCTTATTTGGACCACTTTCCATATTTGTTCCCAAAGTTTCCATATTTGTTCCCAAAATGGTTCCAACGAATTTATGATGTATTTAGACATGTTTTAGGTCTTTTATATTCATTTTATATGTTTGGAAAGGATTAGGAAAGATATTATTCTCTAGAAAAGATTTTCCACAAAATCTGCCAATTTCACATAAGGCAAGTTTTGGGCAGATTTTGTGCTCCTTGTAATCCGAATTTCATAGCTTATTTTTAGGGTTTCTTTGCCTATTTAAAGGCCTCATTTGTAACCCTAAATATGAAGATTTAACATGATAATAATATTGCTTTTTACTTAGACGAAATTGCTTAGTTTTGTAGCCTTGTTCTAGGTTGCATGTTTTAGAAACATTCAAGCATAATTTGATCTAGTATGTTTGTGAATTGTTTCGATCTTGAAATAAGAACAAGTTCTCTTATTTCAAGATCATAGATCATTGGAATAATCTTTCTCTTCTTGTTTTCCAAGGGTTTTACTTTTTTGTTCATGGGGTTTTAGGATTTGCATTTAGGGGTTCTTTGTCTTTCAAAGGGTTTCTATTTCAATTTTCTAGGGTTTCATATCATTAGGTCTTCGAATTCAATTTGATCTAGAGAGTGAAACAAGTACTTTGAAACAAGCTTTTCTATTACAAACAAGTTTTTCGAGTGGTTCGGACCCTCTTTCAATATTTTGGTCCAAACAGGATTCCCAAAGAAGCGGTTCCTTGATTTGGATCTTTTGGATGGACCAAATCATGAGGGAAATTTTGACAAGTGGGAAACCTTAGGTCTTTGGTATCAACATGGTCCGAAGAGTGAAACAAGTACTTTGAAACAAGCTTTTCAATTACAAACAAGTTTTTGTAGTGGTTCGTATCCTCTTTCGATATTTTGGTCCCAACTTTATTGCCAAAGAAGAGGTTCCTCCATTTGGATCTTTAGGATGGACCAAATCATGAGCAGAACTTTGACAAGTAGGAAACCTTAGGTCTTCGAATTCAATTTGGTCTAGAGAGTGAAACAAGTACTTTGAAACAAGCTTTTCAATTACATACTAGTTTTTGGTGTGCTTTGGATCCTCTTTCAATATTTTGGTCCAAACAGGATTCTCGAAATAGAGGTTCCTCCTTTTGGATCTTTTTTATGGACGAAATCACGAGGAAAACATTGACAAGTTGGAAACCTTAGGTCTTTGGTGTCAATTTGGTCCGAAGAGTGAAACAAGCACTTTGAAACAAGCTTTTCAATTACAAAAAAGTTTTTGGAGTGGTTCGGATCCTCTTTCGATATTTTGGTCAAAACAGGATACCCAAAGAAGAGGTTCCTTGATTTGGATCTTTTGGATGGACCAAAATATGAGGGCAATTTAGATAAGTGGGAAACCGTAGGTCTTTGGTATGAATATGGTCCAAAGAGTGAAACATGTACTTTGAAACAAGCTTTTCAATTAGAAACAAGTTTTTGGACTGGTTCGGATCATCTTTCGATATTTTGGTCTAAAGAGGATTCCCAAAGAAGAGGTTTCTCCATTTGGATCTTTAGGATGGACGAAATCACGAGGAAAACTTTGAAAAGTGGGAAACCTTAGGTCTTTGGTATCAATATGGTCTGAAGAGTGAAACAAGTACTTTGAAACGAGGTTTTCAATTACAAACAAGTTTTTGGAGTGGTTCGGATCCTCTTTCGATATTTTGGTTCGAACAGTATTGCCAAAGAAAATGTTTCTCCATTTGGATCTTTAGGATGGACCAAATCATGAGCACAACTTTGACAAGTAGGAAACCTTAGGTCTTCGAATTCAATTTGATCTAGAGAGTGTAACAAGTACTTTGAAACAAGCTTTTCGATTACAAACATGTTTTTGGAGTGGTTCGGATCCTCTTTCGATATTTTGGTACAAACAGGATTCCCAAAAAAGAGGTTCCTTGATTTGGATCTTTTGGATGGACCAAATCATGAGGGCAATTTTGACAAGTGGGAAACCTTAGGTCTTTGGTATGAATATGGTCCGAAGAGTGAAACATGTACTTTGAAACAAGCTTTTCAATTAGAAACAAGTTTTTGGACTGGTTCGGATCATCTTTCGATATTTTGGTCCAAATTGGTTTCCCAAAGAAGTGGTTTCTCCATTTGGATCTTTAGGATCGACGATATCACGAGGAAAACTTTCAAAAGTGGGAAACCTTAGGTCTTTGGTATCAATATGGTCTGAAGAGTGAAACAAGTACTTTGAAACGAGGTTTTCAATTACAAACAAGTTTTTGGAGTGGTTCGGATCCTCTTTCGATATTTTGGTTCGAACAGTATTGCCAAAGAAAATGTTTCTCCATTTGGATCTTTAGGATGGACCAAATCATGAGCACAACTTTGACAAGTAGGAAACCTTAGGTCTTCGAATTCAATTTGATCTAGAGAGTGTAACAAGTACTTTGAAACAAGCTTTTCGATTACAAACATGTTTTTGGAGTGGTTCGGATCCTCTTTCGATATTTTGGTACAAACAGGATTCCCAAAAAAGAGGTTCCTTGATTTGGATCTTTTGGATGGACCAAATCATGAGGGCAATTTTGACAAGTGGGAAACCTTAGGTCTTTGGTATCAATATGGTCCGAAGAGTGAAACATGTACTTTGAAACAAGCTTTTGAATTACAAACAAGTTTTTGGAGTGGTTCGGATCCTCTTTCGATATTTTGGTCCAAATTGGTTTCCCAAAGAAGTGGTTTCTCCATTTGGATCTTTAGGATCGACGATATCACGAGGAAAACTTTGACAAGTTGGTAACCTTAGGTCTTTGGTATCAATGTGGTCCGAAGAGGGAAATAAGTACTTTGAAACAAGCTTTTCAATTACAAAAAAGTTTTTGGGGTGGTTCGGATGCTCTTTCAATATTTTGGTCCAAACAGGATTCCCGAAAATGAGGTTCCTCCATTTGGATCTTTAGGATGGACGAAATCACGAGGAAAACATTGACAAGTGGAAAACCTTAGGTCTTTGGTATCAATATGGTCCGAAGAGTGAAACAAGTACTTTGAAACAAGGTTTTCAATTACAAACAAATTTTTGTATTGGTTCGGATCCTCTTTCGATATTTTGGTCCCAACTGTATTGCCAAAGAAAATGTTTCTCCATTTGGATCTTTAGGATGGACCAAATAATGAGCAGAACTTTGACAAGTAGGAAACCTTAGGTCTACGAATTCAATTTGATCTAGAGAGTGTAACAAGTACTTTGAAACAAGCTTTTCGATTACAAACAAGTTTTTGGAGTGGTTCGGATCCTCTTTCGATATTTTGGTACAAACAGGATTCCCAAAAAAGAGGTTCCTTGATTTGGATCTTTTGGATGGACCAAATCATGAGGGCAATTTTGACAAGTGGAAAACCTTAGGTCTTTGGTATCAATATGGTCCGAAGAGTGAAACATGTACTTTGAAACAAGCTTTTGAATTACAAATAAGTTTTTGGAGTGGTTCGGATCCTGTTTCGATATTTTGGTCGAAATTGGTTTCCCAAAGAAGATGTTTCTCCATTTGGATCTTTAGGATCGACGATATCACGAGGAAAACTTTGACAAGTTGGTAACCTTAGGTCTTTGTTATCAATATGGTCCGAAGAGGGAAATAAAGACTTTGAAACAAGCTTTTCAATTACAAAATAGTTTTTGGGGTGGTTCGGATGCTCTTTCAATATTTTGGTCCAAACAGGATTCCCGAAAATGAGGTACCTCCATTTGGATCTTTAGGATGGACGAAATCACGAGGAAAACATTGACAAGTGGAAAACCTTAGGTCTTTGGTATCAATATGGTCCGAAGAGTGAAACAAGTACTTTGAAACAAGGTTTTCAATTACAAACAAATTTTTGTATTGGTTCGGATCCTCTTTCGATATTTTGGTACCAAATGTATTGCCAAAGAAAATGTTTCTCCATTTGGATCTTTAGGATGGACCAAATCATGAGCACAACTTTGACAAGTAGGAAACCTTAGGTCTTCGAATTCAATTTGATCTAGAGAGTGTAACATGTACTTTGAAACAAGCTTTTCGATTACAAACATGTTTTTGGAGTGGTTCGGATCCTCTTTCGATATTTTGGTGCAAACAGGATTCCCAAAAAAGAGGTTCCTTGATTTGGATCTTTTGGATGGACCAAATCATGAGGGCAATTTTGACAAGTGGGAAACCTTAGGTCTTTGGTATCAATATGGTCCGAAGAGTGAAACATGTACTTTGAAACAAGCTTTTGAATTACAAACAAGTTTTTGGAGTGGTTCGGATCCTCTTTCGATATTTTGGTCCAAATTGGTTTCCCAAAGAAGAGGTTTCTCCATTTGGATCTTTAGGATCGACGATATCACGAGGAAAACTTTGACAAGTTGGTAACCTTAGGTCTTTGGTATCAATATGGTCCGAAGAGGGAAATAAGTACTTTGAAACAAACTTTTCAATTACAAAAAAGTTTTTGGGGTGGTTCGGATGCTCTTTCAATATTTTGGTCGAAACAGGATTCCCGAAAATGAGGTTCCTCCATTTGGATCTTTAGGATGGACGAAATCACGAGGAAAACATTGACAAGTGGAAAACCTTAGGTCTTTGGTATCAATATGGTCCGAAGAGTGAAACAAGTACTTTGAAACAAGGTTTTCAATTACAAACAAGTTTTTGGAGTGGTTCAGATCCTCTTTCTATATTTTGGCCAAATAGGATTCCAAAAGAAGAGGTTCCTCCATTTGGATCTTTCGGATGGACGAAATCACGAGGAAAACTTTGACAAGTGGGAAACCTTAGGTCTTTGGTATCAATATGGTCCGAAGAGTGAAACATGTACTTTGAAACAAGCTTTTGAATTACAAACAAGTTTTTGGAGTGGTTCGGATCCTCTTTCGATATTTTGGTCCAAATTGGTTTCCCAAAGAAGAGGTTTCTCCATTTGGATCTTTAGGATCGACGATATAACGAGGAAAACTTTGACAAGTTGGTAACCTTAGGTCTTTGGTATCAATATGGTCCGAAGAGGGAAATAAGTACTTTGAAACAAGCTTTTCAATTACAAACAAGTTTTTGGAGTGGTTCGGATCGTCTTTCGATATTTTGGTCCAAAGAGGATTCCAAAAGAAGAGGTTCCTCCATTTGGATCTTTAGTATGGACCAACTCATGAGGCCAATTTTGACAAGTGGGAAACCTTTGGTCTTTGGTATCAATATAGTCCAAGAGTGAAACAAGTACTTTGAAACAAGCTTTTCAATTACAAACTAATTTTTTGGGTGGTTCGGATGCTCTTTCAATATTTTGGTCCAAACAGGATTCCCGAAAATGAGGTTCCTCTATTTGTATATTTAGGATGGAGAAGTCACGAGGAAAACATTGACAAGTGGGAAACGTTAGGTCTTCGAATTCAATTTGATCTAGAGAGTGAAACAAGTACTTTGAAACAAGCTTTTAAATTACAAACAAGTTTTTCGAGTGGTTCGGATCCTCTTTCAATATTTTGGTCCAAACAGGATTCCCAAAGAAGCGGTTCCTTGATTTGTATCTTTTGGATGGACCAAATCATTTGGGAAATTTTGACAAGTGGGAAACCTTAAGTCTTTGGTATGAATATGGTCCGAAGAGTGAAACAAGTACTTTGAAACAAGCTTTTCAATTACAAACAAGTTTTTGTAGTGGTTCGGATCCTCTTTCGATATTTTTGTCCAAAGAGGATTCCCAAAGAAGAGGTTGCTCCATTTGGATCTTTAGGATGTACGAAATCACGAGGAAAACTTTGAAAAGTGGGAAACCATTGGTCATTGGTATCAATATGTTACGAAGCGTGAAACAAGTAGTTTGAAACGAGGTTTTCAATTACAAACAAGTTTTTGGAGTGGTTCGGATCCTCTTTCGATATTTTGGTCCAAACAGTATTGCCAAAGAAGAGGTTCGTCCATTTGGATCTTTAGGATGGACCAACTTATGATCACAACTTTGACATGTAGGAAACCTTAGGTCTTCGAATTCAATTTGGTCTAGAGAGTGAAACAAGTACTTTGAAACAAGCTTTTCAATTACAAACATGTTTTTGGAGTGGTTCGGATCCTCTTTCGATATTTTGGTCCAAACAGGATTCCCAAAAAAGAGGTTCCTTGATTTGGATCTTTTGGATGGACCAAATCATGAGGGCAATTTTGACAAGTGGGAAACCTTAGGTCTTTGGTATCAATATGGTCTGAAGAGTGAAACATGTACTTTGAAACAAGCTTTTCAATTACAAACAAGTTTTTGGAGTGGTTCGGATCCTCTTTCGATATTTTGGTCCAAATTGGTTTCCCAAAGAAGAGGTTTCTCCATTTGGATCTTTAGGATCGACGATATCACGAGGAAAACTTTGACAAGTTGGTAACCTTAGGTCTTTGGTATCAATATGGTCCGAAGAGGGAAATAAGTACTTTGAAACAAACTTTTCAATTACAAAAAAGTTTTTGGGGTGGTTCGGATGCTCTTTCAATATTTTGGTCCAAACAGGATTCCCGAAAATGAGGTTCCTCCATTTGGATCTTTAGGATGGACGAAATCACGAGGAAAACATTGACAAGTGGAAAACCTTAGGTCTTTGGTATCAATATGGTCCGAAGAGTGAAACAAGTACTTTGAAACAAGGTTTTCAATTACAAACAAGTTTTTGGAGTGGTTCGATCCTCTTTCTATATTTTGGCCAAATAGGATTCCAAAAGAAGAGGTTCCTCCATTTGGATCTTTCGGATGGACGAAATCACGAGGAAAACTTTGACAAGTGGGAAACCTTAGGTCTTTGGTATCAATATGGTCCGAAGAGTGAAACAAGGTTTTAAATTACAAACTAGTTTTTTGAGTGGTTCGGATCCTCTTTCGATATTTTGGTCCAAACAAGATTCCCAAAGAAGAAGTTCCTTGATTTGGATCTTTTGGATCGACCAAATTATGAGGGCAATTTTGACAAGTGGAAACCGTAGGTCTTTGGTATGAATATGGTCCGAGGAGTGAAACATGTACTTTGAAACAAGGTTTTCAATTAGAAACAAGTTTTTGGACTGGTTCGGATCATCTTTCAATATTTTGGTCCAAAGAGGATTCCCAAAGAAGAGGTTGCTCCATTTGGATCTTTAGGATGGACGAAATCACGAGGAAAACTTTGAAAAGTGAGAAACCTTATGTCTTTGGTATCAATATGGTCTGAAGATTGAAACAAGTACTTTGAAACAAGGTTTTCAATTACAAATAAGATTTTGGAGTGGTTCGGATCCTCTTTCGATATTTTGGTCCAACCAGTATTGTCGAACGAGAGGTTCCTCCATTTGGATCTTTAAGATGGACCAAATCACGAGGCCAATTTTGACAAGTGGGAAACCTTAGTTCTTTGGTATCAATATTGTCCGAAGAGTGAAACAAGTACGTTTAAACAAGCTTTTCAATTACAAACAAGTTTTTGTAGTGGTTCGGATCCTCTTTCGATATTTTGGTCCTAACCGTATTGCCAAAGAAGAGGTTCTTCCATTTGAATCTTTAGGATGGACTAAATCATGAGCACAACTTTGACAATTAGGAAACCTTAGGTCATTGAATTCAATTTGGTCTAGAGAGTTTAAACAAGTTCTTTGAGACAAGCTTTTCAACTACACACAAGTTTTTGGAGTTGTTCGGATCCTCTTTAAATATTTTGGTCCAAACAGGATTCCCAAAGAAGAGGTTCCTTGATTTTGATCTTTTGGGTGGACCAAATCTTGAGGGCAATTTTGACAAGTGGGAAACCTTAGGTCTTTGGTATCAATAAGGTCCGAAGAGTGAAACATGTACTTTGAAACAAGCTTTTCAATTACAAACAAGTTTTTGGAATGGTTCGTATCCTGTTTCGATATTTTGGTCCAAATTGAATTCCCAAAGAAGAGGTTCCTCCATTTGGATATTTAGGATGGACGAAATCACGAGGAAAACTTTGACAAGTGGGAAACCTTAGGTCTTTGGTATCATTATGGTCCGAAGAGTGAAACAAGTAGTTTGAAACAAGGTTTTCAATTACAAAAAAGTTTTTGGAGTGGTTCGGATCCTCTTTCGATATTTTGGTCCAAACAGTATTGCCAAAGAAGAGGTTCCTCCATTCGGATATTTAGGATGGACCAAATCATGAGCACAACTTTGACATGTAGGAAACCTTAGGTCTTTGAATTCAATTTGCTCAAGAGAGTGAAACAAGTACTTTGAAACAAGCTTTTCAATTACAAACAAGTTTTTGGAGTGGTTCGGATCCTCTTTCGATATTTTGGTCCAAACAGGATTCCAAAAGAAGAGGTTCCTTGATTTGGATCTTTTGGATGGACCAAATCATGAGGGCAATTTTGACAAGTGGGAAACCTTAGGTCTCTGGTATCAATATGGTCCGAAGAGTGAAACATGTACTTTGAAACAAGCTTTTCTATTACATACAAGTTTTTGGAGTGGTTTTGATGCTCTTTCAATATTTTGGTCCAAACAGGATTCCCGAAAAAGAGGTTCCTCCATTTCGATCTTTAGGATGGACGAAATCACGAGGAAAATTTTGACAAGTTGGAAACCTTAGGTCTTTGGTATCAATATGGTCCGAAGAGCGAAACAAGTACTTTGAAACAAGCTTTTTATTTACAAACAAGTTTTTAGAGTGGTTCGGATCCTCTTTCGATATTTTTGTCCAAAGAGGATTCAGAAAGAAGAGGTTCCTCCATTTGGATCTTTAGGATGGACGAAATCTTGAGGAAAACTTTGACAAGTGGGAAACCTTAGGTCTTTGGTATCAATATGGTCCGAAGAGCGAAACAAGTACTTTGAAACAAGCTTTTCGTTTACAAACAAGTTTTTGGAGTGGTTCGGATCCTATTTCGATATTTTGGTCCAAAGAGGATTCCCAAAGAAGACGTTCCTCCATTTGGATCTTTAGGATGGACGAAATCACGAGGAAAACTTTGACAAGTGGGAAACTTAAGTCTTTGGTATCTATATGGTTCGAAGAGACAAGCTTTTTAATTACAAACAAGTTTTTGGAGTGGTTCGGATCCTCTTTCAATATTTTGTTCCAAACAGGATTCCCAAAGAAGAGGTGATATGAATCATGGAACGTCACAAAAAGCCCAAGGACAAATCACAACATTAAAGTTCAAGAGAAGCATTGACATCCATTTACAGGCCTACATTAGCAAAGTCAAGACACGCTTCGAAGATCCGATCATGGAGGCTATGGAAGAGGACGTGATGAACTTCAATCTATGGCAAATACATTTGGAGGAAGAGTATTGAACACTTGTTCAATCGGAATTGAAGAGAAGAGCTAATTAGGAAAGTTGCATCACTTTTGCAAACTTTCCTTATTTGGACCACTTTCCATATTTGTTTCCGAAGTTTCCATATTTGTTCCCAAAATGGTTCCAACGAATTTATGATGTATTTAGACATGTTTTAGGTCTTTTATATTCATTTTATATGTTTGGAAAGGATTAGGAAAGATATTATTCTCTAGAAAAGATTTTCCACAAAATCTGCCAATTTCATATAAGGGAAGTTTTGGGCAGATTTTATTCTCTTCTTTATTCCGAACTTGCTTGTTATTTTTAGGGTTTCTTTGCCTATTTAAAGGCCTCATTTGTAACCCTAAACATTAAGAATTAATATGATAGAAAATAGCTTTGCTTTGCTTATTGCTTGGTTGATTTTACCTTGCATTTTGTAGCCTTGTTCTAGGTTGCATGTTTTAGAAACATTCAAGCATAACTTGATCTATTGTGTTTGTGGATTGTTTCGATCTTGAAATAAGAACAAGTTCTCTTATTTCAAGGTATTAGATCATTGGAATAATCTTCTTCTTCTTTGTTTCCAAGGGTTTTACCTTATTGTTCATTGGGGTTTTAGGATTTGCATATAGGGGTTCTTTGTGCTTCAAAGGGTTTCTATTTCAATTTTCTAGGGTTTCATATCAAGAGGTTTCTCCATTTGGATCTTTAGGATGGACCAAATCATGTGCACAACTTTGACAAGTGGGAAACCTTAGGTCTTTGGTATCAATATGGTCCGAAGAGTGAAACAAGTACTTTGAAACAAGCTTTTCAATTACAAACAAGTTTTTGGAGTGGTTCAGATCTTGTTTCGATATTTTCGTCCAAACAAGATTCCAAAAGAAGAGGTTCCTCCATTTGGGTCTTTTGGATGGATCAAATCATGAGCACAACTTTGACAAATGGGAAACCTTAGGTCTTCGGATTCAATTTGGTCTAGAGACTGAAACAAGTTCTTTGAAACAAGCTTTTCAATTACAAACAAGTTTTTGGAGTGGTTTGGATCCTCTTTCGATATTTTGGTCCAAACAGGATTCCCAAAGAAGAAGTTCCTTGATTTGGATCTTTTGGATGGACGAAATCATGATGGCAATTATGACAAGTGGGAAACCTTAGGTCTTCGGTATCAATATGGTCCGAAGAGTGAAACATGTACTTTGAAACAAGCTTTTCAATTACAAACAAGTTTTCGGAGTGGTTCGGATCCTCTTTCGATATTTTGGTCCAAAAAGGATTCCCAAAGAAGTGGTTCCTCTATTTGGATCTTTAGGATGGACGAAATCACGAGGAAAAGTTTGACAAGTGGAAAACCATAGATCTTTGGTATCAATATGGTCCGAAGAGTGAAACAAGTACTTTGAAATAAGCTTTTTAATTACAAACAAGTTTTTGAAGTGGTTTAGATCCTCTTTCGGTATGTTGGTTCAAATCGGATTGCGAAAGAAGAGGTTCCTCCATTTGGATCTATAGGATAGACCAAATCATGAGCACAACTTTGATAAGTGGGAAACCATAAGTCTTCGGATTAAATTTTGTCTAGAGAGTAAAACGACTACTTTGAAACAAGCATTTCAATTAAAACGAAGTTTTGGGGGTGGTTCGGATCATCTTTCGATGTTTTGGTCCAAAGAGGGTTTCAAAAGAAGAGGTTCCGAACCACTCCAATCTTTAGGATGGACAAAATCTCGAGGAAAACATTAACAAGTGGGAAACCTTTGGTCTTTGGTATCAATATGGTCTGAAGAGTGAAACAAGTACTTTGAAACAAGCTTTTCAATTACAAACAAGTTTTTGGCTGGTTCGGATCCGCTTTCGATATTTTGGTCCAAACAGGAATCCCAAAGAAGAGGTTCCTCCATTTGGATCTTTAGGATGGACCAAATCATGAGCACAACTTTGACAAGTGGGAAACCTTAGGTCTTCATATTCAATTTGGTCTAGAGAGTGAAACAAGTTCTTTGAAACAAGCTTTTCAATTACAAACAAGTTTTTGGAGTGGTTCGGATCCTCTTTCGATATTTTGGTCCAAATTGGATTCCCAAAGAAGAGATTCCTCCATTTGGATCTTTAGGATGGACAAAATCACGAGGAAAACTTTGACAAGTGGGTAACCTTACGTCTTTGGTATCCATATGGTCCGAAGAGGGAAACAAGTACTTTGAAACAAGCTTTACAATTACAAACAATTTTTCGGAGTGGTTCGGATCCTCTTTCGATATTTTGGTCCAAAGAGGATTCCCAAAGAAGAGGTTCCTCTATTTGGATCTTTAGGATGGACGAAATCTGGAGGAAAAGATTGACAAGTGGAAAACCTTAGATCTTTGGTATCAATATGCTCCGAAGAGTGAAACAAGTACTTTGAAACAAGCTTTTCAATTACAAACAAGTTTTTGGAGTGGTTCAGATGCTCTTTCAATATTTTGGTCCAACCAGGATTTCCGAAAAAGCGGTTCCTCCATTTGGATCTTTAGGATGGACAAAATCACGGGGAAAACATTGACAAGTGGCAAAACCTTAGGTCTTTGGTATCAATATGGTCCGAAGAGTGAAACAATTACTTTGAAACAAGCTTTTCAATTACAAACAAGTTTTTCGAGTGGTTCGGATCCTCTTTCGATATTTTGGTCGAAAGAGGATTCCAAAAGAAGAGGTTCCTCCATTTGCATCTTTAGGATGGACCAAATCACGAGGCCAATTTTGACAAGTGGGAAAGCTTATGACTTTGGTATCAATATGGTCCGAAGAGTGAAACAAGTACTTTGAAACAAGCTTTTCAATTACAAACAAGTTTTTAGGGTGGTTCGGATGGTCTTTCAATATTTTGGTCCAAACAGTATTCCCGAAAATGAGGTTCCTCCATTTGGATCTTTAGGATGGACGAAATCAAGAGGAAAACATTGACAAGTGGGAAACCTTAGGTCTTTGAATTCAATTTGATCTAGAGAGTGAAACAAGTACTTTGAAACAAGCTTTTCTATTACGAACAAGTTTTTCGAGTGGTTCGGATCCTCTTTCAATATTTTGGTCCAAATAAAACTCCCAAACAAGAGGTTCCTCCATTTAGATCTTTAGGATGGACCAAATCACGAGGCCAATTTTGACAAGTGGGAAACCTTAGGTCTTTGGTATCAATATGGTTCGAAGAGTGAAACAAGTACTATGAAACAAGCTTTTCAATTACAAACAAGTTTTTGTAGTGGTTGGGATCCTCTTTCGATATTTTGGTCCCAACTGTATTGCCAAAGAAAAGGTTCCTCCATTTGAATCTTTAGGATGGACCAAGTCATGAGCACAACTTTGACAAGTAGGAAACCTTAGGTCTTCGAATTCAATTTGATCTAGAGAGTGAAACAAGTACTTTGAAACAAGCTTTTCTATTACGAACAAGTTTTTCGAGTGGTTCGGATCCGCTTTCAATATTTTGGTCCAAACAGGATTCCCAAAGAAGCGGTTCCTTGATTTGGATCTTTTGGATGGACCAAATCATGAGGGAAATTTTGACAAGTGGGAAACCTTAGGTCTTTGGTATCAACATGGTCCGAAGAGTGAAACAAGTACTTTGAAACAAGCTTTTCAATTACAAACAAGTTTTTGTAGTGGTTCGGATCCTCTTTCGATATTTTGGTCCCAACTGTATTGCCAAAGAAGAGGTTCCTCTATTTGGATCTTTAGGATGGACCAAATCACGAGCAGAACTTTGACAAGTAGGAAACCTTAGGTCTTCGAATTCAATTTGGTCTAGAGAGTGAAAGAAGTTCTTTGAAACAAGCTTTTCAATTACAAACAAGTTTTTGGAGTGGTTCGGATCCTCTTTCAATATTTTGGTAAAAACAAGATTCCCGAAATAGAGGTTCCTCCATTTGGATCTTTTGGATGGACGAAATCACGAGGAAAACATTGACAAGTTGGAAACCTTAGGTCTTTGGTATCAATTTGGTCCGAAGAGTGAAACAAGCACTTTGAAAAAAGCTTTTCAATTACAAAAAAGTTTTTGGAGTGGTTCGGATCCTCTTTCGATATTTTGGTCAAAACAGGATTCCCAAAGAAGAGGTTCCTTGATTTGGATCTTTTGGATGGACCAAATTATGAGGGCAATTTTGATAAGTGGGAAACCGTAGGTCTTTGGTATGTATATGGTCCAAAGAGTGAAACATGTACTTTGAAACAAGCTTTTCAATTAGAAACAAGTTTTTGGACTAGTTCGGATCATCTTTCGATATTTTGGTCCAAAGAGGATTCCCAAAGAAAAGGTTTCTCCATTTGGATCTTTAGGATGGACGAAATCACGAGGAAAACTTTGAAAAGTTGGAAACCTTAGGTCTTTGGTATCAATATGGTCCGAAGAGTGAAACAAGTACTTTGAAACGAGGTTTTCAATTACAAACAAGTTTTTGGAGTGGTTCGGATCCTCTTTCGATATTTTGGTCCGAACAGTATTGCCAAAGAAGAGGTTCCTCCATTTGGATCTTTCGGATGAACCAAATTATGATCACAACTTTGACATGTAGGAAACTGATATGAATCATGGAACGTCACAAATATCTCAAGGATCAATCTCAAGATCAAAGTTCAAGAGAAGCATAAAACATCCATTACAAGCCTACATGGGAAAAGTCAAGACAAGCTTTGAAGATCTGAGCATGGAGGCTATGGAAGAGGACGTGATGAACTTCAATCTATGGCAAATACATTTGGAGGAAGAGTATTGAAGACTTGTTCAATCGGAATTGAAGAGAAGAGCTAATTAGGAAAGTTGCATCACTTTTGCAAACTTTCCTTATTTGGACCACTTTCCATATTTGTTCCCAAAGTTTCCATATTTGTTCCCAAAATGGTTCCAACGAATTTATGATGTATTTAGACATGTTTTAGGTCTTTTATATTCATTTTATATGTTTGGAAAGGATTAGGAAAGATATTATTCTCTAGAAAAGATTTTCCACAAAATCTGCCAATTTCACATAAGGCAAGTTTTGGGCAGATTTTGTGCTCCTTGTAATCCGAATTTCCTAGCCTATTTTTAGGGTTTCTTTGCCTATTTAAAGGCCTCATTTGTAACCCTAAATACCAAGATTTAATATGATAATAATATTGCTTTTTGCTTGGCTGAAATTGCTTAGTTTTGTAGCCTTGTTCTAGGTTGCATGTTTTAGAAACATTCAAGCATGAATTGATCTATTGTGTTTGTGGATTGTTTCAATCTTGAAATAAGAACAAGTTCTCTTATTTCAAGATCATAGATCATTGGAATAATCTTTCTCTTCTTGTGTTCCAAGGGTTTTACCTTATTGTTCATCGGGGTTTTAGGATTTGCATCTAGGGGTTCTTTGTGCTTTCAAAGGGTTTCTATTTCAATTTCCTAGGGTTTCATATCATTTGGTATCAGAGCTTAGGCTCAAGGGAAGATTTCTATCTTACTTGCTTTCTTGTTGTTTTAATTTTTATTGTCTTGTTCTTCGTTCATCGAAAATTTCAGAAAAAAAAAAAAAAAAAAAACTGTTCCAGAATTTTCTTCTTTAGCTACTGTTTTTGTTCTTTTTCGTATAGTTTCTTTCCGAATCTTTGAAAGTCATAAACTAAAAAAGTGTTTATCTTTGAGTTGTGATTATTTGGTATTCAGAAAAGTTTGTCAAAAAAAAAGTGGAAGATTGAGAAAAAAATAGATCTTCGTAGACTGTCGGATTGTCCAGAAAATTGAAAAAAAAAAAAAAAAAGTGTTCTTGCTTGATTTGGTTAAGTTTCTGGAAAAAAACTGGTTTGTGTTCGTATTTTTCTTGAAGAGTTCATCTTAAACTCATCATTTATGCATCTTGAATCCCAAATTATCAAGTTGAATGAGCCAAAGTTGTTTGTTTCCTAAAAAGCTAGAACTTACCATAAATAACCCAAAACTGTTTTAGGAAAGTTTCAATTTTGTCCCATATTTGAATATATGCATCTTTTTCTTTAGGAAAGTATTCTTTTCTGATCCAAAGTACTTTAGGGAAGTCTTAACTCGAATTTTTCTCTTTAAGGAAAGTTTATTCTTGCTTATTTTCTTGTTATTCTTTCCTATTTACAAAAATACACCATTTGATAAATCTGTCCTTTTATTTCTCTAGCCACCCAAGCTGATTGTTTCTTATTTCTTTATTGATACTTTTTACAAATATCATTAGTATCTTAGTTGTTTGATAGTTGCTAAAGTGTGCTAATTAGTTCAAGGTTACATTTAGGCCCTAGAATCTGTTTTGAGTGCAAACACGAGTGAAATAACATCTTTGAGTGTAAACACTTAGGGAGTGATTTGAAAGGTCCTATTTTTTTACATTACTAACTTGTTTACTTGCAGCAATGTATCATGGAAAATATGATGAAAGGAGGAGCAATGGATGTCGAGATGTAGAGCATACTTGGAGGGAAAATGGAGAGGCTTATTATGAAAGGATGGTGCATAGGAGCTTTGGAGCACATAAGCACAACTTATATACTTTTCATGGGAGTGTAGATCCAGAAGAGTACTTGCAATGGGAAAGTCAAATTGAGCATATCTTTGATTACAACAACTATAGTGAGGAAAGAAAGGTATTTCTTGCTAGTGCAAAATTCACTAATTATGCTTATGTTTGGTGGTCTCAATTGAAGGAAAAACTAAGGAGAGATCGACAACCACATATTGATACTTGGTATGAACTTAAATATCACATGAGGAAGAGGTTTGTGCCGAGCCAAAGTCAGAGAGCTATTGTGAAAGAATTTCTAGATCTTACACAAGGTGAAAGGAGTGTTGAAGCTTATCACAAGGAGTTTGAAGTTCTCATGGCAAGGGCTGTCTTTTTTGAAGATAATGAGTCTACAATGACACGGTTCTTAAAGGGTTTAAAAGAGGAGATTGCTTATTGTGTCGAAGGAAAAACATATGTAGAATTGGAACACATGGTTTACTATGCAATTACAGTGGAAAAGAGACTTGAAAGAAGGGCTGCAAAAAGGTATTCTACTAAACATCTTTCCAATCTGATTCCTTCTCAAGAAAATCAATTAAAGAGTGCATTAAAGAGAAAGGATGTGGCTGCCAATGGCTTGATTAAGAAAAAGGTTACATTTGCTTTACAAGACCACTTCCAATCAGATATTCATATGAGGGAAACTTATGATGCATGTGAGTTAAAAACGTGTTCTACCTTTGAAAAGAATGAGAATTGTCAAAAAGAGAGTGAGCCAAAAGAAAGAGAGATGAATTTTCAAAAAGAAGAGTGTGAAAAAGAAATTATTGAAATAAGTGAGCCAAAAGAAAGAGAGATGAGTGCTCAAAAAGAAATGAGTGACATGAGTGAGTCAAAAGAAAGAGATTTGAGTTCAAAAGAAAGAGTGTTTGAAAAGAATGAAAGAGAAATTGAAAAGAAAGAGAGTTGTGAGTCAAAAATGAATGAGAGGAATGGTGAGAACATTGTGAGTTTTGTAGAAAGTGAGGCTAGGAAAACAATGTTTTCAAATAAAACCCACTTTGTACTTGTGTGCAAAGATTCTTTCTTTCTAACTTATGAACTTAACCTTTGCTTTTCTAGTGTTTTAGCTAATGTTTTGCAGAATTACATTGATCAATTTTCAATTGGAATGGAGCACATAGTAGATGCATTTCAAGGGGCTGAAATACTTAAGGCACCACCATACTTCATGGAAAAAGATGTTGCCAACGGGATCCAAGGCCAGAAAAGGAAGTTTCTTACTTTTAATCCTTTTGCATCGGTTTGTTTAAATGATTATTTCTTGTTTTCCAATTCTGATTGTAAGACTAGAAATCATCCAAACCAATTATATTTTTATGATAAACATGCATTCTTTTCTAGCAAAATTCTTTTGGATGATCTTTACTTGTTTGACAGCTTATCACTTGCAAAACATGTTAAGCTAGCCTATCCATTTATTTTTGATGAAATGCATATTAATTGTTTGCTTGCTAAAATTGGTATCAATTCTGAATTTTTACAGCATGAAATGAATTTCATTGATAATTATACATCTTGTGCTAAGACTTACTTGCTTAATAATTCCCAAATTAAAGGAGCTACTTCTGATCATGTGCTTAATGTTTTCAATAATAATTGTTTGATTGATTCAATGGTTACATATGATTGTCACTTGATTGAGAAGAATGTAGGATTTGTGTATGGACACACATATGAGTGGGTTGAATGTACTTTTGCATCATTGTTTGTGATACCATGTTATGAGAAAATTTATGAAATTGACTATGGTCCTTTGGGTTCTAATATGTTATCTAATAGTGTAGCTAGATCTCTTGTTATTTGTTATGAGACAGAATTTAAAAAGAAGCTACAAATACTTCAATACCTAAGAGGGACCATGCAATTAAATGACAAAGAGGGAGATGCATGGAAGTTCAAGGTTTTTGATCCGGGAGGAGTTAAACAATTCAAGGCACTAGAAAGATATCAAGATGCTTACAAATCTGATTTCCAAGGTAAGTATACTTTAGGTGCTTTTATTTATGTTATTAACTTAAGTTTTTGCGATGTAGGTAATGTTTTAGATTCGAGGACGAATCCTTTTCAAGAGGGAGGGGATGATATGAATCATGGAACGTCACAAATATCTCAAGGATCAATCTCAAGATCAAAGTTCAAGAGAAGCATAAAACATCCATTACAAGCCTACATGGGAAAAGTCAAGACAAGCTTTGAAGATCTGAGCATGGAGGCTATGGAAGAGGACGTGATGAACTTCAATCTATGGCAAATACATTTGGAGGAAGAGTATTGAAGACTTGTTCAATCGGAATTGAAGAGAAGAGCTAATTAGGAAAGTTGCATCACTTTCGCAAACTTTCCTTATTTGGACCACTTTCCATATTTGTTCCCAAAGTTTCCATATTTGTTCCCAAAATGGTTCCAACGAATTTATGATGTATTTAGACATGTTTTAGGTCTTTTATATTCATTTTATATGTTTGGAAAGGATTAGGAAAGATATTATTCTCTAGAAAAGATTTTCCACAAAATCTGCCAATTTCACATAAGGCAAGTTTTGGGCAGATTTTGTGCTCCTTGTAATCCGAATTTCCTAGCCTATTTTTAGGGTTTCTTTGCCTATTTAAAGGCCTCATTTGTAACCCTAAATACCAAGATTTAATATGATAATAATATTGCTTTTTGCTTGGCTGAAATTGCTTAGTTTTGTAGCCTTGTTCTAGGTTGCATGTTTTAGAAACATTCAAGCATGAATTGATCTATTGTGTTTGTGGATTATTTCAATCTTGAAATAAGAACAAGTTCTCTTATTTCAAGATCATAGATCATTGGAATAATCTTTCTCTTCTTGTGTTCCAAGGGTTTTACCTTATTGTTCATCGGGGTTTTAGGATTTGCATCTAGGGGTTCTTTGTGCTTTCAAAGGGTTTCTATTTCAATTTCCTAGGGTTTCATAACAGAAACCTTAGGTCTTCGAATTCAATTTGGTCTAGAGAGTGTAACAAGAACTTTGAAACAAGCTTTTCGATTACAAACAAGTTTTTGGAGTGGTTCGGATCCTCTTTCGATATTTTGGTCCAAACATGATTCCCAAAAAAGAGGTTCCATGATTTGGATCTTTTGGATGGACAAAATCATGAGGGCAATTTTGACAAGTGGGAAACCTTAGGTCTTTGGTATCAATATGGTCCGAAGAGTGAAACATGTACTTTGAAACAAGCTTTTCAATTACAAACAAGTTTTTGGAGTGGTTCGATATTTTGGTCCAAATTGGTTTCCCAAAGAAGAGGTTTCTCCATTTGGATCTTTAAGATCGACGATATCACGAGGAAAACTTTGACAAGTGGGTAACCATAGGTCTTTGGTATTAATATGGTCCGAAGAGGGAAATAAGTACTTTGAAACAAGCTTTTCAATTACAAAAAAGTTTTTGGGGTGGTTTGGATGCTCTTTCAATATTTTGGTCCAAACAGGATTCCCGAAAATGAGGTTCCTCCATTTGGATCTTTAGGATGGACGAAATCACGAGGAAAACATTGACAAGTGTGAAACCTTAGGTCTTTGGTATCAATATGGTCCGAAGAGTGAAACAAGTACTTTGAAACAAGGTTTTCAATTACAAACAAGTTTTTGGAGTGGTTCGGATCCTCTTTCGATATTTTGGTCCGAACAGTATTGCCAAAGAAGAGGTTCCTCCATTTGGATCTTTCGGATGAACCAAATGATGATCACAACTTTGACATGTAGGAAACCTTAGGTCTTCGAATTCAATTTGGTCTAGAGAGTGTAACAAGAACTTTGAAACAAGCTTTTCGATTACAAACAAGTTTTTGGAGTGGTTCGGATCCTCTTTCGATATTTTGGTCCAAACAGAATTCCCAAAAAAGAGGTTCCTTGATTTGGATCTTTTGGATGGACAAAATCATGAGGGCAATTTTGACAAGTGGGAAACCTTAGGTCTTTGGTATCAATATGGTCCGAAGAGTGAAACATGTACTTTGAAACAAGCTTTTCAATTACAAACAAGTTTTTGGAGTGGTTCGATATTTTGGTCCAAATTGGTTTCCCAAAGAAGAGGTTTCTCCATTTGGATCTTTAAGATCGACGATATCACGAGGAAAACTTTGACAAGTGGGTAACCTTAGGTCTTTGGTATCAATATGGTCCGAAGAGGGAAATAAGTACTTTGAAACAAGCTTTTCAATTACAAAAAAGTTTTTGGGGTGGTTCGGAAGCTCTTTCAATATTTTGGTCCAAACAGGATTCCCGAAAATGAGGTTCCTCCATTTGGATCTTTAGGATGGACGAAATCACGAGGAAAACATTGACAAGTGGGAAACCTTAGGTCTTTGGTATCAATATGGTCCGAAGAGTGAAACAAGTTGATATGAATCATGGAACATCACAAAAAGCCCAAGGACAAATCACAACATTAAAGTTCAAGAGAAGCATTGACATCCATTTACAGGCCTACATTAGCAAAGTCAAGACAAGCTTCGAAGATCCGATCATGGAGGCTATGGAAGAGGACGTGATGAACTTCAATCTATGGAAAATACATTTGGAGGAAGAGTATTGAAGACTTGTTCAATCAGAATTGAAGAGAAGAGCTAATTAGGAAAGTTACATCACTTTTGCAAACTTTCCTTATTTGGACCACTTTCCATATTTGTTTCCAAAGTTTCCATATTTGTTCCCAAAATGGTTCCGACGAATTTATGATGTATTTAGACATGTTTTAGGTCTTTTATATTCATTTTATATGTTTGGAAAGGATTAGGAAAGATATTATTCTCTAGAAAAGATTTTCCACAAAATCTGCCAATTTCACATAAGGCAAGTTTTGGGCAGATTTTGTGCTCCTTGTAATCCGAATTTCCTAGCCTATTTTTAGGGTTTCTTTGCCTATTTAAAGGCCTCATTTGTAACCCTAAATACCAAGATTTAATATGATAATAATATTGCTTTTTGCTTGGCTGAAATTGCTTAGTTTTTGTAGCCTTGTTCTAGGTTGCATGTTTTAGAAACATTCAAGCATGAATTGATCTATTGTGTTTGTGGATTGTTTCAATCTTGAAATAAGAACAAGTTCTCTTATTTCAAGATCATAGATCATTGGAATAATCTTTCTCTTCTTGTGTTCCAAGGGTTTTACCTTATTGTTCATCGGGGTTTTAGGATTTGCATCTAGGGGTTCTTTGTGCTTTCAAAGGGTTTCTATTTCAATTTCCTAGGGTTTCATATCATTTGGTATCAGAGCTTAGGCTCAAGGGAAGATTTCTATCTTACTTGCTTTCTTGTTGTTTTAATTTTTATTGTCTTGTTCTTCGGTCATCGAAAATTTCAGAAAAAAAAAAAAAAAAAAAAACTGTTCCAGAATTTTCTTCTTTAGCTACTGTTTTTGTTCTTTTTCGTATAGTTTCAATCCGAATCTTTGAAAGTCATAAACTACAAAAGTATTTATCTTTGAGTCATGATTATTTGGTATTCAGAAAAGTTTGTCAAAAAAAAAGTGGAAGATTGAGAAAAAAATAGATCTTCGCAGACTGTCGGATTGTCCAGAAAATTGAAAAAAAAAAAAGTGTTCTTGCTTGATTTGTTGAAGTTTCTGGAAAAAAGTGGTTTGTGTTCATATTTTTCTTGAAGAGTTCATCTTAAACTCATCATTTATGCATCTTGAATCCCAAATTATCAAGTTGAATGAGCCAAAGTTGTTTGTTTCCTAAAAACCTAGAACTTACCATAAATAACCCAAAACTGTTTTAGGAAAGTTTCAATTCTGTCCCATATTCAAATATATGCATATCTTGCTCAATTAAAGTCATTTTTTCTGATCCAAAGTGCTTTAGGGAAGTATAATTTCGAATTTTTCTCTTTTAGGAAAGTTTATTCTTGCTTATTTTCTTTCTTATTCTTTCCTTGTTACTAAAATAAACCATTTGCATAAATCTGTATTGTTTTCTTCTTAACCAACCAATTTGCTTGTTTCTTATTTTTTGATTGTTACTTTTTACAAATTTCATTAGAATCTTTGTTGTTTGATAGTTGCTAAAGTGTGGTAATAGTCCAAGGTTACATTTAGGCCCTAAAATCTGTTTTTGAGTGCAAACACGAGAGAACGAACATCATCGAGTGTAAACACTTAGGGAGTGATTGAGAGGTCCTATTTTTATTATTAACCTTTTTATTTGCAGCAATGTATCATGAAAAATATGATGAAAGGAGGAGCAATGGATGTCGAGATGTAGAGCATACTTGGAGGGAAAATGG
Organism: Gynostemma pentaphyllum; assembly: GCA_028015215.1. Taxonomy (NCBI): domain Eukaryota; kingdom Viridiplantae; phylum Streptophyta; class Magnoliopsida; order Cucurbitales; family Cucurbitaceae; genus Gynostemma; species Gynostemma pentaphyllum. Next base: position 40,981,044 of record CM051355.1, on the reverse strand, counting down.
AGAGGCTTATTATGAAAGGATGGTGCATAGGAGCTTTGGAGCACATAAGCTCAACTTATATACTTTCCATGGGAGTGTAGATCCAGAAGAGTACTTGCAATGGGAAAGTCAAATTGAGCATTTCTTTGAATACAACAACTATAGTGAGGAAAGAAAGGTCTTGCTTGCTATTACCAAGTTCACTAACTATGCTTATGTTTGGTGGTCTCAATTGAAGGAAAAACTAAGGAAAGATAGACAACCACATATTGATACTTGGTATGAACTTAAATATCACATGAGGAAGAGGTTTGTGCCGAGCCAAAGACAGAGAGCTATTGTGAAAGAATTTCTAAATCTTACACAAGGTGAAAGGAGTGTTGAAGCTTATCACAAGGAGTTTGAAGTTCTCATGGCTAGGGCTGTCTTTTTTGAAGATAATGAGTCCACAATGACACGGTTCTTAAAGGGTTTAAACGAGGAGATTGCCTGTTGTGTTGAAGGAAAGACATATGTGGAGTTGGAACATATGGTTTATTATGCAACCACGGTGGAAAAGAGACTCGAAAGAAGGGCTACAAAAAGGTATTCTACTAAACATCTTTCTAACCCGATTCCATCTCAAGAAAATCAATTAAAGAGTGCATTAAAGAGAAAGGATGTGGCTGCCAATGGCTTGATTAAGAAAAAGGTAACATTTGCTTTACAAGACCACTTCCAATCAAATATTCATATGAGGGAAACTTATGATGCATGTGAGTTAAAAAAGTGTTCTACCTTTGAAAAGAATGAGAATTGTCAAAATGAGAGTGAGCCAAAAGAAAGAGAGATGAATTTTCAAAAAGAAGAGTGTGAAAAAGAAATTATTGAAATAAGTGAGCCAAAAGAAAGAGAGATGAGTGCTCAAAAAGAAATGAGTGACATGAGTGAGTCAAAAGAAAGAGATTTGAGTTCAAAAGAAAGAGTGTTTGAAAAGAATGAAAGAGAAATTGAAAAGAAAGAGAGTTGTGAGTCAAAAATGAATGAGGAATGGTGAGAACATAGTGAGTTTTGTAGAAAGTGAGGCTAGGAAAACAATGTTTTCAAATAAAACCCACTTTGTACTTGTGTGCAAAGATTCTTTCTTTCTAACTTATGAACTTAACCTTTGCTTTTCTAGTGTTTTAGCTAATGTTTTGCAGAATTACATTGATCAATTTTCAATTGGAATAGAGCACAAAGTAGATGCATTTCAAGGGGCTGAAATACTTAAGGCACCACCATACTTCATGGAAAAAGATGTTGCCAACGGGATCCAAGGCCAGAAAAGGAAGTTTCTTACTTTTAATCCTTTTGCATCGGTTTGTTTAAATGATTATTTCTTGTTTTCCAATTCTGATTTTAAGACTAGAAATCATCCAAACCAATTATATTTTTATGATAAACATGCATTCTTTTCTAGCAAAATTCTTTTGAATGATCTTTACTTGTTTGACAGCTTATCACTTGCAAAGCATGTAAAGCTAGCCTATCCATTTACTTGTGATGATGTGCATAGTTCTTGTTTGTTTGCTAAATTTGATCTCAACTCTGATATTTTACCACTTCAATTTCATTCTAATGATAAACATATGTTTTGTGCTACACGAATTATCTTTGCTAAGACATATGATGCATTTAGGGAGAGCATGGAGTTTTCATATTTTCTAATTTACCCCAACACATTAGACCTATTTGAGTTTGATTATGGTTCATATGCTTTGATTAATGTGTTACATTCACCATGTGATCATCTTGTGAGTAGTGTTGAGTATGAGAAAATTTACGAGATTGACTATGGTCCATATATTCTATTAGATGTGTTACCACTATCCACCAACCATATTGTCAGTTTTGTGGTCTTTGATAAGCTCAAATGTTTTGCTGATTTAAAGGGAAGGAAACCAACAATATTTGACCCGGGAGGTGTTAACTTGAAAGGAGAAAGAAGGGTACCATTGTTGCTCTCTTTGGTGCCAATTCACAATACACGAGGTAAGTGTGCTTTATGTGCTTTTATTTATATTATTAACTTAATTTATTGTGATGTAGGTAATGTTATAGATTCGAGGACGAATCCTTTTCAAGAGGGAGGGGATGATATGAATCATGGAACGTCACAAAAAGCCCAAGGACAAATCACAACATTAAAGTTCAAGAGAAGCATTGACATCCATTTACAGGCCTACATTAGCAAAGTCAAGACAAGCTTCGAAGATCCGATCATGGAGGCTATGGAAGAGGACGTGATGAACTTCAATCTATGGAAAATACATTTGGAGGAAGAGTATTGAAGACTTGTTCAATCAGAATTGAAGAGAAGAGCTAATTAGGAAAGTTACATCACTTTTGCAAACTTTCCTTATTTGGACCACTTTCCATATTTGTTTCCAAAGTTTCCATATTTGTTCCCAAAATGGTTCCAACGAATTTATGATGTATTTAGACATGTTTTAGGTCTTTTATATTCATTTTATATGTTTGGAAAGGATTAGGAAAGATATTATTCTCTAGAAAAGATTTTCCACAAAATCTGCCAATTTCACATAAGGCAAGTTTTGGGCAGATTTTGTGCTCCTTGTAATCCGAATTTCCTAGCATATTTTTAGGGTTTCTTTGCCTATTTAAAGGCCTCATTTGTAACCCTAAATACCAAGATTTAACATGATAATAATATTGCTTTTTGCTTAGCTGAAATTGCTTAGTTTTGTAGCCTTGTTCTAGGTTGCATGTTTTAGAAACATTCAAGCATGAATTGATCTATTGTGTTTGTGGATTGTTTCAATCTTGAAATAAGAACAAGTTCTCTTATTTCAAGATCATAGATCATTGGAATAATCTTTCTCTTCTTGTGTTCCAAGGGTTTTACCTTATTGTTCATCGGGGTTTTAGGATTTGCATCTAGGGGTTCTTTGTGCTTTCAAAGGGTTTCTATTTCAATTTCCTAGGGTTTCATATCACAAGTACTTTGAAACAAGGTTTTCAATTACAAACAAGTTTTTGGAGTGGTTCGGATCCTCTTTCGATATTTTGGCCAAACAGGATTCCAAAAGAAGAGGTTCCTCCATTTGGATCTTTAGGATGGACGAAATCACGAGGAAAACATTGACAAGTTGCAAAACCTTAGGTCTTTGGTATCAATATGGTCCGAAGAGTGAAACAAGTAATTTGAAACAAGCTTTTCAATTACAAATAAGTTTTTGGAGTGGTTCGGATTCTCTTTTCAATATTTTGGTCCAAAAAGGATTCCCAAAGATGAGGTTCCTCCATTTGGATCTTTAGGATGGACCAAATCACGAGGACAACTTTGACAAGTGGGAAACCTTAGGTCTTCGGATTGAATTTGGTCTAGAGAGTAAAACAAGTACTTTGAAACAAGCATTTCAATTAAAACCAAGTTTTTGCAAGTGTTCGGATCATCTTTCGATATTTTGGTACAAAGAGGATTCCAAAAGAAGAGGTTCCTCCATTTGGATCTTTAGGATGGGCCAAATCACGAGGGCAATTTTGACAACCGGGAAACCTTAGGTCTTCGGTATCAATATGGTCCCAACAGTGAAACAAGTACTTTGAAACAAGCTTTTCAATTACAAACAAGTTTTTGGAGTGGTTCGGATCCTCTTTCGATATTTTGGTCCAAACAGGATTCCTAAAGAAGAGGTTCCTCCATTTGGATCTTTATGATGGACGAAATCACGAGGAAAATTTTGACAAGTGGGAAACCTTAGGTCTTTGGTATGAATTTGGTCCGAATAGTGAAACAAGTACTTTGAAAAAAGCTTTTCTATTACAAACAAGTTTTTGGAGTGGTTCGGATCCTCTTTCAAATTTAGGTCCAAAGAAGATTCCCAAAAAAGAGGTTTCTCCATATGCATCTTTAGGATGGACCAAATCACGAGGGAAATTTTACAAGGGGGAAACCTTAGGTCTTTGGTATCAATATGGTCCGAAGAGTGAAACAAGTGCTTTGAAACAACCTTTTCAATTAAAACCAAGTTTTTGGAGTGGTTCGGATCCTCTTTCGATATTTTGGTCCAAAAGGGATTCCCAAAGAAGAGGTTCCTCCACTTGGATCTTTAGGATGGACCAAAGATGATGTTCCTCCATTTGCATCTTTAGGATGGAAAAAATCGCGAGGAAAACTTTGACAAGTGGGAAACAAGTCTAATGTATGAATTCGGTCCGAAGAGTGAAACAAGTACTTTGGAACAAGCTTTTCAATTACAAACATGTTTTTGGAGTGGTTCGGATCCTCTTTCGATAATTTGGTCCAAACAGGATTCCCAAAGAAGAGGTTCCTCTATTTTGAACTTTAGGATGGACGAAATCACGAGGAAAACTCTGACAAGTGGGAAACCTTAGGTCTTTGGTATGAATATGGTCCGAATAATGAAACAAGTACTTTAAAACAAGCTTTTCTATTACAAACAAGTTTTTGGAGTGGTTTGGATCCTCTTTCGAAATTTAGGTCCAAAGAGGTTTCCCAAAGAAGAGGTTCCTCCATTTTCATCTTTAGGATGGACCAAATCACGAGGGAAATTTTGACTAGGGGGAAACCATAGGTCTTTGGTATCAATATGGTTCGAAGAGTGAAACAAGTACTTTGAAAAAAGCTTTTCAATTAAAACCAAGTTTTTGGAGTGGTTCGGATCCTATTTTGATATTTTGGTCCAAAGTGGACTCCCAAAGAACAGGTTCCTCCATTTGGATCTTTAGGATGGACCAAATCACGAGGAAAACTTTGACAAGTGGGAAACCTTAGGTCTTTGGTCTCAATATGGTCCGAAGAGTGAAACAAGTACTTTGAAACAAGCTTTTCAATTACAAACAAGTTTTTGGACTGGTTCGGATACACTTTCGATATTTTGGTCCAAAGAGGATTTCCAAAGAAGAGGTTCCTCCATTTGCATCTTTAGGATGGACCAAATCACGAGGGCAATTTTGACAAGGAGGAAACCTTAGGTCTTTGGTATCAATATGGTCCGAAGAGTGAAACAAGTGGTTTGAAACAACCTTCTCAATTAAAACCATGTTTTTGGAGTGGTTCCGATCCTCTTTCGATATTTTAGTCCAAATAGGACTCCCAAAGAAGACGTTCCTCCATTTGGATCTTTAGGATGGACCAAATCACCAGGAAAACTTTGACAAGTGGGAAACCTTAGGTCTTTGGTATCAATATAGTCCGAAGAGTGAAACAAGTTTTTTGAAACAAGCTTTTATATTACAAACAAGTTTTTGCAGTGGTTCGGATCCTCTTTCGATATTTTGGTCAAAAGTGGATTCCCAAAGAAGAGGTTCCTCCATTTGCATCTTTAGGATGGACCAAATCACGAGGGCAGTTTTGACAAGGGGGAGGCCTTAGGTCTTTGGTATCAATATGGTCCGAAGAGTGAAACAAGTACTTTGAAACAAGCTTTTCAATTAAAACCAAGTTTTAGGAGTGGTTCAGATCCTCTTTCGATATTTTCGTCCAAAGAGGACTCGCAAAGAAGAGGTTCCTCCATTTGGATCTTTAGGATCGACCAAATCACGAGGAAAACTTTGACAAGTGGGAAACCTGAGGTCTTTGGTATCAATATGGTCCGAAGAGTGAAACAAGTACTTTGAAACAAGCTTTTCAATTCCAAACAAGTTTTTGGAGTGGTTCGTATTCTCTTTCGATGTCTTGGTCCAAACAGGATTCCCAAAGAAGAGGTTCCTCCATTTGGATCTTTAGGATGGACGAAATCATGAGCACAACTTTGACAAGTGGGAAACCTTAGGTCTTTGGATTCAATTTGGTCTAGAGAGTGAAACAAGTACTCTGAAACAAGCTTTTCAATTTCAAACAACTTTTTGTAGCGGTTCGGATCCTCTTTCGATATTTTGGTCCAAAGATGATTCCCAAAGAAGAGGTTCCTCCATTTGCATCTTTATGATGGACCAAATCATGAGGGCAATTTTGACAAGGGGGAAACCTTAGGTCTTTGGTAACAATATGGTCCGAACAGTGAAACAAGTACTTTAAAAGAAGCTTTTCAATTACAAACAAGTTTTTGGAGTGGTTCGGATCCTCTTTCGATATTTTGGTCCAAAAGGGATTCCCAAAGAAGAGGTTCCTCCACTTGGATCTTTAGGATGGACCAAAGATAATGTTCCTCCATTTGCATCTTTAGGATGGAAAAAATCGCGAGGAAAACTTTGACAAGTGGGAAACAAGTCTAATGTATGAATTCGGTCAGAAGAGTGAAACAAGTACTTTGAAACAAGCTTTTCAATTACAAACAAGTTTTTGGAGTGGTTCGGATCGTCTTTCGATAATTGGGTCCAAACAGGATTCCCAAAGAAGTGGTTCCTCCATTTTGAACTTTAGGATGGACGAAATCACGAGGAAAACTCTGACATGTGGGAAACCTTAGGTCTTTGGTATGAATATGGTCCGAATAGTGAAACAAGTACTTTGAAACAAGCTTTTCTATTACAAACAAGTTTTTGGAGTGGTTCGGATCCTCATTCAAAATTTAGGTCCAAAGAGGATTCCCAAAGAAGAGGTTCGTCCATTTTCATCTTTAGGATGGACCAAATCACGAGGGAAATTTTGACTAGGGGGAAACCATAGGTCTTTGGTATCAATATGGTTCGAAGAGTGAAACAAGTACTTTGAAAAAAGCTTTTCAATTAAAACCAAGTTTTTGGAGTGGTTTACATCCTCTTTTGATATTTTGGTCCAAAGTGGACTCCCAAAGAACAGGTTCCTCCATTTGGATCTTTAGGATGGACCAAATCATGAGGAAAACTTTGACAAGTGGGAAACCTTAGGTCTTTGGTATCAATATGGTCCGAAGAGTGAAACAAGTACTTTGAAACAAGCTTTTCAATTACAAACAAGTTTTTGGAGTGGTTCGGATACTCTTTCGATATTTTGGTCCAAAGAGGATTTCCAAAGAAGAGGTTCCTCCATTTGCATCTTTAGGATGGACCAAATCACGAGCGCAATTTTGACAAGGAGGAAACCTTAGGTCTTTGGTATCAATATGGTCTGAAGAGTGAAACAAGTACTTTGAAAAAAGCTTTTCAATTAAAACCAAGTTTTTGGAGTGGTTCGGATCCTCTTTGGATATTTTGGACCAAAGAGGACTCCCAAAGAAGAGGTTCCTCCATTTGGATCTTTAGGATGGACCAAATCACGAGGAAAACTTTGACAAGTGGGAAGCCTTAGGTCTTTGGTATCAATATGGTCCGAAGAGAGAAACAAGTACTTTGAAAAAAGCTTTTCAATTAAAACCAAGTTTTTGGAGTGCTTCGGATCCTGTTTGGATATTTTGGTCCAAAGAGGACTTCCAAAGACGAGGTTCCTCCATTTGGATCTTTAGGATGAACCAAATCACGAGGAAAACTTTGACAAGTGGGAAACCTTAGGTCTTGGTATCAATATAGTCTGAAGAGTGAAACAAGTACTTTGAAACAAGCTTTTCAATTACAAACAAGTTTTTGGAGTGGTTCGGATCCTCTTTCGATATTTTGTTCCCAAGTGGATTCCCAAAGAAGACGTTCCTCCATTTGGATCTTTACGATGGACGAAATCTCGAGAAAAATTTTGACAAGTGGGAAACCTTAGGTCTTGGGTATCAATATGGTCCAAAGAGTGAAACAAGTACTTTGAAACAAGCTTTTCAATTACAAATAATTTTTGTAGTGGTTGGGATCCTCTTTCGATATTTTGGTCCAAAGAGGATTCCCAAAGAAGAGGTTCCTCCATTTAGATCTTTAGGATGGACGAAATCACGAGGAAAACTTTGACAAGTGGGAAACCTTAGGTCTTTGGTATCAATATGGTCCGAAGAGTGAAATAAGTACTTTGAAACAAGCTTTTCAATTACAAGTACTTTGAAACAAGCTTTTCAATTACAGACAAGTTTTTGGAGTTGTTCGAATCCTCTTTCAATATTTTGGTCCAAACAGGATTCCCAAAAGAAGAGGTTCCACCATTTGGATCTTTAGGATGGACCAAATCATGAGGACAACTTTGACAAGTGGGAAACCTTAGTTCTTTGGTATCAATATGGTTCGAAAAATGAAAAAGTACTATGAAACAAGCTTTTCAATTACAAACAAGTTTTTGGAGTGGTTCGGATCCTCTTTCGATATTTTTTGTCCAAACCGGATTCCCAAAAGAATAGGTTCCTCCATTTGGATCTTTAGGATGGACCAAATCATGAGGACAACTTTGACAAGTGGGAAACCTTAGGTCTTTGGTATCAATATGGTCCGAAGATTGACACAAGTACTTTGAAACAAGCTTTTGAATTACAAACAAGTTTTTGGAGTGGTTCAGATCCTCTTTCGATATTTTGGTCCAAAGTAGGGGTTCCTCCATTTGGATCTTTAGGATGGACCAAATCATGAGGACAACTATGACAAGTGGGAAACATTAGGTCTTTTGTATCAATACTGTCCGAAGAGTGAAATGAATACTTTGAAACAAACTATTCAATAAAAAAATTTTTTTTGGAGTGGTTCAGATCCTCTTTTTATATTTTGGTTCACATTAAGTGGTTCCTCCATTTGTATCTTTAAGATGGACCAAATCATGAGGACAGTTTTGTCAAGTGGGAAACCTTAGGTCTTTGGTATCAATAAGGTTCGAAGAGTGAAAAATGTACTTTGAAACAAGCTTTTCAATTACAAACAAGTTTTTGGAGTGGTTCGGATCCTCCTTTGTTATTTTGAACCAAACCGGATTCCCAAAAGAAGAGGTTCCTCCATTTGGATCCTTATGATGGGCCAAATCATGTGGAAAACTTTAACAAGTGGGAAACATTAGGTCTTTGGTATCAATATGGTCCGAAGAGTGAAAAAAGTACTTTGAAACAAGCTTTTCAATTACAGACAAGTTTTTGGAGTGGTTCGGATCGTCTTTCGATATTTTGGGCTAAACAGGATTCCCAAAAGAAGAAGTTTCTCCATTTGGATCTTTAGGATGGACCAAATCATAAGGACAACTTTGACAAGTGGGAAACCTTATGATACGGAAACCCTATGGAATCGCTCTTAAAACCCTTAAAATTAACTAAGGACCTTAAAAGATCAAACCATAAAACCCACATATGCCATTCGAAGCAACCCAAGGAAAGGCTAGAAAACAAATTACCTTATGTTGATCTAAAAATCATGAAACGGACAAACATTACATTCCATCATTTCATGATCCGAGACACTCCACAAGTAGCACGATCATCTCCACTTGAATGACTCTAAACAAGTAATCTAAGATAAGACTACAAGGGGTGAGGCTCAAGGCTCTCCATTTGCTCCAAAGGCAACTTTTCATTACATTTTCAATCCTCCTCTTTAGGGTTATAAATAAGCCTTTAAATAGGCAAAAGAAACCCTAAAATAAGCTACAAAATTCGAAATAAATGAGAATAAAATCTGCCAAATACTTTCCTTAAGTGCATTTGGTGCATTTTAGGAAAGTTTTGCCCTAGAAGATATTATATGATTCCTAAAATATTCTAAGCATTAATACTGATAAATAAAGGTATAAAACATGACTAAATACATTGTAAATTCGTTGACATCATATATGGCAAGTTCGGGAACAAATATGGAAAGTGGTCCAAATAAGGAAAGTTTCCAAAATCGCCGAAAACATTCCTTAAATTATTTTTAGCACATTTCTTCTTCAAAGTTTGCTTCTTTACTGAGTATCTTGATGTCTTAAAGCTTCTTCTTCAATATTCTTTGTCCACACATCGATTTACAAGATTATCTTATTGATTGACAAGCGTCTCCTCGGTTTGCTCTCATTTGACAAGTTTCTTGGCTCTTGAACTTTTGATTGTGAGGCTCCCTGATTCATATCATTCTCCCTTTCTTCAAAAAGATTCTTCCTCGAATCAAAAAGTTTGGCTGCAAAACAAAGTTAGAGAGAAAAAAAATATTGGACCTCACAAACACTCCCTCACTTTTAAAACTCTCAAAATTGTAATCCACTCGTGTTTTCGATCAAAATGATATTCGCGAAGATTGGATGTGAATTTCAATGAAGCAGCCCAGATGTAGGTCAAAAAAATAAGTTATGAAGAGCTGACAATTGGAAAAATTGAAAAATTCAATCACAAATGAAAACACCTATCAACAAGAGACAAGGTGCGGAAATGTAGGAGAAGTTTGCGCACTGTTTTAATATCCATATTTTGAATTGGTTCCATATCGAATTCTCTTATACTTCCTTCTAGAGTAAGATAGATAATTGAATATATTAACTTTCCTATTAAGGATGTGAAAGCTAATTCGTTCTTTATCACGTGATTGGGATAGCTACAAAGAGGATTAAATATGGAAGTTTCAATTTTGGAAAGTAATTGCAGAATTGGAGTTCCAAATGAATAAGAATTCAATGAAGGCTTAATTTGTGGATCTAAATTGATGTAAGAACAGAATAAACTCAGATTTGTACAAAATATATGAATCAAACTCATATTTTTAAAAGATTAGCACAAAATAACTAGTAAACGGTGCTCTCCGATTCAAGGTTATCTTTGTTCCTTTTTTTTATTTTTTTTTTATTTTTTTTTATATTCAAGATCAGAACATGATCTTCAAAATAGAAACAAAATCAGAACGAAAAGATGAAGAAAAATTGAAATTTAGATAGAATCGAAAAGAAAAGACAGAATTGAAAATAACACGAAATTGAAAGGATAATTTGCATAGAACCTGTTATAGAGACCGACCACAAAATCGTAACCGATGCTCTGATACCAAATGATACGAAAACCCTATGGAATTTCTCTTAAAACCCTTAAACTTAACTAAGGACCCCAAAAGATCAAACCATAAAACCCACATATGTCATTTGAATCATCCAAGGAAAGGCTAGAAAACAGATTACCTTATGTTGATCTAAAAATCATGAAACAGACAAACATTACATTCCATCATTTCATGATCTGAGACACTCCACAAGTAGCACGATCATCTCCACTTGAATGACTCTAAACAAGTAATCTAAGACAAGACTACAAAGGGGTGAGGCTCAGAGCTCTCCATTTGCTCCAAAGGCAACTTTTCATTACATTTTCAATACTCCTCTTTAGGGTTACAAATAAGCCTTTAAATAGGCAAAGGAAACCCTAAAATAAGCTACAAAATTTGAAATAACTGAGAATAAAATCTGCCAAATACTTTCCTTAAGTGCATTTGGTGCATTTTAGGAAAGTTTTGCCCTATAAGATATTATATCATTCCTAAAATATTCTAAGCATTAATACTGATAAATAAAGGCCTAAAACATGACTAAATACATTGTAAATTCGTTGACATCATATATGGCAAGTTCGGGAACAAATATGGAAAGTGGTCCAAATAAGGAAAGTTTCCAAAATCGCCGAAAACATTCCTAAAATTATTTTTAGCACATTTCTTCTTCAAAGTTTGCTTCTTTACTGAGTATCTTGATGTCTTAAAGCTTCTTCTTCAATATTCTTTGTCCACACATCGATTTACAAGATTATCTTATTGATTGACAAGCGTCTCCTCGGTTTGCTCTCATTTGACAAGTTTCTTGGCTCTTGAACTTTTGATTCCGAGGCTCTCTGATTCATATCACCTTAGGTCTTTGGTATCAATATGGTCTGTAGAGTGGAAAAAGTACTTTGAAACAAACTTTTCAATTACAAACAAGTTTTTGGAGTGGTTCAGATCCTCTTTCGATATTTTGGTCCAAAGAAGGGGTTCCTCTATTTGGATCTTTACGATGGACCAAATCATGAGGACAACTTTGACAAGTGGAAAACATTAGGTCTTTGGTATCAACATGGTTCGCAGAGTGAAACGAATACTTTGAAACAAACTATTCAATAACAAAAAAGTTTTTGGTGTTGTTCAGATCCTCTTTCGATATTTTGGTTCAAATTAAGTGGTTCCTCCATTTGGATCTTTAAGATGGACAAAATCATGAGGACAGTTTTCTCAAGTGGGAAATGATAAGGCAACCTTGCGTTCAAGTCCAAAAACCCATTACAATCGTTTGCAAGAACCTTTGAAGCATGAAAATGGCACAAAACCTCCTTAACTAATCGGATCAACCCAAGAGTTCCAAATGATAAGGCAAACCCGAATTGCAAGTCCAAAGACCCGATGCTATTATACTTAGCATGAACCTTTGAAGCAAGAACTCAAACCCTCCCTAACTATTCGGAAACACCCCCTAAGAATGGCTAAAAACAGATTGCTTAGGAAAGATGATCATTGATCTAGGACAAGTTTCCAAGCCCAAGATTCGAGACACTCCACAAGTAGAATGATCATTTCTACTTGAATGACTCTAACATGTAATCTAAGGCAAGACTACAAAGGGGGGAGGCTCAAGGCTCTCCATTTGCTCAAAAGGCAACATTTCATTACATTTTCAAATCTGATTTACAATAGCTAAAACAAAGCCTATTTATAGGCATAAAAGACATGTAAATTTCGTTCATAATGATCCTCTATCAGCCCAATTAAGTCCCTAGCATGTAACCTACGAATTTAATGCAAAAACTTAAGTTACATTCAGCCACCATTTTAATTTGTAAATTAAAATGAATTATTACATTTGAAACTGATATTTAACTCTAATTGAAGCTTGTAAATGGTCATTAATGCTTGTCTTGGAGTTTCCTTAAGTTCCCTTGAATGAAGCTTGAGTTGTCTTGAATGAAGCTTGGGTTATCATCAACGCATCTTGAGTTGTAGTTAATGCATCTTAACTTGACTTGTAATAAATGAACTTGGGTTGCCATTAATGCAATTGAAGTGCATTTAATGCAAGTGTTCTTGTAGCTTGAATTCCTCAAATGCAAGGCTACATAATTCATATCAGGAAACCTTAGGTCTTTGGTATCTTTAAGGTCCGAAGAGTGAAAAAAGTACTTTGAAACAAACTTTTCTATTACAAACAAGTTTTTGGAGTGGTTCAGATCCTCTTTCGATATTTTGAACCAAGCAGGATTCCCAAAAGAAGAGGTTACTCCACTTGGATCTTTATGATGGTTCAAATCACGAGCGAAACATTGACAAGTGGGAAACATTAGGTCTTTGGTATTAATATGGTCCGAAGAGCTAAAAAAAGTACTTGGAAACAAGCTTTTGCATTACAAACAAGTTTTTGGTGTGGTTCGGATCCTCTTTCGATATTTTGGTCCAAATAGGATTACCAAAAGAAGAGGTTCCTCCATTTGGAACTTTAGGATGGACCAAATCATGAGGATAACTTTGACAAGTGGGAAACCTTAGGTCTTTGGTATCAATACGGTCCGAAGAATGAAAAAAGTACTTTGAAACAAGCTTTTCAATTACAAACCAGTTTTTGGAGTGGTTCGGATCCTCTTTCGTTATTTTGGTCCACACAGGATTCCCAAAAGAAGACGTCCATCCATTTGGATCTTTAGGATGGACCAAATCATGAGGACAATTTTGACAAGTGGGAAACATTAGGTCTTTGGTATCAATTACGTCCGAAGAGTGAAAAAAGTAGTTTGAAACGAACTTTTAAATTGATAACAAGTTTTTGAAGTGGTTCGGATCCTCTTTCGATATTTTGGTCCAAAGAAGATTCCCAAAGAAGAGGTTCCTTTATTTGGATCTTTAGGATGGACCAAATCACTAGGAAAACTTTGACAAGTTGGAAACTTTAGGTCTTTGGTATTAATATGGTCCGAAGTGTGAAACAAATACTTTGAAACAAGCTTTATAATTACAAACAAGTTTTTGGAGTTGTTCATATTCTCTTTCAATATTTTGGTTCAAATTAAGAGGTTCCTCCATTTGGATCTTTAGTATGGACCAAATCATGAAGACAATTTTGACAAGTGGGAAACGTTAGGTCTTTGATATCAATATGGTCCGACGAGTGAAAAAAATACTATGAAACAAGCTTTTAAATTACAAACGAGTTTTTGGAGTGGTTCGGATCCGCTTTCGATATTTTGGTCCAAACAGGGTTCCCAAAAGAAGAGGTTCCTCCATTTGGATCTTTAGGATGGACCAAGTTATGAGGAAAAATTTGACAAGTGGGAAACATTACGTCTTTGGAATCAATATGGTCCGAAGAGTGAAAAAAGTACTTTGAAACAAGCTTAGCAATTGATAACAAGTTTTTGGAGTGGTTCGGATCCTCTTTCGATATTTTGGTCCAAAGAAGATTCCCAAAGAAGAGGTTCCTCCATGTGGACCTTTATGATGGACCAAATAACGAGGAAAACTTTGACAAGTTGGAAAACTTTGACAAGTTGGAAACTTTAGGTCTTTGGTATCAATATGGTCCAAAGTGTGAAACAAATACTTTAAAACAAGTTTTATAATTACAAACAAGTTTTTGGAGTTGTTCATATCCTCTTTCGATATTATGGTTCAAATTAAGAGGTTTCTCCATTTGGATCTTTAGGATGGACCAAATCATGAGGACAATTTTGACAAGTGGGAAACCTTAGGTCTTTGATATCAATATGGTTCGACGAGTGCAAAAAATACTATGAAACAAGCTTTTCAATTACAAACAAGTTTTTGGAGTGGTTCGGATCCGCTTTCGATATTTTGGTCCAAAAAGGTATCCCAAAGAAGAGGTTCCTCCATTTGCATCTTTAGAATGGAGCAAATCATGAGGGCAATTTTGACAAGGGGGAAACCTTAGGTCTTTGGTATAAATATGGTTCGAAGAGTTAAACAAAAACTTTGAAACAAGCTTTTCAATTAAAACCAAGTTTTTGGAGTGGTTCGGATTCTCTTTCGATATTTTGGTCCAAAGAGGACTCCCAAAGAAGAGGTTCCTCCATTTGGATCTTTAGGATGGACTAAATCACAAGGAAAACTTTGAGAAGTGGGAAAACTTAGGTCATTGGTATCAATATGGTCCGAAGCGTGAAACAAGTACTTTGAAACAAGCTTTTCAATTACAAACAAGTTTTTGGAGTGGTTGGGATCCTCTTTCGATATTTTGGTCCAAAGAGGATTCCCAAAGAAGAGGTTCCTCCATTTGGATCTTTAGGATGGAGGAAATCACGAGGAAAACTTTGACAAGTGGGAAACCTTAGGTCTTTGGTATCAATATGGTCCGAAGAGTGAAACAAGTACTTTGAAACAAGCTTTTCAATTACAGATAACTTTTTGGAGTTGTTCGGATCCTCTTTCAATATTTTTGTCCAAACAGGATTCCCAAAAGAAGAGGTTCCTGCATTTGGATCTTTAGGATGGACCAAATCATGAGGACAACTTTGACAAGTGGTTAACCTTAGGTCTTTGGTATCAATATGGTCCTTAGAGTGACACAAGTACTTTTAAACAAGCTTTTGAATTACAAACAAGTTTTTGGAGTCGTTCAGATCCTCTTTCGATATTTTGGTCCAAAGAAGGGGTTCTTCCATTTGGATCTTTAGGATGGACCAAATCACGAGGACAACTATGACAAGTGGGAAACATTAGGTCTTCTGTATCAATACTGTCCGAAGAGTGAAATGAATACTTTGAAACTAACTATTCAATAAAAAAAATTTTTTGGAGTGGTTCAGATCCTCTTTTTTTATATTTTGGTTCACATTAAGTGGTTCTTCCATTTGTATTTTTAAGATAGACCAAATCATGAGGACAGTTTTCTCAAGTGGGAAATCTTAAATCTTTGGTATCAATAAGGTTCGAAGAGTGAAAAAAGTACTTTGAAACAAGCTTTTCAATTACAAACAAGTTTTTGGAGTGGTTCGGATCGTCCTTTGATATTTTGAACCAAACAGGATTCCCAAAAGAAGAGGTTCCTCCATTTGGATCCTTATGATGGACCAAATCATGAGGAAAACTTTAACAAGTGGGAAACATTAGGTCTTTGGTATCAATATGGTCCGAAGAGTGAAAAAAGTACTTTGAAACAAGCTTTTCAATTACAGACAAGTTTTTGGAGTGGTTCGGATCGTCTTTCGATATTTTGGACTAAACAGGATTCCCAAAAGAAGAAGTTTCTCCATTTGGATCTTTAGGACGGACCAAATCATGAGGACAACTTTGACAAGTGAGAAACATTACGTCTTTGGTATCAATATGGTCCGAAGAGGGAAAAAGTACTTTGAAACAAACTTTTCAATTGATAACAAGTTTTTGGAGTTGTTCGGATCGTCTTTCGATATTTTGGTCCAAGCACGATTCCCAAAAGAAGAGGTTCCTCCATTTGGATCTTTAGGATGGACTAAATCATGAGGACAATTTTGACAAGTGGGAAACCTTAGGTCTTTGGTATCAATATGGTCCGAAGAGTGAAACAATTAATTTGAAGCAAGCTTTTCAATTACAAACAAATTTTTGGAGTGGTTCCGATCCTCTTTCGATATTTTTGTCCAAGCAGGATTCCCAAAAGAAGAGGTTCCTCCATTTGAATCTTTAGGATGGACCAAATCATGAGGACAATTTTGACAAGTGGGAAACATTAAGTCTTTGGTATTAATATGGTCCGAATAGTGATAAAAGTACTTTGAAACAAGCTTTTCAATTACAAAAAAGTTTTTGGAGTGGTTCGGATCCTCTTTCTTTAATTTGGTCCAAACAGGATTCCCAAAAGAAGAGGTTCCTCCATCTGGATCTTTAGGATCGACCAAATTAGAGGACAATTTTGACAAGTGGGAAACATTACGTCTTTGGTATCAATATGGTCAAAAGAGTGAAAAATGTACTTTGAAACAAGCTTTTCAATTGATAACAAGTTTTTGGAGTGGTTCGGATCCACTTTCGATATTTTGGTCCAAAGAAGATTCCCAAAGAAGAGGTTCCTCCGTTTGGATCATTAGGATGGACCAAATCAGGAGGAAAACTTTGACAAGTGGGAAACGTTAGGTCTTTGGTATCAATATGGTCCGAAGAGTGAAACAATCTTTTCAATTACAAACAAGTTTTTGGAGTGGTTCAGATCCTATTTCGATATTTTGGTTCAAATTAAGAGGTTCCTCCATTTGGATCTCTAGGATGGACCAAATCATGAAGACAATTTTGACAAGTGGGAAACCTTAGGTCTTTGGTATCAATTTGGTCCGAAGAGTGAAACAAATACTGATATGAATCATGGAACATCACAAATAGCTCAAGAATCAATTTCAAGATCAAAGTTCAAGACAAGCATAAAAACATCCATTACAAGCCTACATGAGAAAAGTCAAGACAAGCTTTGAATATCCGAGCATGGAGGCTATGGAAGAGGACTTGATGAACTTCAATCTATGGAAAATACATTTGGAGGAAGAGTATTGACTACTTGTTCAATCGGAATTGAAGAGAAGAGCTAATTAGGAAAGTTGCATCACTTTTGCAAACTTTCCTTATTTGGACCACTTTCCATATTTGTTCCCAAAGTTTCCATATTTGTTCCCAAAATGGTTCCAACGAATTTATGATGTATTTAGACATGTTTTAGGTCTTTTATATTCATTTTATATGTTTGGAAAGGATTAGGAAAGATATTATTCTCTAGAAAAAATTTTCCACAAAATCTGCCAATTTCACATAAGGCAAGTTTTGGGCAGATTTTGTGCTCCATGTAATCCAAATTTCCTTGTTGTTTTTAGGATTTATTTGGCTATTTAAAGCCTCATTTGTAACCCTAAATATGAAGAATTCATATGATAATAATATTGCTTTTTGCTTTGCTAAAATTGCTTAGTTTTGTAGCCTTGTTCTAGGTTGCATGTTTTAGAAACATTCAAGCATGAATTGATCTATTGTGTTTGTGGATTGTTTCAATCTTGAAATAAGAACAAGTTCTCTTATTTCAAGATCATAGATCATTGGAATAATCTTTCTCTTCTTGTGTTCCAAGGGTTTTACCTTATTGTTTATTGGGGTTTTAGGATTTGCATCTAGGGGTTCTTTGTCTTTCAAAGGGTTTCTATTTCAATTTTCTAGGGTTTCATATCAAATACTTTGAAGCAAGCTTTTCAATTACAAACAAGTTTTTGGAGTGGTTCAGATCCTATTTCGATATGTTGGTCCAAGCAGGATTCCCAAAAGAAGAGGTTCCTCCATTTGGATCTTTTGGATGGACCAAATCGTGAGGACAATATTGACAAGTGGGAAACATTACGTCTTTGGTATCAATTTGGTCCGAAGAGTGAAAATACTACTTTAAAACAAGCTTTTCAATTGATAACAAGTTTTTGGAGTGGTTCGGATCCTCTTTCGATATTTTGGTCCAAAGAATATTCCCAAAGAAGAGGTTCCTCCATTTGGATCTTTAGGATGGACCAAATCACAAGGAAAACTTTGACAAGTGGGAAACTTTAGGTCTTTGGTACCAATATGGTCCGAAGAGTGAAACAAATACTTTGAAAGAAGGTTTTCAATTACAAACAAGTTTTTTGAGTGGATCAGATCTTCTTTCGATATTTTGGTCCAAATTAAGAGGTTCCTCCATTTGGATCTCTAGGATAGACCAAATCATGAGAACAATTTTGACAAGTGGGAAACCTTAGGTCTTTGGTACTAATATGGTCCGAAGAGTGAAAAAAGTACTATGAAACAAGCTTTTCAATTACAAACAAGTTTTTGGAGTGCTTCGGATCCTCTTTCGATATTTTTGTCCAGACATGATTCCCAAAAGAAGAGGTTTCTCCATTTGGATCTTTAGGATGGACCAAATCATGAGGAAAATTTTGGCAAGGGAGAAACATTACGTCTTTGGTATCAATATGGTCCGAAGAGTGAAAAAAGTACTTTGAAACATGCTTTTCAATTGATAACAAGTTTTTAGAGTGGTTCGGATCCTCTTTCGATATTTTTGTCCAAAGAAGATTCCGAAAGAAGAGGTTCCTCCATTTTGATCTTTAGGATGGACCAAATCACGAGGAAAACTTGGACATGTGGGAAACATAAGGTCTTTGGTATCAATATGGTCCGAAGAGTGAAACAAATACTTTGAAACAAGCTTTTCAATTACAAAAAAGTTTTTGGAGTGGTTCAGATCCTCTTTCGATATTTTGGTTCAAATTAAAAGGTTCCTCCATTTGGATCTTTAGGATGGATCAAATCACGAGGAAAATTTTGACATGAGGGAAACCTTAGGTCTTTTGTATCAATATGGTCCAAAGAGTGAAAAAGTACTTTGAAACAAACTTTTCAATTATGGACAAGTTTTTGTAGTTGTTCGAATCCTCTTCCGATATTTTGGTCCAAACAGGATTCCCAAAAGAAGAGGTTCCTCCATTTGGATCTTTAGGATGGACCAAATAAGAGGACAACTTTGACAAGTGAAAAACATTACGTCTTTGGTATCAATATGGTACGAAGAGTGAAAAACAAACATTGAAACAAGCTTTTCATTTGATAACAAGTTTTTGGAGTGGTTCAGATCCTCTTTCGATATTTTGGTCCAAAGATGATTCCCAAAGAAGTGGTTCCTCCCTTTGGATCTTTAGGATGGACCAAATCACGTGGAAAACTTTGACAAGTGGGAAACGTTAGGTCTTTGGAATCAATATGGTCCGAAGAGTGAAACAAATAATTTGAAACAAGCTTTTCAATTACAAAAAAGTTTTTGGAGTGGTTCAGATCCTCTTTCGATATTTTGGTTCAAATTAAGAGGTTCCTCCATTTGGATCACTAGGATGGACCAAATCATGAGGACAATTTTGACAAGCGGGAAAAGTTAGGTCTTTGGTATCAATTTGGTCCGAAGAGTGAAACAAATACATTGAACCAAAATTTTCAATTACAAACAAGTTTTTGGAGTGGTTCAGATCCTCTTTCGATATGTTGGTCCAAGCAGGATTCGCAAAAGAAGAGGTTCCTCCATTTGGATATTTAGGATGGACCAAATCATGACGACAATTTTGACAAGTGGTAAATATTAGGTCTTTGGTATCAATATGGTCCGAAGAGCTAAAAAAGTACTTTGAAACAAGCTTTTCGATTGATAACAAGTTTTTGGAGATGTTCGGATCCTCTTTCGATATTTTGGTACAAAGAAGATTCCCAAAGAAAAGGTTTCTCCATTTGGATCTTTAGGATGGACAAAATAACGAGTAAAACTTTAACAAGTTGGAAATTTAGGTCTTCTGTATAGTTATGGTCCGAAGAGTGAAACAAATACTATGAAACAAGCTTTTCAATTAGAGACAAGTTTTTGGAGCGGTTCAGATCCTCTTTCGATATTTTTGTCCACGCAGAATTCCCAAAAGAAGAGGTTCCTCCATTTGGATCTTTAGGATGGACCAAATCATGAGGACATTTTTGACAAGTGGGAAACATTATGTTATTTGTATTAATATTGTCCGCATAGTAAAAAAAGCACTTTGAAGCAAGCTTTTCAATTACAAACAAGTTTTTGGAGTGGTTCCGATCCTCTTTCGATATTTTCGTCCAAGCAGGATTCCCAAAAGAAGAGGTTCCTCCATTTGGATCTTTAGGATGGACCAAATCATGAGGACAATTTTGACAAGTGGGAAACATTAAGTCTTTGGTATTAATATGGTCCGAATAGTGATAAAAGTACTTTGAAACAAGCTTTTCAATTACAAACAAGTTTTTGGAGTGGTTCGGATCCTCTTTCGTTAATTTGGTCCAAACAGGATTCCCAAAAGAAGAGGTTCCTCCATCTGGATCTTTAGGATGGACCAAATTAGAGGACAATCAAGTGGGAAACATTACGTCTTTGGTATTAATATGGTCCAAAGAGTGAAAAATGTACTTTGAAACAAGGTTTTCAATTGATAACTAGTTTTTGGAGTGGTTCAGATCCACTTTTGATATTTTGGTCCAAAGAAGATTCCCAAAGAAGAGGTTCCTCCGTTTGGATCATTAGGAATGACCAAATCACGAGGAAAACTTTGACAAGTGGGAAACGTTAGGTCTTTGGTATCAATATGGTCGAAGAGTGAAATAAATACTTTGAAACAAGCTTTTCAATTACAAACAAGTTTTTGGAGTGGTTCAGATCCTATTTCGATATTTTGGTTCAAATTAAGAGGTTCCTCCATTTGGATCTCTAGGATGGACCAAATCATGAAGACAATTTTGACAAGTGGGAAACCTTAGGTCTTTGGTATCAATTTGGTCCGAAGATTTAAACAAATACTTTGGAGCAATCTTTTTAATTACAAACAAGTTTTTGGAGTGGTTCAGATCCTCTTTCGATATGTTGGTCCAGACAGGATTCCCAAAAGAAAGAGGTTCCTTAATTTGTATCTTTAGGATGGACCAAATCATGAGGACAATTTTGACAAGTGAGAAACATTACGTCTTGGTATCAATATGGTCCGAAGAGTGAAAAAAGTACTTTGATACATGCTTTTCAATTGATAACAAGTTTTTGGAGTGGTTCGGATCCTCTATCGATATTTTTGTCCAAAGAAGATTCCGAAAGAAGAGGTTCCTCCATTTTGATCTTTAGGATGGACCAAATCACGAGGAAAACTTGGACAAGTGGGAAACTTAAGGTCTTTGGTATCAATATGGTCCGAAAAGTGAAACAAATACTGATATGAAACCCTAGGAAATTGAACTAGAAACCCTTTGAAAGACAAAGAACCCCTATATGCAAATCCTAAAACCCCAATGAACAATAAGGTAAAACCCTTGGAAACAAAGAAGAAGAAGATTATTCCAATGATCTAATACCTTGAAATAAGAGAACTTGTTCTTATTTAAAGATCGAAACAATCCACAAACACAATAGATCAATTCATGCTTGAATGTTTCTAAAACATGCAACCTAGAACAAGGCTACAAAATGCAAGGTAAAATCAACCAAGCAATAAGCAAAACAAAGCTATTTTCTATCATATTAATTCTTGGTCTTTAGGGTTACAAATGAGGCCTTTAAATAGGCAAAGAAACCCTAAAAATAAGCTAGGAAATTCGGATTACAAGGAGCACAAAATCTGCCCAAAACTTGCCTTATGTGAAATTGGCAGATTTTGTGGAAAATCTTTTCTAGAGAATAATATCTTTCCTAATCCTTTCCAAACATATAAAATGAATATAAAAGACCTAAAACATGTCTAAATACATCATAAATTCGTTGGAACCATTTTGGGAACAAATATGGAAACTTTGGAAACAAATATGGAAAGTGGTCCAAATAAGGAAAGTTTGCAAAAGTGATGCAACTTTCCTAATTAGCTCTTCTCTTCAATTCCGATTGAACAAGTCTTCAATACTCTTCCTCCAAATGTATTTGCCATAGATTGAAGTTCATCACGTCCTCTTCCATAGCCTCCATGATCGGATCTTCGACGCTTGTCTTGACTTTGCTAATGTAGGCCTGTAAATGGATGTCAATGCTTCTCTTGAACTTTAATGTTGTGATTTGTCCTTGGGCTTTTTGTGACGTTCCATGATTCATATCAAATACTTTGAAACAAGCTTTTCAATTACAAAAAAGTTTTTGGAGCGGTTCAGATCCTTTTTCGATATTTTGGTTCAAATTAAGAGGTTCCTCCATTTGGATCTTTAGGATAGATCAAATCACGAGGAAAATTTTGACATGTGGGAAACCTTAGTTCTTTTGTATCAATATGGTCCGAAGATTGAAAAAGTACTTTGAAACAAACTTTTCAATTATAGACAAGTTTTTGGAGTTGTTCGAATCCTCTTCCGATATTTTGGTCCAAATCGGACTCCCAAAAGAAAAGGTTCATCCAATTGGATATTTATGATTGACCAAATCATGAGGACAATTTTGACAAGTGGGAAACCTTATGTCTTTGGTATCAATATGGTCCGAAGAGTGAAATAAATACTTTCAAGAAAACTTTTTAATTACAAACAAGTTTTTGGATTGGTTCAGATCCTCTTTCGATATTTTGGTCCAAGCAGGATTCCCAAAAGAAGAGATTCCTCCATTTGGATCTTTAGGATGGACCAAATCACGAGGACAATTTTGACAAGTGGGAAACATTATGTCTTTGGTATTAATATGGTCCGCATAGTAAAAAAAAGTACTTTGAAGCAAGCTTTTCAATTACAAACAAGTTTTTGGAGTGGTTCCGATCCTCTTTCGATATTTTCGTCCAAGCAGGATTCCCAAAAGAAGAGGTTCCTCCATTTGGATTTTTAGGATGGACCAAATCATGACGACAATTTTGACAAGTTGGAAACCTTAAGTCTTTGGTATTAATTTGGTCCGAATAGTGATAAAAGTACTTTGAAACAAGCTTTTCAATTACAAACAAGTTTTTAGAGTGGTTCGGATCCTCTTTCGTTAATTTGGTCCAAACAGGATTCCCAAAAGAAGAGGTTCCTCCATATAGATCTTTAGGATGGACCAAATTAGAGGACAATTTTGACAAGTGGGAAACATTACGTCTTTGGTATCAATATCGTCCAAAGAGTGAAAAATGTACTTTAAAACAAGCTTTTCAATTGATAACAAGTTTTTGGAGGGGTTCCGATTCACTTTTGATATTTTGGTCCAAAGAAGATTCCCAAAGAAGAGGTTCCTCCGTTTGGATCATTAGGATGGACCAAATCACGAGGAAAACTTTGACAAGTGGGAAACGTTAGGTCTTTGGTATCAATATGGTCCGAAGAGAGAAACAATTACTTTGAAACAAGCTTTTCAATTACAAATAAGTTCTTGGAGTGGTTCAAATCCTATTTCGATATTTTGGTTCAAATTAAGAGGTTCCTCCATTTGGATCTCTAGGATGGACCAAATCATGAAGACAATTTTGGCAAGTGGGAAACCTTAGGTCTTTGGTATCAATTTGGTCCGAAGAGTGAAACAAATACTTTGAAGCAAGCTTTTCAATTACAAACAAGTTCTTGGAGTGGTTCAGATCCTCTTTCGATATGTTGGTCCAAGCAGGATTCCCAAAAGAAGAGGTTCCTCCATTTGGATCTTTAGGATGGACCAAATCATGAGGACAATTTTGACAAGTGGGAAACATTACGTCTTTGGTATCAATATGGTCCGAGGAGTGAAAATACTACTTTAAAACAAGCTTTTCAATTGATAACAAGTTTTTGGAGTGGTTCGGATCCTCTTTCGATATTTTGGTCCAAAGAAAATTCCCAAAAAAGAGGATCCTCCATTTGGATCTTTCAGATGGACCAAATCATGAGGACAATTTTGACAAGTGGGAAACATTTCGTCTTTGGTATCAATATGGTCCGGAGAGTAAAAATACTACTTTAAAACAAGCTTTTCAATTGATAACAAGTTTTTGGATTGGTTCGGATCCTCTTTCGATATTTTGGTCCAATGAAAATTCCCAAAGAAGAGGTTCCTCCATTTGGATCTTTAGGATGGATCAAATCACGAGGAAAACTTTGACAAGTATGAAACTTTAGGTCTTTGTTATCAATATGGTCCAAAGAGTGAAACAAATACTTTAAAAGAAGGTTTTCAATTACAAACAAGTCTTTTGAGTGGTTCTGATCTTCTTTCGATATTTTGGTCCAAATTAAGGGGTTCCTCCATTTGGATCTCTATGATAGACCAAATGATGAGGACAATTTTGACAAGTGGGAAACCTTAGGTCTTTGGTATTAATATGGTCCGAAGAGTGAAAAAGTACTATGAAACTAGCTTTTCAATTACAAACAAGTTTTTGGCGTGCTGCGGATCCTCTTTCGATATTTTGGTCCAGACAGGATTCCCAAAAGAAGAGGTTCCTTCATTTGGATCTTTAGGATGGACCAATTCATGAGGACAATTTTGACAAGTGAGAAACATTACGTCTTTGGTATCAATATGGTCCGAAGAGTGAAAAAAGTACTTTGAAACATGCTTTTCAATTGATAACAAGTTTTTTAAGTGGTTCAGATCCTCTTTCGATATTTTTGTCCAAAGAAGATTCTGAAAGAAGAGGTTCCTCCATTTTGATCTTTAGGATGGACCAAATCACGAGGAAAACTTGAACAAGTGGGAAACTTAAGGTCTTTGGTATCAATATGGTCTCAAGAGGGAAACAAATACTTTATAACAAGCTTTTCAATTACAAAAAAGTTTTTGGAGTCGTTCAGATCCTCTTTCGATATTTTGGTTCAAATTAAGAGGTTCCTCCATTTGGATCTTTAGGATGGATGAAATCACGAGGAAAATTTTGACATGTGGGAAACCTTAGGTCTTTTGTATCATCATGGTCTGAAGAGTGAAAAAGTACTTTGAAACAAACTTTTCAATTATAGACAAGTTTTTGGAGTTGTTCGAATCCTCTTCCGATATTTTGGTCCTCCAAAAGAAAAGGTTCCTCCAATTGGATCTTTAGGATGGACCAAATCATGAGAACAACTTTGACAAGTGGGAAACCTTATGTCTTTGGTATCAATATGGTCCGAAGAGTGAAATAAATACTTTGAAGCAAGCTTTTTAATAACAAACAAGTTTTTGGAGTGGTTCAGATAGTCTTTCGATATTTTGGTCCAAGCAGGATTCCCAAAAGAAGAGATTCTTCCATTTGGATCTTTAGGATGGACCAAATCATCAGGACAATTTTGACCAGTGGGAAACATTATGTCTTTGGTATCAATATGGTCCGAAGAGTGAAAAAAGTACTTTGAAACAAGCTTTTCAATTACAAACAAGTATTTGGAGTGGTTCGGAACCTCTTTCGATATTTTGGTCCAAACAGGATTCCCAAAAGAAGAGGTTCCTCCATTTGGATCTTTAGGATGGATCAAATAAGAGGACAACTTTGACAAGTGGGAAACATTACGTCTTTGGTATCAATATGGTCCGAAGAGTGAAAAATGTACTTTGAAACAAGCTTTTCATTTGATAACAAGTTTTTGTAGTGGTTCGGATCCTCTTTCGATATTTTGTTCCAAAGAAGATTCCCAAAGAAGTGGTTCCTCCGTTTGGATCTTTAGGATGGACCAAATCACGAGGAAAACTTTGACAAGTGGGAAACGTTAGGTCTTTGGTATCAATATGGTCCGAAGAGTGAAACAAATAATTTGAAACAAGCTTTTCAATTACAAACAAGTTTTTGGAGTGGTTCAGATCCTCTTTCGATATTTTGGTTCAAATGAAAAGGTTCCATTTGGATATCAAGGATGGACCAAATCATGAGGACAATTTTGAGAAGTGGTAAAAGTTAGGCCTTTGGTTTCAATTTGGTCCGAAGAGTGAAACAAATACATTGAAGCAAACTTTTCAATTACAAACATGTTTTTGGAGTGGTTCAGATCCTCTTTCGATATGTTGGTCCAAGCAGGATTCCCAAAAGAAGAGGTTCCTCTATTTGGATATTTAGGATGGACCAAATCATGAGGACAATTTTGACAAGTGGGATATGTTAGGTCTTTGGTATCAATATGGTCCGAAGAGCGAAAAAGGTACTTTGAAACAAGCTTTTCAATTGGTAACAAGTTTTTGGAGATGTTCGGATCCTCTTTCGATATTTTGGTACCAAGAAGATTCCCAAAGAAGAGGTTTTTCCATTTGGATCTTTAGGATGGACCAAGTCACGAGTAAAACTTTGACAAGTTGGAAACCTTATGTCTTTGGTATCAATATGGTCCGAAGAGTGAAACAAATACTATGAAACCAGCTTTTCAATTAGAGACAAGTTTTTGGAGCGGTTCAGATCCTCTTTCGATATTTTGGTCCACGCAGAATTCCCAAAAGAAGAGGTTCCTCGATTTGGATCTTTAGGATTGACCAAATCATGACGACAATTTTGACAAGTGGGAAACATTAGGTCTTTGGTATCAATATGGTTCGAAGAGCGAAAAAAGTACTTTGAAACAAGCTTTTCAATTACAAACAAGTTTTTGGAGGGGTTCGGATCATCTTTCGATATTTTGGTCCAAACAGGATTCCCAAAAGAAGAGGTTCCTCCATTTGGATCTTTAGGATGGACCAAATAAGAGGACAACTTTGACAAGTGGGAAACATTACGTCTTTGGTATCAGTATGGTCCGAAGAGTGAAAAATGTACTTTGAAACAAGCTTTTCATTTGATAACAAGTTTTTGGAGTGGTTCGGATCCTCTTTTGATATTTTGGTCCAAAGAAGATTCCCAAAGAAGTGGTTCCTCCGTTTGGATCTTTAGGATGGACCAAATCACGAGGAAAACTTTGACAAGAGGGAAACGTTAGGTCTTTGGTATCAATATGGTCCGAAGAGTGAAACAAATAATTTGAAACAAGATTTTCTATTACAAAAAAGTTTTTGGAGTGGTTCAGATCATCTTTCGATATTTTGGTTCAAATTAAGAGGTTCCTCCATTTGGATCTCTAGGATGGACCAAATCATGAGGACAATTTTGACAAGTGGGAAAAGTTAGGTCTTTTGTATCAATTTGGTCCGAAGAGTGAAACAAATACATTGAAGCAAACTTTTCAATTACAAACAAGTTTTTGGAGTGGTTCAGATCCTTTTTCGATTTGTTGGTCCAAGCAGGATTCCCAAAAGAAGAGGTTCCTCCATTTGGATATTTAGGATGGACCAAATCACGAGGAAAACTTTGATAAGAGGAAAACGTTAGGTCTTTGGTATCAATATGGTCCGAAGAGTGAAACAAATACTATGAAACAAGCTTTTCAATTACACACAAGCTTTGGGAGTGGTTCGGATCCTCTTTCGATATTTTGGTCCAAACAGGATTCCCAAAAGAAGAGGTTCCTCCATTTGGATCTTTAGGATGGACCAAATCATGAGGACAACTTTGACAAGTGGGAAACCTTAGGTCTTTGGTATCAATATGGTCCGAAGAGTGAAAAGTTGATATGAAACCCTAGGAAATTGATAAAGAAACCCTTTGATGCACAAAGAACCCCTTAGATGCAAATCCTAAAACCCCATGAACAAAAAGGTAAAACCTTTGGAAAAACAAGAAAAGAAGATTATTCCAATGATCAAAGACCTTGAAATAAGAGAACTTGTTCTTATTTCAAGGTTGAAACAATTCACAAACAAACTAGATCAAAGTTTGCTTGAATCTTCCTAAAACATGCAACATAAGAACAAGGCTACAAAACTAAGCAATTTTAGCAAAGCAAAAAGCATTATTATTGTCATGTGAATTCTTGGTCTTTAGGGTTACAAATGAGGCCTTTAAATAGGCAAAGAAACCCTAAAAATAAGCTAGGAAATTCGGATTACAAGGAGCACAAAATCTGCCCAAAACTTGCCTTTTGTGAAATTGGCAGATTTTGTGGAAAATCTTTTCTAGAGAATAATATCTTTCCTAATCCTTTCCAAACATATAAAATGAATATAAAAGACCTAAAACATGTCTAAATACATCATAAATTCGTTGGAACTATTTTGGGAACAAATATGGAAAGTGGTCCAAATAAGGAAAGTTTGCAAAAGTGATGGAACTTTCCTAATTAGCTCTTCTCTTCAATTCCGATTGAACAAGCCTTCAATACTCTTCCTCCAAATGTATTTGCCATAGATTGAAGTTCATCACGTCCTCTTCCATAGCCTACATGATCGGATCTTCGAAGCTTTTCTTGACTTGGCTAATGTAGGCTTGTAAATGGATGTTCAATGTTTGACTTGAACTCTGATCTTGAGATTGATCCTAGAGCTATTTGTGACGTTCCATGATTCATATCAAAAGTACTTTAAAAAAAGCTTTTCAATTAGAAACAAGTTTTTTGAGTGGTTCGGATCCTCTTTCGATATTTTGGTCCAAACAGGATTCCCAAAAGAAGAGGTTTCTCCATTTGGATCTTTAAGATGGACCAAATCATGAGGACAATTTTGACAAGTGGGAAACATTACGTCTTAGGTATCAATATGGTCCGAAGAGTCAAAAAAGTACTTTGATTAAGCTTTTCAATTGATAACAAGATTTTTTAGTGGTTCGGATCCTCTATCGATATTTTTGTCCAAAGAAGATTCCCATTGAAGGGGTTCCTCCATTTGGATCTTTAGGATGAACCAAATCACGAGGAAAACATTGACAAGTGGGAAACCTTAGGTCTTGGGTATCAATATCGTCCAAAGAGTGAAACAAATACTTTGAAACAAGCTTTTCAATTACAAAAAGTTTTTGGAGTGGTTCAGATCCTCTTTCGATATTTTGGTTCAAATTAAGAGGTTCCTCCATTTGGATCTTTAGGATGGACCAAATCATGAGGACAACTTTGATAAGTGGGAAACCTTATGTCTTTGGTATCAATATGGTCCGAAGAGTGAAATAAATACTTTGAAGCAAGCTTTTTAATTATAAACAAGTTTTTGGAGTGGTTCAGATCCTCTTTCGATATTTTGGTCCAAGCAGAATTCCCAAAAGAAGAGATTCCTCCATTTGAATCTTTAGGATGGACCAAATCATGAGGACAATTTTGACAAGTGGGAAACATTAAGTCTTTGGTATTAATATGGTCCGAATAGTGAAAAAAGTACTTTGAAACAAGGTTTTCAATTACAAACAAGTTTTTGGAGTGGTTCGGATGCTCTTTCGAAATTTTGGTCCAAACAGGAATCCCAAAAGAAGAGGTTCCTCCATTTGGATCTTTAGGATGGACGAAATAAGAGGACAATATTGACAAGTGGGAAACATTACGTCTTTGGTATCAATATGGTCCGAAGAGTGAAAAATGTACTTTAAAACAAGCTTTTCATTTGATAACAAGTTTTTGGAGTGGTTCGGATCCTCTTTCGATATTTTGGTCCAAAGAAGATTCCCAAAGAAGTTGTTCCTCCGTTTGGATCTTTAGGATGGACCAAATCACGAGGAAAACTTTGACAAGTGGGAAGCTTTAGGTCTTTGGTATAAATATGGTCCGAAGAAGGAAACAAATAATTTGAAACAAGCTTTTCAATTACAAAAAAGTTTTTGGAGTGGTTCAGATATTCTTTCGATATTTTGGTTCAAATTAAGAGGTTCCTCCATTTGGATCTGTAGGATTGACCAAATCGTTAGGACAATTTTGACAAGTGGGAAAAGTTAGGTCTTTGGTATCAATTTGGTCCGGAGAGTGAAACAAATACATTAAAGCAAACTTTTCAATTACAAACAAGTTTTTGTAGTGGTTCAGATCCTCTTTCGATATGTTGGTCCAAGCAGGATTTCCAAAAGAAGAGGTTCCCCCGTTTGGATATTTAGGATAGACCAAATCATGAGGACAATTTTGACAAGTGGGAAATATTAGGTCTTGGGTATCAATATGGTCCGAAGAGCGAAAAAAGTACTTTGAAACAGGCTTTTCAATTGATAACGAGTTTTTGGAGATGTTCGGATCCTCTTTCGATATTTTGGTACAAAGAAGATTCCCAAAGAAGAGGTTTCTCCATTTGGATCTCTAGGATGGACCAAATCACGAGTAAAACTTTGACATGTTGGAAATTTAGGTCTTTGGTATCAATATGGTTCGAAGAGTGAAACAAATACTATGAAACAAGCTTTTCAATTAGACACAAGTTTTTGGAGCGGTTCAGATCCTCTTTCCATATTTTGGACCTCGCAGAATTCCCAAAAGAAGAGGTTCCTCCATTTGGATCTTTAGGATGGACCAAATCATGAGGACAATTTTGACAAGTGGGAAACATTATGTCTTTGGTATTAATATGGTCCGCATAGTGAAAAAAGTACTTTGAATCAAGCTTTTCAATTACAAACGAGTTTTTGGAGTGGTTCGGATACTCATTCGATATTTTGGTCCAAACAGGATTCCCAAAAGAAGAGGTTCCTCCATTTGGATCTTTAGTATGGACCAAATCACGAAGAAAACTTTGACAAGTGGGAAACTTTAGGTCTTTCTTATCAATATGGTCCGAAGAGTGAAACAAATGCTTTGAAACAAGCTTTTCAATTAGAAACAAGTTTTTGGAGTGGTTCAGATCTTCTTTCGATATTTTGGTTCAAATTAAAAGGTTCCTCCATTTGGATCTCTAGGATGGACAAATCATGGGGACAATTTTGACAAGTGGGAAACCTTAGGTCTTTGGTATCAATATGGTCCGAAGAGTGAAACAAATACTTTGAAGCACGCTTTTCAATTACAAACAAGTTTTTAGAGTGGTTCAGATGCTCTTTCGATATGTTGGTCCAAGAAGGATTCCCAAAAGAAAAGGTTCCACCATTTGGATCTTTAGGATGGACCAAATCATGAGGACAATTTTGACAAGTGGGAAATATTAGGTCTTTGGTATCAATATGGTCCGAAGAGTGAAACAAGTACTTTGAAACAAGCTTTTCAATCGATAACAAGTTTTTGGAGATGTTCGGATCCACTTTTGATATTTTGGTACAAAGAAGATTCCCAAAGAAGAAGTTTCTCCATTTGGATCTTTAGGATAGACCAAATCACGAGGAAAACTTTGACAAGTGGGAAACTTTAGGTCTTTGGTAGCAATATGGTCGGAAGAGTGAAACAAATACTATGAAACAAACTTTTCAATTACAAACAAGCTTTTGAAGTGGTTCGGATCCTCTTTCGATATTTTGTTCCAAACAGGATTCCCAAAAGAAAAGGTTCCTCCATTTTTATCTTTAGGATGGACCAAATCATGAAGACAACTTTGACAAGTGGGAAACCTTAGGTCATTGGTGTCTATATGATCCGAATAGTGAAAAAAGTACTTTAAAACAAGCTTTTCAATTAGAAACAAGTTTTTTGAATGGTTCGGATCCTCTTTTGATATTTTGGTCCAAACAGGATTCCCAAAAGAAGAGGTTCCTCCATTTGGATCTTTAGGATGGACCAAATCATGAGGACAATTTTGACAAGTGGGAAACATTACGTCTTAGGTTTCAATATGGTCCGAAGAGTCAAAAAAGTACTTTGAATTAAGTTTTTCAATTGATAACAAGATTTTTTAGTGGTTCGGATCCTCTTTCGATATTTTTGTCCAAAGAAGATTCCCAAATAAGGGGTTCCTCCATTTGGATCTTTAGGATGAACCAAATCACGAGGAAAACATAGACAAGTGGGAAACCTCAGGTCTTTGGTATCAATATGGTCAGAAGAGTGAAACAAATACTTTGAAACAACCTTTTCAATTACAAACAAGTTTTTGGAGTGGTTCAGATCCTTTTTCAATATTTTTGTCTAAACAGGATTCCCAAAAGAAGAGGTTCCTTCATTTGGATCTTTAGAATGGACCAAATCATGAGGACAACTTTGACAAGTGGGAAACCTTAGGTCTTTGGTATCAATATGGTCTGATGAGTGAAAAAAGTCTTCGAAACAAGCTTTTCAATTACAAACAAGTTTTTGGAGTGGTTCGGATCCTCTTTCGATATTTTGGTCCAAACCGGATTCCAAAAAGAAAAGGTTCCTCCATTTGGATCTTTAGGATGGACCAAATCATGAGGACAACTTTGACAAGTGGGAAGCCTTAGGTCTTTGGTTTCAATATGGTCCGAAGATTGAAAAAAGTACTTTAAAACAAGATTTTCAATTGATAGCAAGTTTTTGGAGTGGTTCAGATCCTCTTTCAGTATTTTGGTCCAAAGAAGATTCCCAAAGAAGAGGTTCCTCGATTTGGATCTTTAGGATGGACCATAATACGAGGAAAACTTTGACAAGTAGGAAACCTTAGGTCTTTGGTATCAATATGGTCCGAAAAGTGAAACAATTACTTTGAAACAAGCTTTTCAATTACAAACAAGTTTTTGGAGTGGTTTAGATCCTCTTTCGATATTTTGGTCTAAACAGGATTCACAAAAGAAGAGGTTCGTCCATTTGGATCTTTAGGATGGACCAAATCATGAGGACAACTTTGAAAAGTGGGAAACCTTAGGTCTTTGGTATTAATATGGTCTGAAGAGTAAAAAGTACTTTGAAACAAACTTTTGAATTATAGACAAGTTTTTGGAGTTGTTCAGATCCTCTTTCGATATTTTGGTCCAAACCGGATTCCCAAAAGAAAAGGTTCCTCCATTTAGATCTTTATGCTGGACCAAATCATGAGGACAACTTTGACAAGTGGGAAACATTAGGTCTTTGGTATCAATATGGTCCGAAGAGTGAAACAAGTACTTTGAAGCAATCTTTACAATTACAAACAAGTTTTTGGAGTGGTTCGGATCCTCTTTCGATATTTTGGTCCAAACAGGATTCCCAAAAGAAGAGGTTCCTCCATTTGGATCTTTAGGATGGACCAAATCAGAGGACAATTTTGACAAGTGGGAAACATTACGTCTTTGGCATCCATATGGTCCGAAGAGTGAAAAATGTACTTTGAAACAAGCTGTCCAATTGATAACAAGTTTTTGGAGTGGTTCGAATCCTCTTTCGATATTTTTGTTCAAATAAGATTCCCAAAGAAGAGGTTCCTCCATTTGGATCTTTAGGATGGACCAAATCACGAGGAAAACTTTGACAAGTGGGAAACTTTAGGTCTTTGGTATCAATATGGTCCAAAGAGTGAAACAAATACTTTGAAACAAGCTTTTCAATTACAAACAAGTTTTTGGTGTGGTTCAGATCCTCTTTCGATATTTTGGTTCAAATTAAGAGGTTCCTCCATTTGGATCTCTAGGATGTACCAAATCATGAGAACAATTTTGACAAGTGGGAAACCTT
This sequence comes from Gynostemma pentaphyllum, assembly GCA_028015215.1. Classification (NCBI taxonomy): domain Eukaryota; kingdom Viridiplantae; phylum Streptophyta; class Magnoliopsida; order Cucurbitales; family Cucurbitaceae; genus Gynostemma; species Gynostemma pentaphyllum. Next base: position 40,947,621 of record CM051355.1, on the reverse strand, counting down.
AGGTCTTTGGTATCAATATGGTCCGAAGAGTGAAACAAATACTTTGAAGCAAGCTTTTCAATTACAATCAAGTTATTGGAGTGGTTCAGATCCTCTTTCGATATTTTGGTCCAAACAGGATTCCCAAAAGAAGAGGTTCCTCCATTTGGATCTTTAGAATGGACCAAATCATGAGGAAAACTTTGACAAGTGGGAAACATTAGGTCTTTGGTTTCAATATGGTCTGAAGAGTGAAAAAAGTACTTTTAAACAAGCTTTTCAATTACAAACAAGTTTTTGGAGTGGTTCGGATCCTTTTTCGATATTTTGGTCCAAGCAGGATTCCCAAAAGAAGAGGTTCCTCCATTTTGATCTTTAGGATGGACCAAATCATGAGGAAAATTTTGACAAGTGGGAAACATTAGGTCTTTGGTTTCAATATGGCCCGAAGAGTGAAAAGAGTACTTTGAAACAAGATTATCAATTGATAGCAAGTTTTTAGGGTGGTTAAGATCCTCTTTCGATATTTTGGTCCAAAGAAGATTCCCAAAGAAGAGGTTCCTCCATTTGGATATTTAGGATTGACCAAATCACGAGGAAAACTTTGACAAGTCGGAAACCTTAGGTCATTGATATCAATATGGTCCGAAGAGTGAAACAAATACTTTGAAACAAGCTTTTCAATTACAAACAAGTTTTTGCAGTGGTTCAGATCCTCTTTCGATATTTTGGTTCAAATTAAGAGGTTCCTCCATTTGGATCTTTAGGATGGACCAAATCATGAGGACAACTTTGACAAGTGGGAAACCTTAGGTCTTCGGTATCAATAAGGTCCGAAGAGTGAAAAAAGTACTTTGAAACAAGCTTTTCAATTACAAACAGGTTTTTGGAGTGGTTCGGATCCTCTTTCGATATTTTGGTCCAAGCAAAATTGCAAACAGAAGACGTTCCTCCATTTGGATTTTTAGGATGGATAAAATCATAATGACAATTTTGACCATTTTGATCTTTAGGATGGACCAAATCATGAGGAAAATTTTGACAAGTGGGAAACATTAGGTCTTTGGTTTCAATATGGTCCGAAGAGTGAAAAGAGAACTTTGAAACAAGATTTTCAATTGATTGCAAGTTTTTAGGGTGGTTAAGATCCTCTTTCGATATTTTGGTCCAAAGAAGTTTCCCAAAGAAGAGGTTCCTCCATTTGGATATTTAGGATTGACCAAATCACGAGGAAAACTTTGACAAGTAGGAAACCTTAGGTCATTGATATCAATATGGTCCGAAGAGTGAAACAAATACTTTGAAACAAGCTTTTCAATTACAAACAAGTTTTTGGAGTGGTTGAGATCCTCTTTCGATATTTTGGTTCAAATTAAGAGGTTCCTCCATTTGGATCTTTAGGATGGACCAAATCATGAGGACAACTTTGACAAGTGGGAAACCTTAGGTGTTCGGTATCAATAAGGTCAGAAGAGTGAAAAAAGTACTTTGAAACAAGCTTTTCAATTACAAACAGGTTTTTGGAGTGGTTCGGATCCTCTTTCGATATTTTGGTCCAAGCAAAATTCCAAAGAGAAGACGTTCCTCCATTTCGATTTTTAGGATGGATAAAATCATAATGACAATTTTGACAAGTGGGAAACATTAAGTCTTTGGTATCAATATGGTCCAAATAGTGAAAAAAGTACTTTGAAACAAACTTTTCAACTGATAACAAGTTTTTGGAGTGGTTCGGATCCTCTCTCGATATTTTGATCCAAATAGGATTCCCAAAAGAAGAGGTTCCTCCATTTGGATCTTTAGGATGGGTCAAATCATGAGGACAATTTTGACAAGTGGGAAACATTACGTCTTTGGTATCAATATGGTCCGAAGAGGGAAAATGTACTTTGAAACAAGCTTTTCAATTGATAACAAGATTTTAGAGTGGTTCGGATCCTCTTTCGATATTTTGGTCCAAAGAAGATTTCCAAAGAAGAGGTTCCTCCATTTAAGATCTTTAGGATGGACCAAATATCGAGGAAAACTTTGACAAGTGGAAAACTTTAGGTCTTTGGTATCAATATGGTCCGAAGAGTGAAACTAATACTTTGAAACAAGCTTTTCAATTACAAACAAGTTTTTGGAGTGGTTCAGATCCTCTTTCTATATTTTGGTTTAAATTAAGAGGTTCCTCCATTTGGATCTTTAGGATGGACAAAGTTATGAGGACAACTTTGACAAGTGGGAAACCTTAGGTCTTCCGTATCAATATGGTCCGAAGAGTGAAAAAAGTACTATGAAACAAGCTTTTCAATTACAAACATGTTTTTGGAGAGGTTCAGATCCTCTTTCGATATTTTGGTGCAGAAAGGATTCCCAAAAGAGGAGGCTCCTGCATTTGGATCTTCAAGATGGACCAAATCATGAGGACAATTTTGACAAGTGGGAAACATTAAGTCTTTGGTATCAATATGGTCCGAATAGTGAAAAAGGTACTTTGAAACAAGCTTTTCAACTGATAACAAGTTTTTGGAGTGGTTCGGATCCTCTTTCGATATTTTGGTCCAAAGAAGATTACCAAAGAAGAGGTTCCTCCATTTGGATCTTTAGGATGGACCAAATATCGAGGAAAACTTTGACAAGTGCGAAACTTTAGGTCTTTGGAATCAATATGGTCCAAAGAGTGAAACAAATACTTTGAAACAAGCTTTTCAATTACCAGCAACTTTTTGGACTGGTTCAGATCCTCTTTCAATATTTTGGTTCGAATTAAGAGGTTCCTCCATTTGGATCTTTAGGATGGACCAAATCACGAGGACAACTTTGACAAGTGGGAAACCTTAGGTCTTTGGTATCAATATGGTCCGAAGAGTGAAACAAATACTTTGAAGCAAGCTTTTCAATTACAAACATGTTTTTGGAGTGGTTCAAAACCTCTTTCGATATGATGGTCCAAGCATGATTCCCAAAAGAAGAGGTTACTCCATTTGGATCTTTAGCATGGACCAAATCATGAGGACAATTTTGACAAGTGGGAAATATTAGGTCTTTGGTAACAATTGATAAACAGTTTTTGGAGATGTTCAGATCCTCTTTCGATATTTTGTACAAAGAAGATTCCCGAAGAAGAGAATTCTCAATTTGAATCTTTAGGATGGACCAAATCACGAGGAAAACTTTGACAAGTGGGAAACTTTAGGACTTTGGTATCAATATGGTTCGAAGAGTGAAACAAATACTATATAACAAGGTTTTCAATTGCAAACAAGCTTTTGGAGTGATTCGGATCCTCTTTCGATATTTTTGTTCAAACAGGATTCCCAAAAGAAGAGGATCCTCCATTGGGATCTTTAGGATGGATCAAATCATGAGGACAATTTTGAAAACTGGGAAACCTTAGGTCTTTGGTATCAATATTGTCCGAAGAGTGAAAAAAGTACTATGAAACAAGCTTTTCAATTACAAACAAGTTTTTGGAGTGGTCCGGATCCTCTTTCGATATTTTCGTTCAGAAAGGATTCCCAAAAGAGGAGGTTCCAGCATTTGGATCTTCAGGATGGACGAAATCAAGAGGACAATTTTGATAGGTGGGAAACATTAAGTCTTTGGTATCAATATGGTCCGAATAGTGAAAAAAGTACTTTGAAACAAGTTTACTGATAACAAGTTTTTGGAGTGGTTCAGATCCTCTTTCGATATTTTTGTCTAAAGAAATTTCCCAAATAAGAGGTTCCTCCATTTGGATCTTTAGGATGGACCAAATCACGAGGAAAACATTGACAAGTGGGAAACCTTAGGTCTTTGGTTTCAATATGGTCCGAAGAGTGAAAAAAAAACTTTGAAACAAGCTTTTCAATTACAAACAAGTTTTTGGAGTGGTTCGAATGCTCTCTCGTTATTTTGGTGCAAACAGGATTCCCAAAAGAAGAGGTTGCTCCATTTGGATCTTTAGGATGGACCAAATCATGAGGACAATTTTGACAAGTGGGAAACATTACGTCTTTGGTATCAATATGGTCTGAAGATTGAAAAAAGTACTTTGAAACATGCTTTTCAATTGATAACAAGTTTTTGGAGTGGTTCGGATCCTCTTTCGATATTTTCGTCCAAAGAAGATTCCGAAAGAAAAGGTTCCTCCATTTGGATCTTTAGGATGGACCAAATCACGAGGAAAACTTTGACAAGTGGGAAACTTTAGGTCTTTGGTATAAATATGGTCCGAAGAGTGAAACAAATACTTTGAAATAAGCTATTCAATTACAAACAAGTTTTTGGAGTGGTTCAGATCCTCTTTTGATATTTTGGTTCAAATTCAGTGGTTCCTCCATTTGGATCTTTTGTATGGACCAAAACATGAGGACAAATTTGACAAGTGGGAAACCTTACGTCTTTGGTATCAATATGGTACGAAGAGTGAAAAAAGTACTCTGAAACAAGCTTTTCAATTACAAACAAGTTTTTGGAGTGTCATCTTTCGATATTTTGGTCTTTACAGGATTCCCAAAAGAAGAGGTTCCTCCATTTGGATCTTTAGGATGGAACAAATAATGAGGACAATTTTGACAAGTGGGAAACATTACGTCTTTGGTATCAATATGGTCCAAAGAGTGAAAAAAGTACTTTGAAACAAGCTTTTCAATTGATAACAAGATTGTTGATTGGTTCGTATCTTCTTTCGATATTTTGGTCCAAAGAAGATTCCTAAAGAAGAGGTTCCTCCATTTGGATCTTTAGGATGGACCAAATCACGAGGAAAATTTTGACAAGTGGGAAACCTTAGGTCTTTGGTATCAATATGGTCCGAAGTGTGAAGCAAATACTTTGAAACAAGCTTTTCAATTACAAACAAGTTTTTGGAGTTGGTCATATCCTCTTTCGATATTTTGGTCCAAAACGGATTCCAAAAAGAAGAGGTTCCTCCATTTGGATCATCTTTAGGATGGACCAAATCATGAGGACAAGTTTGACAAGTGGGAAACCTTAGGTCTTTGGTATCAATATGGTCCGAAGAGTGAAAAAAGTACTATGAAACAAGCTTTTCAATTACAAACAAGTTTTTACAGTTGTTCAAATCCTCGTTCGATATTTTTGTTAAAATTAAGAGGTTCCTCCAATTGGATCTTTAGGATATACCAAATCATGAGGACAATTTTGAAAAGTGGGAAACCTTAGGTCTTTGGTATCAATATGGTCCGAAGAGTGAAAAAAGTACTATGAAACGAGCTTTTCAATTACAAACAAGTTTTTACAGTGGTTCAGATCCTCTTTCGATATTTTGGTTCAAATTAAGAGGTTCCTCAATTTGGATCTTTAGGATGGACCAAATCATGAGGACAATTTTGACAAGTGGGAAAACTTAGGTGTTTGGTATCAATATGGTCCGAAGAGTGAAAAAACTACTTTGTAACAAGCTATTCAACTGATAACAAGTTTTTGGAGTGATTCAGATCATCTTTCGATATTGTGGTCCAAAGAAGATTCCCAAAGAAGAGGTTCCGGCATTTGGATCTTTAGGATGGACCAAATCACGAGGAAAACTTTGACAAGTGGGAAACCTTAGGTCTTCGGTTTCAATATGGTCCGAAGAGTGAAAAAAGAACTTTGAAACAAGCTTTTCAATTACAAACAAGTTTTTGGAGTGCTTCGAATCCTCTCTCGTTATTTTGGTCCAAACAGGATTCCCAAAAGAAGAGGTTCCTCCATCTGGATCTTTAGAATGGACCAAATTAGAGGACAATCAAGTGGGAAACATTACGTCTTTGGTATCAATATGGTCCGAAGAGTGAAAAATGTATTTTGAAACAAGCTTTTCAATTGATAACAAGTTTTTGGAGTGGTTCGGATCCTCTTTCGATATTTTGGTCCAAAGAAGATTCCCAAAGAAGAGGTTCCTCCATTTGGATCTTTAGGATGGACCAAATCACGAGGAAAACTTTGACAAGTGGGAAACTTTAGGTCTTTGGTTTCAATATGGTCCGAAGAGTGAAACGAATACTTTGAAACAAGCTTTTCAATTACAAACAAGTTTTTGGAGTGGTTCAGATCCTCTTTTGATATTTTGGTTTAAATTAAGAAGTTCCTCCAATTGGATCTTTAGGATGTACCAAGTCATGAGGACAACTTCGATAAGTGGGAAACCTTAGGTCTTTGGTATCAATATGGTCCGAAGAGTGAAAAAAGTACTTTGAAACAAGCTTTTCAATTACAAACATGTTTTTGGAGTTGTTCGGATCCTCTTTCGATATTTTGGTCCAAACAGGATTCCCAAAAGAAGAGGTTCCTCCATTTGGAACTTTAATATGGACCAAATCATGAGGACAATTTTGACAAGTGGGAAACATTGAGTCTTTGGAAGAGTTTCTTCCATTTGAATCTTTAGGATGCACTAAATCATGAGGACAACTTTGACGTTTGATATTTTAGTTGAAAGAGGACTTCCAAAGAAGAGTTTCATCAATTTGGAACTTTAGGATGGACCAAATCATGATGACAAGTTTGAAAAGATTGGTTCCGATCCTCGTTTGAAATTTTTTTCCAAAGAGGATTCCCAAAGAAGAGTTTCCTCCATTTGGAACCTTAGGAAGGACCAAATCATGAGGACAGTTTGAAAAGATTGGTTTTTGAAACATGCTATTCAATTATAAACAAGTTTTTAGATTGGTTCGATCCTTGTTCGACATTTTTATCCAAACAGGATTCCTAAAGAAGGGTTTCCTCTATTTGGATCTTTAGGATGGACCAAATCATGGGGATAAAATTATTTGTCCGTCCTCTTTGGATCTTTAGGATGGACCAAATCATGAGGACAAGTTTGACAAGATTGGTTCCGATCCTCGTTTGACATTTTGATCCAAATTGGATTCCCAAAGAAGAGTTTGAAAAGATTGGTTCTGATCTTTGTTTGACATTTTGGTCCAAAGAGGATTCCCAAAGAAGAGTTTCCTCCATTTGGATCTTTTGGATTGACCAAATCATGAGGTGAACTTTGACGTCCGACATTTTTGTCAAAAGAGGTTTCCTAAAGAAGAGTTTCCTCCATTTAGATCTTTAGGATGGACCAAATGATGATGATAACTTTGACGTTCGACATTTTGGTCCAAAAAGGATTCCCAAAGAAGAGTTCGAAAGATTGGTTCCGATTTTTGTTTGACATTTTGGTCCAAAGAGGATTCCCAAAGAAGAGTTTCCTCCATTTGGATATCTTGGATTGACCAAATCATGAGGACAACTTTGACGTCCGACATTTTGGTTGAAAGAGTGATATGAAACCATAGAATTGAAATAGAAACCATTTGAAGACAAAGAACCCCTAGATGCAAATCCTAAAACCCCGATGAACAATAAGGTAAAACCCTTGGAAAACAAGAAGAAGAAGATTATTTCAATGATCTAATATCTTGAAATAAGAGAACTCGTTTTTATTTCAAGATCGAAATAATCCACAAACACAATCAAGTTATGCTTGAATGTTTCTAAAACATGCAACCTAGAACAAGGCTACAAAATGCAAGGTAAAATCAACCAAGCAATAAGCAAAACAAAGCTATTTTCTATCATATTAATTCTTAGTATTTAGGGTTACAAATGAGGCTTTAAATAGCCAAAAAAACCCTAAAAACAACAAGGAAATTCGGATTACAAGGAGGCACAAAATCTGCCAAATCTTTCCTTAAGTGCATTTGGTGCATTTTAGGAAAGTTTTGCCCTAGAAGATATTATATCATTCCTAAAATATTATAAGCATTAAAACTGATAAATAAAGGCCTAAAACATGTCCAAATACATTGTAAATTCGCGGACATCATATATGGCAAGTTCGGGAACAAATATGGAAAGTGGTCCAAATAAGGAAAGTTTGCAAAGGTGATGCAACTGTCCAAATTTGCTCTTCTCTTCATTTCTGATTGAACAAGTCTTCAATAATCTTCTTCAACATGTATTTTCCATAGATTAAAGTTCATCAAGTCCTCTTCCATAGTCTCCATGCTCAGATCTTCAAAGCTTGTCTTGATTTTTCTCATGTAGGCTTGTAATGGATGTTTTATGCTTGAGTTGAACTTTGATCTTGAGATTGATCCTTGAGATATTTGTGACGTTCAATGATTCATATCATCCCCTCCCTCTTGAAAAGGATTCACCTCAAATCTAAAACATTACCTACATCACAAAAAGTTAAGTTAATAACATAAATAAAAGCACCTAAAGCATACGTACCTTGTGTATCTTCTATTTTCAACAAGAACAACAACATGGGTATTCTTCCTTCTCCTTTCAAGTTAACACCTCCCGGGTCAAAAACCATTATCTTTCTTGATATCTTCTCTTTTGTTAGCAATTGTGTGTCCATTGTCTTATCTAGATTTTGTAATTTCTTGAAATGACCTATCTTAGGACAAACATCATCAAAGCACACCAGATTGTTAGTTACTTGAAGTAGCAAGGAAGACTTAGAGATGCATGGACCATAGTCAATCTCATAAATCTTCTTATAATATGGTAACACTAACAAAGATCCAACACTACAATCATCCTTAGACTTATAAGAAACAAATCGAACATTCTTTTCGAGTGAGTGATAATCATACAAAATCGTTTTATCAATCAAACAATAATCATGTGAAACATTAAGCACATCACCAAAATTAGCAAATAAATCAACTCTTTCAATTTGGGAATTATCAAGCAAGTAAGTCTTAGCACAAGATGTATAATTATTAATGAAATTCATTTCATGTTGTAAAAATTCAGAATTGATACCAATTTTAGCAAGCAAACAATTAATATGCATTTCATCAAAAATAGGGTTAGGATACTTTACCATGGATGTGTTTACCCGATTTTCCATGCATTGAATCATGTGAGATGGTTGTTTATTGAGTATGGCAGCTCCTTGAATGTTGTCTTCATGATGTTTTATGCCTTTCATTGATGACAAATTACTAGGCATCTCATTAGGGAACAACTTTTTGAATTCCTGCAAAAACTCAACAAACATACTAGGCAAAGATGGGTTAAGTGTAAAACAAACCTCTTTGTACAAAAGTACAAATGTAGGTTGGTAGATTTCATTCCTAGCCTCACTTGATCTAACTTTCAAGCTTTCACTCTCCAGTTGACTCTCTTTTTGCTCACTACACTCAAATTTCTCACACTTTGTAATCTCAAAGCACTCTTTCTTTTCACTCTCATTACACTCTTTCTTTTCAAACTCTCTTTCTTTTGAATCAATATCTCTTTCTTTTTTTCTGATCTCTCTTTCTTTTGACTCATTCTCTTTGTCACAATTTTCATTATTTTCAAACATAGAACTCTTTTGTAGCTTACAAGTTTCCTCCACACAAACATTAGCATGAATATACTCTTTTATCTCCTCTATGCTAGCATTGAAAACTTCCTTCGATTTTAAAAGTTCTCTTTCAATCATCTTGACCTTCTCTAAAATCAAATTTGCATTTTCCTCTACCAAGTCATAGGCAGCCCCATTCTTATCCATTAATGTACCATTTTCACCCATTTGATAAGAAGAAGTAGTTTTGGAAATAGGTTTAGAAGCATACCGTGTATCTCTTCTTCTTTTGAGTCTATTTTCTACATTGGTTGCATAGTAAACCATTTCTTCCAACTTCACATTTGTATACCCATTAACTTGGCCATTAATCTCATAATTTAATCCATCTAAGAACCATGCCATAGTAATGTCTTCATCCTCCTCAATATTAGCTCTAGCCATGAGATATTTAAACTCATTGTAGTACTCGTCTACACTCTTGATTCCTTGTGTAAGATCTTCAAATTTTCACTCAAGCTCTCTTTGAAATTGACTTGATACAAATCGTTTCCTCATGATGTATTTGAGATCATACCAAGTTTTGATTGGATCCTCCAAAGTTCTTCTTTTCCTATCATTCACCAATTGTTTCCACCATGTTAGTGCATAATCACAAAACTGAGTGGTTATAAGTTGTACCTTCTTTGAATTACTACATGGATGTTCTTCAAAACAAAGCTCCACCTCTCTTTCCCATATCAAGTAAACCTCTGGATTTGATCTTCCTTGGAAAGTAGGTAACTTGAGCTTATCACCTCTTATGCTTCTATGCTCCATCCCTTCATGATAAACACCTCTATTTTCCCTCCTGAGTATGTTCTCTCTCTCGACATCTATTACTCCTCCTTTGATCAATTTCATGATACATTGCTGCAAGTAAACAAGTTAGTAATACAAATAGGACCTCTCAATCACTCCCTAAGTGTTTACACTCGATGATGTTTGTTCTCTCGTATTTGCACTCAAAAACAGATTTTAGGGCCTAAATGTAACCTTGAACTAATTAGCACACTTTAGCAACTATCAAACAACTAAGATACTAATGATATTTGTAAAAAGAATCAATAAAGAAATAAGAAACAATCAGCTTGGGTGGCTAGAGAAATAAAAGAACAAATTTTTCAAATGGTGTATTTTTGTAACAAGGAAAGAATAAGAAAGAAAACAAGCAAGAATAAACTTTCCTAAAAGAGAAAAAATCGAAATTAGACTTCCCTAAAGCAATTTGGATCAGAAAATATGACTTTCCTTAAGCAAGATATGCATATATTTGAATATGGGACAGATTTGAAACTTTCCTAAAACAGTTTTTGCTATTTATGGTAAGTTCTAGCTTTTTAGGAAACAAACAAATTTGGCTCATTCAACTTGATAATTTCGGATTCAAGATGCATAAATGATGAGTTTAAGATGAACTCTTCAAGAACAATAAGAACACTAAACACTTTTTTCCAGAAACTCAACCAAATAGCAAGAACACTTTTTTTTTATAACAATTTTCTGCACAATCCGATAGTTTGCGAAGATCTATTTTTTTTTTCTCAATCTTCCACTTTTTTTTTGACAAACTTTTCTGAATAAGAAATAAACTAGACAGAAAACCAAAGACTTTTGTAGTTGATTACTTTTTAAGAATCGGAAATTAACTATACGAAATAGAATAAAAAAGGTAGGCTAAATAAGGAAATTCTGGAACAATGATTTTTTTTTTGTTTTTCTGGAATTTTCGATGAACGAAGAACAATAAGTAAGAAAAATTGAAATAACAAGAAAGCAAGTAAGATAGAAATCTTCCCTTGAGCCTATGCTCTGATACCAAATGATATGAAACCCTAGAAAATTGAAATAGAAACCCTTTGAACACAAAGAACCCCTTAGATGCAAATCCTAAAACCACGATGAACAATAAGGTAAAACCCTTGGAAAACAAGAAGAAGAAGATTATTTCAATGATCTAATATCTTGAAATAAGAGAACTCGTTTTTATTTCAAGATCGAAACAATCCACAAACATAATCAAGTTATGCTTGAATGTTTCTAAAACATGCAACCTAGAACAAGGCTACAAAATGCAAGGTAAAATCAACCAAGCAATAAGCAAAACAAAGCTATTTTCTATCATATTAATTCTTAGTATTTAGGGTTACAAATGAGGCTTTAAATAGCCAAAGAAACTCTAAAAACAACAAGGAAATTCGGATTACAAGAAGGCACAAAATCTGCCAAATCTTTCCTTAAGTGCATTTGGTGCATTTTAGGAAAGTTTTGCCCTAGAAGATATTATATCATTCCTAAACTATTCTAAGCATTAAAACTGATAAATAAAGGCCTAAAACATGTCCAAATACATTGTAAATTCGTGGAAATCATATATGGCAAGTTCAGGAACAAATATGGAAAGTGGTCTAAATAAGGAAAGTTTGCAAAAGTGATGCAACTTTCCAAATTTGCTCTTCTCTTCATTTCTGATTGAACAAGTCTTCAATACTCTTCTTCAACATGTATTTTCCATAGATTAAAGTTCATCAAGTCCTCTTCCATAGCCTCCATGCTCAGATCTTCAAAGCTTGTCTTGACTTTTCTTATGTAGGCTTGTAATGGATGTTTTATGCTTGTCTTGAACTTTGATCTTGAGATTGATCCTTGAGATATTTGTGACGTTCCATGATTCATATCAAATAGGATTCCTAAATAAGAGTTTCCTCCATTTGGATCTTTAGGATGAACCAAATTATGAGGACAACTTTGACGTTCGACATTTTGGTCGAAAAAGGATTCCCATAGAAGAGTTTTCTCCATTTGTATCTTTTAGATAAACCAAATCATGAGGACAACATTGACGTTTGACATTTTGGGCTAATGATTATTCGGAAAGAAGAGTTTCATCAATTTGGAACTTTAGGATAGACCAAATCATGAGGACAAGTTTGAAAAGATTGGTTTCGATCCTCGTTTGACATTTTGGTCCAAAGGGGATTCCCACAGAAGAGTTTTCTCCATTTGGAAACTTAGGATGGAACAAATCTTGAAGACAACTTTTAAAAGATTGGTTCCGATCCTCGTTTGATATTTTGGTCCACAGAGGATTCCCGAAGAAGATTTTTCTCCATTTGGATCTTTATGATGGACCAAATCCTGAGGACAACTTTGACGTTTGATATTTTAGTCCAAAGATTATTCCCAAAGAAGAGTTTCATCAATTTGGAACTTTAGGATAGACCAAATCATGAGGAAAACTTTGCAAGATTGGTTCCGATCCGCGTTTGACATTTTGGTTCAAAGAGGATTCCCAAAGAAGAGTTTCCTCCATTTGGAAACATAGGATGGACCAAATCTTGAGGACAAATTTGAAAAGATTGATTCCCATCCTCGTTTGACATTTTGGTCCAATGAGGATTCCCAAAAAAGAGTTACCTCCATTTGGATCTTTAGGATGGACCAAATCATGAGGACAACTTTGACGTTCGAAATTTTGGTCCCAAGAGGATTCCAAAAGAAGAGTTTCTTCCATTTTGATCTTTAGGATGCACGAAATCATGAGGACAAGTTTGATGTTCGACATTTTAATTGAAAGAGGACTCCCAAAGAAGAGTTTCATCAATTTGGAACTTTATGATGGACCAAATCATTAGGACGTGTTTGAAAAGATTGGTTCCGTTCCTCCTTTTACTATTTGGTCAAAGAGGATTCGTAAAGAAGAGTTTCCTCCATTTGGCACTTTAGGATGGACCAAATCATTAGGACACGATTGAAATGATTCGTTCTGATCCTCGTTTGATATTTTGGTCCAAAGAGGATTCCCAAAGAAGAGTTTCCTCCATTTAGAACTTTAGGATGGGCCAAATCATGAGGACAATTTTGACAATATTGGTTCCGATCCTCATTTGATATTGGAACTTTAGGATGGACCAAATCATGAGAACAACTATGACAAGATTGGTTCCGATCCTCGTCAGACATTTTTGTCCAAAGAGGAGTCCTAAAGAAGAATTTCCTCCATTTTGATCTTTAGGATGGACCAAATCATGAGGACAAAATCATTGGTCCATCCTCTTTGGATCTTTAGGATGGACCAAATCAAGAGCACTAGTTTGACAAGATTGGTTCCGATCCTCGTTTGACATTTTGGTCCAAAAAGGATTCCCAAAGAAGAGTTTGAAAAGATTGGTTCCGATCTTTGTTTAACATTTTGGTCTAAAGAGGATTCCCAAAGAAAAATTTTCACCATTTGTATCTTTAGGATTGACCAAATCATTAGGAAAAATTTGAAAAGATTTGTTCCGATCCTAGTTTGACATTTTGCTCCAATGGGGATTCATAAAAAAGAGTTTCCTTCATTTGGATCTTTAGGATGGAACAAGTCATGAGGACAAGTTTGACAAGATTGGTTCCGATCCTCGTTTGAAATTTTGGTCGCAAGAGGATTCCCAAAGAAGAGTGTCCTCCATTTGGATCTTTTGGATGGACCAAATCATGAGGACAACTTTTACAAGATTAGTTGCGATCCTCATTTGATATTTTGGTCCAAAGAGGAGTTTCTTCCATTTGGAACTTTAAGATGGACCAAAACAATAGGACAACTTTGACGTTCGACATTTTGGTCCAAAGAGGATTTCCAAAAAAGAGTTTCCTCTATTTGGATCTTTAGGATGGACCAAATCATGAGGACAACTATAAAAAGATTGGTTCCGATCCACGTTTGACATTTTGGTCCAAAGAGGATTCCCAAAGAAGAGTTTTCTCCATTTGGAACTTTAAGATGGACCAAATCATTAGGACAATTTTGACAAAATTGGTTCCGATCCTTGTTGTACATTTTGGTCCAAAGAGGATTCCCAAAAAAGAGTTTCCTCCATTTGGATCTTTAAGATGGACCAAATCATGTGGACAACTATAAAAAGATTGGTTCCGATCCTCGTTTGACATTTTGGTCCAAAGAGGATTCCCAAAGAAGAGTTTCCTCCATTTGGAACTTTAAGATGGACCAAATCATTAGGACAATTTTGACAAAATTGGTTTCGATCCTTGTTGTACATTTTGGTTCAAAGAGGATTCCCAAAAATCGTATCCTCCATTTGGAACTTTAGGATATACCAAATCATGAGGACAACTTGGACGTTCGACATTTTTTTCCAAAGAGGATTCCCAATGAAGAGTTTCATCAATTTGGAACTTTGGATGAACCAAATCATGGGGACAAGTTTGAAAAGATTGATTCCGATCCTCGTTTAACATTTTGGTCCAAAGAGGATTCCCAAAGAAGAGTTTCCTCCATTTGGACCCATAGGAATGGACCAAATCATGAGGAGAACTTTGAAAAGATTGGTTTTTGAAACATGCTTGTTCGATCCTTGTTCAAAATTTTTGTCCAAAGAGGATTGCCAAATAAGAGTTTCCTCCATTTGGATCTTTAGGGTGGACCAAATCATGAGGACAAAATCATTGGTCCATCCTCTTTGGATCTTTAGGATGGACCAAATCATGAGGACATGTTTGACAAGATTGGTTTCGATCCACGTTTGACATTTTGGTCAAAACAGGATTCCCAAAGAAGAGTTTAAAAAGATTGGTTGTGATCTTTGTTTGACATTTTTGTCCAAAGAGGATTCCAAAAGAAGTGTTTCCTCCATTTGGATCTTTAGGATTGACCAAATCATGAGGACAACTTTGACAAGATTGGTTCCGATCCTCGTTTGACATTTTGTTCCAAAGAGGACTTGCAAAGAAGTGTTTCCTCGATTTGGATCTTTAGGATGGACTAAATCATGACGACAAGTTTGACAAGATTGGTTCCGATCCTCGTTCGACATTTTGGTCCAAAGAAGATTCCCAAAGAATAGTTTCCTCAATTTGGATCTTTAGGATTGACCAAATCATGTGGACAACTTGGACATTCGACATTTTGGTCCAAAGAGGATTCCCGAAGAAGAGTTTCCTCCATTTGGATCCAAATCATGAGGACAACATTGAAAAGATTGGTTTCGATCCTCGTTTGACAATTTGGTCCAATGAGGATTCTCTAAGAAGAGAGTTATCCTCAATTTGGATCTTTAGGATGGACTAAATCATGAGGACAAACTTGACAAGATTGGTTCCGATCCTCGTTTGATATTTTGGTCCCAAAAGGATTCCCAAAGAAGAGTTTCCTCCATTTGGATCTTTAGGATGGACCAAATATATAGGACAAGTTTGAAAAGATTGGTTCCGATCCTCATTTGACATGTTGGTCCAATGAGGATTCCCAAAGAAGAGTATCCTCCATTTGGATCTGTAGGATGGACCAAATCATGAGGAAAACTTTGTCAAGATTGGTTCCGATCCTCGTTTGATATTTTGGTCCAAAACGGATTCCCAAATAAGATTTTCCTCCATTTGGAACTTTAGGATGGACCAAATCATTAGGACAACTTGGGAGTTTGACAATTTGGTCCAAAGAGCATTCGCAAAGAAGAGTTTCCTCCATTTACATCTTTAGGATTGACCAAATCATGAGGACAACTTTAACAAGATTGGTTCCGATCGTCGTTTGATATTTTGGTCTAAAGAGGATTCCCAAAGAAGAGTTTCCTCCATTTGGATCTTTAAGATTGACCAAATCATTAGAAAAAGTTTGAAAAGATTGGTTCCGATCCTCGTTTGACATTTTGGTCCAAAGAGGATTCGTAAAGAAGGGTTTTCTCCATTTGGAACTTTAGGATGGACCATATCATTAGGACAACTTTGACAAAATTGGTTCCAATCCTCGTTTGACATTTTGGTCCAAAGAGGATTCCCAATGATCGATTCCTACATTTGAAACTTTAGGATGGACCAAATCATGAGGACAACTTTAACATGATTGGTTCCGATCCTATTTTGATATTTTTGTCAAAAGAGGATTCCTAAAGATCGTTTCCTCCATTTGGAACTTTAGGATAGACTACATCATGAGGACAAGTTTTAAAAGATTGGTTCTGATCCTCATTTGACATTTTGGTCCATAAAGGATTCCCAAAGACGAATTTCCAGCATTTGAAACTTTAGGATGGACCAAATCATTTGGACAACTTTGACGTTCGACATTTTGGTCCAAAGAGGATTCACAAAGAAGAGTTTCCTCCATTTGAAACTTTAGGATGGACCAAATGATTAGGTCAAGTTTGAAAAGATTGGTTCCGATCCACGTTTGACATTTTTGTTCAAAGAAGATTCCCAAAGAAGAGTGTCCTCCATTTAAAACTTTAGGATGCACCAAATCGTGAGGACAAGTTTCAAAAGTTTGGTTTTGAAACATGCTTTTCAATTTCAAACAAGTTTTGGGTTGGTTCGATCCTTGTTCGAAATTTTTGTCCAAAGAGGATTCTCAAAGAAGAGTTTCTTCCCGTTGGATCTTTAGGATGGACCAAACCATTATGACAAGTTTGAAAAGATTGGTTCCAATCCTCGTTTGACATTTTGTTCTATAGAGGATTCCCAAAGAAGAGTTTTCTCCATTTGGATCTTTAAGATGGACTAAATCATGAGGATAACATTGACAAGATGGGTTCCGATCCTCGTTTGACATTTTGGTCCAAAGAGGATTCCCAAAGAAGAGTTTCCTCGAATTGGAACCTTAGGATGGACCAAATCATGAGGATAACTTTGAAAAGATTGGTTCCGATCCTCGTTTGAAATTTTGGTCCAAAGAGGATTCCCAAATAAGAGTTTCCTCCATTTGAAACTTTAGAATGGACCAAATCATTAGGAAAAGTTTGACAAGATTGGTTCCGATCCTCGTTTGACATTTTCGTCCAAAAGGGTTTCCCAAATAAGAGTTTACTCCATTTGGATCTTTAGGATGGACCAAATCATGAGGACAACTTTGACGTTCTACATTTTGGTGCAAAGATAATTTCCAAAGAACAGTTTCTTCTTTGGAACTTTAGGCTAGACCAAATCATGAGGACAATTTTGCAAAGATTGGTTCTAAATTTGTTTGATATTTTGGTCCAAAGAGGATTCCCAAAGAAGAGATTCCTCCGGTTGGATTTCTAGGACGGACCAAATCATTAGGACATGTTTGAAAAGATTGGTTTCGATCCTCATTTGATATTTTGGACCAAAGAGGATTCCCAAAGAAACGTTTCCTCCATTTGGAACTTTTGGATGGACCAAATCATGAGGACAAGTTTGACTAGATTCGTTTCGATCCTCGTTTCACATTTTCGGCCAAAGAGGATTTGCAAAGAAGAGATTCCTCCATTTGGATCTTGATGATGGACCAAATCATGAGGACAAGTTTGACAAGATTGGTTCCGATCCTCGTTTGACATTTTAGTCCGAAGAGGATTCCCAAAGAAGAGATTCCTCCCGTTGGATTTTTAGGACGGACCAAATCATTAGGACATACTTGAAAAGATTGGTTCTGATCCTCGTTTGACATTTTGGTCGAAAGAGGATTCCCAAAGAAGAGTTTCCTCCATTTGGATCTTTAGGATGGACCAAATCATGTGGACAACTTTTCAAAGATTGGTTCCGAACTTGTTTGACATTTTGGTCCAAAGAGGATTCACAAAGAAGAGATTCCTCCGGTTGGATTTCTAGGACGGACCAAATCATTAGGACATGTTTGAAAAGATTGGTTCCGATCCTCATTTGACATTTTGGACCAAAGAGGACTCCCAAAGAAAAGTTTCCTCCATTTGGAACTTTAGGATGGACGAAATCATGAGGACAAGTTTGACTAGATTTGTTCCAATCCTCGTTTCACATTTTCGGCCAAAGAGGATTAAAAAAGAAGAGTTTCCTCCATTTGGATCTTGATGATGGACCAAATCATGAGGGCAAGTTTGACAAGATTGGTTATGATCGTCGTTTGACATTCTGGTCCATAGAGGATTCCAAAAGAAGAGATTCCTCCCGTTGGATTTTTAGGACGGACCAAATCATTAGGACATGTTTGAAAAGATTGGTTACGATCCTCGTTTGACCTTTTGGTCGAAAGAGGATTCCCAAAGAAGAGTTTCCTCCATTTGGATCTTTACGATGGACCAAATCATGAGGACAACTTTGCATAGATTGGTTCTGAATTTGTTTGACATTTTGTTCCAAAGAGGATTCTGAAAGAAGAGATTCCTCCCGTTGGATTTTAAGGACGAACCAAATCATTAGGATATGTTTGAAAAGATTTGTTCCGATCCTCATTTGAAATTTTGGTCCAAAGAGCATTCCAAAAGAAGAGTTTCATACGTTTAGAACTTTAGGATGGACCAAATCATGAGGACAAGTTTCACAAAATCGGTTCTGATCCACGTTTTACAATTTCGGCCAAAGAGAATTTGTAAACAAGAGTTTCCTCCATTTAGATCTTGATGATGGACCAAATCATGAGGACAAGTTTGACAAGATTGGTTCGATCCTCATTTGAGATTTTAATCCAATGAGGATTCCCAAAGAAGAGATTCCTTCCGTTGGATTTTTAAGACGGACCAAATCATTAGGACATGTTTGAAAAGATTGGTTTCGATCCTCGTTTGACCTTTTGGTCGAAAAATTATTCCCAAAGAAGAGTTTCCTCCATTTGGATCTTTAGGATGGACCAAATCATGAGGAAAACATTGCTAAGATTTGTTCCGAATATGTTTGACATTTTGGTCAAAAGAGGATTCCCAAAGAAGAGATTCCTCCTGTTGGATTTTTAGGACGGACAAAATCATTCGGACATGTTTGAAAATATTTGTTTCGATCCTCATTTGAAATTTGGTTCAAAGAGGATTCCCAAAGAAGAGTTTCCTCCATTTGGAACTTTAGGATTTACCAAATCATGAGGACAAAGTTTGACAAGAATTGTTCCGAACCTCGTTTGACATTTTATCCAAAGTGGATTCGCAAAGATGAGTTTCCTCCATTTGGATCTTGATGATGGACCAAATAATGAGGACAATTTTGACAAGATTGGTTCCGATCCTCGTTTGATATTTTGGTCCAAAGAGGATTCCAAAGAAGAGTTTCCTCCATTTGAATCTTTAGGATGGACCAAATCATTAGGACAAGTTTGAAAAGATTGGTTGTGATCCTCGTTTGACATTTTTGTCCAAAGAGGATACCCAAAGAAGTGTTTCCTCCATTTGGATCTTTAGGATGGACCAAATCATTATGGCATGTTTGAAAAGATTGGTTCTGATCCTCGTTTGATATTTTGGTCCAATGAGAATTCCCCAAGAAGAGTTTCCTCCATTTGGATCTTTAGGATTGACCAAATAATTAGGACAAGTTTGAAAAGATTGGTTCTGATCCTCGTTTGACATTTTCATCCAATGAGGATTCCCAAAGAAAAGTTTCCTCCATTTGGAACTTTAGGATGAACCAAAACATGAGGACAAGTTTGACAAGATTAGTTCCGATCCTCGTTTGACATTTTCGTCCAAAGAGGATTCGCAAAGAAGAGTTTCCACCATTTGGATCTTTGTGATGAACCAAATCATGAGGACAAGTTTGACAAGATTGGTTCCGATACTCAATTAATATTTTGGTCCAAAGTTGATTACCGAAGAAGAGTTTCTTCCATTTGGAACTGTAGGATGTACAAAATCATTACGACAAGTTTGAATAGATTGGTTCCAATCCTATTTTGACATATTTGTCCAATGAGGACTCCCGAAGAAGAGCTTCCTCCATTTGGATCTTTAGGATGGACCAAATCGTGAGGACAACTTTGACAAGATTGGTTTCGATGCTCGTTTGATATTTTGGTCAAAAGAGGTTTCCCAAAGAAGAGTTATTCCATTCGGAACTTTAGGATGGACCAAATCATGAGGACAACTTTGACGTTCAACATTTTTGTCCAATGGGGATAAAAGAAGAAGAGTTTCCTCCATTTGAACTTTAGGATGGACCAAATCATGAGGACAACTTTGACAAGATTTGTTTTGATCCTTGTTTGACATTTTACTTCAAAGAGGATTCCCAAAGATCTTTTCCTTCATTTGGAACTTTAGGATGGATCAAATTATGAGGACATGTTGGAAAATATTTATTCCGTTCCTCATTTGACATTTTGGTCCAAAGGGGAATCCCAAAGAAGTGTTTCCCCAAAGAAGAGTTTCCTCCATTTCGATCTTTAGGATGGACCAAATCATGAGGACAAGATTGGTTCTGATCCTCGTTTAACATTTTTGTCCAAAGAGGATTCCCAAATAAGAGTTTGAAAAGATTGGTACCTATCTTTGTTTGACATTTTTGTCGAAAGAGGTTTCCCAAAGAAGAGTTTCCTCCATTTGGATCTTTAGGATGGACCAAAGCATGAGGATAACTTTGAAAAGATTGGTTCCGATCCTCGTTTGAGATTTTGGTCCAAAGAGCATTCCCAAATAAGAGTTTCCTCCATTTGAAACTTTAGGATGGACCAAATCATGAGGACAAGTTTGAATAGATTCGTTCCGATCCTCGTTTCACATTTTCGGCCAAAAAGGATTCAAAAAGAAGAGTTTCCTCCATTTTGATCTTGATGATGGACCAAATCATGAGGGCAAGTTTGACAAGATTGGTTATGATCGTCGTTTGACATTTTGGTACATAGAGGATTCCAAAAGAAGAGATTCCCCCCGTTGGATTTTTAGGACTGACCAAATCATGAGGACATGTTTGAAAAGATTGGTTACGATCCTCGTTTGACCTTTTGGTGTCGAAAGAGGATTCCCAAAGAAGAGTTTCCTCCATTTGGATCTTTACGATGGACCAAATCATGAGGACAACTTTGCAAAGATTGGTTCCGAATTTGTTTGACATTTTGTTCCAAAGAGGATTCCGAAAGAAGAGATTCCTCCCGTCGGATTTTAAGGACGGACCAAATCATTAGGACATGTTTGAAAAGATTTGTTCCGATCCTCATTTGAAATTTTGGTCCAAAGAGCATTCCAAAAGAAGAGTTTCCTACGTTTTGAACTTTAGGATGGACCAAATCATGAGGACAAGTTTGACAAAATCGGTTCTGATCCTCGTTTTACAATTTCGGCCAAAGAGGATTTGCAAAGAAGAGTTTCCTCCATTTAGATCTTGATGATGGACCAAATCATGAGGACAAGTTTGACAAGATTTGTTCGATCCTCATTTGAGATTTTGGTCCAAAGAGGATTCCCAAAGAAGAGATTCCTTTCGTTGGATTTTTAAGACGGACCAAATCATTAGGACATGTTTGAAAAGATTGGTTCCGATCCTCGTTTGACCTTTTGGTCAAAAAATTATTCCCAAAGAAGAGTGTCCTCTATTTGGATCTTTAGGATGGACCAAATCATGAGGAAAACATTGCAAAGATTGGTTCCGAATTTGTTTGACATTTTGGTCAAAAGAGGATTCCCAAAGAAGAGATTCCTCCCGTTGGATTTTTAGGACGAACCAAATAATTAGGACATGTTTGAAAATATTTGTTCCGATCCTCATTTGAAATTTGGTTCAAAGAGGATTCCCAAAAAAGAGTTTCCTCCATTTGGAACTTTAGGATTTACCAAATCATGAGGACAAGTTTGACAAGAATTGTTCCGAACCTCGTTTGACATTTTTGTCCAAAGCGGATTCCAAAGAAGAGTTTCCTCCATTGGGATCTTGATGATGAACCAAATAATGAGGACAAAGTTTGACAAGATTGGTTCTGATCCTCGTTTGATATTTTGGTCCAAAAAGGATTCCCAAAGAAGAGTTAACTCCATTTGGATCTTTAGGATGGACCAAATCATTAGGACAAGTTTGAAAAGATTGGTTGCGATCCTCGTTTGACATTTTTGTCCAAAGAGGATACCCAAAGAAGTGTTTCCTCCATTTGGATCTTTAGGATGGACCAAATCGTACGGCATGTTTGAAAAGATTGGTTCTGATCCTCGTTTGATATTTTGGTCCAATGAGAATTCCCCAAGAAGAGTTTCCTCCATTTGGATCTTTAGGATGGACCAAATAATTAGGACAAGTTTGAAAAGATTGGTTCTGATCCTCGTTTGACATTTTCATCCAATGAGGATTCCCAAAGAAAAGTTTCCTCCATTTGGAACATTAGGATGGACCAAAACATGAGGACAAGTTTGACAAGATTAGTTCCGATCCTCGTTTGACATTTTCGTCCAAAGAGGATTCGCAAAGAAGAGTTTCCACCATTTGGATCTTTGTGATGAACCAAATCATGAGGACAAGTTTGACAAGATTGGTTCCGATCCTCACTTTGCATGTCTTTTGTTGAGTTTGTCTTGCCCTTTGAGGTGTTGTAAGCTCTCATGATCAGTGTGAATGACAAACTCTTTTGGCCAAAGGTAGTGTTGCCAAGTTTGTAGAGCTCTTACCAAGGCATATAACTCTTTGTCATAAGTTGAGTAGTTCAAAGCTGCTCCACTCAACTTCTCACTAAAGAACATACATGGTTTTCCACTTTGCATTAAAACAGCCCCAATTCCTATTCCACTTGCATCACACTGAATTTCAAATGTTAGTTCAAAGTTAGGTAAAGCAAGTAAAGGTGCATTGCATAATTTATCCTTTAAATTTTGAAAAGCATTCTCTTGGGCTATTCCTCATGCAAAGGGCACATTCTTTTTCACTAGTTCATTCAAGGGTGAAGCAATGGTACTAAAGTCCCTAATGAACCTTCTATAAAACCCAGCAAGGCCGTGGAAGTTCCTAATCTCGCTCACATTTGTTGGTGTTGGCCATTCCCTAATTGCATTTATCTTTTCATCATCTACTTCCACTCCCTCATTTGACACTATGAATCCTAGGAACTTGACTCTTTTCATGCAAAAAGAACACTTTTTAAGATTAGCATATAACCTTTCTTTCCTAAGTGTTTCTAAGACAAGCCCGACATGTGTGACATGTTCATTGAAAGATTTAGAGTAGACCAGAATATCATCAAAATACACAACAACAAACTTGCCTAAATAAGCCCTAAGTACATGGTTCATAAGTCTCATAAAAGTGCTAGGTGCATTAGTGAGTCCAAAAGGCATTACTAACCATTCATATAAGCCAAATTTAGTTTTAAATGCTGTTTTCCATTCATCTCCTATTTCCGTGCGAATTTGGTGATATCCTGATTTTAGATCAATTTTTGTAAATAGATTACAACCATTAAGTTCATCAAGCATATCATCTAACCTAGGGATAGGATGTCTATACTTACTAGAGATATTGTTTATGGCCCTACAATCGACACACATCCTCCATGTACCATCCTTTTTAGGGACAAGCAAAACCGGAACCGATCATGGACTTAAGCTTTCTCTAACATACCCTTTTGCAAGCAATTCATTTACCTGATCTTGAATCTCCTTTGCCTCAGTAGGATTGGTCCTATAGGCTGGTCTATTTGGAAGGGAAGCCCCTGGTATGAAGTCTATCTTATGCTCTATCCCTTGGATTGAAGGCAATTCATTTGGAATTTCATCCGGAAACACATCCTTGAATGCCTGTAATAAAGTCAAGAAAAACACTTGGCAAAGAGATGTTAAGTTCGTTAGTGAGTAAGCAAGGTCTTTTGCATAAAAGCATAAGGATCTTTTTGTTAGTAAATAAAGCTCTCTTGACCTCACTAGCTTTTGCATACAAGCTAACACTCTTTTT
Organism: Gynostemma pentaphyllum; assembly: GCA_028015215.1. Lineage (NCBI taxonomy): Eukaryota > Viridiplantae > Streptophyta > Magnoliopsida > Cucurbitales > Cucurbitaceae > Gynostemma > Gynostemma pentaphyllum. Next base: position 40,923,773 of record CM051355.1, on the reverse strand, counting down.
TCTCTCATCCTCTCTTTTTTCACTCAACTCTCTTTCTTTTGCCTTACTTTTTTTCTTTTCACTCTTTTCATTCTTTTCATTCTTCTCATTTTTTTCTTTTTCTTTTTCTTTTCTCTCCTTTTCTTTTGCCTCACTTTCTTTTCTTCTTTTTTCAAGTTTATGTTGATCATTGTATACTTCCATAGAAAATAAAGGTACAAGTGTAATCTTCCTCCCATCTTTGGTAAATGTGTATCTATTTAGGTAGCCATCATATATAACTCTCCTATCAAACATCCAAGGTCTACCTAATAGTATATCTCCGGCATGCATGGGTATTACATCACATTCAACATCATCTTTGTACTTTCCAAGAGTAAAAGAAATAAGTACGTTCTTATGCACCTGAAGCTCTCCACAATTGCTTAGCCATTGTAAATTGTATGGTTGAGCGTGAGGTTTAGTGATCAGCCCTAATCTTTGCACTAAGAGAGAACTAACAATATTTGTGCAACTACCATTATCAATAACCATACTACATCCCAATCCTTGAATAATACACCTAGTGTGGAATAAGTTCTCTCTTTAATCATCCATACTCTCGCTAACTTGTGCTTTTAGTAGTCTTCTAGTAACCAAGGTAATCTTGTTACCATCCTCAATACTACCATCACTTTCTTCCTCAAGGTCCATGTCTTCCTCCTCCGAATTACTCTCTTCCCCATCTGTAACTAACTCCCCATTCATCATTATCATAGCCCTTTTATTTGGACAATCTTTGCTAATATGTCCCACTCCTTGATATTTCCAACACTTTAGGTCTCTAGTTCTCTCCTTAGCTTCCACAATTTTACCTTTCCCCTTAAAAGAACTCTCTGCCCTATCCTTGGCCGTGACCACCTTTTCTTTGCTTTTGTAGTCTTCCTTACTCTCCTTTCTCCAAGAATTTTTAAAAGAAGAATTAGATGAAGAAGGAGGATTTGTAAAAGGTTTTGAAGAATACCTTGCTGTCCTAGCTTCTTGGACTTGCCTTTCTATTTTAATGGCATTATGCAACAACTCATCCATATCAAAGTATTGGTACATGTCTACTTGATTAGCTATATTCTTTTGCAATCCTCCCACAAATCTTACCATTGTTTTTCTGGATGTTCCTCCGTGTTTGATCTAGTCATAAGCATGTCCATCTCTTTGTAGTAATCCTCCACACTTTTGCTTCCTTGTTGCAATTTTTGCAATCTTTGTTCCACCTCTATATGGAAGTATGGTGGGATGAATCGTTTTCTCATGATGGCCTTTAGCTCTCGCCATGAAGTAAATTGCTCTTCACCGGCCCTCCTTCTACTAATTTTCAACTGAGAGCACCAAATAGAAGCAAAATTAGTAAATTCAGAAACGGCTAGAAGTACATTTTTCTCTTCACTATGTCTTTCACAATCAAAAACATTTTCTATATGATTCTCCCATTGTATGTATGCTTCAGGATCTGACTTTCCTTCGAATGGTGGAATTTTGTGTTTGATTCCACTAGTTTGTCTCTCCTCCAATCTTTCATGTCTATAAGCCCTTCTAGGAAGAGCTACCTATCTTCCTCTTCCTCTTCCTTGTTGAACCCTAAGAATCTCCTCTTCATCTTCATAACCTTCATTCTCAAGATATTGTTGAATGTCCTCGTCCCTAGCCCGTTGAGCCCTCAAATTTCCTCGGATTTGTTGCTCTCGGGGAACATTTTGCAACAAGTTTTGTTCAACTCTAGGTGGATTTGCTCCCTTGTTTCCAGAACTTGAACACGTGTCGAGAGAGTTGCCAGCATTTGTTCAATTCTGTCCAATTGATTTTCTTCCCTCCTAGGTTCATTACGTGCTATTATTTGCTCTTCTTCATTCTCCATCACTGCGAAGAAAGTTAGTACTAAAAAAATTATGTAATGGACCTCACAAGCACTCCCTAAGTGTTTGCACTCAATGATATGTAGTTCACTCGTGTTTACACTCGCTGAAAATGCTCTCACTTACTCAATATGCTTGGCTGCAATTTTGCTAGTTAACACGTAAATAAAGCATTCGAACAACCCTAAAACCAAATTAATCTTAAAGTGCACGAAAAATAAAGTGGAATGAAAAAAAAGAACACGAAATTTGGATAAGATAAGATGAGATAAGTTTATGGATAAGATAAGATGAGATGAGATGAGATGAGATGAAGTGAGATAAGACAAGATAAGATGAGATAAGATAAGGTTAGATAAGATAGGATGAGATGAGATGAGATAAGATAAGGTTAGATGAGATGAGATGAGATGAGATGAGATGAGATAAGATTAGATAAGATAAGATAAGATAAGTCCTTAAAACACAAATAAGTTTTATTTATTTATTTTTATTTTTTTAAATCTGGATTTATCAAAAACAAAGAAGAACAATCAAAACTTCGTTGGTTCCCCCTTTATTTAGATTGATGCAAAACATAATTTAGCAACTAGGGTTTTGTTTTGTTATTTTAGTTGCTCCCTTTTATCAAACAAATGTACTAACAAATTCAAGTCTTCAAATAGGATATGAAGAACATGAAGAACACACATGAACAATCAGATTTCCAGAATTTTGTAACTAAGAACAAGTTGTAATTTGAAACCCCCTATACTATGTAGATAACCCAAATTGACAATACCTACCCTTAGAGCCTAAGCTCTGATACCAAATGATATGAAAACCCTTGGAAACTTACCAAGAACCCTTCAAAAGAAGAACTCTAGATGAAGAAACAAGAACCCACAAAATCAGTAGTAAAAACTCAAAGGAAAGAGTTAAGGAATTAGGCTACCTTTATGATCTATGATCTTGAAACAAGAATGACTTCTTACCCCAAGATTCGAACACTCCAAAAACAATGTGATCAGAATTGTTTTAATGCTCTAAAACATGCAATCTTAAGCAAGAATTACAAAAGATGAAGAAGAGAATGGTCTTTTAAGCCAAATCATGCAAATAAGCAAGTTTTCTTGAATAATGATAATCTGTCTTTATTAATGAATAAGGATACCTTTAAATAGGCAAAAAGTAAAGTCTCCTACTTCTAATATGACACTAAATTTGAAAATATGAGATAAAAAGATGATAAGAATGATCTCATCATGACATCACCATGATGAGTCATGAAAAAAATAAAACCTACTCTAGGAAATTTAAATTGCATATCTAATAAACCTACACTACTTGGATCTTCCATTTCTTTACATCATTTTAAAGCTCTCAACATAAAGTATCTAGAAATGGAAAGTGTGACATGGCCTAAAATTTAGGGATCCATTTCCTAAATTTTTGGGATTTTCCTAAATTTCAGGAAAAGTCTTCAAATGGACAATTTTGAGCTTGTGAATCTTTTTGTAGTTGAATTGTCCATAAATTGTATGTTAGACCCTTCATTTCTAGGATTTCCTCTTCGATTTCCTTCAAATATGTTTGGACATGTTGAATCAAAGCTAGCTTCAATTTCTTATTCTTTGATCTTGTTATTGGCCCAATTGGCAGATTTAGCTCCCCTTGATCATTTGCAACATTAGCTCCATCTTCTAGCTTTCCATGAGTAAGTGAAGTGTTATGATGCATATCAACTCTTCTTTGGGAATCCTCTTTGAACAAAAATGTCAAACGTGGATCGAAACCAATCTTTACAAACTTGTCCTAATGATTTGGTCCATCCTAAAGTTTCAAATGAAGGAAACTCTTCTTTGCGAATCCTCTTTGGACCAAAATGTCGAACGTCAAAGTTGTCCTAAAGATTTGGTCCATCCTAAAGTTCCAAATGGAGGAAACTCATCTTTGGGTATCCTCTATTGTCCAAAATGTCAAATTATGATCAGAACCAATGTTTTCAAACTTGTCCACATAACTCAGTCCATCCTAAAGTTCCAAATGGAGGAAACGATCTTTGGGAATCCTCTTTGGACCAAAATATCAAAATAGGATCGGAACCAATATTGTCAAAGTTTTCCTAATTAATTGGTCCATCCTAAAGTTCCGAATGGAGGAAACGATCACTGGGAATCCTCTTTGGACAAAAATGTTAAACAAGGATTAGAACCAATTTTGTTAAAGTTGTTCTAATGATTTGGTCCATCTTAAAGTTCCAAACGGAGAAAACTCTTCTTTGCGAATCCTCTTTGGACCAAAATGTCAAATGAGGATCGGAACAAATCTTTTCAAACTTGTCCTAATGATTTGGTCAATCTTAAAGATCCAAATGGAGGAAACTCTTCTTTGGGAATCCTCTGTAGACCAAAATGTCAAACGATCATCGGAACCAATCTTGTTAAAGTTGTCCTCATGATTTTGTCCATCCTAAAGGTCCAAATGGAGGAAACTCTTCTTTCGGTGTCCTCATTGGACCAAAATGTCAAACGAGGATCGAAACCAATATTTTCAAACTTGTCCTATCGGAACCAATCTTTCTATCAAAATGTCGAACGTCAAAGTTGTCCTCATGATTTGGTCCATCCTAAAGATCCAAATGGAGGAAACTCTTCTTTGGGAAGTCTCTTTGGACAAAAATGTCAAACGAGGATCAGAACCTGATACGAAAACCCCATGAAATTGCTTTTAAAACCCTTAAACTTAACTAAGGACCCCAAAATAACAAACCATTGAACCCACATATGCCATTCGAAACAACCCAAGGTGTAAGTAAGGGAAAAAGGATACCTTGATGATCAAATATCAAGAAACAAGAATGACTTCTTATCCCATGATTCGAAACACTCCACAAACAACTTGATCAAGGTTGCTTGAATGCTCCTAAGCATGCAATCTAAAGCAAGACTACATAGTTGAGAGAGATGGCTCTCAGCCAAGGCAAGCACAATCGGCTACTTTTTCTTAATTCATCAAATCTGCTTATTAATTGAATAATAAAGCCTTTAAATAGGCAAAACAAGTTTCCTACTCCTAATATGACTCTAATTTCGAAAATATGAGATAAATAATAGATAAGGATGACTTCATCATGACATCACCATGATGAGTCATCAAAAATAAAAACTACTACTCCTAGAAATTTAAAAATGCCAAAATTAAAGCCCTACACTACTTGAAACTTCCATTTCTACATAAAGTATTCAATCCTTGGTGTTGAGCTTCCTTTGAATATAAATTTGATCTTCTCCACGAATTACCATATAAGGAAACTTTTCATTTCGGGAAATATTCCATTTCTGAAAAGTTTCCATTTCGGGAAAGTTTCCATTTCTCTTCATTTCTAGCCAAGCTCTTCTTTCATGTTCCAAGTTCTTAGCTCTTGATCCTTGAGTGAAGCTAAGCTCATTCATCTCTTTTGAGGCTCCATGATTCATATCAGAACCAATCTTGTCAAACTTGTCCTCATGATTTGGTCCAACCAAAAGTTCGAAATGGAGAAAACTCTTATTCACGAATCCTCTTTGGACTAAAATGTTTAACGTCAAAGTTGTCCTCATTATTTGGTCCATCTTAAAGTTCCAAATTGAGGAAAGTCTTCTTTGGGAATCCTCTTTAGACCAAAATATCAAACGAGGATCGGAACCAATCTTGTCAAAGTTGTCCTCATGATTTAGTCCATACTAAAGATCAAAATGGAGGAAACTCTTCTTTGGGAATCGTTTTTGGACAAAATATCAAATGAGGATCAGAACCCATCTTGTCAAAGTTGTTATCATGATTTGGTCCATCCTAAGGATCCAAATGGAGTAAACTCTTCTTTCGGAGTCCTCATTGGACCAAAATGTCAAACAAGATCGGAACAGATCTTTTTAAACTTTTCCTAATGATTTGGTCCATCTTAAAGATCCAAATGTAGGAAACTCATTTTTGGGAATCGTCTTCGAACAAAAAGGTCAAACAAGGATCGGAACCAATGTTTTCAAACTTGTCCTCATGATTTCATCTATCCTAAAGTTCCAAATGGAGGAAACTCTTCTTCGCGAGTCCTCTTTGGACAAAAATGTTTAACGTCAAAGTTATCCTCATGATTTGGTCCATCCTAAAGTTCCATGTGGAGGAAGCTATTTTTTGGGAATCCTCTTTGGACCAAAATATCAAATGAGGATCGGAACCAATCTTGTCAAAGTTGTCTTCATGATTTAGTCCATCCTAAAGATCTAAATGGAGGAAACTCTTCTTTAGGAATCCTCTTTGGACCATAATGTTAAACGAGGATCGGAACCAGTCTTTTTAAACTTGTCCTCATGGTTTGGTCCATCCGAAAGATCCAAATGGATGAAACATTTCTTTGGGAATCCTCTTTGGACCAAAATGTCTAACGTCAAAGTTGTCCTCATGATTTGGTCCATCCTAAAGATTCCAATGGAGGAAACTCTTCTATGGGAATCCTCTTTGGACCAAAATGTCAAACTAGCATCGGAACCAATCTATTTAAACTTGTCCTTATGATTTTGTCCATCCTAGAGTTCCAAATGGAGGAAACTCTTCTTAGGGAATCCTCTTTGGCCCGAAATGTTGAACGTCAAAGTTGTCCTCATGATTTGGTCTATCCTAATGATCCAAATGGAGGAAAGTATTCTTTTGTAATCCTCTTTCGACCAAAGTGTCGAACAAGGTTCGAACCATTCCAAAAACTTGTTTGTAATTAAAAAACCAATCTTTTCAAAGTTGTCCTTGTGATTACCACCATTCTAATGTTCCAAATGGTGAAAACTCTTCTTCTGGAATCCTCTTTGGACCAAAATGTCAAACAAGGATCGGAACCAATCTTTTCAAACTTGTCCTCAAGCATTGGTCCATCCTAAAGTTCCAAATGGAGGAAACGATCTTTGGGAATCCACTTTGGACCAAAATGTCAAACGAGGATCGGAACAAATCTTGTCAAAGTTGTCCTCATGATTTGGTCCATCCTAAAGTTCCAAATGGAGGAAACTCTTCTTCGCGAATCCTCTTTGGACGAAAATGTTGAACGTCAAAGTTGTCCTCATGATTTGGTCCGTCATAAATTTCCAAATGGAGGAAACTCTTCTTCTGGAATCCTCTTTGGACAAAAATATCAAATGAGGTTCGGAACCAATGTTGTCAAAGTTGTCCTCATGATTTTGTCCATCCTAAAGATCTAAATGGAGGAAACTCTTTTTTGGGAATCCTCGTTAGACCAATATGTTATACGAGGATCGGAACCAATCTTTTCAAACTTGTCCTAATTGTTTGGTCCATCTTAAATATCCAATGGGAAGAAACTCATCTTTGGGAATCCTCTTTGGACAAAAATGTCGAAAAAGGATCGAACCAATCCAAAAACTTGTTTGTAATTGAAAAGCATGTTTCAAAAACCAATCTTTTAAACATGTCCCCATGATTTGGTCCATCCTAAAGTTCTAAATGGAAGGACACTCTTCTTTTGGAATCCTCTTTGAACAAAAATGTCAAACGTGGATCGGAACCAATGTTTACAAACTTGTCCTAATGATTTTGTCCATCCTATAGTTCCAAATGGAGGAAACGATCTTTGGGAATCCTCTTTGGACCAAAATAGGATTGGAACCAATATTGTCAAAGTTGTCCTAATTATTTGGTCCATCCTAAAGTTCCGAATGAAGGAAACGATCATTGGGAATCCTCTTTGGACAAAAACGTTAAACGAGGATCAGAACCAATTTTATTAAAGTTGTTCTAATGATTTGGTCCATCTTAAAGTTCCAAATGGAGAAAACTCTTCTCTGCGAATCCTCTTTGGACCAAAATGTCAAATGAGGATCGGAACAAATCTTTTCAAACTTGTCCTGATGATTAGGTCAATCTTAATGATTCAAATGGAGGAAACTCTTCTTTGGGAATCCTCTTTGGACCAAAATGTCAAAACGATCATCGGAACCAATCTTGTTAAAGTTGTCCTCATGATTTGGCCCATCCTAAAGATCCAAATGGAGGAAACTCTTCTTTGCGAATCCTCTTTGGACCAAATTGTCGAACGCCAAAGTTGCCCTAATGATTTGGTCCATCCTAAAGTTCCAAATGGAGGAAACTCTTGTTTGGGAATCTTCTTTGGACCAAAATATGAAACGAGGATCAGAACCAATCTTGTCAAACTTGTCCTCATGATTTGGTCCATCCTACAGATCTAAATGGAGGACACTCTTCTTTGGGAATCCTTTTTGGACCAAAATGTCAAACGAGGATCGGAACCAATCTTTTCAAATTTGTCCTAATTATTTGGTCCATCCTAAAGATCTAAATGGAGGAAACGCTACTTTGGGAATCCTATTTGGACCAAAATGACGAACGAGGATCAAAACCAATCTTATCAAGCTTGTCCTCATGAATTAGTCCATCCTAAAGATCCAAATGGAGGAAACTCTTCTTTGTGAATCCTCTTTGGACCAAAATGTCAGTCGAGGATTGGAACCAATCTTGTCAAACTAGTTCTCATGATTTGGTCCATCCTAAAGATCCAAATGGAGGAAAGTCTTCTTTGGTAATCCTCTTTGGACAAAAATGTCGAACAAGGATCGAACCAATCCAAAAACTTGTTTGTAATTGAAAAGCATGTTTCAAAAACCAATATTTTCAAACATGTCCTCACGATTTGGTCAATCCTAAAGTTCTAAATGGAGGAAACTCTTTTTTGGGAATCCTCTCTGAACAAAAATGTCAAACGAGGATCAGAACCAATCTTTTCAAACTTGTCTTCATGATTTGGTCCATCCTAAAGTTCCAAATTGATGAAACCCTTCTTTGGGAATCCTCTTTGGACCAAAATGTCGAACTTCAAAGTTATCCTCAAGATTTGGTCCATCCTAAAGATCCAAATGGAGGAAACTATTCTTTGGGAATCCACTTTTGACCAAAATGTCGAACGTCAAAGTTGTCCTCACGATTTGGTCCATCCTAAAGATCCAAATGGAGGAAACTCGTCTTTGGGAATCCTCTTTGGACCAAATTGTCAAACGAGGATCGGAACCAATCTTTTAAAACTTAACCTAATGATTTGGTCCATCCTGAAGTTCCAAAGGGAGGAAAGTTTTCTTTGGGAATCCTATTTGGACCAAAATGTCAAACGAGGATCAGAACCAATCTTGTCATAGTTGTCCTCATGATTTGGTTCATCCTATAGTTCCAATGTCAAACGATGATCGGAACCAATCTTGTCAAAGTTGTACTCTTGATTTGGTCCATCTAAAGTCCAAAATGGAGGAAATTCTACTTTGGCCTCTTTGGACCAAAATGTCAAACGAGGATTGGAACCAATCTTGTCAGAGTTTCCTCATGATTTGGTCCATCCTAAAGATTTAAATGGAGGAAACGACTTTTTAGGAATCTTTTTTGGCCCAAAATGATGAATGTCAAACTTGTCCTAATGCTTTGGTCCATCCTAAAGTTCGAAATGGAGGAAACACTTCTTTGGGAATCCTCTTTGAACCAAAATATCAAACGAGGAACTGAACCAATCATTTCAAACTTGTTCTCATGATTTGGTCCATCCTAAAGTTCCAAATGGAGGACACTTTTCTTGGGAATCCTATTTGGACCAAAATATCGAACATCAAAGTTGTTCTTATGATTTGGTCCATCCTAATGATCCAAATGGAGGAAACTCTTTTTGGTGATACCCTTTGGACCAAAATGTCAAACAAGAATCGGAACCAATCATTTCAAACTTGTCGGTATGATTTGGTCCATCTTAAAGTTCCAAATGGAGGAAACTCTTCATTGGGTATCCTCTTTGGAGCAAACTTTTGATTGTCAAAGTTGTCCTTATGATTTGGTCCATCCTAAAGTATCAAATGGAAGAAACTCTTCTTTGGTAATCCCCTTTGGACTAAAATGTCAAACGAGGATCGGAACCAGTCATTTCAAACTTGTCCTCATGATTTGGTCCATCCTAAAGTTCCGAATGGAAGAAACTCTTCTTTGGATATTATCTTTGGGCCAAAATATCAACGTCATACTTGTCCTATTGATTTGGTCCATCCGAAAGATCCAACGGGAGGAAAGTCTTCTTTGGTAATCTTTTTTGGACCAAAATGTCAAGTGAGGATCGGAACCAATCTTGTTAAAGTTGTCCTCATGATTTAGTCCATCCTAAAGATCCAAATGTAGAAAACTCTTCTTTGGGAATCCTCTTTGGACCAAAATATCGAACGTCAAAGTTGTCCTCATGATTTAGTCTATACGAACGTGTTTACTTGCAGCAATGTATCATGAAATTGATCAAAGGAAGAGTAATAGAAGTCGAGAGAGAGAACATACTAGATGTCGGAGGGAAAATAGAGGTGTTTATCATGAAGGGATGGAGGATAGAAGGATAAGAGGTGATAAGTTCAAGTTACCTACTTTCCAAGGAAGATCAAATCCAGAGGTTTACTTGATATGGGAAAGAGAGGTGGAGCTTTGTTTTGAAGAACATCCATGTGGGAATTCAAAGAAGGCACAACTTATAACCACTCAATTTTGTGATTATGCACTAACATGGTGGAAACAATTGGTGAACGATAGGAAAAGAAGAACTTTGGAGGATCCAGTTGAAACTTGGTGTGAACTCAAATACATCATGAGGAAACGATTTGTACCAAGCCGATTTCAACTGGAGAGTGAGAGCTTGAAAATTAGATCAAGTGAGGATAGGAATGAAATCTACCAACCTACATTTGTACTTTTGTACAAAGAGGTTTGTTTTACATTTAACACATCTTTGCCTAGTATGTTTGTTGAGTTTTTGAAGGAATTCAAAAGGTTGTTCCCTAATGAGATGCCTAGTAATTTGTCATCAATGAAAGGCATAAAACATCATGACGACAACATTCAAGGGGCTGTCATACTCAATAAACCACCATCTCACATGATTCAATGCATGGAAAATCGGGTAAATACATCCATGGTAAAGTATCCTAACCCGATTTTTGATGAAATGCATATTAATTGTTTACTTGCTAAAATTGGTATCAAATCTGAATTTTTACAACATGAAATGAATTTCATTGATAATTATACATCTTGTGCTAAGACTTACTTGCTTGATAATTCCCAAATTGAAAGAGTTGATTTATTTACTAATTTTGGTGATGTACTTAATGTTTCACATGATTATTGTTTGATTAATAAAATGATTTTGCATGATTATCACTCACTCAAAAAGAATGTTCGAATTGTTTCATATAAGTCTAAGGATGATTGTAGTGTTGGATCTTTGTTAGTGTTACCATATTATAAGAAGATTTATGAGATTGACTATGGTCCATGCATCTCTAAGTCTTCCTTGCTATTTCAAGTAACTAACAATCTGGTGAGCTTTGATGATGTTTGTCCTAAGATAGGTCATTCCAAGAAATTACAAAATAAGACAATGGACTTACAATTGCTAAGAAAAGAGAAGATATCAAGGAAGATAATGGTTTTTGACCCAGGAGGTGTTAACTTGAAAGGAGAAGGAAGGATACCCATGTTGCTGTTCTTGTTGAGAATAGATGATACACGAGGTACTATGCTTTAGGTGCTTTTATTTATGTTATTAACTTAAGATTTTGCTATATAGGTGATGTTTTAGATTCGAGGACGAATCCTTTTCAAGAGGGACGGGATGATATGAATCATGGAACGTCACAAATATCTCAATGATCAATCTCAAGATCAAAGTTCAAGACAAGCATAAAACATCCATTACAAGCCTACATGAGAAAAGTCAAGACAAGCTTTGAAGATCTGAGCATGGAGGCTATGGAAGAGGACTTGATGAACTTTAATCTATAGAAAATACATGTTGAAGAAGAGTATTGAAGACTTGTTCAATCAGAAATGAAGAGAAGAGCAAATTAGGAAAGTTGCATCACTTTTGCAAACTTTCCTTATTTTGACCACTTTCCATATTTGTTCCCGAACTTGCCATATATGATTTCCACGAATTTACAATGTATTTGGACATGTTTTAGGCCTTTATTTATCATTTTTAATGCTTAGAATAGTTTAGGAATGATATAATATCTTCTATGGCAAAACTTTCCTAAAATGCACCAAATGCACTTAAGGAAAGATTTGGCAGATTTTGTGCCTCATTGTAATCCGAATTTCCTTGTTGTTTTTAGGGTTTCTTTGGCTATTTAAAGCCTCATTTGTAACCCTAAATACTAAGAATTAATAGGATAGAAAATAGCTTTGTTTTGCTTATTGCTTGGTTGATTTTACCTTGCATTTTGTAGCCTTGTTCTAGGTTGCAGGTTTTAAAAACAATCAAGCATAAATTAATCTATTGTGTTTGTGGATTGTTTCGATCTTGAAATAATAACAAGTTCTTGTATTTCAAGATATTAGATCATTGGAATAATCTATCTCTTCTTGCTTTCCAAGGGTTTTGCCTTATTGTTTATTGGGGTTTTAGGATTTGCATATAGGGGTTCTTTGTATATCAAAGGGTTTTTATTTCAATTTTCTAGGGTTTCATATCAGAAAAGTTTCCTGATATGAATCATGGAGCACAAGACAAGATAGACAAGCTTAGGATGGTTCAAGGGCCAATGACAAGATCTAAGACCAAGAAATTGCAACAAGCTTTGAATATCCATTGTCAAGCATACATGAGCAAACTCAATGAGACTTTTGAAGATTGGAACATTGAGGCTAAGGAAGAAGACTTAAAGCACTTCAACTTGTGGCATGTGCAATTGGAAGAAGAATTTGGACAAGTTGTGCAATCAGATTCAAAGAATGAAGCTTAGAGAGAAAGTTGCAAACTTTCCATATTTGACAACTTTCCTTATTTGAGTCTTCTATTTATTTTATGCATTTAGGGATTTTTTTATAATGTTTTCCATGGCCAAAGGACATGTTTTAGGCCTTTTATATTCAGTTTATATGTTTGGAAAGGATTAGGAAAGATATTATTCTTTAGAAAAGATTTTCCACAAAATCTGCCAATTTCACATAAGGCAAGTTTTGGGCAGATTTTGTGCTCCTTGTAATCCGAATTTCCTAGCTTCTTTTTAGGGTTTCTTTGCCTATTTAAAGGCCTCATTTGTAACCCTAAAGACTCAGAATTCATATGATAATAATATTGCTTTTTGCTTTGCTAAAATTGCTTAGTTTTGTAGCCTTGTTCTTAGGTTGCATGTTTTAGGAACATTCAAGCAAACCTTGATCTAGTTTGTTTGTGAATTGTTTCAATCTTGAAATAAGAACAAGTTCTCTTATTTCAAGGTCTTTGATCATTGGAATAATCTTCTTTTCTTGTTTTTCCAAAGGTTTTACCTTTTTGTTCATGGGGTTTTAGGATTTGCTTCTAAGGGGTTCTTTGTGCATCAAAGGGTTTCTTTATCAATTTCCTAGGGTTTCATATCATTTGGTATCAGAGCTTAGGCTCAAGGGAAGATTTCTATCTTACTTGCTTTCTTGTTGTTTTAATTTTTATTGTCTTGTTCTTCGTTCATCGAAAATTTCAAAAAAAAAAAAAAAAAAAAAAAAAAAACTGTTCCAGAATTTTCTTCTTTAGCTACTGTTTTTGTTCTTTTTCGTATAGTTTCAATCCGAATCTTAGAAAGTCATAAACTACAAAAGTGTTTATCTTTGAGTCGTGATTATTTGTTATTTAGAAAATTTTGTCAAAAAAAAATTGGAAGATTGAGAAAAAAATAGATCTTTCCGGACTGTCTTTTTGTGCAGAAATTGAAAAAAAAAAAAAAAAAAAAAAAGTTTGTTCTTGCTTGATTTGTTGAAATTTCTGGAAAAAGTGGTTTGTGTTCGTATTTTTCTTGAAGAGTTCATCTTAAACTCATCCTATCTTCATCTTGAATCTGAAAATTATAAAGGATTTGTGCTAGAATTGTTTATTTCCTAAAAAGCTAGAACTTACCATAAATAGCCAAAACAGTTTTAGGAAAGTATCAATTCTGTCCCATATTCAAATATATGCATATCTTGCTCAATTAAAGTCATTTTTTCTGATCCAAAACACATTAGGGAAGTCTAATTTCGAATTTTTCTCTTTTAGGAAAGTTTATTCTTGCATATTTTCTTTACTATTCTTTCCTTGTTATTAAAATACACCATAGTTGCAAAATCTGTCCTATTTTTCTTAACCAACCAAATTGCTTGTTCTTTTTTTCTTTATTGTTACTTTTTATAAACTTTCTTAGTATCTTAATTGTTTGATAGTTACTAAAGTGTGCTAAGAGTTCAAGGCTTCATTTAGGGTGTAAAATCTGTTTTGAGTGCAAACACGAGTGGATTGACATTTTTTGAGTGAAACACTTAGGGAGTGATTTGAAAGGTCCTATTTTTACATTACTAACTTGTTTCTCTTGCAGCCATGAATATTGAAGGAGATTGTTCTAATATGAAGGAGGAGATTAAGAAAACTGAAACAATGGAAGGTTACATCTTGAAAATACAAAGGGATGTTGATAGGAAGATGGAGGCTCAAACAAGGGAGATTGCCAACCTAAGTGCTCAAATACAAGCTTTGCTCTTAAACCAACCTAGAGCCAATCAAAATGTGGCTCCAAATGAGGCTAGGGAGCAACAAATTGTGCAAGGGGCTGAGGCACATAATGAACAACAAGGGTGGGATCCTTATGCTTTTGATGAAGATCCTAGAAATCAAATGAGAGCACATCATGGAGGAGGAAGAGGAAGAGGCCGAGGGTTCCAAGTTCAAAGACCAAACAGGGAGTTTCCTCTTGCTAGAGATGATGACTTAAAGGGAATCAAGTTCAAAATTCCATCATTCCAAGGCAAGACTGATCCGGAGGAGTACTTGCAATGGGAGGCACAAACTGAGCACATATTTGATTGCAACAACTTCAGTGAGCAAAGGAAGGTACTTTTAGCAATTACTGAATTTACTAATTATGCTTCGTTTGGTGGATTCAGTTAAAAGCTAAACTTAGAAGGGAGAGGCAACCTCAAATAGAGACATGGGCTGAGCTTAAAGGCATGATGAGGAAGAGGTTCATTCCAACAACTTATGAAAGAGATATAGTGTTCAAGTTGCAAAGGTTTGATCAAGGCTCAAAAAGTGTAGAAGACTATTACAAGGAGCTTGATATCTTGATGGCAAGGGCTGGAATTGAGGAGACTGAATTAGCTACCATGGGAAGGTTTATGGGGGGCTTGAATAGAGAATTAAGGCACAAAGTTGATGCTCACTCTTGCTATGACATGGAGGAAATGTTACACCTTGCAATTAAATTTGAGTCACATATGCAAGAAGATTCTAAGTCAAGGTATTATTCTAAACCCTATTCATCCAAACCTACTTCATCTAAACCCACTTCTAGCCAACCTTGGGGAAAAGACACCAAAAACACATATTCTGGTCGAGGGGACCAATTTCCAAAAGACAAAACTATTTTTGATAAAAAGAGGGAGGGTGTGAGTTCTTTCAAGGGTAAGGGTAAAATAGAAGAAGCTAGGACTAGGGACATCAAATGTTGGAAGTGTCAAGGGTTAGGGCATGTCATGAAAGATTGTCCAAACAAAAGAACCATGTTTATTGAGAATGGGGAATACATATCCGGGGATGATGAGAGTGAACATGAAAATATGGAGTTTGAGGAGGAAAGTGATGGGAGTGTTGAGGAGGGAAACAAAGTTACTCTAGTGTCTAGGAGGGTACTTAGTGCACAAGTGAAAGAGAATGACCAAGACCAAAGAGAGAACTTATTCTATACTAGATGCTATGTAGAAGGAGTGCCTTGTAGTGTCATCATAGATGGTGGGAGTTGCACAAATGCTGTGAGTTCTACCCTTGTCACTAGATTAAACCTAACAACCAAACCCCATCCAAAACCCTACAAACTACAATGGCTTACTGATTGTGGAGAGTTGAAAGTGAACAAAAAGACTCTAATTTCTATGACTCTTGGGAAGTATAAGGATGAGGTGGAGTGTGATGTAGTTCCAATGCATGCTGGGGATATCTTACTTGGAAGGCCATGGCAGTTTGATAGAAGGGCAATCCATGATGGTTATCTAAATAGGTACTCATTTACATTGAATGGAAGAAAGACCACACTTACACCATTAACTAGCTCCGAAGTATACATTGATCAATGTAAGTTAGAAAAGAGAAGGAAAGAGCTTGAGAGTGAGAAAAAGAAATTGAGTGATTCAAAAGAATTGAGTGACAAAAAGAAATTGAGTGATTCAAAAGAATTGAGTGACAAAAAGATATTGAGTGATTCAAAAGAATTGAGTGACAAAAAGATATTGAGTGATTCAAAAGATTTGAGTGATAAAAATACTTTGAGGGAAAAAAGAGAGCAAAAGAAAGGAGTGAGCTTGTTTGCAAGAACTAGTGAGGTTAAGAGAGCTTTGTTTTCAAACAAAACAATCCTTGTACTTTTGTGCAAAGGATCTTGCTTTATCACTAACCAACTTAACCAAGAATTGCCTAGTGTCTTTGTTGATCTTTTGCAGCAATATGGAGATGTCTTTCCCGAAGAGATGCCTAATGAATTACCACCAATCAGAGGTATTGAACACAAGATTGACTTCATTCCAGGAGCTTCAATTCCCAATAGGCCAGCCTATAGATCAAATCCAACCGAGGCGAATGAGATTCAAAAGCAAGTTGAGGAGTTGCTTGCTAAAGGATACGTAAGAGAAAGTCTTTCCCCTTGCTCTGTCCCTGTTTTGTTAGTTCCTAAAAAGGATGGTACTTGGCGCATGTGTGTTGATTGTAGGGCCATTAATAAGATCACCATTAAGTATAGACATCCTATCCCTCGATTAGATGACATGCTTGATGAATTACATGGTTGTACACTCTTTACTAAAATTGATTTAAAATCAGGTTACCATCAAATTAGAATGGAATTGGGGGATGAATGGAAAACAGCTTTTAAAACAAAGTTTGGATTGTATGAATGGTTAGTAATGCCTTTCGGATTAACTAATGCACCTAGCACATTCATGAGGTTAATGAATCATGTTCTTAGAGATTTTTTGGGTAAATTTGTGGTAGTTTACTTTGATGACATTCTCATTTACTCTAGATCATTGCATGACCATGTAAAGCATGTAGGGGCTGTTTGTGAAACACTTAGGAAAGAAAAGTTGTATGCTAATTTGAAAAAGTGTTCTTTTTGCATGGAAAGAGTAAAGTTCTTAGGGTTCATTGTGTCTAATAAGGGGGTAGAAGTAGATGAGGAAAAGATCAAAGCCATCCAAGAGTGGCCAACCCCAACAAATGTGAGTGAAGTGAGGAGCTTTCATGGGCTTGCTGGTTTTTATAGGAGGTTTATAAAAGACTTTAGCACCATTGCTTTTCCTTTAAATGAATTGGTTAAAAAGAATGTTGTGTTTGCATGGGGAGTAGCCCAAGAATCTGCTTTTCAAACTCTTAAGGATAAATTGTGTAATGCACCACTACTTGTTTTACCTAACTTTGATTTGACTTTTGAGATAGAGTGTGATGCAAGTGGCATAGGCATAGGGGCTGTTTTGATGCAAAATGGGAAGCCAGTGATGTACTTTAGTGAAAAGTTGAGTGGAGCATCATTGAATTATCCAACTTATGATAAAGAGTTGTATGCATTGGTGAGGGCATTGCAAACATGGCAACACTACCTATGGCCAAGAGAGTTTGTCATCCATACGGATCATGAAAGCTTGAAGCATTTGAAAGGACAAGACAAGCTCAACAAAAGACATGCAAAATGGGTAGAGTTCATTGAAACATTTCCTTATGTTATCAAGTACAAGAAAGGTAAGGATAATGTTGTGGCTGATGCATTGTCTAGAAGGTATGCTCTTTTCAATTCTCTTAATGCTAAGTTCTTAGGTTTTGAGCATGTTAAGACACTTTATGCACTTGATGATGATTTTGGAGAGATTTATGCTTCCATTGGCCGAGGTACTTCTTTTGATGACTATGTGATGTGTAATGATTTTCTTTTTAAGAAAGGTAAACTTTGTATTCCTAAATGTTCTATTAGGGAGCTTTTGTGATATGAAACCCTAGGAAATTGATAAAGAAACCCTTTGATACACAAAGAACCCCTTAGATGCAAATCCTAAAACCCCATGAACAAAAAGGTAAAACCTTTGGAAAAACAAGAAAAGAAGATTATTCCAATGATCAAAGACCTTGAAATAAGAGAACTTGTTCTTATTTCAAGATTGAAACAATTCACAAACAAACTAGATCAAGGTTTGCTTGAATGTTCCTAAAACATGCAACCTAAGAACAAGGCTACAAAACTAAGCAATTTTAGCAAATCAAAAAGCAATATTATTATCATATGAATTCTCAGTCTTTAGGGTTACAAATGAGGCCTTTAAATAGGCAAAGAAACCCTAAAAAGAAGCTAGGAAATTCGGATTACAAGGAGCACAAAATCTGCCCAAAACTTGCCTTATGTGAAATTGGCAGATTTTGTGGAAAATCTTTTCTAAAGAATAATATCTTTCCTAATCCTTTCCAAACATATAAACTGAATATAAAAGGCCTAAAACATGTCCTTTGGCCATGGAAAACATTATAAAAAAAAATCTCTAAATGCATAAAATAAATAGAAGACTCAAATAAGGAAAGTTGTCAAATATGGAAAGTTTGCAACTTTCTCTCTAAGCTTCATTCTTTGAATCTGATTGCACAACTTGTCCAAATTCTTCTTCCAATTGCACATGCCACAAGTTGAAGTGCTTTAAGTCTTCTTCCTTAGCCTCAATGTTCCAATCTTCAAAAGTCTCCTTGAGTTTGCTCATGTATGCTTGACAATGGATATTCAAAGCTTGTTGCAATTTCTTGGTCTTGGATCTTGTCATTGGCCCTTGAACCATCCTAAGCTTGTCTATCTTGTCTTGTGCTCCATGATTCATATCATCCCCTCCCTCTTCAAAAAGATTTGTCCTCAAATCTGATTCATCACCTACATCAAAAGGACTTAAGTCGAAACATTAAAAGAAGCACTCACATTATACTCACCTGGATGATCAATCTTGTAAGCATTGTCATTGATTCTTTCTAGCACTTGGAATGGACCATCTCCTCTTGGATTAAGCTTGGATTTCCTTAGCAATGGAAACCTCTCTTTTCTAAAGTGAACCCAAACCCAATCTCCAGGTTGAAAAACAAGTCTAGTTCGGCCCTTATTGATCCTAGAAGCTACTTTGTTGTTTTGCTTCTCAATTCTTTCTCGAACCTCCTTGTGTAGCTTTTGAATCCTGTCAACCTTAGTACTAGCATCAAAACTCACCAAATCAGTAGGTAACATGGGCAATAAATCAATAGGAGTAGTTGGATTAAAACCATAAACAAGTTCAAAAGGAGTGCATTTAGTAGTACTATGGACAGCCCTATTATATGCAAACTCTATGAATGGCATGCAATCTTCCCAAGTCTTATGGTTTTTATCAATTATAGCCCTAAGCAATGTAACCATAGTCCTATTGACAACCTCGGTTTGACCATCAGTTTGGGGGTGACAAGTAGTAGAGTACATTAATTTAGTCCCAAGCTTACCCCACAAAACCCTCCAAAAATGACTTAGAAACTTAACATCCCTATCACTCACAATGCTTTGAGGAATGCCATGCAATTTAACAACTTCTCTAAAGAACAAGTCAGCAATGTGTTTAGCATCATCAGTTTTAGTACATGCAATGAAATGAGTCATTTTGCTAAACCTATCAACAACAACAAAAATGCTATCCTTTCCCCTTTTTGTCCTCGGCAAGCCTAGCACAAAATCCATAGAAACATCTAACCAAGGTGCTAAAGGGATAGGTAAAGGAGAATACAATCCATGTGGTTTAACCCTAGACTTGGCTGCCTTACATGTAATACAATGAGAACAAACTTTAACTACATCATGCTTCATCTTAGGCCAATAAAAATGTTCATGCAACATGTCATATGTCTTAGCTACCCCAAAATGTCCCATTAAACCTCCACCATGAGCCTCTTTAGTCAAAAGCTCCCTAATAGAACATTTAGGAATACAAAGTTTACCTTTCTTAAAAAGAAAATCATTACACATCACATAGTCATCAAAAGAAGTCCCTCGGCCAATGGAAGCATAAATCTCTCCAAAATCATCATCAAGTGCATAAAGTGTCTTAACATGCTCAAAACCTAAGAACTTAGCATTAAGAGAATTGAAAAGAGCATACCTTCTTGACAATGCATCAGCCACAACATTATCCTTACCTTTCTTGTACTTGATAACATAAGGAAATGTTTCAATGAACTCTACCCATTTTGCATGCCTTTTGTTGAGCTTGTCTTGTCCTTTCAAATGCTTCAAGCTTTCATGATCCGTATGGATGACAAACTCTCTTGGCCATAGGTAGTGTTGCCATGTTTGCAATGCCCTCACCAATGCATACAACTCTT
The DNA here is from genome assembly GCA_028015215.1 of Gynostemma pentaphyllum. Classification (NCBI taxonomy): domain Eukaryota; kingdom Viridiplantae; phylum Streptophyta; class Magnoliopsida; order Cucurbitales; family Cucurbitaceae; genus Gynostemma; species Gynostemma pentaphyllum. The sequence continues at coordinate 40,903,490 of CM051355.1, read as the reverse complement.
TATCATAAGTTGGATAATTCAATGAAGCTCCACTCAACTTTTCACTAAAGTACATCACTGGCTTTCCATTTTGCATCAAAACAGCCCCTATGCCTATGCCACTTGCATCACACTCTATCTCAAAAGTCAAATCAAAGTTAGGCAAAACAAGTAGTGGTGCATTACACAATTTATCCTTAAGAGTTTGGAAGGCAGATTCTTGGGCTACTCCCCATGCAAACACAACATTCTTTTTAACCAATTCATTTAAAGGAGAAGCAATGGTGCTAAAGTCTTTTATAAACCTCCTATAAAAACCAGCAAGCCCATGAAAGCTCCTCACTTCACTCACATTTGTTGGGGTTGGCCACTCTTGGATGGCTTTAATCTTTTCCTCATCTACTTCTACCCCCTTATTAGACACAATGAACCCTAAGAACTTTACTCTTTCCATGCAAAAAGAACACTTTTTCAAATTAGCATACAACTTTTCTTTCCTAAGTGTTTCACAAACAGCCCCTACATGCTTTACATGGTCATGCAATGATCTAGAGTAAATGAGAATGTCATCAAAGTAAACTACCACAAATTTACCCAAAAAATCTCTAAGAACATGATTCATTAACCTCATGAATGTGCTAGGTGCATTAGTTAATCCGAAAGGCATTACTAACCATTCATACAATCCAAACTTTGTTTTAAAAGCTGTTTTCCATTCATCCCCCAATTCCATTCTAATTTGATGGTAACCTGATTTTAAATCAATTTTAGTAAAGAGTGTGCAACCATGTAATTCATCAAGCATGTCATCTAATCGAGGGATAGGATGTCTATATTTAATGGTGATCTTATTAATGGCCCTACAATCAACACACATGCGCCAAGTACCATCCTTTTTAGGAACTAACAAAACAGGGACAGAGCAAGGAGAAAGACTTTCTCTTACATATCCTTTAGCAAGCAACTCCTCAACTTGCTTTTGAATCTCATTTGCCTCGGTTGGATTTGATCTATAGGCTGGCCTATTTGGAATTGAAGCTCCTGGAATAAAGTCAATCTTGTGTTCAATACCTCTGATTGGTGGTAATTCATTAGGCATCTCTTCGGGAAAGACATCTCCATATTGCTGCAAAAGATCAACAAAGACACTAGGCAATTCTTGGTTAAGTTGGTTAGTGATAAAGCAAGATCCTTTGCACAAAAGTACAAGGATTGTTTTGTTTGAAAACAAAGCTCTCTTAACCTCACTAGTTCTTGCAAACAAGCTCACTCCTTTCTTTTGCTCTCTTTTTTCACTCAAAGTGTTTTTATCACTCAAATCTTTTGAATCACTCAATTTCTTTTTGTCACTCAATTCTTTTGAATCACTCAATTTCTTTTTCTCACTCTCAAGCTCTTTCCTTCTCTTTTCTAACTTACATTGATCAATGTATACTTCGCAGCTAGTTAATGGTGTAAGTGTGGTCTTTCTTCCATTTAATGTAAATGAGTACCTATTTAGATAACCATCATGGATTGCCCTTCTATCAAACTGCCAAGGCCTTCCAAGTAAGATATCCCCAGCATGCATTGGAACTACATCACACTCCACCTCATCCTTATACTTCCCAAGAGTCATAGAAATTAAAGTCTTTTTGTTCACTTTCAACTCTCCACAATCAGTAAGCCATTGTAGTTTGTAGGGTTTTGGATGGGGTTTGGTTGTTAGGTTTAATCTAGTGACAAGGGTAGAACTCACAGCATTTGTGCAACTCCCACCATCTATGATGACACTACAAGGCACTCCTTCTACATAGCATCTAGTATAGAATAAGTTCTCTCTTTGGTCTTGGTCATTCTCTTTCACTTGTGCACTAAGTACCCTCCTGGACACTAGAGTAACTTTGTTTCCCTCCTCAACACTCCCATCACTTTCCTCCTCAAACTCCATATTTTCATGTTCACTCTCATCATCCCCGGATATGTATTCCCCATTCTCAATAAACATGGTTCTTTTGTTTGGACAATCTTTCATGACATGCCCTAACCCTTGACACTTCCAACATTTGATGTCCCTAGTCCTAGCTTCTTCTATTTTACCCTTACCCTTGAAAGAACTCTCACCCTCCCTCTTTTTATCAAAAATAGTTTTGTCTTTGGGAAATTGGTCCCCTCGGCCAGAATATGTGTTTTTGGTGTCTTTTCCCCAAGGTTGGCTAGAAGTGGGTTTAGATGAAGTAGGTTTGGATGGATAGGGTTTAGAATAATACCTTGACTTAGAATCTTCTTGCATATGTGACTCAAATTTAATTGCAAGGTGTAACATTTCCTCCATGTCATAGCAAGAGTGAGCATCAACTTTGTGCCTTAATTCTCTATTCAAGCCCCCCATAAACCTTCCCATGGTAGCTAATTCAGTCTCCTCAATTCCAGCCCTTGTCATCAAGATATCAAGCTCCTTGTAATAGTCTTCTACACTTTTTGAGCCTTGATCAAACCTTTGCAACTTGAACACTATATCTCTTTCATAAGTTGTTGGAATGAACCTCTTCCTCATCATGCCTTTAAGCTCAGCCCACGTCTCTATTTGAGGTTGCCTCTCCCTTCTAAGTTTAGCTTTTAACTGAATCCACCAAACAGAAGCATAATTAGTAAATTCAGTAATTGCTAAAAGTACCTTCCTTTGCTCACTGAAGTTGTTGCAATCAAATATGTGCTCAGTTTGTGCCTCCCATTGCAAGTACTCCTCCGGATCAGTCTTGCCTTGGAATGGTGGAATTTTGAACTTGATTCCCTTTAAGTCATCATCTCTAGCAAGAGGAAACTCCCTGTTTGGTCTTTGAACTTGGAACCCCCGGCCTCTTCCTCTTCCTCCTCCATGATGTGCTCTCATTTGATTTCTAGGTTCTTCCTCATAATCATAAGGATCCCACCCTTGTTGTTCATTATGTGCCTCAGCCCCTTGCACAATTTGTTGCTCCCTAGCCTCATTTGGAGCCACATTTGGATTGGCTCTAGGTTGGTTTAAGAGCAAAGCTTGTATTTGATCACTTACGTTGGCAATCTCTCTTGTTTGAGCCTCCATCTTCCTATCAACATCCCTTTGTATTTTCAAGATGTAACCCTCCATTGTCTCAGTTTTCTTAATCTCCTCCTTCATATTAGAACAATCTCCTTCAATATTCATGGCTGCAAGAGAAACAAGTTAGTAATGTAAAAAAATAGGACCTTTCAAATCACTCCCTAAGTGTTTCACTCAAAAAAATGTCAATCCACTCATGTTTGCACTCACAACAGATTTTACACCCTAAATGAAGCCTTGAACTCTTAGCACACTTTAGTAACTATCAAACAATTAAGATACTAAGAAAGTTTATAAAAAGTAACAATAAAGAAAAAAAGAACAAGCAATTTGGTTGGTTAAGAAAAATAGGACAGATTTTGCAACTATGGTGTATTTAAATAACAAGGAAAGAATAATAAAGAAAATATGCAAGAATAAACTTTCCTAAAAGAGAAAAATTCGAAATTAGACTTCCCTAATGTGTTTTGGATCAGAAAAAATGACTTTAATTGAGCAAGATATGCATATATTTGAATATGGGACAGAATTGATACTTTCCAAAAACTGTTTTGGCTATTTATGGTAAGTTCTAGCTTTTTTAGGAAATAAACAATTCTAGCACAAATCCTTTGTAATTTTCAGATTCAAGATGAAGATAGGATGAGTTTAAGATGAACTCTTCAAGAACAATACGAACACAAACCACTTTTTTCCAGAAATTTCAACAAATCAAGCAAGAACAAACTTTTTTTTTTTTTTTTTTTTTTTTTTCAATTTCTGCACAAAAAGACAGTCCGGAAAGATCTATTTTTTTCTCGATCTTCCAACTTTTTTTTGACAAACTTTTCTGAATACGAAATAAACTAGACAAAAAAATAAAGACTTTTGTAGTTGGTGATTTTCTGAGAATCGAACGGGAACACTATGAAAAAAATTAAAACAGTAGGCAAAAACAAATAAGGAAATTCTGGAACAGTTTTTTTTTTAATGTGTTTTCTGGTTTTTTTTTTTAGATGAACTAAGAACAAAACAAGAATAAAATTGAAATAACAAGAAAGCAAGTAAGATAGAAATCTTCCCTTGAGCCTAAGCTCTGATACCAAATGATATGAAACCCTAGGAAATTGATAAAGAAACCCTTTGATACACAAAGAACCCCTTAGATGCAAATCCTAAAACCCCATGAACAAAAAGGTAAAACCTTTGGAAAAACAAGAAAAGAAGATTATTCCAATGATCAAAGACCTTGAAATAAGAGAACTTGTTCTTATTTCAAGATTGAAACAATTCACAAACAAACTAGATCAAGGTTTGCTTGAATGTTCCTAAAACATGCAACCTAAGAACAAGGCTACAAAACTAAGCAATTTTAGCAAATCAAAAAGCAATATTATTATCATATGAATTCTCAGTCTTTAGGGTTACAAATGAGGCCTTTAAATAGGCAAAGAAACCCTAAAAAGAAGCTAGGAAATTCGGATTACAAGGAGCACAAAATCTGCCCAAAACTTGCCTTATGTGAAATTGGCAGATTTTGTGGAAAATCTTTTCTAAAGAATAATATCTTTCCTAATCCTTTCCAAACATATAAACTGAATATAAAAGGCCTAAAACATGTCCTTTGGCCATGGAAAACATTATAAAAAAAAATCCCTAAATGCATAAAATAAATAGAAGACTCAAATAAGGAAAGTTGTCAAATATGGAAAGTTTGCAACTTTCTCTCTAAGCTTCATTCTTTGAATCTGATTGCACAACTTGTCCAAATTCTTCTTCCAATTGCACATGCCACAAGTTGAAGTGCTTTAAGTCTTCTTCCTTAGCCTCAATGTTCCAATCTTCAAAAGTCTCCTTGAGTTTGCTCATGTATGCTTGACAATGGATATTCAAAGCTTGTTGCAATTTCTTGGTCTTGGATCTTGTCATTGGCCCTTGAACCATCCTAAGCTTGTCTATCTTGTCTTGTGCTCCATGATTCATATCATTTTGACTAAAGAGGCTCATGGTGGAGGTTTAATGGGACATTTTGGGGTAGCTAAGACATATGACATGTTGCATGAGCATTTTTATTGGCCTAAGATGAAGCATGATGTAGTTAAAGTTTGTTCTCATTGTATTACATGTAAGGCAGCCAAGTCTAGGGTTAAACCACATGGATTGTATTCTCCTTTACCTATTCCTTTAGCACCTTGGTTAGATGTTTCTATGGATTTTGTGCTAGGCTTGCCGAGAACAAAAAGGGGAAAAGATAGCATTTTTGTTGTTGTTGATAGGTTTAGCAAAATGGCTCATTTCATTGCATGTACTAAAACTGATGATGCTAAACACATTGCTGACTTGTTCTTTAGAGAAGTTGTTAAATTGCATGGCATTCCTCAAAGCATTGTGAGTGATAGGGATGTTAAGTTTCTAAGTCATTTTTGGAGGGTTTTGTGGGGTAAGCTTGGGACTAAATTAATGTACTCTACTACTTGTCACCCCCAAACTGATGGTCAAACTGAGGTTGTCAATAGGACTATGGTTACATTGCTTAGGGCTATAATTGATAAAAACCATAAGACTTGGGAAGATTGCTTGCCATTCATAGAGTTTGCATATAATAGGGCTGTCCATAGTACTACTAAATGCACTCCTTTTGAACTTGTTTATGGTTTTAATCCAACTACTCCTATTGATTTATTGCCCATGTTACCTACTGATTTGGTGAGTTTTGATGCTAGTACTAAGGTTGACAGGATTCAAAAGCTACACAAGGAGGTTTGAGAAAGAATTGAGAAGCAAAACAACAAAGTAGCTTCTAGGATCAATAAGGGCCGAACTAGACTTGTTTTTCAACCTGGAGATTGGGTTTGGGTTCACTTTAGAAAAGAGAGGTTTCCATTGCTAAGGAAATCCAAGCTTAATCCAAGAGGAGATGGTCCATTCCAAGTGCTAGAAAGAATCAATGACAATGCTTACAAGATTGATCTTCCAGGTGAGTATAATGTGAGTGCTTCTTTTAATGTTTCTGACTTAAGTCCTTTTGATGTAGGTGATGAATCAGATTTGAGGACAAATCCTTTTGAAAAGGGAGGGGATGATATGAATCATGGAGCACAAGACAAGATAGACAAGCTTAGGATGGTTCAAGGGCCAATGACAAGATCTAAGACCAAGAAATTGCAACAAGCTTTGAATATCCATTGTCAAGCATACATGAGCAAACTCAATGAGACTTTTGAAGATTGGAACATTGAGGCTAAGGAAGAAGACTTAAAGCACTTCAACTTGTGGCATGTGCAATTGGAAGAAGAATTTGGACAAGTTGTGCAATCAGATTCAAAGAATGAAGCTTAGAGAGAAAGTTGCAAACTTTCCATATTTGACAACTTTCCTTATTTGAGTCTTCTATTTATTTTATGCATTTAGGGATTTTTTTTTTAATGTTTTCCATGGCCAAAGGACATGTTTTAGGCCTTTTATATTCAGTTTATATGTTTGGAAAGGATTAGGAAAGATATTATTCTTTAGAAAAGATTTTCCACAAAATCTGCCAATTTCACATAAGGCAAGTTTTGGGCAGATTTTGTGCTCCTTGTAATCCGAATTTCCTAGCTTCTTTTTAGGGTTTCTTTGCCTATTTAAAGGCCTCATTTGTAACCCTAAAGACTGAGAATTCATATGATAATAATATTGCTTTTTGCTTTGCTAAAATTGCTTAGTTTTGTAGCCTTGTTCTTAGGTTGCATGTTTTAGGAACATTCAAGCAAACCTTGATCTAGTTTGTTTGTGAATTGTTTCAATCTTGAAATAAGAACAAGTTCTCTTATTTCAAGGTCTTTGATCATTGGAATAATCTTCTTTTCTTGTTTTTCCAAAGGTTTTACCTTTTTGTTCATGGGGTTTTAGGATTTGCTTCTAAGGGGTTCTTTGTGCATCAAAGGGTTTCTTTATCAATTTCCTAGGGTTTCATATCATTTCCTCCATTTGGAACTTTAGGATGGACCAAATCACGAGGACAACTTTGACGTTTGACATTTTAGTCCAAAGAGAAGTACCAAAGAAGAGTTTCCTCCATTTGGATCTTTAGGATGGACCAAATCATGAGGACAACTTTAACGTTCGACATTTTGGTCCAAAGTGGATTCCCAAAGAAGAGTTTCATCAATTTGGAACTTTAGGCTGGACCAAATCATGAAAACAAGTTTGAAAAGATTGGTTCCGACCTTCGTTTGACATTTTGTACAAAGAGGATTCCCAAAGAAGAGTTTCCTCCATTTGGATCTTTAGGATGGACCAAATCATGAGGAGAATTTTGACGTTCGACATTTTGGTCCAAAAAGGATTCCCAAAGAAGAGTTTCTTCCATTTGGATTTTTAGGAACGACCAAATCATCAGGACAACTTTGACATTCGACATTTTGGTCCAAAGATTATTCCCAAAGAAGAGTTTCATCAATTTGGAACTTTAGGATAGACCAAATCATGAGGACAAGTTTGAAATGATTGGTTCCAATCCTCGTTTGACATTTTGGTCCAAAGAGGATTCCCAAAGAAGAGTTTCCTCCATTTCAATCTTTAGGATGGACCAAATCATGAGGACAATTTTGTCGTTCGACATTTTGGTAAAAAGAGGATTCACATAGAAGAGTTTCCTCCATTCGGATCTTTATGATGAACCAAATTATGAGGACAAGTTTGAAAAGATTGTTCCTGATCGTCGTTTGACATTTTGTCGAAAGAGGATTCCAAAAGAAGAGTTTTCTCCATTTGGATCTTTAGGATGGACCAAATCATGAGGACAATTTTGACGCGACATTTTGGTCCAAAGAGGATTCTCAAGGAAGGGTTTCCTCCATTGGGATTTTGAGGATGGACCAAATCATCAGGACAACTTTGACGTTTGACATTTTGGTCCAAAGATTATTCCCATAGAAGAGTTTCATCAATTTGGAACTTTAGGATAGACCAAATCATGAGGACAAGTTTGAAAAGATTGGTTCCGATCCTCGTTTGACATTTTGGTACAAAGGGGATTCCCAAAGAAGAGTTTCCTCCATTTGGATCTTTAGGATGGACCAAATAATGGGGGCAACTTTGACGTTCGACATTTTGGTCCAAAGAGGATTCACAAAGAAGAGTTTCCTCCATTCAGATCTTTAGGATGAACCAAATCATTAGGACAGGTTTGAAAAGATTGTTTCCGTTACTCGTTTGACATTTTGTCCAAAGAGGATTCCCAAAGAAGAGTTTCCTCCATTTGGATCTTTAGGATGGACCAAATATATAGGACAAGTTTGAAAAGATTGGTTCCGATCCTCGTTTGACATATTTGCCCAAAGAGGATTCCCAAAGAAGAGTTTCCTCCATTTGCATCTTTAGGATGGACCAAATCATGAGGACAATTTTGACGCGACATTTTGGTCCAAAGACGATTCCCAAAGAAGAGTTTTCTCCATTTGGATCTTTAGGATGGACCGAATCATGAGGACAACTTTGACGTTCGACATTTTGGTCCAAAGTGGATTCCCAAAGTGAGTTTCATCAATTTGGAAATTAAGGATGGACCAAATCATGAGGACAAGTTTGAAAAGATTGCTTTTGATCCTCGTTTGACATTTTGGTCCAAAGAGGATTCCCAAAGAAGAGTTTCCTACATTTGGAACTTTAGGATGGACCAAATCATAAAGACAACTTTGACGTTTGACATTTTGACCCAAGGAGGAGTACCAAAGAAGAGTTTCCTCCATTTGGATCTTTAGGATGGACCAAGTCATGAGGACAACTTTGACGTTCGACATTTTGGCCCAATGTGGATTCCCAAAAAGAGCTTTATCAATTTGAAACTTTAGGATGGACCATATCATGAGGACAAGTTTGAAAAGATTTGTTCCGATCCTGGTTTGACATTTTGTTCAAAGAGGATTCCCAAAGAAGAGTTTCCTCCATTTGGAAACATAGGATGGACAAAATCTTGAGGACGAGTTTGAAAAGATTGGTTCCGATCCTCGTTTTACGTTTTGGTCCAAAGAGGATTCTTAAAGAAGAAGTTCCTCCATTTGGATCTTTAGGATGGACCAAATCATGAGTACAACTTTGACGTTCGATATTTTGGTCCAAAGATTATTCCCAAAGAATAGTTTCATCAATTTGGAACTTTAGGATGGACCAAATCATGAGGACAAGTTTGAAAAGATTGGTTCCGATTTTCGTTCAACGTTTTATTCAAAGAGGATTCCCAAAGAAGAGATTCCTCCATTTGGATCTTTAGGATTGACCAAATCATGAGGACAATTTTGACTTTCGACACTTATGGCCAAAGAGGATTCCCAAGAGGATTCACAAAGAAGAGTTTCCTCCATTCGAAACTTTAGGATGAACCAAATCATGAGGACAAGTTTGAAAAGATTGTTTCCGATCCTCGTTTGACATTTTGTCCAAAGAGGATTCCCAAAGAAGAGTTTCCTCCATTTCGATCTTTAGGATGGGCCAAATATATATGGCAAGTTTGAAAAGATTGGTTCCGATCCTCGTTTGACATTGTGGCCCAAAGAGGATTCCCAATGAAGAGTTTCCTCCATTTGCATCTTTAGGATGAACCAAATCATGGGGACAATTTTGACGCGACATTTTGGTCCAAAGACGATTCCCAAAGAAGAGTGTTCTCCATTTTGATCTCTAGGATGGACCAAATCATGAGGACAACTATGACGTTCGACATTTTGGTCTAAAGTGGATTCCCAAAGAGGAGTTTCATCAATTTGGAAATTTAGGATGGACCAAATCATGTGGACAAGTTTGAAAAGATTGCTTCCGATCCTCGTTTGACGTTTTGGTCCAAAGAGGATTCCCAAAGAAGAGTTTCCTACATTTGGAACTTTTGGATGGACCAAATCATAAAGACAACTTTGATGTTTGACATTTTGGTCCAAAGAGAAGTACCAAAGAAGAGTCTCCTCCATTTGGATCTTTAGGATGGACCAAGTCATGAGGACAACTATGACGTTCGACATTTTGGCCCAAAGTGGATTCCCAAAAAGAGTTTTATCAATTTGAAACTTTAGGATGGACCATATCATGATGACAAGTTTGAAAAGATTGGTTCCGATCTTCGTTTGACATTTTGTTCAAAGAGGATTCCCAAAGAAGAGTTTCCTCCATTTGGATCTTTAGGATGGACCAAATGACCAGGACAATTTTGACGTTCGACATTTTGGTCCAAAGAGGATTCCCAAAGAAGGGTTTCCTCCATTTCAATTTTTAGGATGAACCAAAGTATCAGGACAACTTTAACGTTCGACATTTTTGTCCAAAGATTATTCCCAAAGAAGAGTTTCATCAATTTAGAACTTTAGGATAGACCAAATCATGAGGACAAGCTTGAAAAGATTGGTTCCGATCCTCGTTTGACATTTTGGTCCAAAGAGGATTCCCAAAGAAGAGTTTCCTTCATTTGGAAACATAGGATGAACCAAATCTTGAGGACAAGTTTGGAAAAATTGGTTCCGATCCTCGTTTGACATTTTGGTCCAAAGAGGATTCTCAAAGAAGAGTTTCCACCAATTGGATCTTTATGATGGACCAAATCATGAGGACAACTTTGACGTTCGATATTTTTGACCAAAGAGGATCCACAAACAAGGGTTTCCCCCATTTGGATCTTTAGGATGAACCAAATCATGAGGACAAGTTTGAAAAGATTGTTTCCGATCCTCGTTTAACATTTTTGTCCAAAGAGGATTCCCAAAGAAGAGTTTCCTCCATTTGGATCTTTAGGATGGACCAAATATATAGGACAAGTTTGAAAAGATTGGTTTCGATCATCGTTTGACATTTTGGTCCAAAGAGGATTCCCAAAGAAGAGTTTTCTCCATTTCCATCTTTAGGATGGACCATTTCATGAGGACAATTTTGACGCGACATTTTAGTCCAAAGAGGATTCCCAAAGAAGAGTTTTCTTCATTTCAATCTTTTGGATGGACCAAATCAATAGGAGAACTATGACGTTCGGCATCTTGGTCCAAAACGATTCCGAAAGAAGAGTTTCCTACATTTGGAACTTTAGGATGGACCAAATCATAAGGAAAACTTTGACGTTTGACAGTTTGCTCCAAAGAAGAGTTTCCTCCATTTGGATCTTTAGGATGGACCAAATAATGAGGACAACTTTGACGTTTGCATTTTTCTCCAAAGTGGATTCGTAAAGAAGAGTTTCATCAATTTGGAACTTTAGGATAGACCAAATCATGATGACAAGTTTGAAAAGATTGGTTCCGATCTTTGTTTGACATTTTGTTCAAAGCGGATTCCCAAAGAAGAGTTTCTTCCATTTGGATATTTAGGACGGACCAAATCATGAGAACAATTTTGACGTTCGAAATTTTGGTCCAAAGAGGATTCCCAAAGAAGAGTTTCCTCCATTTCGATCTTTAGGATTGACCAAATCATGACAACTTTGACGTTCGATATTTTTGTCCAAAGATTATTCTTAAAGAAGAGTTTCATCAATTTGGAACTTTAGGATAGACCAAATTATGGGGACAAGTTTGAAAAGATTGATTCCGATCCTCGTTTGACATTTTGGTCCAAAGAGGATTCTCAGAAAAGAGTTTCCTCCATTTGGATCTTTAGGATGGACCAAATCATGAGGACAACTTTGACGTTCGACATTTTGGTTCAAAGATTATTCCTATAGAAGAGTTTCATCAATTTGGAACTTTAGGATAGAATAAATTATGAGGACAGGTTTGAAAAGATTGATTCTGATCCTCGTTTGACATTTTGGTCCAAAGACGATTCTCAGAGAAGAGTTTCCTCCATTTGGATCTTTAGGATGGACCAAATCATGAGGACAACTTTCACGTTCGATATTTTGGTTCAAAGATTATTCCTAAAGAAGAGTTTCATCAATTTGGAACTTTAGGATAGACCAAATTATGAGGACAAGTTTGAAAAGATATATTCCGATCCTCGTTTGACATTTTGGTCCAAAGAGGATTCTCAGAGAAGAGTTTCCTCCATTTGGATCTTTAGGATGAACCAAATCATGAGGACAACTTTCACGTTCGATATTTTGGTCCAAAGATTATTCCCAAAGAAGAGTTTCATCAATTTGAAACTTTAGTATGAACCAAATCATGAGGACAAGTTTGTAAAGATTGTTTCCGATACTCGTTTGACATTTTGGTACAAAGAGGATTCTCAAAGAAGAGTTTCCTTCATTTGGATCTTTAGGATGGACCATTTAAAGAATTTAACGGGTTCGGGTCGTTACAGTTGGTATCAGAGCCTCTTTGGTACTGAAGACCACATGCATCGCATGTTTTTCATATTTTAATATTGTCCAAACATCACTCAAAGTCACCGGCGCCAGGTATCCTTAGAACGCTCTCTTTTGTTTAGTTTGTGTGTACTTTTTCTTTTACTTTCCTGGTAACTCATGTGAGTGTTGGGATTGAGACCTCTAAAAGAGTTCTCAAACGGAAGTCCCAACGGATCTTTCCTTGCAGTATAATAAATTCAAAATTCTAAATGCATAAAAGAAATACTAACCCTCCCGACTATCATCACTCGCCTCGGGTTCCTCAATATTTTCCTCCATAGAATCACCCTCTTCGGCTTCCTCAAAAACTTCCTCAATGTCACTTTCTTCCCAATCAGTGACTACTTCTTCAACAACATTACTTTCTAATTCATCTTCAATTATTTCTCCCATTTGCTGATTACTAGCTATCTCTAATCTACCCATGCGCTCATTAAGCCCCTCTACAATTTTAGTAAGTCTAGCAAAAACTCTCGTTTGGGCCTCTCTCCACCTAGCTTCACTAAACTCAACGTGATTATTTCCCCCTTGTGACATGTTTCTGGACCTCACAACACTCCCTCACAATATATCACTCAAGGAACTCTCATGTTTAATCGCTCAAGGTAGGCTAAAATATCAAGTAAGGCTATTGGATAAGTTGGAAGCAACTTGTGTTTAAAGTACTAAAAATCAAGCAATCAGTATTTAAACAATCTAAAATAATGAAAAGAAACAAAAATAAAACAAGGAAAACAGATTGGATAGGCAAAAATCAGATTGGAAAAGCAAAACAGATTTTTGAAAGCAAAGAACTCAAGAAAAATGGCAGTTACAAATTTCAAAATTCGTGGAGTTCGAGAATGAATTTTCAATTGGCAGTCTATATGAAGCTTATTAAGATGATAATAAAGAGCATACAAAAGGCCAAATTCAAAAATTCTTTCAGAATTGAAAACACTAACTCACAGAATTGAAGTTCCCGGAAAATAGGATAAACCTGCGCACAGAAATGATATTTCAGATTTGAACTGTTTTCGTTATGATTTTGATAACGTGCCCTTCTGAACTTTGAAAGCTAACCGAAAGATAAAACTTTTCTCTTCAAACAACAAAGACAAATTCGGACGTTAGATCAGAGTTTGAATGGAAAACAGTAGCATTAAATGCGGCAGTTACAAAACGGGACAGTTTTGGAAATTTTGAACTATAGCCGTTTTTGATGCTTTAAATACATGAAAATGAATGTGAAACTGATATATTTGAATGGTAACTGATATATAAACACAATTATATCAGATCTACACGAATTTATATGGATCAAACTCAAAAATTTCAAGAACGTGCAAGATGAACACAAGATGAACAGATTTGATGCTCTTGGATAGAAATGCACTCTTCTTCTTCTTCTTCTTTTTTTTTTTTTTTGATTTTCAAGATCTAAACGTGATCTTTAAGATGGAGATGAAATCAGATTCAAAAGGTGAATCAAAAAGGATGAAATGGCAGAAATGAATGGGATGGACAGAATGTGTAGAATTGAAAAACAAGTGCATAAAAGTAAGATAGAATCAATTCTAGAGATCGGCCACTAAGATGCAACCTATGCTTTGATACCAAATGATACGAAAACCCTTTCGAAATGCTTTAAGAACCCTTAAACTTAACTAAGGACCCAAAAAGATCACAACCAAAGAACCCACATATGCCATTTGAAACAACCCAAGGAAAAAGGCTAGAAAATGATTATCCTTATGATCAATGATCTAAAGACAAGAATTGGATTTCTTGTTTTAGATTCGAATCAATCCACCAAATTAGAATGATCAATCCTAATGGCTTGATTCTACAGCCACCCTAAACACAAGGAATGACAAGATGAAAAGTTGAACAACTCACAACAATTCAAGAAAAAGCTCTCAATGAGACTTTGGATTTTTAATTCATTCATAATCTGATTTGTTACAAGCATGTGTCATGGCTTTATAGCCTTCAATAGCCACGAAAATAAGGTGATAAAATTGAATAAAAAAGGCCAAAAGACAGCCCAAAAAAGTAATGACAAAAATAAAGACAATTGACAAGCCTATTAAATTGTCAAAGTGTAACTGATTTCTTGGGAGTTACAAATCTGATTTGTAACTCTTTGTAACTGAAACATCTTCATCAAATGTATTGATGGGAGTCTTGAATGAAGCTTTAAGATGTCATGAATAAGTCTTGAGTTTCATTGATGTATTGAGTTGCATTAAATGAGCTTCGGTTGCAATAAATGAACTTGACTTGCATTTAGTGAACTAGGCTTGAACTTGACTTGCATTTAATGAACTAAGCTTAAACTTGACTTCCATTTATTGATGTAAGCTTGAACTTTGATGTTGTAATTATTGAACTTGCTTGTAGCTTGATCTTGGAAAGAAATGAAAGCAATTCCGGCAATGATCAACTTTGAGGCTCCTTGATACATATCATTCCCTCCTTCTTGAAAAGGATTCGTCCTCGAATCCAAATCTTCATGCCCTACAATAAAACATGTAAAATCAGCAACTTTAAAGATTGAATTCGAAAAATACTCACCTTGTAATAATGCAATGGTGTGGACTTTTGTATAGATTCTTCCAAGTACTTGATATGGTCCATCACCCCTTGGATGCAATTTAGTTCTTTTTTGAAGTCGTTTCTTCCGAAAATGCATCCAAATCCATGCTCTTGGATGAAATTTGAGTGGTTTCCTTCTCATTTTCTTTTTATAGGTAAATCTGAAACTTTTCTCCTCGAACATTTTCTTCACATCCATGTGCATTAATTTGATGAATACATTCATAAAATGGGCTGAATCACTCACAAAGACGTTAGATCTCAAAGGCAGCAACTCAAAGGGAGTAATAGCATAAAGACCATAAATAAGTTTATTTGAAAAACAAACATTTTTATGATGTATTCTCTTATTACATGTATTCTCCACAAAAGGCCAATAATTCTCCCAAGTTTCCACTTTAGAGTTAGTTTCCTTAAACTTGCCTCCTAAGATCACATTTATCAACTTTTGAGTTTCCCATTCTAGCAAAACAGATTGGTATACATTGTATTTTCTCAAAGTAAAATCAACTACATAAGAAGAATATGTATTCCTTAATGAGTTCAACTTTTCAACATACTCAAAAATTGTAATTTCAAGATGCTCATTAACAAGAACTTTCACATGCTCAAAAACCAGATTAGAACATAAAGTATTTCGCCAAGAAAGTATTTTGCTTACAACATTCTCGTTAGAATCGATATACTTTCTTTCTTGGATGTATTGCCCTTTCGAACACCTCAAGCTCTTATTCGGCCATAAGTAATGCTTCCAAACCTGAAAAAGATATTCAAACACACTAGGAAAATAATGGTTAAGGTTAGTTGCCAAAAAGTCTACTTTGCACATAAGCACAAAATTAGGCTTTTGACTAAGAAAAACTATCCTCATCTCACTCATTTTTACATGATAGCTCACTGATTTTCCTTTTCTCTCAATTTCCACTAAGTGTTCACATATTTCCTTTTCATTCTTCTCTTTTCTCTCATTGTTTTCACTCTTGCTTTTTACACTCAAAGCTTTTTTTTTCCTCACTCTTTTCTTCTCTCAATTCTCTTTCTTTTAATTCTTTTTCTTTCAACTCTTTTTCTTTTAACTCAAATTCAATCCTCCTTTGTTCAAGCTTACATTGGTCAATGAAAACCTCTTTTGAAGACAAAGGTACCAAAGTAGTCTTCCTTCCATCTTTGGTAAAAGTATACCTATTAAGGTAGCCATCATAGGAAACTCTCCTATCATACTGCCAAGGCCTTCCCAAAAGTATATCCCCGGCATGCATTGGGACTACATCACAAACTACCTCATCCTTATACTTTCCAAGGCTAAAAGAAATGATAGCTTGCTTATGCACCTTCACCTCCCCACTATCATTTAACCATTGTAACTTATAAGGTTTGGGATGTGGTCTAGTAGGCAAATTGAGTTTCTTGACCAGAATTGAGCTCACAACATTGGTACAACTTCCACCATCAATCACAACACTACATGGAGTCTCATTCACTAAACACCTAGTATGGAACAAGTTGTGTCTTTGGTCATCTTCAACACTATCTCTTATTTCAGAATTGAGAACTCTCCTACACAAGAGTGCTACTCTATTTCCTTCCTCCCGACTATCATCACTCGCCTCGGGTTCCTCAATATTTTCCTCCATAGAATCACCCTCTTCGGCTTCCTCAAAAACTTCCTCAATGTCACTTTCTTCCCAATCAGTGACTACTTCTTCAACAACATTACTTTCTAATTCATCTTCAATTATTTCTCCCATTTGCTGATTACTAGCTATCTCTAATCTACCCATGCGCTCATTAAGCCCCTCTACAATTTTAGTAAGTCTAGCAAAAACTCTCGTTTGGGCCTCTCTCCACCTAGCTTCACTAAACTCAACGTGATTATTTCCCCCTTGTGACATGTTTCTGGACCTCACAACACTCCCTCACAATATATCACTCAAGGAACTCTCATGTTTAATCGCTCAAGGTAGGCTAAAATATCAAGTAAGGCTATTGGATAAGTTGGAAGCAACTTGTGTTTAAAGTACTAAAAATCAAGCAATCAGTATTTAAACAATCTAAAATAATGAAAAGAAACAAAAATAAAACAAGGAAAACAGATTGGATAGGCAAAAATCAGATTGGAAAAGCAAAACAGATTTTTGAAAGCAAAGAACTCAAGAAAAATGGCAGTTACAAATTTCAAAATTCGTGGAGTTCGAGAATGAATTTTCAATTGGCAGTCTATATGAAGCTTATTAAGATGATAATAAAGAGCATACAAAAGGCCAAATTCAAAAATTCTTTCAGAATTGAAAACACTAACTCACAGAATTGAAGTTCCCGGAAAATAGGATAAACCTGCGCACAGAAATGATATTTCAGATTTGAACTGTTTTCGTTATGATTTTGATAACGTGCCCTTCTGAACTTTGAAAGCTAACCGAAAGATAAAACTTTTCTCTTCAAACAACAAAGACAAATTCGGACGTTAGATCAGAGTTTGAATGGAAAACAGTAGCATTAAATGCGGCAGTTACAAAACGGGACAGTTTTGGAAATTTTGAACTATAGCCGTTTTTGATGCTTTAAATACATGAAAATGAATGTGAAACTGATATATTTGAATGGTAACTGATATATAAACACAATTATATCAGATCTACACGAATTTATATGGATCAAACTCAAAAATTTCAAGAACGTGCAAGATGAACACAAGATGAACAGATTTGATGCTCTTGGATAGAAATGCACTCTTCTTCTTCTTCTTCTTTTTTTTTTTTTGATTTTCAAGATCTAAACGTGATCTTTAAGATGGAGATGAAATCAGATTCAAAAGGTGAATCAAAAAGGATGAAATGGCAGAAATGAATGGGATGGACAGAATGTGTAGAATTGAAAAACAAGTGCATAAAAGTAAGATAGAATCAATTCTAGAGATCGGCCACTAAGATGCAACCTATGCTTTGATACCAAATGATACGAAAACCCTTTCGAAATGCTTTAAGAACCCTTAAACTTAACTAAGGACCCAAAAAGATCACAACCAAAGAACCCACATATGCCATTTGAAACAACCCAAGGAAAAAGGCTAGAAAATGATTATCCTTATGATCAATGATCTAAAGACAAGAATTGGATTTCTTGTTTTAGATTCGAATCAATCCACCAAATTAGAATGATCAATCCTAATGGCTTGATTCTACAGCCACCCTAAACACAAGGAATGACAAGATGAAAAGTTGAACAACTCACAACAATTCAAGAAAAAGCTCTCAATGAGACTTTGGATTTTTAATTCATTCATAATCTGATTTGTTACAAGCATGTGTCATGGCTTTATAGCCTTCAATAGCCACGAAAATAAGGTGATAAAATTGAATAAAAAAGGCCAAAAGACAGCCCAAAAAAGTAATGACAAAAATAAAGACAATTGACAAGCCTATTAAATTGTCAAAGTGTAACTGATTTCTTGGGAGTTACAAATCTGATTTGTAACTCTTTGTAACTGAAACATCTTCATCAAATGTATTGATGGGAGTCTTGAATGAAGCTTTAAGATGTCATGAATAAGTCTTGAGTTTCATTGATGTATTGAGTTGCATTAAATGAGCTTCGGTTGCAATAAATGAACTTGACTTGCATTTAGTGAACTAGGCTTGAACTTGACTTGCATTTAATGAACTAAGCTTAAACTTGACTTCCATTTATTGATGTAAGCTTGAACTTTGATGTTGTAATTATTGAACTTGCTTGTAGCTTGATCTTGGAAAGAAATGAAAGCAATTCCGGCAATGATCAACTTTGAGGCTCCTTGATACATATCACTAAATATCTAGAGTTGCACTTTTAGTACTATAGACATAGTTATGTCCATTGGCTATAATCATTAACTACACTTTGATCCTTCACAAGTTAGTTCGTATCCATGGCTAGGTATTTACACCGTATTAACCTCCATGATACATCTTGTTCCTTAAGCCCAACTGATTCTCCAATGAACAACCTTACATAATCTCTATTATGCGTCTTTAACCTTTTCCTTGATCAGAGGAATATGGGGCCTAGCTGTTCAAGACCGAATCAGTCCATAAGGGAACTACTTATCTATTTTCCTATATGGAAAAGAGTGAATTCCAATTCTTGTGTAATTACGTTCCCAGCTATAAGCAAGATGCAATCCCCAAAGTGGGAGGCATATTGAGCGAACTATACGAGTCACTCTCACCCATGCAAATCAAAGGCTTGTCTCTTGCGAACAGGAGTTCGTAATCCACTCAGGATTAAGATCAATTGTACATGATCAACCGGTTGATAAACGAAGTGTCTTTCTGTAACGGCTTTCCCAGAAGACAGTAAGTTTATCTTAGTCCATCTACTACAATCTCTATTATAGCAACACCCCCCACTCACATGTCTCTACATGAGCGATCCAGATGAGATCACTTGTGCCAATTCACAAGTGGGCCGTGTTAGTGGTGTTACCAGAAATAAGGCACCCAACCTTTATTCATGTACCACAGACTATTTGAGTTACACTTAAGTGAATCTTCCCGCATCATATGCTCACTTTAAGTTATCATACGTAACTCTGGATCTTATGATGGATTACATTTATTAAACTAATAATAAATGACAATGTAAATATTACTAATTAATAATTCCTTTATTTATTTATAGTTTAATTGGATTACATAAGATTTAGGGCAGAAACCCCAGCAGTAAGGATTTTCTGATGTGATTTCAGTATGCCTCCGAGGACAGTGACACCTAGGCATGGTCGTAGTAGAGTACCAACTGGGGTACGAGGTAGAGGTAGGGTGAGGGCAGTTACACCGCCACCTCCTCCACTTGTGTATCGGGAGGATGAGCCTCCAGTAGATCAGCCACCTAGTCATGGTCGTAGTGTTACCATTTCTGAGGAGTATTTTAGAGATCTATTACGAGGTGGTGGAGGACATGTTAATTAGGTTATACCACCTGTTAGAGCACCTGCTCCAGTGGTAGATCAGTCTGGTGTTACTGATGCTGCGAAAACTCTGAAGGAGTATGTCAGGTATAACACTCCTGAGTTTGATGGTACATCCACTAATCCCACTGATGCGGAGAGATGGATTACCAGGATTGAGAGGGTACTTGGGTTCATTAAGTGCCCAGGATCACTTGGAGGTTCACCGTGGGACCTACTCCTTGGTTGATGATGCATTTCACTGGTGGAATGGTATATCCCATACTCTCAGTCCTCATTTACAGGTTAGTTGGGAGATGTTCAGGGAGAAGTTTTTTGATAAATACTATCCCGAGGATACACGTGACCGGTTAGAGATTCAGTTTCTTACCCTTAGACAGGGTGATATGTAACGTCCCGTTATTTTGAAGTGAAATTTTTTTTATTTTATTTTATTTTTTTATTTTATTTTATTTTATTTTATTTTATTTTATTTTATTTTATTTTATTTTATGTTATTTATTTATTTATTTATTTCAATTTAAGTATTATTATTTTTGTAATTTCAATTTTAGTAGTTAATTTCGCCCGTTATTCTTTTTAACCGTATTAATACTTTAATTTTCGCTTCGGTGACATTAATAATTATTAATAGGCCAATTAATAATTATTAATCACCTTTGGATTTATTTAAGAGCATCGGGTTCGTTTTAGAAGTCAAAAGTCATAAAAGGACGTAATCGTCATTTCCCATTTCTTAAAAATATCCAAACACTATTCATTTGTCTTTAAAATCACAAGTTTGACCAAGAATTTACCATTTGCTTCATTTTTCTTCTCCATGGCCGAAACTTCAATGAAGGGAAGAGAATTTTTTGGCTTTTATTTGTTTCTCGGCAGATCGACTCGATCTTGGATACATCGGAAAGCCCTCGAGTTTACGATCCTGTTCCACCTAGCTATTGTCCGTTTCTCTCGAGATCCAAGGAGTTCTCGGTAAGTAAAGCTTGAAACCCTAAGCTCCAAATAGTGTTTTAATGGAGTTTTCTTTGATTTCCTTCGATTTCGTGTCGTGAAACTCGGTGTTTGTAAATACGGGAGTAGTTTTGATATGAATCATGGAGCCTTAATGTTGATCTTTTCCGAGCTTGCATTCGTTGTTCTCCAAGTTCAAGATTAGTTCAATAAATGGAAGTCAAGTTCAAGTAGAGTTCATTAAATGCAAGTCAAGTTCAAACCAAGCTCATTAAATGCAAGTAAACTTCAAGCCTAGTTCATTAAATGCAAGTCAAGTTCATTTAATGCAACCGAAGCTCATTTAATGGAATTCAAGCTTTTTCAATGCAACTCAGCTTTCATCATAATTACAAGACACTTATTTAAAGAGAACTTTGGTGTATTAAATATTCTAGCATTTAGAGTGATGATAAGTTACAAAAGATGGTAGGTTACAACTTTTGGAAAGCCATGTAGGTTACACTTTTATTTTCACTATCAATTGTCATTATTTGTGTAAGTTACATGTCTAGGACTTTAATGGCTTGTATATTTCGTTTTTTGATGGTCTTTTAAAGGCTATATAATGCCTTTCTTTCCATTGTAATAAGGAGATGATGATTGAATTAAAAATCCAAAGTCTCATTGAGAGCTTTTTCTTTGAATTGTTGTGAGTTGTTCAACTTTTCATCTTGTCATTCCTTGTGTTTAGGGTGGCTGTAGAATCGAGCCATTAGGATTGATCATTCTAATTTGGTGGATTGATTCGAATCTAAAACAAGAAATCCAATTCTTGTCTTTAGATCATTGATCATAAGGATAATCATTTTCTAGCCTTTTTCCTTGGGTTGTTTCAAATGGCATATGTGGGTTCTTTGGTTGTGATCTTTTTGGGTCCTTAGTTAAGTTTAAGGGTTCTTAAAGCATTTCGAAAGGGTTTTCGTATCAAGTTTTAAGAGTTTTTGGAAACTTTCCCATAACCCTAAAACCGAGTTTCAGTCGAAACCCTTTCCGTTTGAAATTTACCCTTTTGGGTTTGATTATGGGTTAGAATTTAATGAAATAATGTTTATTTAAATTCAATTCGGGAAAGGGTATAATATTCGAAAACCCTAATTATCGATACCCATTGAAATCAGGAACATCGAATTTGCTTAAAACCAACTCGAAACACTTTTAAATTGCCTAAAAGCCGAAAAACCAAACCCGAAGCCCATTTCCCTTGTGTGGGCCGAGAGCTTTATGGGAGGGTTTTATGAGTTTTCGTTGTTTGAAACGTTTAAATTGATGTTTGATCGATAGTTGGTAAAGTTATTGATTATGTGTTATAATTCGATTGTAGGTGTTTTTGAACCGTGTGATTGATCGCTCTCCCGGATTTAAGAGCAAAGTCATCTTTTATTTAAGGTGAGAATAGTTAGGATTTAAAGTAACTATAGAAAGCAAATGAGTGTGATGGTTTGTAGAGTTTGAAAACTAAGACTAGAATCTGAATCTAAGATTAGAGGGATGTAAGTTAGTGCCTTAGGATTAGGAGTTAATCCTTTAAGTGAGAACTTAGAAGTTCTCAAGCAAAGTATTGAATCTTAGAAGATTCTAATTTAGATTCGATTTGAATTTAAGGTTGGATCATTGGAAGTTAAAGATCCAAACTTGTATTTAGAACGATTAATAGAACCTCGGATTATATTGGAAGTTTAGTGATGACAATCAAGGAAGCTCTATCATCTTACCTCAAGGTCCAATAACAAGATCAAGGGCAAGGAAGCTTCAAGCCAACCTCAATCTACATGTACAAGCACTAGTGAATTCGGCCATGGACTATTTTGCAAATATGGATTCTTCCAAGGGCTGTCTTACAAGGAAAGGAGTTTGTATTGAAGAAGCATACAATGTTTTCAAGATTAAAGTCCAAAATGAAGATGCATTTATTGCAAGTTCGGTTGCCTTAATGACAACTCCAGTTACATTAAATGCAACTCATGACTAGCTCATTTCAACTCAAGGCTTCATTAAAGACTCTCATCAAGACTTGTGATCAATGAGTTTAAGTTACAAAGTCTTTAAAATCAGATTTGTAACTCCTTTAATTTCAGTTACAAGTGTTTAATTAGTTAATGTCTTAATTATGTTGTTTATGACCATTTTCGGTTACAACTGTAAGTCTTTATGTTTCTAGCCGTTTTTATTCCTTTCCTTCATGACAATTTCGATTTTAGCTTGGCTTTGTAAGGCTTATATAGCCATGTTTCAGATGGTAAAGATTCAGATTATTCATGAGATAAAAATACAAAACTCTTTGAGAGCTTTTCTTTGAATTGTTGTGAGTTGTTCAACTTTTCATCTTGTCATTCCTTGTGTTTAGGGTGGCTGTAGAATCGAGCCATTAGGATTGATCATTCTAATTTGGTGGATTGATTCGAATCTAGAGCAAGAAATTCAATTCTTGTCTTTAGATCATTGATCATAAGGATAATCATTTTCTAGCCTTTTTCCTTGGGTTGTTTCAAAGTTACATTTTCCAAAACTGTCCCGTTTTGTAACTGCCGCATTTAATGCTACTGTTTACCATTCAAACTCTGATCTAACGTCCGAATTTGTCTTTGTTGTCTGAAGAGAAAAGTCTTATCTTTCTGATAGCTTTCAAAGTTCAGAAGGGTGCTTTATCAAAATCATAACGGAAACAGTTCAAATCTAGAATTTCATTTCTGTGCGCAGGTTTATCCTATTTTCCGGGAACTTCAATTCTGTGAGTTAGTGTTTTCAATTCTGAAAGAATTTTTGAATTTGGCCTTTTTTATGCTCTTTATTATCATCTTAATAAGCTACATATAGACTGCCAATTGAAAATTCATTCTCGAACTCCACGAATTTTGAAATTTGTAACTGCCATTTTTCTTGAGTTCTTTGTTTTTAAAAATCTGTTTTAGTTTCTCCAATCTGTTTTTACCTACCAATCGGTTTTTCTTGTTTTATTTTTGTTTCTTTTCATTATTTTAGATTGTTTAAATACTGATTGCTTGATTTTTAGTACTTTAAACACAAGTTGCTTCATTTTGACCATAGCTTATCCAAGAGCCTAAATTGATATTTTGGCCTACCTTGAGTGATTAAACACGAGAGTTCCCTTGAGTGAAATTTTGTGAGGGAGTGTTGTGAGGTCCAGAATCATGTCACAAGGGGAAAATAATCAGGGTGAGATTAGTGATGCTAGGTGGAGGGAGGCACAAACCGGGGCTTTTGTTAGACTTACTCAAACTCTAGAAGAGCTTAGCGATCGCATAGGTAGATTGGAGTTAGCTAACAATCAGCGGGTGGAAGACATCTTAAATGAGGGTGTTGAACATGAAGAGGAAGACAATATTACCTTATTGGCTGGAGTAAACCCTAGGAGAGAGCAAGGAGGGGGCCGAGGAAGGGGTAGAGGTAGAGGAAGAGGTAGAGACATAGAACCACCTAGGAGGCTTATGAGGGAGTTACGAGAAGAAAGAGTGGAAGAGAGAAATTCAGGAGGTGTTAAGATTAAAATTCCGTCTTTCCATGGGAGGTCTAACCCGGAGGAGTACTTGCAATATGAAGATAAAATAGAGCATGTCTTTGATTGCCACAATTTTAGTGAGGAGAGGAAAATGAAGCTTGCCGTGGCTGAGTTTTGTGATTATGCTAGTATTTGGTGGAGTCATCTTAGGGCTGAATGGAGGAGAAACTATGAGCAACCAATTGAAACTTGGGAGGAGCTTAAGGTTTTGATGAGGAAGAGATACATACCAAAGCACTATCATAGGGAAATCAGAAATAAGTTGTTTTCCTTAAAGCAAGGATCAAAGAGTGTTGAAGAATACTATAGGGAGATGAATGTTTTAATGACTAGATCACATATAGAAGAGAGTGAGGATGATACTATGTCACGGTTTTTAGGAGGAATGAATGAAGAGTTGGCCCATAGAGTAGATATGTATCCTTACTTTGACATGGAGGAACTTTTGCATATAGCCGAGAAGATTGAGAAACAAATGGCTTGGGAGAAAGATAACTCCAAGAAATACAATTCTAAATCCACTTTTCCACCATCTAATCCTTGGAAAAAGGGAGTTAGTAGTTCCAAAGGAGACTTTAAACCTAGAGGCACATTTGAGGCTGCCAAGAAGGATAAGGGGGAGTCTTCTAAGGGGAAAGGGAAGGAGAGGGTGGATGAAACAAAAGTTGAGAGAAATAGGGATTTTAAATGTTGGAAGTGTCAAGGAGTTGGGCACATTAGCCGCGGCTGTCCTAATAAACGAACTATGATTATTAGGAATGGGGAAGTAGTCACGGATGATGAAGATTGTGAAGTTGAGGAGGACGAGTGTGATATTGATGAGGATAGTGATGCAAGCATAGAAGAGGGAAATCAAGTAGCTCTTGTTACTAGAAGACTACTTAGTGCTCAAGTGAAGGAGAATGATATTGATGATCAAAGGGACAATTTGTTCCATACTAGATGTTTGGTGCAAGGGACTCCTTGTAGTGTGGTGATTGATAGTGGGAGTTGTACCAATGTTGTGAGTTCAATTCTTGTCAAGAGACTCAATTTACCTACCATTCCACATCCCACACCTTACAAGTTACAATGGTTGAATAATAGTGGTGAGGTGAAGGTGCTTAAGCAAGCTAACATTTCTTTTCATCTTGGGAAGTATAAGGATGAGATAGTTTGTGATGTAGTGCCAATGCATGCCGGGGATATACTTTTGGGAAGACCATGGCAGTTTGATAGGAAGGCTATTCATGATGGTTACCTTAATCGATACACTTTTACCAAGGATGGAAGGAAAACTACTTTGGTGCCTTTGTCTTCCAAAGAGGTTTTCATTGATCAATGTAAGCTTGAACAGAGGAGGGTTGAGTTTGAGATGAAAGAAAAAGAGTTGAAAGAAAAAGAATTGAGTGAAGAGATGAGTAAGAGAGAAAAGAATGTTTTAAGTGGAAAAATCAAGAGTGAAAATAATGAGAGAAAAGAAAAGGAAAACAAAAGAGACAAAGAGAGAAAAGTGAGTTTAATTGCTACTAAGAGTGAAGTGAGGCATGTTTTGTTTTCAAAACAAAACTTCCTTGTACTTTTGTACAAAGGAACTTGTTTTATGACTAACACACCTAACCCTACTTTGCCTAGTGTTTTTATGTCTCTTTTGCAGGACTTTGAGGATATATTTCCCGATGAGATACCGAGTGGTTTGCCCCCGATAAGAGGCATTGAGCATCAAGTGGATTTCATTCCCGGGGCAACTATACCTAATAGGCCAGCTTATAGGGCCAACCCAACGGAGACAAAGGAAATTCAAAAGCAAGTGGAGGAGTTGCTTGCCAAGGGCTATGTGAGGGAAAGTTTGAGCCCATGTTCGGTTCCGGTGATTTTAGTTCCAAAGAAGGATGGAACTTGGAGGATGTGTGTTGATTGTAGAGCCATCAACAAAATAACAGTAAAGTATCGTCATCCTATCCCTAGGCTAGATGATATGTTAGATGAATTGCATGGTTCTATTTTATTTACAAAAATTGATCTTAAATCTGGTTATCATCAAATTAGAATGCATATAGGTGATGAATGGAAAACAGCTTTTAAGACTAAGTATGGCTTGTGATGCCTTTTGGTCTTACTAATGCACCTAGTACTTTTATGAGATTGATGAACCATGTTCTTAGGGAATTTTTGGGAAAGTTTGTTGTGGTTTATTTTGATGATATTCTGATTTACTCCAAGAGTTTAGATGAACATGTTGAGCATGTTAGACTTGTCTTGCTTACGCTTAGGAAAGAAAAGTTGTATGCTAATCTTAAAAAGTGTAGTTTTTGCATGACTAAGGTTAACTTTCTTGGTTTTATAATTTCTGGAAATGGGGTTGAAGTTGATGAAGAGAAGATTAAGGCAATTAAAGAATGGCCAACACCCAAGAATGCAAGTGAGGTAAGAAGTTTTCATGGTTTAGCTAGTTTCTATAGGAGGTTCATTAAGGACTTTAGTTCTATTGCTTCTCCATTGAATGAATTAGTTAAAAAGCATGTTGTATTTGTTTGGGGAAAGTCACAAGAGAAGGCTTTTAATGAACTGAAAGCTAAGTTATGTAATGCACCTTTGCTTTCTTTGCCTAACTTTGAGAATACATTTGAGATTGAATGTGATGCTAGTGGTGTAGGCATTGGAGCCGTTTTGATGCAGGAACAAAAGCCTTTGATGTGCTTTAGTGAGAAACTTGGAGGGGCTGCCTTGAACTATCCAACCTATGACAAGGAGCTTTATGCATTGGTTAGAGCTTTGCAAACATGGCAACACTATCTTTGGCCAAAAGAGTTTGTGATTCACACGGATCATGAGAGCTTGAAACATTTGAAGGGACAAAACAAGCTTAACCGAAGGCATGCCAAGTGGGTGGAATTCATTGAGACATTTCCTTATGTTATTAAGTACAAGCAAGGCAAAGAAAATGTGGTGGCTGATGCATTATCTAGGAGGTACAATCTCTTTAATTCTTTAAGTGCAAAAGTTTTAGGATTTGAGCATATTAAAGAATTATACATGCATGATTCTGATTTTGGTAATACTTATGCATCTTGCATTAATGGGGCTGTTTTGAATGACTTTTATGTGTTTGAGGGATTCTTGTTTAAGAAAGACAAATTATGCATACCCAATTGTTCTATTAGGGAGCTTTTAGCTAAAGAAGCTCATGGAGGGGGTTTGATGGGTCATTTTGGTGAGGCTAAGACATATGCTATGCTAAATGAACATTTTTATTGGCCTAAAATGAGACATCTTGTGCATAAAGTTTGTAATGCTTGTTTTGTTTGTAAAGAGGCTAAATCTAAAATGAAACCACATGGACTGTATACTCCTCTTCCCGTGCCTAATGTTCCTTGGACAGAAATTTCTATGGATTTTGTGCTTGGTTTGCCAAAAACTAGGAAGGGTCATGATAGCATCTTTGTTGTGGTTGATAGATTTAGTAAAATGGCTCATTTCATACCTTGTCACAAAACTGATGATGCAAAGCATGTGGCTGATTTATTTTTCATTCATATTGTTAAATTGCATGGCATTCCAAAGAGCATTGTTAGTGATAGGGATGTAAAATTTCTTAGCCATTTTTGGAGAGTGTTATGGGGGAAGCTTGGAACTAAGTTGTTATTTTCTACTACATGTCATCCACAAACTGATGGGCAAACAGAGGTAGTAAATAGGACTTTAATTCAATTGCTTAGGGCTATACTTGATAAAAACATAAAAATGTGGGAGGATAGTTTACCATTTGTGGAGTTTGCTTACAATAGGGCTATACATAGCACTACTAATTGTTCTCCATTTGAAATTGTTTATGGTTTTAATCCTCTTAGTCCTATTGATTTATTGCCTATGCCTCCTAACAATTTTGTGAGTGATGAAGCTATTTCCAAGGCTGAATTAGTAAAGAAGATTCATATGGAAGTCAAGGAACGGATTGAAAAGCAAAATGCTAAGGTTGCTTCAAGGATTAACAAAGGTCGAAAGGAGTTGATCTTTAAACCAGGTGATTGGGTTTGGGTGCACTTTAGGAAGGAAAGGTTTCCACTTCAAAGGAAATCAAAGCTAAATCCAAGGGGAGATGGTCCTTTTCAAGTTCTTGAGCGGATCAACAACAATGCATATAAGATTGATCTACCCGGTGAGTTTTCTATTAGTGCAACTTTTAATGTCGCTGATTTGAGTCCTTTTGATGTAGGGGATGGTCAAGATTCGAGGACGAATCCTTTTGAAGAGGGGGGAAATGATGACAATCAAGGAAGCTCTATCATCTTACCTCAAGGTCCAATAACAAGATCAAGGGCAAGGAAGCTTCAAGCCAACCTCAATCTACATGTACAAGCACTAGTGAATTCGGCCATGGACTATTTTGCAAATATGGATTCTTCCAAGGGCTGTCTTACAAGGAAAGGAGTTTGTATTGAAGAAGCATACAATGTTTTCAAGATTAAAGTCCAAAATGAAGATGCATTTATTGCAAGTTCGGTTGCCTTAATGACAACTCCAGGTACATTAAATGCAACTCATGACTAGCTCATTTCAACTCAAGGCTTCATTAAAGACTCTCATCAAGACTTGTGATCAATGAGTTTAAGTTACAAAGTCTTTAAAATCAGATTTGTAACTCCTTTAATTTCAGTTACAAGTGTTTAATTAGTTAATGTCTTAATTATGTTGTTTATGACCATTTTCGGTTACAACTGTAAGTCTTTATGTTTCTAGCCGTTTTTATTCCTTTCCTTCATGACAATTTCGATTTTAGCTTGGCTTTGTAAGGCTTATATAGCCATGTTTCAGATGGTAAAGATTCAGATTATTCATGAGATAAAAATACAAAACTCTTTGAGAGCTTTTCTTTGAATTGTTGTGAGTTGTTCAACTTTTCATCTTGTCATTCCTTGTGTTTAGGGTGGCTGTAGAATCGAGCCATTAGGATTGATCATTCTAATTTGGTTGATTGATTCGAATCTAGAGCAAGAAATTCAATTCTTGTCTTTAGATCATTGATCATAAGGATAATCATTTTCTAGCCTTTTTCCTTGGGTTGTTTCAAATGGCATATGTGGGTTCTTTGGTTGTGATCTTTTTGGGTCCTTAGTTAAGTTTAAGGGTTCTTAAAGCATTTCGAAAGGGTTTTCGTATCATTTAGAATCCTTGAAGGTATAGGTTAATCGTTTAAGTTGTGATTCTACTTTTATTATTGATACCGGAGTTCGATCGACATATCGTTCGTCTGAAGTTTACTATTTATTTACTTTATGCCCTTTTACTTCATGCTTGTTTCAGCTAGTTTAATATTGTACTTTCACGAGCATATCATAACATCTCGCACCATAACATATTGCACCATAACATCTCGCATCATTGAAAGAAGGAAAGAATGTTGGACCCTTCGGGGAATGTCCGCATCGCCATCAGAGAGAGAAAGAAAAGAAGGAAAGAATGTTGGACCCTTCGGGGAATGTTCGCATTGCCTTCCGAGAAAAAGAAAGGAAACTGAGAAAGAAAAGAAGGAAAGAATGTTGGACCCTTCGGGGAATGTCCGCATCGCCTTCAGAGAAAAAGAAAATAAAGAGAGAAAAGAAAAGGAGGGAAGAATGTTGGACCCTTTGGGGGATGTCCGCATCACCTTCTTCATTCATTCATGCATAAAGGGCGAATGCGTATCCTATGGGATGTTCTCATTACCTTCATGCATATGACCAATGAGAAAGAGAATCGAGATGTTATATTTTATGCAAAGTCATTTACTTTTCTTATTTTATGTCGTAACGAGTTAATGGAGGATGTTTGACTATAAGTGTTAGTAATATCATCCTTTGGAGAGTAGAGGATGAATTACCTAGAGTTTGGAGAACTTTAGGAGTAATTGTGTCGGATTAAATGGAGACGAATCGGAATACAAGTTTGAGGTCTATTTTTACTTTTTATTCTTATTATTCTCACTGGGCTTAAGTTGTTAGCTCATGATATTACAAAATTTCAGGTAATGCTCTGACTAGAGGTCGAGGGCGAGGAGATGGTGCTGCATGATCGAGGGATGGAGACTTTGAGATGGACTAAGTAGTTGTAAAAAAAAATCCATGTACATGGTTTTGTGAATTATATATAATTTTGGAGTTTTATATTTGTAACTGGCTCTTAAGAGCTTTTGTCTTTACTTTTATGTTTATAAATCATTTTGAACTCCTGATAGGAACTTAATGTTCCTTGTGTTTTTAGATGTTTGAATTTAAGATGTAAACAGGTTTTGGCTAGCCTATTTTCAAACATAATCACGCCAATTTTCTTAAAATAAAAGACTTCCGCTGTTTTCTTTGATTTAATTTATTTAAAAGTGACGGGTCTTCACAGTTGGTATCAGAGCCTTAGGGTTCTGTAGACTACATGCAATGCATGTTTGTTTTCATTTTTTGTTTTAAGTCCATTCTCAAGTCATCATCTGAGATCAACAGCACCAGGTATGCCTATAACTTCTATTCTCATGCTTTATTTCTTTGATATTGGAAGAATTATGAGAATATTGTTGGAAGTTAATGATGTTTGTGAGATTTCACATCCTTGTAAAACCACTATGTGGTTATGTTCATTTGAACCATTTTGAGATTTGGGTAAGGGTGTCGAGAAGATGATTGACCCCGTGCAGTTTTGGAGGTTATACACCTCGTTAAGAGTATTGACGTAATGTCAAAGTAAAGGAGATGAGATACTCCGAAAGATCAATAGTTTGATCCTTAAAGCTGATTAAAGTGTTATTGTCACACAATTGCTAAGTAGTGGTCTTAGTAGATGTGTGTGGACATTTATGTGTAAAAGGGGACATGTTTGTCTGGATCCCAGTATTAAGAGATAAAACACCTGTTTGAGGTGAGAAATTGTTGAAAAGAAATCGGTTTGGCTCGAGTCCAGTAACCTAGATTCAACTCAAGGGACAAGTTCCTGGTTTGAATTGAGAAAGTTGAATTATGGTAAGTGGTAAAT
This sequence comes from Gynostemma pentaphyllum, assembly GCA_028015215.1. Classification (NCBI taxonomy): domain Eukaryota; kingdom Viridiplantae; phylum Streptophyta; class Magnoliopsida; order Cucurbitales; family Cucurbitaceae; genus Gynostemma; species Gynostemma pentaphyllum. The sequence continues at coordinate 40,872,154 of CM051355.1, read as the reverse complement.
CCTTATGGTAGCATTGTGCTAAAAGGAAAGTGTGTTACCACTCAAAAGAGGAAGTAAGGACTTTACGTGATAAGCCTCAACGGGGACCATTAAAGATTGTGTTAATTGGTGAATGGTCTAGTTCGGTTGCTTTTACACTATGGTGTATCATTCTGAATTGAAAATACTCGAGGTCGAGTAATGAAGATCCATATTTGGAAAAAATTTAAAGATTGACTAACACTAAGGTGGAGTGTTGGTATTCGATTGAAGTATAGAAAGAAGTTGATGGACCGTGGTATCGGTAACTTCTATAAGGCAATGAGATGGTTTGGTGAACATCAATTCACATTGAGTTTGACCATCTAATTGGACGGTGAACTTTGAGAAACTTGTAGGTTGTAGTTTGGACCTACTGAGTCTTTTCAAGATAGACTCTAAAGTGAATCCTATGTTGGAAGGATAGAATGTTATTGGACTAAGGTGTTTGACAGACACCAGTTTTGCTTTGTATGAAAGAAAATGATCTTTGAGATCGAGTTCATTCAAGATTTGAATAAGGAGGCTTAGGAGTCATCTTTATCTTGTATTTTACATCTTCTGAAAAGAAGAGAAAATTAACCACTACGGGACAGATTACCTCTCAGAAGAAGAAAGCAAAGGATGACGACGCCAGTCAAGGGATACAACAACAGCAACAACATCAACATCAACATCAACAGCAACAACAGCAGCGGCAACAACAACAACTGGTTCGAGGTGGAGCTCAACAAGGATAGGATCATCCTTACTAAAATAGTTGTGCTAGTTTCCATCAGGGAGATGTACACTTCCATCAAGATGCTATGTTGTGATCAAACTTGGATTCACGCCACTTTTATAGGGCGTATAAGATACAACCATCACAACGTAGTAATAAGGTCAGGATTATCAGGAAAAGCTACCAGTATGGTAGTGATTTATATTTGTTATTTTCAGGCCGTTTGGCTTTTATTTTGTTTGATTCTCGAGCTAGCCACTCATTTATTTTTATCATAATATGATGAGTTGGTAGCTTTTGAGCCGAGACTGTTGAGTTTCGAGATATATGTTTTTACCCAGTGGGGGAGTTTATTATGATGATAGTGCATATGACACTTATGACATTTGCATTATGAGTAGATGTTCACATTTTACTATGATTGTTATGCATATGTCTGATTTTGATGTGATTTGGGTATGGATTGGCTATCAGCTAATCGCGCCACTATTGATTGTACTGAGAAAGTTTTGATTTTATGAGTCCATGTGGGACTAGTTTATGTTTTCGTGGGTTTGATGATTGAATAACACCCACTTTGATATTTATGATAGAAGCTAGAATGCTTCTAAGTGATATAGTGTGAGATTATTTAGCTAGTGTTGACGATACTTCTGTACCGAAGACTAGCTGAGTTAAAAGAGCTCAAGAGTGAGTTATAGGAACTCTTAAACTCAGGGTATTCACCCTAATGCATCCTCGTAAGGAGCACCTCGTTGTTTGTGAAAAGAAAGACTGTTCAGTGAAACCGTGTATTGATTATCGAGAGTTGAATCGAGCTACAGTGTAAAACAAGTATCAATTGCATTGGATTGATGATCTATATGATCAGTTGCTCATCCTATTGAGATTATGATTATGGAAGTTAGTTTTCTAGAGATTAGAGAACTATAGAAAGGATTATTTAAGACGTTCATTTCTAGAGAGAAAAGAAATGAAGTTGATGTATAGCCAAGTGCTATAGAAAAAAGGAATGAGATTGAATTGGATAATAAGAGAATACAAGTGTGTATTGAACCTTGTATAACTATCATGTGATGAACATGTAAGAGAACTAGTTTCTCAATAAATTGGAAGATCTCGTAATTGGAGAATAAGATTTGATGTAAACCTTATGTATAGTATAAGGTATTAAAGAGAACGAGATTCAAATGTTATATATATGTTATGAAACATATTCCCCTAATGGTTGGAAGATTTTTCCTCAAATATTGGGGAGAAATCGCTATCTTTTCAAAGATAGTTTTGAAATCCGGTTAAATTCGTTGAAGATTCGGGATTAAGATAATCCTAAAACTGTGTTCAGGACGGGTGATGGATATTATGAGTTGTAGTCATGTATTTTGACTTAACCAACGCGCCTGTGATTTTTATGGATCTTATCCATACTGCGTTCAAGATGTTCATCAATTCTATTGATGTTGTGATTAATGATGACAATCTGATGCATTCTAAGACTGAGGAGATGTATGATATGCATTTGAAGGAAATTTTGACATTATTAAGAAATCAGAAGTGTATGCCAAGTTCTCAAAGTGTGAGTTTTGGCTGAGAAAAGTGGCATTTTAGGCCATGTAGTATCGAGTAGAGGAGTATCTGTTGATCCCACTAAGATTGAGGTAGTTAGTAACTGGCCTAGACCGACTAGTGTGGCTGATATTCGCAGTTTTATGGGACTTGCAGGCTATTATAGACGTTTGTGCAAAATTTCTCCAAATTTGCTTCAGCCTTGACACGTTTGACTCGGAAGGGAGTTGATTCTGTATGGTCTGAGGATTATGAAATGAGCTTTAAGGAGCTCAAGAGGAGGCTTGTGACAACACCTGTTCTAGTGTTGATAGAACCGGTGGTATGACTGTGACATTCAGTATCATCCTGGGAAAGTCAATGTAGTGGCTGACGCGTTCAGTAGAAAGTCTTCTTGGTTGTCAGCTTTGTCGGCCATACCTTTGAGTTTGAGGTGGAATATGGAACGAGCTGAGATAGCACTTTTGACTGACGAGGTCACTGTGAGCTTAGAGTTTAACAGTGGGACCTACTTTGAGGCAGAGGATGATTGATGTACAGAGAGATGAGGTTCATTTGCACGCAGGTTTTAGAGAGGTTGAGTCAGATATTTCTGGCCATTTTACCTTCTCTACAGATAGTACTCTGATGTATCGTAAGAGGCTATGTGTGCCTTCAGGATCGACTTTTGAAAAGAACTGTTGGAGAAAGCTCACAGTTCTATCTTTTATGTTCATCCAGGCAATACAAAGAGGTACGAGAATCGAAACAGTATTATTGATGACCTGGGATGAAACATAAGATTGTAAAGTATGTGAATAGGTGCTTGATTTGTTAGCAAGTTAAGGCCCTAAGGATGCACCGGGTTATCTTAACCTTTGAAAGTACTTGAATGGAAGTGGGAAAAGATTCTCATGGATTTTATCAAGGTTTGCCAAGGACGGCAAAAGAATTATGATATCATTTGGGTGATTGTAGACCATTTGATGAAAAACCACACACTTTACTCTTGAAAGGATTATATATCCAGTTAAGACTAGGGTACAGTTGTACCTAAGAAAGATTGATAGGTTGTGGCGTGCCGGTGAAGATTTTATCATATCGAGGCACTCGCTTTGCCTCAAAGTTTTGGCACTGTTTAGGCACTTTGTGGTAGAAAATGTCGTTCTCCCGCTCATTTGGACGAGATTGGAGAAAAGAGACTTTTGGTACTCAAGATGTAACAAATGACTAGCGAGTCTATCATTTGTTTAAAATAAGGTTAAAGGTTAACCAAAGTTGACAGCAAGATTCATTGTAGTCCATTCAAGTTGTAGTAGTGGATCTTGTATACTTCAAGAGGCACCAAAGAAGGGTGTTATGCGAGTTGGAAATAAGGGTCAGTTGATCCATAAGTTGATTGGCCTATTGAGATACTCAATTGAGTAGAAGTGGTAGCTTATTGTTTAGCCTTACCACTTTAGTTATCGGCCAATTGTAATGTTTTCCATGTATTAATGCTTCGGGAATACATGGTGAATCCATTCCACGTGATTGATTATGAACTGGTAGTTTTGAATGCTAATGTGTCTTATGAGAAGACACCCGTTAAGATAAGAGCATTCAAACAAAAGTGATGAGAAATAAAAAAAAAAGAATCCACTTGGTTAAGGTTCTTTGAAAGAACCAAGTGTCAAAGGAAACAACGTGGGAACGTGAGGATGAGATACAGTCAAAGTACCCTCGCTTTATTCACTTAGTGAACGCACTTTTCGAGGACGAAAAGTCTTTTAAGGAGGGTAGACTGTAACGTCCCGTTATTTTGAAGTGAAATTTTTTATTTTATTTTATTTTATGTTATTTATTTATTTATTTATTTCAATTTAAGTATTATTATTTTTGTAATTTCAATTTTAGTAGTTAATTTCGCCTGTTATTCTTTTTAACCGTATTAATACTTTAATTTTCGCTTCGGTGACATTAATAATTATTAATAGGCCAATTAATAATTATTAATCACCTTTAGATTTATTTAAGAGCATCGGGTTTCGTTTTAGAAATCAAAAGTCATAAAAGGACGTAATCGTCATTTCCCATTTCTTAAAAATATCCAAACACTATTCATTTGTCTTTAAAATCACAAGTTTGACCAAGAATTGACCATTTGCTTCATTTTTCTTCTCCATGGCCGAAACTTCAATGAAGGGAAGAGAATTTTTTTGCTTTTATTTGTTTCTCGACTGATCGACTCGATCTTGGATACATCTGAAAGCCCTCGAGTCTACGATCCTGTTCCACCTAGCTATTGTCCGTTTCTCTCGAGATCCAAGGAGTTCTCGGTAAGTAAAGCTTGAAACCCTAAGCTCCAAATAGTGTTTTAATGGAGTTTTCTTTGATTTCCTTCGATTTCGTGTCGTGAAACTCGGTGTTTGTAAATACGGGAGTAGTTTTAAGAGTTTTTGGAAACTTTCCCATAACCCTAAAACCGAGTTTCAGTCGAAACCCTTTCCGTTTGAAATTTACCCTTTTGGGTTTGATTATGGGTTAGAATTTAATGAAATAATGTTTATTTAAATTCAATTCGGAAAAGGGTATAATATTCGAAAACCCTAATTATCGATACCCATTGAAATCGGGAACATCAAATTTGCTTAAAACCAACTCGAAACACTTTTAAATTGCCTAAAAGCCGGAAAACCAAACCCGAAGCCCATTTCCCTTGTGGGGGCCGAGAGCTTTATGGGAGGGTTTTATGAGTTTTTGTTGTTTGAAACGTTTAAATTGATGTTTGATCGATAGTTGGTAAAGTTATTGATTATGTGTTAAAATTCGATTGTAGGTGTTTTCGAACCGTGTGATTGATCGCTCTCCCTGATTTAAGAGCAAAGTCATCTTTTATTTAAGGTGAGAATAGTTAGGATTTAAAGTAACTATAGAAAGCCAATGAGTGTGATGGTTTGTAGAGTTTGAAAACTAAGACTAGAATCTGAATATAAGATTAGAGGGATGTGAGTTAGTGCCTTAGGATTAGGAGTTAATCCTTTAAGTGAGAACTTAGAAGTTCTCAAGCAAAGTATTGAATCTTAGAAGATTCTAATTTAGATTCGATTTGAATTTAAGGTTGGATCATTGGAAGTTAAAGATCCAAACTTGTATTTAGAACGATTAATAGAACCTCGGATTATATTGGAAGTTTAGAATCCTTGAAGGTATAGGTTAATCGTTTAAGTTGTGATTCTACTTTTATTATTGATACCGGAGTTCGATCGACATATCGTTCGTCCGAAGTTTACTTATTATTTACTTTATGCCCTTTTACTTCATGCTTGTTTCAACTACTTTAATATTGTACTTTACGTTTATTTACTTTCGCGAGCATATCATAACATCTCGCACCATAACATATTGCACCATAACATCTCGCATCATTGAAAGAAGGAAAAAATGTTGGACCCTTCGGGGAATGTCCGCATCGCCTTCAGAGAGAGAAAGAAAAGAAGGAAAGAATGTTGGACCCTTCGGGGAATGTCCGCATCGGCTTCCGAGAAAAAGAAAGGAAATTGAGAAAGAAAAGAAGGAAAGAATGTTGGACCCTTCGGGGAATGTCCGCATCGCCTTCAGAGAAAAAGAAAATAAAGAGAGAAAAGAAAAGGAGGGAAGAATGTTGGACCCTTCGGGGGATGTCCGCATCACCTTCTTCATTCATTCATGCATAAAGGGCGAATGCGTATCCTACGGGATGTTCTCATTACCTTCATGCATATGACCGATGAGAAAGAGAATCGAGATGTTATATTTTATGCAAAGTCATTTACTTTTATTATTTTATGTCATAACGAGTTAATGGAGGATGTTTGACTATAAGTGTTAGTAATATCATCCTTTGGAGAGTAGAGGATGAATTACCTAGAGTTTGGAGAACTTTAGGAGTGATTGTGTCGGATTAAATGGACACGAATTGGAATACAAGTTTGAGGTCTATTTTTACTTTTTATTCTTATTATTCTCACTGGGCTTAAGTTGTTAGCTCATGATATTACAAAATTTCAGGTAATGCCCTGGCTAGAGGTCGAGGGAGAGGAGATGGTGCTGCATGATCGAGGGATGGAGACTTTGAGATGGACTAAGTAGTTTGTAAAAAAAAAATCCATGTACATGGTTTTGTGAATTATATATAATTTTGGAGTTGTATATTTGTAAATGGCTCTTAAGAGCTTTTGTCTTTACTTTTATGTTTATAAATCATTTTGAACTCCTGATAGGAACTTAATGTTCCTTGTGTTTTTAGATGTTTGAATTTAAGATGTAAACGGGTTTTGGCTAGCCTATTTTCAAACATAATCACGCCAATTTTCTTAAAATAAAAGACTTCCGCTGTTTTCTCTGATTTAATTTATTTAAAAGTGACGGGTCTTCACATGATATGTCTGTGGTGGATTATGAGAGAGAGTTTGACAGGTTGTCAAAGTTTGCCACCAGACATATTATCGATCTTGAGAGTAAGAGGAGAAGGTTTATAGTAGGTTTGAGGGCTGAGTTACGAGGACAGGTACGAGCCTTGCAACCTACCACCTTTGCCGATGCTTTGAATGCCGCTTTGGCATTAGATATTGGGGATGCTGAGAAGAAGGCTTTTGAGATTGCTGCGCAGGCTTCTTCTCATAAGAGGAAGGCTGGGGACGACTTTTTAGGTCGAGGGACACAGCCACTTAGACAGGCTCCTCCTTTACCCTACTGTCCAGATTGTACTGGGTATCACCTAGGTCAGTGTAAGGTGATGAGGTGCTTTCAGTGTGGACAGATCGAACATACTAGACCTTTCTGCCCTAGTTTGCAGACAGTACGGTATAGTGGAGGTCAGGGTCAGAGTTCTGGTCAGGTTCAGGCCGAGAACAGACCCAAGGGGAGAGGTCGATCGTTGGTAGGGGCCAGGTTAGGCCTTATCGGCAGAGAGCACCACCAGATGGTTCAGGCACGACCTCGAATACGACAAAGAGCCCGTGTCTTTGCCACCACTCGAGAGGATGCTGAGGCATCTGGTACTGTTGTTACAGGTACTTTGTCAATTTTAGAGCACTCTATTGTTTTATCCGAGACCTGATAATCGTGTTTATGAATGTTATATTCTATTAAGTGGTTTTGGATGCTAGCTAGTCTTAGAAGGAGACGCCGGTTGTGATCCTAGCATCCGAACCAAAGTGTTGAGAAACAAAGTTATCAACTTGGTCAAAGTATTGTAAAGGAACCAAGTGTTGAAAGAGATTACGTGGGAACGTGAGGACGAAATGCAGTACAAGTACCCGTGCTTATCACTTGGTAAGTGCACTTTTCGAGGACGAAAAGTCTTTTAAGGAAAGTAGTCTGTAACGTCCCGTTACTTTTGGGGGTGAATTTTTTTTTAATTTTATTTATTTATTTTAATTAAAGCTTTTAAGATTAGTTTAAATTTAGTAATTTTGATTTTAGTAGTTATTTTCGTTCGAAATTCTTTTTAATCGTTTTAATACTTTAAATTCGTTTCGGTGACATTAATAATTATTAACGGGCCAATTAATAATTATTAATCACCTTTAGATTAGTTTAAGAGCTTCGGGTTTCGTTTTTAAAGCAAAAGTAAAAGAGGGACGTAGACGTCATTTCCAATTTCTTAAAATCTCCTAACACTATTCATCCATCTCCTTTATTATGCCAAAATTAGAAAAAAAAATATCATTTTCTTCTCATTTTTCAATCCCAAACCCGTAGCTTAGAGAGAAAAAAAGAGGAGAGAAAGAAATCGTCGCCTCGGCTTCGTTTCTCGTCCGTTTTACGTGATTTCGGATGCGTTGGAAAGCTCTCGCCGAGACCTTTCTATCCATTCTACCATTGGAACGTTTTCACCTCTCTAAGGTAAGCCCTAGATTTCGAAATTTCAAACATTTTATATGAGTTTTGATTCAAACTTGTGTTTTCCTTGGCCAAACCTTCATCCATTTCCAAAACTTGTTAAATCCTTGTTGGGAAACACTTTGAGTAACTTTTTCTTGAGTTTCCTTGAACCCTAAAACCGAGTTTGAACCGGAAAACCGTCCCTTGTGATTTTCCCTCTTTTGGCTATGTTTATGATGTTAGTTTTATTGTGTTTTTACTATTTACTTAATTTTTCGGAAATCATTTAATGTGCAAAACCCTAAATTACGATTACCCATTGTAGTGGCGAACCTCCAAAGTATTCGAAACCAACCCAAAACACCTCTAAAATGCATAAAAGCCGGAAAACCAAACCTGAACCCCTTTTTCCCTAGCTTAGCCGAGAGCTCCATAAGGGTAGAATCCGGAATTTTCGTGGTTTTATGTGTTTAGATGTTGTTTGATTGCTTTTCGGTTAATTAATGTAATTTAGGAATAATTCGTTTGTAGGATTGTGAATTGATCGTGAATTTACAACCTCGGATTATTCGGAGCTTGTCTTCAAGCTAAGGTGAGTTTAATGTGAAAGTTAGTGGTTTTATGAATTTAGTTTCGTTATGTAATTGTTTATCGATGTAAAGAGGGAGATAACTTCTTAGGATTATAGTTTGGTTGGAGACTTTAATTCGGAAGTGTGTGTGGAGAAAGTTTGGAGTTATAATGAATTCGATGAAAAGGGAACATCGGAGAGGTTTGGAAGTATGGTAATGAGATTTGGAGATGTTAGATGAAAGTGAGAATGGAAGTTACTTTGATGGATTTGGAAGTTAAGGTAATTAGAAGATGCACTTGAGTGATAACTCGTGTAATCTAGTTAGTTAGGTTTCTAATTAACTTAGTAGAATTCTTTGGAGTTTGGTTAACTTTTGGAGACCTAGGGCACATTGATTCACACATGATAGTATGTTGATTTTGATCCATATGTAATCATGGTGTGATGATTTGTGGGAACCTTGAGCACATTGATTCAGCACGTGATAGTATGTGATTTTGATCCATATGTAATCATGGTGAGATGATTTGTGAAATAGTACATGGTAGTATGTGATTTTGATCCATATGTAACCATGGTATTATGGTTTGTGACACGGCACATGGTAGTATGTGATTTTGATCCATATGTAACCATGGTGTGATGATTTGTGGGAACCTTGAACACATTGATTCAGCACGTGATAGTATGTGATTTTGATCCATATGTAATCATGGTGAGATGATTTGTGAAATAGTACATGGTAGTATGTGATTTTGATCCATATGTAACCATGGTACTATGGTTTGAGATATGGCACATGATAGTATGTTGACTTCGGTCCATACGTATCATGTTGCGAGGAAGTAAATAGTACATAGTAGTATGTTGATTCGGATCCATACGGTACTATGGTACTATGGTTTGAGATATGGCACATGACAGTATGTTGATTCGGATCCATACGTATCATGGTGTGATGATATCCTATATGGTGAAAGTCCTGATATCCGATATGGTGAAAGTCCTGATATCCGATGGCTTGTGATATGGTACATGATAGTATGTTGACTTCAGCCCATACGGTATCATGGTACGGTTACTTGAGACATGGTACGACCGTACGTGGTATGTTGATTTCGATCCATACAATAGCACGATACGATGAAACTTGTTTGGTAATAAAGATAGTTAATGTTACTTTTACCTATTTTTTTTTAATTGTGTAAAGAGACTTAGTTATGAATGTTTGTTTTACTTTAAGTCTTTATTCCTATCTCTTGGTATTGAATGACGATTACGGGTAGTATATGACTATCGTATGATTGTATGGAAATTGGAAGTGTGGATGTGGGTAGTATTGAGCATTATAGGCCTTTGGACACGATTTCGGTTATGAGATTTTGTTCATAGGATTACTTGCTTTCATTTTACTCTCACTAGCATTGTTTGCTAATGGTGCTACACCACAATATTTTCAGGTAAACCCCGTGCCAAGAAGCGTGGTAGAGGAAGTGGTGTCGCGTGACTTGACGAGATAGTGTAAGGACAATGTTAAAACTCTTTTGGTTAAGCATTCGTAAAAATGCTTGTAAATCATATACTTTTTACATACTTGTGTCTTTTGAGCCCGCGAAGGGTGTTTGTATAAAGTATTTCGATGTTTTATGACTAAGCTCTCTTTTGGAATGCGCATTCCCGATTTATAGCTTTCTCCTGGAAATTTGGGTTGTAAACGGTTTTGGTTATTCGATTTTTAAACGAACCCATGCCGTTTTTCTTTAAAAATTGAGTCTTCCGCTGTGCATTTGAATTTAAAGAATTTAACGAGTTCGGGTCGTTACAAGATCGAACTTCCGATACTTTAATAAAAGTAGATCTTAACTTAAATAAGTAATCTGCACTTTCAAGGATTTCAATCTTCCAACTAAAAACCAAAGTTCTATTATCGAATTCCTTTAACCATTCTATCTAAAAGTTTGGATCTTCTAACCTCCAATGATCCATCATATGCTTCGAAACGAATCTAACTTAGAATCTTCTAAGATTCAATAGTTTCCTCGAGAACTCCTAAGTGCTCACTTAAAGGATTAACTCCTAATCCTAAGGGCACTAACTCACATCCCTCTAATCTTAGATTCGAATTCTAGTCTTAGTTTCAAATTCTACAAACCATTACACTTATTCGCTTTCTATAATTACTTTAAATCCTAACTATTCTCACCTTAGCCAAATAAGATTTCGCTCCAAGTTTCCGAAAGCACGATCAAACAATGATCCGAAACACCTACAATTAATTACATCTAACAATTAATAAATAAACATACATCGATCAATTAACATCTAAAAGCTAAAAACAACGAACAACACCATAAACACCACTATGAGGCTCTCGGCCCCCCATGAAAAGTGGGTCTCGGGTTTGGTTTTCCGGCTTTTAGGTACTCTAGAGGTGTTTCGAGTTGGTTTTAAGCAATTTCGAAGTTCTCGATTTCAATGGGTATCGATGATTCAGGTTTTTGAACAGTAAACGATTTCCCGAATTTAATTTCAATAAACATTAATTCACTAATTTATAACCCATATTCAAATCCCAAAAGGTAAATTTTAAACAGGAAGGGTTTCGACTGAAACTCGGTTTTAGGGTTATGGGAAAGTTTCCAAAAACTCTTAAAACAACTCCCGTATTTACAAACACCGAGTTTCACGACAAGAAATCGAAAGAAAACAAAGAAAACTCCATTAAAACACTATTTGGAGCTTGGGGTTTGAAACTTTACTTACCGAGAACTCCGTGGATCTCGAGAGAAAAGCACGATGGTTGTGTGGAAAAGAATCCTAGAACCGATGGCTTTCCGATGCAACCGAAATCGAGCCGATCCGCCGAGAAACGAAGAAAAACCAAAAAAATTCTTTTTCCCAAGAGGGGTCTCGGTTTTGAAGGAGGAAGATGATGAAAATTTAGTCAATTTTGGTCAATGAAGAGTTATTAAAGATGAATGTATAGTATTTTGATATTTTTAAGAAATCAGAAATGACGATTGCGTCCTTTTATGACTTTTAAAACGAAACCCGATCCTCTTAAATAAATCTAAAGGTGATTAATAATTATTAATTGGCCTATTAATAATTATTAATGTCACGGAAACGAATTTAAAGTATTAAAACGATTAAAAAGGATTTTGGGCGAAATTAACTACTAAAATCGAAATTACAAAATAATAATTAAACTTAATACTTAAATTGAAATAAATAAATAAATAAATAACATTAAATAAAATATAATAAAATAAAATAAATAAATAAATAAAATAAAATAATAAAAAAAATTTCACTTCAAAATAACGGGACGTTACAGAACCCCAATTCCAAACACGGATGAAATTCCACAAGAATACCCAAAATTAAAATAAATAAATAAAAACGAAATAAAGTTTATCATGAGGACTACATTTGATCAATCTCACTTTATCATGAGGACTACATTTGATCAATCTTATGAAGAACATGATCAAAACACACTTTGAATAGTCTACCAAATTTGAAGTGCAAACTCACCTTAATACAACTTAAAGAGTAAATCAACAAAATAAAGTGGTATTTTTTTTATTCATTTTAATATTTTCATTACTTGTTATTATATGTATGTAAAGAGAGGTATGAATAGATACTTATTATCCCCAGCAATATCTTTGTCAAGGCAAGCAAATTATTCAGATAACTGGTAGAAGTAAACAAAGTGGTTTCTCTCGTGTGTCACATAGGATCATGTCATAGAAACAACTAATTTTTACGACATTCATGAGAGAGATGACTAATTTAACAAATCAACTTAACTTAACAAACAGGATGCCAACTTAACTTAACTTAACTTTCATAAAATTCTTGACCTAACGAGAGAAAACAAAATTTGCAAAACCACTATTTCATTTTTAATATTTATATAAACAGAGAACAAAAATTAAAATCATCATGAGATGGGAATGAAGGTTTGATTCCTCAGATAATTTAGAAAAATAATAAAAAGATTAGCTATACATAAAACATCATCCATAAATTATATTAAAGGTAATGAATTTCAAATAATCACCAATAATTAATACAACAACAACAATATACCCAAGGATGTACAAGTTGAAACAATGAACAAGGCAACATGAAAATTACAACTTATATTCTACATCAAACCAGGAAAAACAGAGAAGTGGGGGTATAAATATCAAAAAATTCAACACAGGTCAAGATTGAATTCAAATAAAAGTGGAATATCTCAACGAAACATGATAAAAAAAATTGAACACAGGTCAAGATTGAATTCAAAGAAAAGTGGAATATCTCAACAGAAACATAAGACATTTTACCAAAATTTATAAAAAAAATTCAAAAACCTTAAGTATTGAAAACAAAATGCTAAAAATCCCTAATAATTTGTAACAAAGAGCTAGAACACATGAACAAGGGAAAGAATGAAAGAATTTAAAAAAAATACATACTTAAACGATGGAAATAAACCAGTAATCGCTGTCTCCTTCCTCCTTCGTTCGCACGCTATTTTGGAAAACGTATAGTGAGGAATCCTTTTGCCAATGATTTATTGTATTCGAGAGAAGACGAAGAGGCGTTGGCTTGGCTTAGCGTGGCGATGGAGATTACGAAGAGTCGTTGGCATGGCGATGGAGAATACGAAGAGTCATGACAATGGAGAAGAAGAATTTCGCTATGGAGATATACGAAGAGGCTGCAGGTTCACGACTGAGAAGTTGAGAGACTGCGTGAGAAGACGAGGCCGTAGCTAGGGATTTGAGAAGGAAACTGGAAAATTTAGAAAACACAGGAACTCTGGCCGCTTAATTGGGGAAGATCTTTTTTAAGTGATTTTAATTTTTAATAAAATAATACTTTTCTTTATTTTTTAGATATTTGACAATTTAAAAATGTCAAAAGTATAGGTTTTAAATTAAAATTATTTTGACGGTTTAAAATTGCCAATATGATATGGTATTTGACTATTTAAAACCGTCAAGTTTATAATTTTTAAATTATAATTATTTTGACTATTTAAAAGTGTCAAGACTATTCTACGAAAATTTTAAAAAAAATTCACGCGCTCCCCTTTAATGTTTTTGAATAATTCTTGAAATTTTGGTCTTAAAAAATTATATACTTGACCATTTTTATATAAAGTGTCTAGAATTTTTAAATATCAAGTGTCAAGTATGAGTGATATTGTTGTAGTGAAAACTAATTTAAGCTAAAAAAAAGCGATTAAAAGAATTTACGAATGAAATTAACTCGTAAATTCTAAGTTATAAATTCTAATTAAATCTAAAATTTAAATTAAGTGCTTTATCTCAAATAATAATAATTAAAAAAAATAAAAAATTTCTTGTAAAATAACGGGACGTTACACGTACCAACTCAACATCTTGCATGACATGCTTCAAAACGTCAGTGACAACATCATGCTTGCTCAGCCCGTCTTGTGAACATAACGCGTCGTTATGGATTGGAGGATCCTCTGCCGTCTTGCGCAATAATTCTTAATGTATTAGTACTTTTCTTAGTGTCACAATAAGCACAAGTAGTCGTATATACATACAAGTTTAACATCTTGTGCCAAATTTTCCATAACGTTGGTGGCAACTTCGTCAATTGGATCAAAAGCACCTTCGTCTTCCCCTAAATCCTCCACTTCTATGTCCTTTTTGTCTGCTTCGTTCTCCCCGACCACATCTCCCAGCACAATATTATTATGACTGATATTCACATCACATTCCGAATCAAATCTCTGAAATTTAATAATATAAGTCAGTTCCACAGGTATAACCCATTTTACACTTGTATAGCGCATACAGTATGTTCACAATGCAAAGCATCCAAAGTATTCTAATCATGTATAGTATGTATAAAACATTTAACAGAGTATAGCACGTAGAGTATGATTAAGAATAAAAAAATTTACGTCTTCATTTTCGCCATGCCCATCTTTACTATTTCTGCCTGTTTCTGTTTCACCATCACCCATTGTCCCCTGCTGCCAAATTTGGAAGTTCAAACATGATATGGTAGTGTCTTATACGAAATATTAAAATATCACCTGGAATGTTATCAAAATTCGTTGGCAACTTACCTTCTTTCCATCATTGTCATTAACAACATTCCTTCTCTCTTTTTCATCAGTTAGATGTCTCATGTAGACAATGTTTGCTATCAAGTCAACATTTGTTGCTAATGAAGCCAGTACGGCTGACATTTCATCAAGCTTCTTACTCAGTTTTGCGTACCCACTTATTTTATGAGTCTTATCACTATCAGACTCTGTTTCCTGATCCGCGTCGAAGTTGCCCGATAAGTTCATCTTTGGTACATGAACCTCCTCTTGCACACTTTTGCCCTTCCTCTTCGTAATTTGCTGAAACTCAGTCAGGTAGTAGTATTTTTCAGGATTTTCTACTGGCTGCATTTCCTGAACTACAATCTGCGCACGAAGTTACCAAAACACAATAAGCACAGAGCGTAAATAGTATAGTGAGTACAGTACAAAGTATTTAGTATATTGAGTACAATAGAGAGTTACCAAAATCATATAGGACATTACACATGCATACCTGGTCATTGAACACATCTTTATCAATTAAGTTCCTTACATGTACCATGCCTCATAATATCCCACGCTAACAATCTGGGCTCATCATGACTGATTCGCCATGCATACTTTTCTCCAATACTTAACGCTGGAATTCGTTCGAAAGACCAATATATGAGTGCATAAGCACACCCACAGACACCCATGCACAATGAGCTGCTTCCTATTGCTTGTGTCACACTTTGACGTAACATATCGTTTGATATCCTCCCCCACAGGTATGTTTCGAACGAATCAACATCTTCAACTAGCCTAAAGTGTAGATCACTTATCGTGTTTTTGTGTTGATTTGCAATGACTATACTCTCCAACATAGCCAATTTCTCAATCTTAATCGACAACTTGTCATTGTGAAAATCGTAGTCATCTATCTCTTCAAGTAACGCTTTCAGGTTGTGTACTGTGTGTGTCTTGAAGAACTTTTTCTCAATGGAGCTAGTTAGCAGCTTGTCTAAGTTTGTGAATTTAA
This sequence comes from Gynostemma pentaphyllum, assembly GCA_028015215.1. Lineage (NCBI taxonomy): Eukaryota > Viridiplantae > Streptophyta > Magnoliopsida > Cucurbitales > Cucurbitaceae > Gynostemma > Gynostemma pentaphyllum. Next base: position 40,856,355 of record CM051355.1, on the reverse strand, counting down.
TATCATCACATATCATTCCAGTGATTGTTGCAAAATCCTCAAGGGAGAAGTCAACTGTGTACCCATATATATTAAAAGTGAGCAGCGACTTATCGTCGTTGTGCACCCTTCGGCGGATTATCTAGAGCAGTAATTGAGTGGGGAAGTTTGCTGTTTGAAGCTCCCAGAAATTCCAGAGGAAAGATTTTTTCATAATCCGTTTTTGCTTCTCTGTCATTTTCTTGTGCAGAACCCCGAGCACCTTTGTCTTAGAGTACACATTAACCTTTTGATCCTTTTGCCATGTATGTCTTGGTTGAATCAAGCAAGGCCCCTGTTAATACACTATACATGTTATACACATCATACTATACATTCATCCACACACAGTATAGTCTGTATAGCTTGAAATAAACACATACCAATAGTTCAGTTCAGTCTGTATAACACATATAGAAATCATGCAATGTATAGTACATATAGTAGATATAGTCTAAATTAATTCCCACTCACTTTCTATAGTTAAACCAATACACATTCAGTTTGTAAAGCTAGTACATCTTCAGAAAAGTAAAAACGCAGTGGCAGAAATAACATATTTGTGGCTTCAAATTACATAGTTTGTATAGCAGATACATTAATCATATTAATAAGCTAGTTTATGTAAACCTCACCCTTACACGAATATGCATGGTTTTCTACACCCACCTCTGTCTTCTTTTTGTTTGGCCTAGATGAAGAAGCTGGAGTTTTCATCTTATCTTTCGGTACATCCTTGCTTGTGACTTGTTCAGGTGTCTGCATGCACAATCGTAATATTGTTACAGACCTTGCCTTGAAATTTCTTTTTTTTTTAAACTGAAACATTACTAAATACTTTCTCCTCACTATCGCCTGATCCTTTTAGACTGTTATACTCATGTACATCATTTGATTCTTCTTTGTCTGGATGAACGGGGAGTTTCTCCCTCTCGCGATCCTCGAGTTTCAACCATATCCGACATGTTAAACAACAAATTTCTTGGGTTTCAAGAGATGAATAAGAAATGTTTCAAATTTTTTAAAATCATATAAAAATACCTGTTTTTTTGGAGAATTTATGTAGTTGAAATCCTTCTCCAATGGCGGTTTCCAAAGGTTACAATGCGAGGAATGGGGGGAGAGGAAAAAACGTGGCGGTTTCTAGAAGTTGGATTTGGAGAAAATGGGGGGAGAAAAAAAATGAATCGTGCGATGGAAGCCTTAATGCAAGATTTTTTTTAATCATGATAACCGAAAAGACAGCTCTTATATAATGTGCATGTCAGACGCTGCCCTTATGTCTCTTCGCATTATACGTGTATAAAAACTTGAGGGTATTGTGACGACCCGACTCTTTTAAATTCATTTAAATATAAAACACAGTGGAAGTTTTTATATTTTAAGAAAAATGGCATGGTTATGTTTGAAAGTTGGCTAGCCAAAACCTGTTTACATCTTAATTTCTGAAATCTAAAAACACAAGGAATATTAAGTTCCTATCCAGGAGTTCAAAAGAGTTATAATTATAAAAGAAAGAAAAAAAGCTCTTAAGAGCCATTTACAAATGTACAAACCCAAAATATGTATAAAATTCACAAAACATAGTCCATGGACTTTACATAAATCTAGCCCATTCCGAGGTCATCATCCTGCAATCATACAACACTAGCGACTCTCCCACGACCTCTAGCACGAGCATTACCTGAAATTGGTTGTAATATCATGAGCTAACAACTTAAGCCCAGTAAGAATAGACGGAATAAAAAGTAAAGTTAGACCCCAAACCCGTTTTCGGATTTGTGTCCAAGTAACTCTTACAAATTCTTCACTAAACTTCCAAAAAATGGAGAATAATAACTTCCAAAGTTTAGAAGAAAGTGGTCATACTCAAATTTCTCCTTAAAAACCTTCATCGAGGTATATGGTTATAATCATTTAACCATAAAAACTTATATCATCTTCTCTTGATAAAAACATTTTTAAATAAAAACAAATTGTGATGAATGACGATAATAATAGCTCCCGTAGGCTATGTGTAAGCTCTTGTAGGCTATGTGATAGCTCCCGCAGGCTATGTGTCAGCTCTCAGTCCATGTGATAGCTCCCGTAGGCTATGTGATAGCTCCCGCAGGCTATGTGTAAGCTCTCAGGCTATGTAGTATGAATTTGAAAATCTTGTGATTTAAAATAAAATAAAAGTAAAGTGCATAAAGTGCCGTTCATAAAGTGCATTGCATAAAGTAAAGTGCATAAAGTAAATAAACAGAAATTTCGGATTAACAATAAGTAAACCGAACTCCCGATAATTAAAATAAAGTAGATTCTTTCTTAATTAAGTACATTTCCAAGGATTCTAAACTTCCAAATAAAATCCAAAACTCTATTTTCGAGTTCCTTTAACCATTTTATCTAAAAGTTTGGATCTTTTAACTTCCAATGATCTATTTTTAATGTCCGATACGATTCTAACTTAGAACTTCCTAAGTTCAATGTTTCCCTTGAGAAACTCCAAAGTTTTCACTCAAAGAACTAGTTCCTAATCTTAAGGGAACTAGCTCACTTTCTTTTACTCTTAGATTCGAATCCTAATCTTAACCTCCGATTCTACAAACCATTCTACGTATTCGGTTTCTATAATTACTTTAAATCCTATTTATTCTCACCTTAGAAGATGTGACTTCGCTCCAAACCTCCGGAAGAGCGATCAAGCAAGGAAATCAATAAACAGCTACAAATAATTACGTCTAACAATCAATAATTACAAAATAACAATCAAATGACATCTAAAAGCATAAAACGACGAAAAACTCCATAATTTCCCAAAAGGTGCTCTCGGCCAAAACAAGAAAAATAGGCCTCGAGTTTGGTTTTCCAGCTTTTATACAATTTAGAGGTGTTTTGGGTTGATTTCAAGTACTTTGGTAAATCTCGATTCCAATGGGTAATGATAAACCGGGTTTTTGGACAATATGTAATTTCCCGAATTGAATTACAATAAGAATATAATCAATAATAAAGAGCCCATAATCAAACCCCGAAAGGTAAATTTCAAACGAGAAGGGTTTCGACTGAAACTCGGTTTTAGGGTTATGGGATTGTTTCCAAAAACACTTGAAACAACCCCCGTACTTAAAGTCATCGAGTTTCCAGGTAAGAAATAGAAGAATCAAAGAGAAAACTCTATTAAAACACTATTTGGAGCTTAGGGTTTGAAGTTTAACTTACCGAGAAGTCCTTATATCACGGGTGGCAAGCATGATGGTTGGGTGGAAAAGAATCCTAGACTCGAGGGCTTTCCGATGCAACCAAATCGAGTCGATTCGACGAGAAACGAAGAAAAGCCAAATCTCCCCCAAACCCGCTTGGACTCACGACAAAGGGAAAGAAAAAGATGAGAAAAATGAAGACTTTTGGTCAAATGGGTATATTTAAAGATGAATGAATAGTAATTTGGATATTTTTAAGAAATTGGAAATGACGGTTGCGTCCTTTTATGACTTTTGACTTATAAATCGAAACCCGAAGTTCTTAAACTACCCCAATGGTGATTAATAATTAATAATTATTAATTGGCCCGTTAATAATTATTAATACCATTAAAACGAAATTAAACTAAAAAAGTAATTTAAAAAGATTTAAACCGAAATAAACTACTAAATTCTAAATTACCGATTCTAAAATAAACTTTAATTACTTAAATTAAAATAAAATAAATAAAATTTTTTATCACAAAAATAACGGGACGTTACGCTATTTACGTAAAACTACTCTAAAAGGAAGGAAGAGGATGGCTACCAACGTGAAAAAAGCTGAACGTGGCTATTTTAACATTTAAGGCCCATTAAGTGGCTATTCTTATTTTTAATCCATTAGATTTTGATACAATATTTATAAATATATCATTATTTAAAATTATTTGTAAATATAGCAAATTTTACTATAGTGATTAGTGATTAACAATAATTAATGTGTGTATCAGGTGATAAGTTTAGTGTGAAAATATGTAATTTAATGTTTATCACTAATTCACTCGATCAAAATTTATTATATTTATAAATATTTTTTAGAGCTGCTATTTTTACAAATATTATTAAAAAAAATTGATTATGATAGAAATACATTATCTAGCAATAAGAGACACCCTCGTCACTATATCTAAAAAAAGAATTTTATGATAGAAATACATTATCTAGCAAAATTGTGCTATATAATTATTCATATAGACTTTTTTTTTAAATATTTACCAATAAAGTATATAACTTTTAATTTATTAATTTATTGAACTAAATTATTGAACAAATTCAATAAAGAAATAATAAAAGATTTCATATTTTAATTAAAAAATCCTTATTTTATTTTAATAAAAAAATATTACACCACTATAGTTTATCTGATTTATAAAATTACAATTTATACCCCTTTGCTTATTAGTTTTAATAAAATTGACACACATATGTATTATCTTTCTGTTACATGTTCTAAATTTATTATAGTTAATAATATGAAGTTTTTTAGTTATTTTTAATGGAATTGGAAAACGTGACAGACATAGAAGAGCTAATTTCACTAATAATTAAAAAAAATAGGGATATATCAAATATACCTGAGGTTTTTATTAAATATCAATAGTACCCAAAACCGCCACGGGCGAAATTAAATTACATTGTGAAAAGACAAAACATACCCCCGATTTAATTTCTCCTTACTTTGTGCAAAATTTAGGGAAATTTATAAAAATCCCTTAAATTTTACAAAATTAATGGAAAAATCAAATCTAAACAAAAATAAAATAATAACAAAAATAAAAAGAAAAAATCTTCAAACTCCTGACTTATTTTTCCAGGAAAACTCGAACGTCTTTCTTGTTCCTCCTCCTACAAAATATAGAGATAAAAAGTAAACAGCTTATTGATGTGCACTTAAAATTGATACTAGGACACAAATTGAGGAAATTTTTTTGAAAATATATGTACATAGGATTTTAAAATAAATATTGAATAAAAATAAACATTTGATTAAAAAAAACTTATTCTACAAAATACAGAGAAAACGTGTTCGCCGGAGAATTGAAAGGTAAATTTTTTTATAAACCGTTTACTTTTAGTAAACATTTATTGATGCGTACTTAAAATTGAAAGAAGACACAAAATTGAATATGAAAAAGAGGTCACAATTTCTATAGATATGTATGTAGAAAATTAAAATAATATTGAATAAAAATAAACATTTGATTAAAAGTACCTCGTTCTACAATCGAATCCCATATCCAACGATGATATTGTTACCCAAATCACGGCAGTGACACGACAGGCGAGCTCCGGCGTTGGTTTTCCGCTGAATCGAAGCGTTAATTTCACAAATTCTCATAGTAGATCCTGAAAGACGAATTACAATTCCAGCAATTAAGTGAATCATTTGGTTTTGAAGATAAATATCGAGATTGATCTCGATGAAAGAATTGGCCACCTTAAATACAGAGAATTCTGATTCCGATTCAGATTCTCCGAAACTATCTACTTTAAAATTCTTCAACGCATTCGAATTGATATCGTCTGGATTCGATTTATCTAGTTTGTTCGAAGATGAAAGGAATACAAGATCAATGTTCACGTCGAGATGTTCGGTATCTATGATAATGGAGAAGATCACGACGGGGCGATGAGAAAAGTTGATAAGAAGATAATTCCAAGAAACAAACACAATCCTGACTCTGAAATTCAAGAAAACTACCTCGCAGGTTGATCTCCAAAAGAAATGGTAACTGATTCAGAAGAATCTCCATCAGTCTTCTTCACAAATGTCCACGATGATTTAAGATCTTCATCTGACTCGTTAGTAGAGGAAGCCATAAAGATTAGGGTTTCAAAATATAAAATTTTGTTAGAGAAAAGTGAAATTCAGATAGAAAATTTAATGAGGGAAGGGAATTAATTAAAAATATAATAGGTTTTCCTTAAATAAAGATTCATCAAATCAATTAAGATTGATTTGAATTCAGAATAAATAAATAAAAAATAATAAATTAAATGATATGTAATTAATTAGATATAATTATTAGGATAGATAAAAGGGTAAAATAGACAACATTAAAAACGAAAACCACCAGATCACCACAAAAAATGGTGTTTTATGGGTAAAAATGATAAAAGATCATAACAACCAGAGTTATTGTAAATGGGTAAATTAAAGTGGTTGTTGCTGTAATTAATTCGACATAGAATGTGTCCTAATTTCTATAAAATTAATTGGCTTAGTGATATATTTTAAAATTTTACAAATTGTTTGAGGTTGAAAATCATTTTTAAAGCTATGGAATTTGTGATTTGCTCATATAAAAGAAAACAAAAAGACATGACTTAAAGTTGTGACCCTTTTAGGAAAAAAAAAATGACTTAGGGTGGTTGACATCTGCTCCCTTCTCATCAAATATATCATATTTTTACTATATTAATCAGTGATTATGTAACAACCCAAAATTCCCAAAAACATGGACATTCACATAATAATAGCGGAAGCTAAAATCAAACCAAAAGACTCTTCTCATTTAAATCAAATTAAAACTTGTTCACAATCGATCGATCTTATTTCAAAATACCGAGATCGAATAAAAACGTCATTCTAGAAATCCTCTATTATTCTCAATATTTAAACACAAAGTAAATGTTTAAAAGAACAAAAGACCAAATAAAAGAAATCATCCCAAATAAACTAAAGAGAAGAATTAATTATTGTCGGCATGTAAATCCTCTCCAACCGAGCCACCGATCACGAAGCATCGTCAGTTACCAGTTTTCTTCTTCTTTTTACCTGAAAAAAATGTGTAGCATCATGAGGCTACGCCCAATGAGTAGAAAATATTGAAAGAAAAGTAATGTCATGAGAAGCTTTTCTAAATGCTTTAAGTCCATAACGTTCTCATATCTTCCAACAAATTCTCTCAACTTAAATAATATCGATTTTTACACAATGCCTTAACTCAACTAATGTTCGTAAACAAAAGTGAGTTTCTCACTCAAAAGCATCAAACCCGTGTTTCCATGTTTCAACCTTTTGAGATATTCTTCTTATGTGTTGTAACAACCCCAAATTCCCAAAACATGGAAATTACAATAATAAATGACCCTAAATTCCCAAAAACATGGATCCCCTAAACCTGAACTCAGTTCCATCTGGACCCTTAAACTTCACTTCCCTCCTATGACAGTCTATCATAGCCAAGTTGACTTTTAACCAATCCATTCTCAAAATCAAATCAAAGTCATCCATAGGCAAAACAGTAAAAGTGGCAGGCACACACTTTCCTAATATGCAAAGTTCAACAGTTTCTACCTTCCTATCTACATTCACAATCAATTCTACCTGGGTAGATACGGATAAAATATACTCTAATGGAAAAGTGTCTAAACCAGGATGCTCAACAAATGTAGCAGATATGAATGAATGGCTCGCTCCAGAATCAAATAAAACAAAGACATTATGGCCAAAAAGAGATAAGGTACTGTCACCACATTTCCTGTCGCCTCGGCCTCTTCCTTATTTGTAGCAAACAGTTTACCCTGTTATACATTCGCCTAGGTTGGTTCTTTTGAACAAGCCTATCCTGTTTCTTTTTACACTCAGTAGAAATGTGACCCTCTTGCTGGCAAATAAACACTTGCGTGGAAAAGTACAATTACCCCAATGTATTTGCCTGCAGTTTCTGCATTCAAGTTTCGTTTCTCACGACTCCTCCTTGAAACGCGTCATTGCTCGATTGAACTGTCGGTTTTATTGAAACTGATTTTTACTAGTCCCCTGATTACGCTATTTCTAACTCTGCTCAGCTTCAACTTTCCTTTTCTGACCCATAGCTGGTTCAACAGTTTCTTTCACAACTGCTTTGCCCCTACTTTTAGGATCGAGGGCAATTGCCTTCTTCAAGGCTGAAGCATAATCCACTGGTTCAATGGCCTCAATCTGTCCTCTCAGATCATCATCTAACGCCATCATAAACCTCTGCATCCTCAATTCAGGTGTAGCAACCTAATATTGAGCAAACTTCGCTAGTCTATCAAACTCCCTCTCAAAATCTAACATAGATTTCCCATTCTTCCTCAAAGATAGGAACTCAACTTCCTTTGCATTTCTGACTCATTGCGAGTAGTACTTGCCATTAAACAGCTCAATGAATTTCTCCCAGGTCACATTATCTCCTAAAGTTTGGCTAGATGTCTCCCACCAATTTAATGCATCATCCACAAAACCATAGGTGCTACAATGCACCTTTAGGTGGTTAGGACAGTTCACAAACCTCAAAGCTCACTGAACCCGAGACATCCATTTTTCTTCATCATCTGGATCAACTGATTTTCCATCATACTCTCCTGGAGCATACTTTCTGTACTCCCTCATAAATCTAGCATCCTCAGTTGTTCCGCCTGATCTGTTCATCGCTATTTGCATTTCATCGTACTCAACCTGACGAACAAACACTCCCTAGACAGCTGGGGGTGCTGGTGCAACTGGTGGAATGGGTGGGTCTTAATTTTTGGTAGGATCCACAACATCCTCAAAAGATTCATCCTCCTCATGATCCACTAAAGGCGTCATGTATGAGTTCACCTCATTTGATGACTCAGCATCACTCTCATAGTCGGGTTCAGCTCCACGACCTAACACTCAACCTCTACCTCCTCGACCACAGCCTCGACCGCGTCCCCTTCCACGTCCACGCATGGCTAATGGAGGCATTCTGAAAACATATCAAATAACACGAATAAGATTTAATGATAACACATCGTAATCGTATCTTATATAAACAACTTAAAGCAACTTAGACACTCTCATTTAGTGGCAATACTTTTTAATAAAAACAAGATACCTGGCACTAACGAGTTCGTGGAGTGGTGGTTGGTTTGAATTTCCAACCTGGGAACAACCATAAGGGCTTTGATACAACCTGGTAACAAACCCAAGGGCTTTGATACAATCTGTAACAACCCCAAATTCCCAAAACATAGAAATTGCAATAATAAACAGTGGAAGCTAAAATTTAAACCAAAGACTCTTCTCATATAAAAATTCATAGCAAAATTCATTCACAATCGATCGGTCTTATTTGTTTAAAATACCAAAATCAATTAAAAACATCAATTTAAAATTCTCAACCATTCTCAACATTTTAAACATAAACAAATGTTAAAATGAACAAATATTCATATAACAAAGTCCAACCCAAATAAACTAATGAGAAGAAATAAATAATGTCAGCATGTAAATCCTCCCAACCGATCCATCAATTACGAAACATCATTAGTTGCCAGCTTTCTTCTTCTTTTTACATGAAAAAAAATGTGTGGCATCATGAGGCTACGCCCAATGAGTAGAAATGTTTAAAGAAAAGTAATGTCATGACATGTTTTTCTAAATCCTTTAAGTCGATATCGATCTCACATCACCCAACAAGTTCTCTCAACTTAAATGATATCGATTTTCTACACAATGCCTTTCTCAAATAATGTTTGAAAACAAAAGTGAGTTTCTCGCCCAAAAGCATCAAACCCGTGTTTCCACAATTCAACCTTTTGAGGTATTCTTCTTATGCATCCTCAAATACATAAGCAAACCTACTTTGTATATTCTTTCCCGTTGATCAAATGGAATGAACTCCTGCCACTAAGTGAAATTATGTCATGCGCACAACAATAATTTTCCCCTTAACAAGATATTATTCATTAAGTATGGCCCTACTTAATGCGAACCTCCAACCATATTGTTTAAGGCACCAAAACAGTATGATTTACCTAAAAGCATCACTACCGGAATGCTTGACAAGCCTAAATTCGGTTTCTAGCCTAGAAATATCGTTTCCACCCAAAACCGACTTTTACGTGGCTTAACTTGGAATTTTTAATTTCTGGAAATTGGGCACTTTCCTAACCTTAGGATGATCTAAAATCACCCAAAATTCCAATTTTATCTCACAAATCGATCACCCAAAGAAATTCCACTAAAAAGAGCAAAACTATCCTAAACTAGTGTAGTTTTGCTCTAATTTTGGACACTACGGTGGGCTAAAGTTTCTAGATAAAATTTGGTGGCATAATGCCTATATTATCACTCCAAAAAACATTTAATATTACCTAAAAATGAACCAAATCACAGCCAGAGTCTAATTAACGATTCAAGAAAAATTCCTAAGCTAATTTCCTCCTATTGGGCACTAATCATGGAACTTTTCTCTTAAAAACCAGCAAGCTTTAAGGGCCTTAGAACTCACTTAAAGTGACCTTAAACATCATATAATATTCCACATTTATCTCCAATTTTTAAACACTTAACATGTAAAATTTCTGCAACTTATAAAACAGCCTCATATCCTTCTTAAATATGCTTAGAACATCATCTTTATACCCAAAAATTTATAATAACAACTTATAAAAGAAAATAACAACAAAGCATGAAAATAATTAACCTTAAACATATCTACTCACCTTTAAAGCTTAATATTTCAAGAACAAAGTCTTCCTTTCCAAGGACATCAAGAACCTGAAAACGTCATCTAAAGTGTTCAAAGTCTATTCTAACATATCCAAAAACATAAATCAAATGACAAGGATCGAAACCAGGTGGGCTCTTGCTACGATTATAATAGCAGCGGCACGTCCACAGGGTGTCTTCCTGGCATCTCATTTGGCTAGAAATCGGATCGTTAGGGCCACTTTCGGTTTATGAAAAGATTAGGTTTTTCGAGAATTCAAGAAATACGAAGTCTAATTGGGAAGAAGAGAAAATGATTCAAGAATTTGACCAAGGGTTTCATTAAAGAATGTATTTAGAACTGAAATCTGAAATTCAAAAGGAGAATTTCACTTTACCTCTTCTTGAAAATTTAGAAGTTCGTTCCCACAGATTCCAATTTTCCTCCAAATCAAAGACCACCAAGATCAAACCTAAAAATACCAAGAACGGAAGAAAAATGATCAACAACACGCCCAAAGGCCCTTGAAGGGTGGCGGCAAGGAGGAAGAAGGAGAAGAAAAGATGGAAAAAATCCTACCTTTTTCTCTGTAGAATTTCATGTTCTGAAGAGTTCCTTTCACGTTCCCCTCTTCCTCTTTCTTTTTCTTTTAAGACCAAATAAAAATTAATATTTAAAATAATTAAATTCCCAAAAATAAGAATTTAATTATTAAATACAAATTCTTTAATTCTCTAAATTAAATATTAAAATAAACAATATTTAATTAAAGAGAATTCTTACCGAGATTAATGGGTCGTTACATGTGTTCTCAAAACACATAAGCGAACCTACTTTGTATATTCTTTCCCATTGATCAAATGGAATGAACCTGCCCCGCTAAATGAAATTACGTCATATACAACAATAATTTTAAACTTAACGACATATTCTTCATTAAGTATGGCCCTACTTAATGCTAACCTCTAACCATGTTGTTTAAGGCACCAAAACAACATGATTTACCTAAAAGCATAACTACCAGAATGCTTAACAAGCCTAAGTTCGGTATCTAGCCTAGAAATAACGTTTCTACCCCAAATTGACTTTTACGTGGCTTAAACTTGGAAACAATAATTTCTAGAAATTATGCACTTTCCTAACCTTAGGATGATCTAAAATCACCCAAAATCTCAAGTTAATCTCACAAAACAATCACCCAAAGAATTTCCACTAAAAAGAGCAAAACTAGTATAAACTAGTGTAGTTTTACTCTAAATTCGGACACTAGGATGAACTAAAATTTCTAAATGAAAATCGGCAACATAACGACTATTTTATCATTTCCAAAAACATTTTACATCACCTGCAAATAATCCAGAACCCAACAAAATTCTAATTTGGCATAGGCTAGTTTTCTTCCTATTGGGCACTAAGCATGCAATTTTTCTCATAACAATCAGTAGCTTTAAGGGACTTTAAAACTCACATAAAATAGTCTTAAGCCTCGTAAAATAGTCCATAATTAACTCCAAATAAGTTGCATACCATAAAGAGGCAAAACATCCAATTAACATGCCTTAATTCCAATTTTAAACACTTGACAATTCAAATTTCTGCAACTTTATAAAACAGCCTCATAATCTTATTAAACATGCTGAGGATATCTTCTTAATGCCCAAAAAATTTCTAATAACAACTTATGAAAGAAAAGAAAAACAAAGCATGATACTAATTAACCTTAAACATATTCTACTCACTTTTCAAGCTTAAATAAAATTCAAGAACAAGTCTTCCTTTCCAAGGATTTCAAGCACCTAAAAATTTAGATAAAACTATTCAAAACCTTTCCTAAAAATATACCTAAGCATAATATACATAATAGGGATCAAAACGAGACGAAGAACGACACGAGCACTGATGGCTATCGAAATAAGCAAAAATAAAATAAACTTGCTTTGATGATTAACTCGTAGTAAATGGAAGCAAGGTCGAACCCACAGAGACCGGTAAACTAATTAAATGTTATCAAAAAGGGTTGTTTTGAGATTTTGAAATAATAAAAGACAAAAAATAATTAAAAGATGTAAATCGATTTGAGAAGGTTTCCAACTAAAGACGTAATCTCTGTTTTAGTTTACTTAATTTGATCATTGATAAAAGCATAAATTCTAATTCAACTTTAAATTGGTTGAAAGTTGCCGGAACAACAAGTGTCCTTTCTTAGATTCTCGATAGCCAAGATACGATATAATGACTGCTTCCCTAATTAACGGATAACCCTAGAATACGATAATAGAATTTAACCCATTAACAGCATTAAGAAGAGAATGACCCAACTGCTAACTAACAAACAGGGTACGACTGATTCATTTAAGTTAGGTCACAATTTCTCATAACATAAACTAAAAAGTGTCCTAATCAATTCATGCTATTTGTCACAAGGATTAGAACAAACAAACAATTACGAATTTAAATGTTCTAATTGACTAATTATCAAACTAACATGTGAAAAAAGGATCATATTTGAACATACATCAATTTGATAATAGATATGCAAAGAGAAATCACAAATAGGGAGAATTCAGAAAATCAATTAAGAACGAATCTCACGAATTAAAATAAACCAAATTTCTATTTACTCTCTAGTTGGAACGAAGAGTTTAGCTAGACATAATTACAAAGAAAATAACTAAGAAAAGTTCTAAAAAGTGAAAAAGTGGCTACCCTAAAAACTAATGAAAACTAATACTTATAAGCAGATTTTTGCTCTCGTCGCCTCAGCCATGAAGACCTCATCGCCGCAGCAATGGTTGAGATTTCACGAAGTAGATATGCAAATAATGCTTCTGTCGCCGCTGCGATGGAGTGCTCGTCGTCATGGCGACATGCCAAAATATCAGAAAATATCTCCTTTCAAGCTTTTTGCAATTTGGTTTATTCTTAACCACTTGAAATTACCAGAGAAAACCAAATAAATCTATTAAAAAACTCTCGGAACTAAGCATTTTAGGGGATAAAACATTTAAATTAAGAACATAAAAATCAAGTTATCAAATACCCCCAAACTTAGACTATTGATAGTCCCTTAACAAATCTATAACTAAGCACAAATCCTAAACTCCGGCTACAAGTACAAAACTTAGAAGTCATAAAATAATCAAACATGTTCTCAAGTAAGACTCAGACATTCAAAGTTTCAAACGAAATCCTAAGTGTTTGTGTGCAACTCAACCTTGTTCATTCTCAAAAACATTTAAAAACAAAATTTGAGACCAATTATATCACCAACCATAACAAGAGTAGAAACATGGACACACTTTCTAAAATCAAAGCAAAAAGGAGAAGAAACCCTCACGGGATAATCACTCTAAGATCTCAAAGTGTTTTAGGGAAATAATTGATATCACTCAAATCAATGCATGGAAAACGTTTTGCCATAGGCTTGCAAATATATCAAATCAAGACCGTTAATACAAGAAATTGAAGAAAAAAAAAAGGTCCAAGGGTCTTTAAAGGTTGCAATGGGACTTAGGTGAATGGGTAGATGGAAGACATTTAGACTAAAAAAATGAGAGATTACTATGAGTATAAACCATAAATTCAATCAAAACTCAACATTTTCTTGAAGAACAAATTCTCAAATATCAAAATCAATTTTCTTCACATCTTTCTTTTCTCAACTTTCTTCAACATTCTACTTTCTTTTCGGATTTTCAATAACAAACCTTTTCTTTTCTCCACATTTTTTTTAGAATATAACACAAACTCATCTCCTTTATCGACTTTTTCAAAGAGACATAAATCTTTCTAAATCATAGTAATCTCTCAATTCGGGTGAAAAAGAAGACAAAACGAAAGGGAAAAGTGCTAATTAATATGTGGCTAATAATCAAAGAAAAGGCTAAGGCTCAAAATTGGCATCTAATTAATTAAGTTCGGTAGGCCTTTAGAAAGTTAAAAGTGGTTTCCCTAGTTTTGCCCTTATAGATTTCTAGCATTTAAAATCAAACAAAAAAACTCTCGAAATGCATAACAAAGCAAGTTCTAGAAATCATTAACCATGCATGACATTCACTCCGCAAAGAAAATTAGAGCATAAAATATGAATTTTGCTCTTAGGCTCTAAAGCTCACAAAAAGGCTAAATGTGACTCAACTAGTTTACTTTTCAATCAGTCATAATGTATAGAAACTACTCGAGCCATAAAAGGTGCAATATTAAAAATATATTTCGAAAGCCATTTGAATCTCAAATTGAAAGAAGAGCCAAGAGTGCACAAAAAGGAGGGGATTTAGGCAAGAAACAAATAAAATCATGAATCTCATAAGTGAACAAGTCTAAGTGTTAAATATCTTCTAATCTTTTACATAATCAATAAGAAAAATCATCATTAGCCATCATCGTTTTTTTTTGTTTATTTATTTTTTTAGAGTAAAACCAAAAAACTAAATAAATGAAGAAAGACTAGAAGAAAAATAAAATAAACGAAAAGTTATACTACCTAGCTATAGAACTGCCCACTCCCAAACTTAAATTGCGCATTACCCTCAAGGAGCAAAGAGAAATAAAAGGACGGGTAGAAAGACTTCCCTGGATGATCATTCGTCGTCGTTCTCTTCATGTGAAACCTCATCAGTCCGCGAGGAAGAAGCGTCGTGCAAGTTGTAGTTAGGGGGATTGGGGAAAAGAACTCGCTCCGCCCCCAAACAATCGGAGATGATGTCAAGTTGTTAAGCGTTGGCTATATCGTATTGGTAACGGTAGTCTCTATCCATGTCGTATTCAAGGCGGAAATTTGTGAAGGCATCAGAAATTATTTGTAAATGTTCAGGAAGGGATGGCCTAGAAGTGGTGACACGCGGTGGTCTAACTGGTGGTGTGGATGTCTGTGTACCTTCATCAACCTCTTTAAAGTTCAAGATACCTTGAGTGCCTAAGAGGGATGCAGGATGTTGAATTTCCTCAGTTTGGAGCCACCTAACTCTGGCATTCTTACAAAGGGCAGTAATGAGGGATGGGAAACCAAGGCCACCTTTTTTCCGTCGAGCAACATCAAGAATGTGAGATTGAATAACCTTACCCACATCGATCGACTTTCTAGACATTATAGAACACAAAAGGATGGCCTTATCGGTGTTGATTGTGCTATGATGATTGACGGGAATGAGTTTATGACCAACGACTTTGTAAAAGACTTTGGCCTCTTTAGACATGGTTGTGGTTTCGAAAGATGTAGGTTGGTCAGTGGCGGTTTTAATCCAATAAATGTCGGGAGGAGCTAGAAAACGGATGACCTCCTCATGTTCTCTATCGAGGACATACTAAGAATACTCATCATTATCAATGTTAGGCAATTGGTAATAACAATTGATGGTATTTCTATCGAATGGCACCATTTTTCCCCTAACAAAAGCCTGGTACCCGTTATGTTCAAGGGCGTTAGCATAGAATTCTCGTACAATGGGAACGACACAAGGCTCGGGAAGGGCTAGAAAAGCGGACCAACCTCGACTAACAACTTTGTGGTGAGAGGATGGAAAATGGGTGGAATCAAATTCAAATCCTCTCTCTTTGGCCAGTTTTCTCTTAATCAAGCTTTCTTGATGACGTTTAAACGCTTCCAAGCTCACAAATATTTGGTTGTCAGATTGAGGTTTGGGAGGTGGATGAACTAGCCCTAGAATGTTTTGGAGGTGCCATTGATGCTAAGTGGTGAATATGAAAGTAAAATTCAACCCAATTGAATAAAAAACGTTCTTGAGGCACAATTGACGTAAAAATCCACCAATTTGAAGCTTTGAAAATCAAATCTAAGTCTCATCCACAATGAATCGGGTGAGAGGAAAAGAAAAATATTGACTTCGTGATTTAGAGATTTGAGTGAAAGGGAGGCGGCAGATTCCGGCGAGATGGCGATTTCAGGCGAGATCTTGGATCAAATAAAAAATAAAAAGAAAACGTTAGATTTAAGAAATATGGAAGAAAATAGAAGAAATATTCCAAGAAGTCATGAACCTTGAATGTAAGTAGAGAGATTGAAGGTTAGGGTTTGTTGTGTTGGTAGAGAGAAAAGAGATGAGGAAGAAGAAGAAGAGAGTGAGAGATAAGTGAGATTTTTTTTTCAGGGCCCATCACCGCAGCAGCAACGAGCAGAATGCACGAAGAATTTCGCTTATCTTCCCGTTTTTTTTTAATTTTTTTTGAAAGTCGTTGCTGCGACGATGACTCCCATCTCCGCAGCGTCCACTCTCGGGTTTTTTGGCCTGAGAGTGGTTTTCGCTACAGGACGCGGCGATGGGTTACTCTTCGCCGTGTAGAGGAGACAATTTTTTTTAATATATATATATTTTTTCTAGAACCACGTAAAACTAAACTAGAAAAAATTAAAATAGAAGAAAGGAAAGTAAAGTGTAGAAATTTAGAAGGTCGGGTTGTCTCCCGACGAGCGCTTTTCTTTAACGTCTTTGAGCTAGACAGGTGCACTCCTGATACGATTAAGGCGGGGTGCCTAAAATCAAACTATCAACTTTGTATGCTTGGAAACCTTCATAAAAAGGTTTTAAGCGATGCCCATTGACTTTAAATGACGTTCCAGATTCTAAGCATTGAATTTCTACTGCGCTATGAGAAAAAATGTTAGTAACGACAAAAGAGCCTATCCAACGAGACTGTAATTTTCCTGGAAATAATTTTAATTTAGAATGGAAAAGTAAGACTTTCTGGCCAATATCAAATACTTTCCTGGAAATCATTTTATCATGGAAAAGATTTGTCTTTTCTTTGTAAATCTTCGAACTCTTGTAGGCATCATTACGAATCTCTTCTAGTTCTTGCAATTGCAACTTCCTGTTCTCTCCAGCCTCATCTATCTTTATATTGTATTGCTTGATGGCCCAGTATGCCCTATGTTCTAGGTCAACAAGAAGATGACAAGGTTTACCATAAATCAAACGAAAAGGAGACATACCAATTGGAGCTTTATATGCAGTGCGGTAAGCCCAAAGTGCGTCATCAAGTTGTAGACTCCATTCTTTTCGATTGGGATTCATCGTTTTCTCGAGTATTGACTTGATTTCCCTATTTGATATCTCAGCTTGACAGTTTGTTTGAGGGTGATACGCGGTGGAAACTTTATGGGTGATGTTGAATTTCTTTAGCAAAGATTCCATCACTTTATTGCAGAAGTGAGATCCACGATCACTAATGATAGCTCTCGGTATGCCGAACTTAGAAAAAATATGTGATTTTACAAAATTCACAACAGTTTTAGCATCATCAAGTCGGGTTGCCTTGGCCTCCACCAATTTAGAAACATAATCAACTACGAGAATGATATAAACATTGTTATTTGTAGAAGGGAAGGGACCCATAAAATCGATGCCCCAAACATCAAAAATTTCACAAACAAGGATAGGCGTAAGGGGCATTTGATTACGTTGTCCTACGCTTCCGGTCCTTTGGCACTTCCACATGCTTTACAAAACATATAAGAATCACGAAAAATATTAGGCCAAAACAATCCACATTCTAGTACCTTATGAGCCGTTCTCCTTTAACCGAAGTGTCATCCACAAGCAAAAGAGTGACAAAAAGTTAGAATAGAAGAGATTTCACCTGAAGGGACACATCTTCAAATAATCTGATCTGAACAATGTTTCCATAAGTATGGATCATCCCAAACAAAGTACTTCGTATCACTTTTAATCTTGTCTTTCTGGGCTTTGGATAACTGTGGAGAAAATTGCTAAGAAACAAGAAAATTGACGATATCAGCATATCATGGATGTTCTTCTTGAATGGGGAGGAGGTGCTCATCCCAGGAAGTTATCTTGAAATGGTGCCAGGTTCTTCCCATGTGATCAATTGACTGAGATGATCGGCAACCAAGTTCTCCGATCATCAATTGACCGAGATGATCGGCAACATAAAAGTCTAGGCTTGACATCCTTCTTTGATAACAAATACTTCAAAGCCGCATGATCGAATAAACAATCAACTTAGTGCATAGTAAATAGGAACAAAATTTTTCTAAAGCAAAAACAACAGCTAGAAGTTCTTTTTCAGTAGTAGAATAGTTGCATTGAGCACTATCTAGTGTTCTTGAGGCATAAGAGATGACGTGAGGAGCCCTTCCAACTCGTTGTCTAAGAATAATACCAACGGCATAATTGCTTGCATCACACATAATTTCAAATGGTAGATCCCAGTTAGGAGGTTGGATGACTGAAGCTGTGGTCAATGCCTCTTTCAAATTATCGAATGCATCCTTGCATGCTTGATCAAATAGGAGTCTATCTCTTTTTGAAGCATTTTGCAAAGTGGTTGGGCGATCTTTGAGAAGTCCTTGATGAATCGCCTATAAAAACCTGCATGACCAAGAAAAGAACAAATTTCCCACACACTTGTGGGATAAGACAAGGTTTTAATGACATCAATCTTAGCTTTGTCTACTTCAATTCCTTTGGATGAAATAATATGACCTAGGATAATGCCTTGATCAACCATAAAGTGACACTTCTCATAATTCAGGACAAGATTCGTTTGGACACATCTTTCTAAGACCTTGGATAGGTTAGTTAGACATTCTGTATAAGAATTCCCATAAACTATAAAATCATCCATAAATACCTCAATGATATGTCTTCAAAATAATCGGAGAATATACTCACTATACACCTTTGGAATGTAGTGAGAGCATTGCAAAGTCCAAACGGCATTCGTCGATAAGCAAAGGTACCAAATGGGCACGTGAAGGTGGTCTTCTCTTGATCTTCTAGAGCAACTGGAATTTGATGAAAACCTAAATAACCATCAAGACAACAATAATGAGTTTTACCAGCTACATGTTCAAGCATTTGATCAATAAAAGGAAGGGGAAAATGATCTTTTCAAGTTGAAGAATTCAACTTCCTATAATCAATACAAACCCTCCAACCATTTTGAACTCAAGTAGGTACTTTTTCGCCATCTTGATTTTCAATAACGGTTATACCGTTTTTCTTGGGCACAACTTGAACTGGACTCACCCACTTACTATCGAAATATGATAATCATACCAGCATCAAGGAGCTTGAGGATCTATTTTTTCACAACCTCCATCATTGGCGGATTTAACCAGGTTGTGCTTGACTAGAAGGTTTGGAATCATCTTCCATCGATATCTTATGCATGCATGTAGAAGGACTTATCCCTTTAATATCAACTACGGTATAACCAATTGCTTCTTTGTAACGTCGAAGTATCCGGTATTAATCTTTCTTCTTCCAAACGAGATAATTTATTAGAAATTATCAAGGGAAGAGTTTCTCCATCTCCCAAGTATGCATACTTGAGATGATTTGGCAATGGTTTTAGCTCTAAAGTGGGTGCCTAAACAATGGAAGAGAGAAATGTTGTGTGAGAAACAGGTAGGGTAATATATGAAGAATTATACCTCCGAGGTTCCAAAGATTCGAGTTCAAGAATGGATTCTTGTAATTCATGCCCGATTTCTTCTTCATTAGCTTCGTTTTCCAAATCAGTAAGAGTGAAGTTCTCACTCAATGCCAATTTCAGTTTATCATCATCAATTAAATCAAAGAATTACTGTGCTAAAGAATCAATAATATCTATAGAGCAAACAAAAGATACATCATTAGGAGATTTCATGGCATCATAAATATTGAATTTAATAATATGACCATCAAATTCCATTGTAAGTGTACCATCATGCACGTCAATTTTTGTTCTAGATGTTTTAAGAATGGACGTCCTAGCAACATTAATGACGAATTTGGTGGATATTCATCTCCCTTATCAAGCACATAAAAATCAGCGGGAACACTAAACCATTAACTTGAACAAAAACATCTTCTAAAACCCCATCAGGATATACATTAGATCTATCTGCTAATTGAAGTATCACACCAATTTCTTTTAATTCACCCATGTTCAACAATTTATAAATAGAAAAAGACACGATATTAATTAAAGCTCCTAGATCTAACATAGCTTTTTTGAACTTTAAAATTCCTATCGTACAAGGAATAGAAAACATACCTGGATCTTTGCATTTTAGAGGTAACTTTTTTTGGAGCACAACAAAAACATTCTAGCCCATATTCACCTTTTCATTACCTTTCAACTTCTTCTTATTTGTGCACAAATCTTTGAGAAACTTAGCATATCGAGGTATTTGCTTAATTGCATCAAGTAAAGGAATGTTTACCTCGACTTTTCTAAATATTTCAAGGATCCCTTTTTCTTCATCCATCTTTTTAGAGTTGATCAATCTAGTTGGGAAAGGAGGAGTAGTTACCAATACCTCCTGGTTGGAGTTTTTCAGGGTTCTTCTGTTTGATAAGTTTGTGGAGGGATCAAGATTTCCTTTTTAGATTCTTCCCTTACAACATGCTTACACTCCTTCATTGAGTTTTCTTCCAACACTTTCCACTCCTCAAGGTAATCACATTCTCATTTTCTCGCAGATTAGTAACAGTCTGTGATGGTAATTTACCTTGGGATTCTATTCGGCTGAGAGAAGATGTGAGATAACCCATTTGAACCTCCACATTTTTGATACTCGAGTTTATTTTTTGAAAATTTACTTGAGTGTCCTGCTGAAACTGTAGAGTGTTCTGCTGAAGCTGTTGAGTGTTCTGCTGAAGCTGTTGAGAGGTATTAGTCATGGTTTGAATAAGATCTTCCAAAGGGATACCTGATTTGATACTGGGAACCATGAGTTGTTGTTGAGGAGGAGGTGGTCTTTGTTGTGCTTGTTGATATTTCGGGGCTCCAGTCCCATAACTGAGATTAGGAAGGCATTGACAGATTCTTGTGAGTCGTCTTGAAGTGTAGGGCACATATCAGTTGAGTGATTTGGCGCAATGCAAATACCACACACTTTCACCTGATGGTTATTACTGACAGACAATTGTTGAACAAGAGAGGTTAGATTTTTAATTTGATTTTCCATAGAAGAATCACGTACCTCACACGCGTTTCGAGAATGGGGTGCATCTTGTAGTGCGCCAGTTTGTTGACTAGTTGCAGCCATGGTGGCAATCAATCTCCTAGCTTCCCTTGGATTCTTATTAACTATTACACCGCCACTAGTGGCGTCCATCAATCTCCTCTCTATCGATGTCAGTCTTTCATAGAGTATTGGACGAGGAGTTGTTCAGAAAATCCATGTTGTGGACAACAAGCACAAAGCTTTTTGAACCGAGTCCAATACATGAGTAGAGTTTCATTATTTTTCTGCGAAAGCCCATAAATCTCTCTACGAATATTTGAAGCACTGGATGAAGGAAATAATTCATTCAATAATAACCCAGCAAGTTCAGTCCATGTATTTATCAAATTAGAGAGTAAATCGAATAACCAGTCTTTGGCCTTGTCGATCAAAGAGAAAGGGAAGGCACGCAATTTGATTCGATCTTCAGTTACCCTTTCTGGCTTCATGCTTTAACAAATGACATGAAAAGCCTTCAGATGTTTCTTGGGGTCTTCATTATCTAGACTTTTAAAAATAGGAAGGAGATGAATTAGTCCAGATTTCACTTGAAGTTTGCCTGAACCGGGGGTATCGAATGCATAACGACTCCTGATCGGTTTGAGGAGCGATCAACTCTTTCAAGGTTTGTTCTTCTTCTTCAGCCATTGTTTCTTCGATTTCAGAATCACTAGAAGAAATACTTGATGTATCGAGTAGACCGAGCGGTAAGTCGTCTTCAATGAAAGAGGATATAGATGCTTGAATATTTTTTAATTTAGTCTCTTTTCGAATCCTCTTAGCCGTCTTCTTGATTTCTAGATCGTAATGTAATTCACCTGAAAGAGAAGAACGATGCATTAATAAGTAACAGTAAATTAATTAACACCAGTCCCCAGCAACGGAGCCAAAATTTGATGGATGTCGAAACCAGCAAAAATAAAATAAACTTACTTTGATGATTAACTCGTAGTAAATGGAAGCAAGATCAAACCCACAGATACTGGTAAACTAATTAAATGTTATCAAAAGGGTGTTTTTGAGATTTTGAAATAATAAAAGACAGAAAATAATTAAAAGATGTGAATTGATTTGAGAAGGTTTCCAACTAAATACGTAATCTCCATTTTAGTTTACTTAATTCGATCATTGATAAAAGCATAAATTCTAATTAAACTCTAAATTGGTTGGAAGTTGCTGGAACAACAAGTGTCCTTCCTTAGATTCTTGATAGCCAAGATACTATCTAATAACTACTTCCCTAATTAACGGATAACCCTAGAATACGATAATAGAATTTAACCCATTAACAGCATTAAGAAGAGAATGATCCAATTGCTAACTAAGAAACACGGTACGACCGGTTCATTTAAGTTAGATCACCAATTCTCATAACATAAACTGAAAAGTGTCCTAATCAATTCATGCTATTTGTCACAAGGATTAGAATAATCAAACAATTACGGATTTAAATGTTCTAATTGACTAATTATCAAACTAACATGTGAACAAAGAATCCTATTTGAACAAACATCAATTTGATAATAGATATGCAAAGAGAAATCACAAATAGAGAGAATTCAGAAAATCAAATAAGAACGAATCTCACGAATTAAAATAAATAAAACTTCCATTTAATCTCTAATTGGAACGAAGAGTTTAGCTATGTTGGGATTTATGCCCTAGAATTCGTAATTTGTAATAGAATATTTTATGAATAAATAAAAGTATTATTTCAGTGCATTTTGTGCAATTTATTATATGTTGATATTTGCTAAATATTCAAACATTAATAGAAACTTTCGGAGTTACTAATTCTAAAATCTTGACCACTATGAGATATAAAGTGAATCTAGTCCAAGATAGTAACTCAAATAGTCTACGGTAAATGAATATGGTTAGGAAACCTTATTCTAGTAACACTGTTGATGTTGTTCACCGATTTGATCCAAATCATTAGCATGATGTAGATGCAAGTGGAGACATCATATATAATGAGTTTATATAAGGCTGGACCAGGATAATAAATCAATTCCTAAATAACACCGTTGATAGAAAATGATTTATAATATCAAATTTACGTTATTAAGATTGATACGTCTCAATCCTGAGTATGTTGTGAACTCACATTAATGAAGTCTTTTCCTTTGATTCACATGGTTGAAGGTGATCTGTTGATACACTCGATAAACTCCTATTTTGGGTAAATGATTAAGTTGGTGCTTGGGAACATTTCTATACAAGATGACATTCATAACTTTCCTAAAACAAATGAAAGTGTTAGTGCGACACTATTCTAACTTAGGAACTTTAGGTGTCTCCCTTGTTGTAATGATTCGGTACTTGAACATGAGGCCTCACCTTCTCATTGGCCCGAGAAGGATCGTTCTATACTTGAAAACTATAGAAAAATGTCATTAGAGGATCATCGGGTACACAAGGATAAAAGAGACAATTACAAGGGTAAAACGGTAATTTTTGACCCAGGTTGTAATTATGAGATTACCACGTGAAGGATATGTCAAAACGAACTTAATAACAAATAGACATAACCCATCTATAATGATGGAAGTTCATCTTAGGGTTTATAGTGGAATTACATTGAGTTAATAATTATGATTAATTAATTAATGAGTTTAATTAATAAATCAATAATTATTGGAGCCCATGATCTATAAGTCCATCAGGTCCCTATGCTAGCCCATATATCATTGTAACTAACCAAGTTATTAATTTAACTAGGAAGAAAGAATTATATTCAAGTAATTAAATTACTTAAATAAAGGGAGATATTAATTGTTTAAATAAAGAGTTTATTTAAATAGAAATTAATATTAACATTATTAATTATTTAAATAATAAGTTTATTTAAATGGAAATTAATAATTAATATTATTAATTAAATAATTAGTTTATTTAATTTAATAATAAAAGGAGAGAATTAAATACATTTGTTTTATGAAACAAATTGGTATTTTTCCCAAAATAATTAATTAAAAGAATTTGATTCAAAATTAATTAATTAAGAGAATTTCGGGTATATGTATTTAATTAGAAAATATTATTTGAATTTTTTCTAATTATAAATATATAAAACTAAATACACACACACACACACACACACACACACACACACACACACACACATATATATATATATATATATATATATAGTTATTAAATAAAGAAAATTTAATAAATAATATATATATATACAGCCCACTTTTTCCGTGACGTGTGTGTGATGGCTGAAGGGTTTTTTGTATATAATTTTGTTTTATATATTTATTTTATCTTATCTTTTCTATTATTTTTATTAGGAAAATATGTATTTTAATAGGATTAAAATACTAACTTTTCTTATAAATATGACCATTGGGTGCTCATATTTTACACTTGATATTTTATCAAAAAGTTCTCTATTTTATTCTCCCTATTGCCGATTTTGGCTTCTTAAAATAAGAAGAAATTTTTTCTTCTTTTGTTCTTCCGGTTCAATTCCCACAAGTTGGGTTGGTTTGTGATCGGGATATAGCATAGAAGGCTTGGTGAAGTGGATTGATTCTGTAAAGAAAACCCTAACTGATTCTCCATTAAATCTACAATGTAAGTTTTTCGAAAACCTTATAATTCTAGTTTAAGGTTTGATCACAATTGCATGTTATTAAGGATCCGTAATTAAATGTTAACTAATTTACTAAAGAAATTCCGCTAATTCAGTAAATAGTTCCTTCAAGCTAGACATAATTGCAAAGAAAATAACTAAGAAAAGTTATAAAAAGTGAAAAAGAGGCTACCCTACTAATGAAAACTAATACTTATAAGCAGATTTTCGCTCTCGTCGCCTCAGCCATAAAGACCTCATCGACGTAGAGATGGTGGAGATTTAACGAAGTATATATGTAGATAATGCTTCTTTCACCACGGCGATGGAATGCTTGTCGCCGTGGTGATAGGCCAAAATATCAGAAAATCTCTCCTTTCAAGCGTTTTGCAATTTGGTTTATTCTTAACCACTTGAAATTACTTGTTAAAAAGAAAACCAAATAAATCAATTCAAAAACTCTTGGAACTAAGCATTTTAGGGGATAAAACATTTAAATTAAGAACATAAAAATCAAGTTATCAAGCAAGCAAGAGCAGCTCCCTAAAAGCGCTGCTCCTCTATCATGGCCATGCCAGCACCTGCTGCTGCGTTTTTTGGTGTGGTGGTGGCGGCTCCTTGGCGGGTTTGAGTTCGTCTCTAAGTGATTTGAAAAATAAGGAGGATGGGTTTTTCATGAAATTAAGGGTTAGGGTTTCTAGGGTTTGAGAAAATTCAAGAAAACTAAGTTTCAAATGGATAGACAAGTAGGGAATTCTTAATAAATTTCAAGGTTTTCATAAACGGATTTAGATTAATAATTCTAAACTGAAATTTAAGAAAAGAATTCTAATTTACCTCTTCTTGAATTCAGGAAGAAAGTTCCCACAAACTCAATTCTCCTCCAAATCAAACTCCACCAAAATACACCTAGAAACGAACAACGGAAAATAAAATCGATAAAAAAGGATGCCTAATCACCATTGAAGGTGGAGGCAAGGAAGAAGAAGGAGAGGGAGGGAAGATCTACCTTTTCTCTCTGTAGCTGTTGTTGGGATTGAGACCTCTAAAAGAGTTCTCAAACGGAAGTCCCAACGGATCTTTCCTTGCAGTAAAATAAATTCAAAATTCTAAATGCATAAAAGAAAAACTAACCCTTGTCGAGAAGTGTCTGACTCTTCCTCGTTCTTCGATGGTTACGATCCAGGGACCACCAAAAGGATCTTCCTCACTAAGCACAAAAGAGAATCGGTGCGTGGGCACTATCTCCTTTGGAAAAAGGAAAAATTGGGAAGAAGAATTTTCTTCCCAATCACCCTATGGGCGGCGCAAGAGAGAGGGAGGAGAGGAATTTCCTGAGCCTTTACTTTAACTCTCTTGGTTGTGTGTTTTGGGGTCACCCCAAAGGTCCTATTTATAGGAGAGTAAAGGCCTCAGAAAATCTTCTGAATATCTTTTCATTTAATGAGATATATTTGAATAATAAAGATATTATATTTTATTCCATAATAAAACATTCCATATCTTTTATTTAAATTAATCAATATTAATTTAAATATATTATTCCATATCTTCCATTTAAATTAATCATATTAATTTAAATAAGATATTCCATATCTTCCATTTAAATTAATCATATTAATTTAAATAAGATATTCCATATCTTCCATTTAAATTAATCATATTAATTTAAAGAAGATATTCCATATCTTCCATTTTAAATTAATCATATTAATTTAAAATAAGATATTCATATAAAAATGCAAACTTTTTGGTCAACCCTTTGACCAAGGGGGGGCGTGTGACCCCTACCCCGGGTCACACGTCCATGTCATCCTTATATGACAATATTGGGCATTTTTATTTTCCTCTTTATTTAATGGAACAATTCCGTTAAATAATTAAATAAATAAAACTCCTTTTATTTATTCCAATAAATAAAACTCCTTTTATTTATTTCCTCATTTAATTTGATAATTTCAAATTAAATATTTAAATAGACTCTTCTATTTAAATCCCCAT
The DNA here is from genome assembly GCA_028015215.1 of Gynostemma pentaphyllum. NCBI lineage: Eukaryota > Viridiplantae > Streptophyta > Magnoliopsida > Cucurbitales > Cucurbitaceae > Gynostemma > Gynostemma pentaphyllum. The sequence continues at coordinate 40,829,337 of CM051355.1, read as the reverse complement.
TAATTTTGGACAACACAAAATTAATTTAATTAAATAGACTCCTCTATTTAATCTCTTATAATTAAATAGACTCTTCTATTTAATAATTAAATAGACTCCTCTATTTAATTCCACCATTAATTAAATAATTAAATAGACTCCTCTATTTAATTTCCTTTAATTAATTGAATAGACTCCTCTATTCATTTCCAATTTTCCAAAGAGAAATTAATCATATTAATTTATGTTCTCGATTACATGCGTTAGCTCGGAGGACTTAATGGACCTATAGGACTAAGCTCCAATGATCCAGAATTACCTTTGATTAAAACTCCTTTTAATCAATTAATTCTCATTCATTAACTCCTAGATAACTCCACTAAATATCTAGAGTTGCACTCTTAGTACTATAGACATAATTATGTCCATTGGCTATAATCATTAACTGCACTTTGATCCTTCACAAGTTAGTTCGTATCCAAGGCTAGGTATTTACACCGTATTAACCTCCATGATACATCTTGTTCCTTAAGCCCAACTGATTCTCCAATGAACAACGTTACATAATCTCTATTATGCGTCTTTAACCTTTTCCTTGATCAGAGGAATATGGGGCCCCGCTGTTCAAGACTGAATCAGTCCATAAGGGAACTACTTATCTATTTTCCTATATGGAAAAGAGTGAATTCCAATTCTTGTGTAATTACGTTCCCAACTATAAGCAAGATGCAATCCCCAAAGTGGGAGGCATATTGAGCGAACTATACGAGTCACTCTCACCTATGCAAATCAAAGGCTTGTCTCTTGCGAACAGGAGTTCGTAATCCACTCAGGATTAAGATCAATTGTACATGATCAACCGGTTGATAAACAAAGTGTCTTTCTGTAATGGCTTTCCCAGAAGACAGTAAGTTTATCTTAGTCCAGTCTACTACAATCTCTATTGCAAAGAACACCCCCACTCACATGTCTCTACATGAGCGATCCAGGATGAGATCACTTGTGCCAATTCACAAGTGGGCCGTGTTAGTGGTGTTATCGAAATAAGGCACCCAACCTTTATTCATGTACCACGGACTATTTGAGTTACACTTAAGTGAAGCTTCCCGCATCATATGCTCACTTTAAGTTATCATACGTAACTCTGGATCTTATGATGGATTACATTTATTAAACTAATAATAAATGACAATGTAAATATTACTAATTAATAATTCCTTTATTTATCTATAGTTTAATTGGATTACATAAGATTTAGGGCAGAAACCCCAGCAATCTCCCACTTGCACTAAAGCTTTACAGAGATTTATCTAGTAATCTTAAACTACCCATATTACGCTCAAACACCTTAGCCGGAAGCGTCTTTGTAAATGGATCAGCAATATTATCCTCAGAGGCTATCTTTGTCACTACAACATCTCCTCTTTGGACTATCTCCCTTATCAGGTGATACTTTCTCTCAATGTGCTTTCCCCGTTTGTGGCTTCTAGGCTCTTTGGAGTTGGCTACAGCACCACTGTTATCACAGAACAGTGTTATGGGTTTGTCCATGTAAAATTTACTATATTTACAAGGATTTTTTAAAGCTATTATTTTTACAAATATTACTATAAAAACGATTAGATTTGGGAATGCCCCATATTAATAACAAAAAGATAGGTTCATCATCACCATCATCAATGGGCCGAGCCGATCCAGCTCGACCCAAACATTAGAGGGTTCAGGCTCGGCTCGTACTCAAGCCCAGCCGACTCGGCCCAATCTAAAATTTTAAGGCTCGCGGCTCGGCTCATGGGCTAAGCTCATCTAGCAGAGCTTGGGCCTGGCTCGTTGGAGTGAGCTAAGCTCAGCTTATCATATGAGTTCATTTTTGTATTACATTATCTCAAAAACCAAAGGTGCATAACTTTCTAATCGCTTTTAAAAAAAATCAAGAGTTAACAAAATAAACATATTAAACTTATTATTTTAAATAGCAAAAAAGAGTGAAAAAATAAATATATTAAACTTATTATTTTGAACGGCAAGAAAGCAAAAATTGTTCCATTTTATTAGTTAAATAATTTAACTATTTTATTTTATCCTATTTAATTACACAAAAGTATCAACTTTAAAAAAATAGATATTTTTATTAATTTTTTCATACATGAGTATTTGAGAATAAAGTGTAGCACTACAATATAGTACATCCCAACTAGATTGACAACCACTCATTTGTCAATTATATGTATTTTTTTCAACTTATATTGTAGTGATTCGGGCATATAATATTAAAAAAAAGGAGGGATATTATTATTTTTATCTTTAATTTTTAAATTGGTAATAATATAAAATTCAATTCAAATAATAAATAAATATTGCGAGTTTTATTTGGGCCGAGCTCGAGCAGGCTCATTGGATTGCCCTATGGAGGCTCAAACGAGCCGGCCCATGAGCTGGCTCGTTCAAAAAAAGGGAGGCTCATATCCAATCCAAAGATTTAATGAGTCGAGCAGAGCCGGCTCGTCAAACGTTGACTTTCGAGCCGAACCCGAGCCAAGCTTGGACCGGGCCTTTAGGCCGCGAGCCGGATGATGATGGTGAGTTCATCACTTCTATAAAATTAATTATCTCTAGTTGGAGAATCCAAAAATGAGAGTATTAGAAATTTTGTCGAAATGTAGGAGTTGATTTGATCAGTTCTAGAGCAACCAAATATAAAATAATTGAATGCATATGGATAGGTCAAGTCTCTTGGAGTTTGGAATATCATGCAATATTTAGAACACATGGGTTAAAATCGTTAAAATATCCTCAAAGCTTGAACCGAAACTCAACAAAGTCAACAACAGAAGAAAATAATTATATTAATTAAAAAGTTTATAAAATAATATATTAGTTTTGATTCTTGATACATAATATAAAAAAAATTAAAAATTAGTTCAGTCTTTGACTTGATGAGGTCTCGTGGAATGGAGCTCGAGTTTTGTATAATCGTAGTGGTGCGCCCACAACTTGAATATCTCTAAATTAGAAGGGGAAATATGATCGATAATAAACAGGGTCGATCCTAAGATAACGGGACCCGTGTAAAAAATAAAAATCCAGAGCATTTATCATATAAATTTTATGATAAAAAAATCACAATAACATCGAGAGAGAAAACTAATTAATATTTTAATGTATTATAATGAAAAAAAATTAGAGTTAAAATTTATTTTAACAATTATAAAAAAAATGATTAAAAAACAGATTTAAAATTGATTGATTTTTTTAATTGAAATAATTAAAAGAAAAAAAATAGAGGTATGGTTGATAAATATTTTTGTTGAAATTAATAAAAAAAAATACATCTTTTTTATATAAATAAATAAAGAAAATGAAGTCACTTTGTTTTAATGAGGAATGGAACCTCTATTCTTGTCCTATAAAACATAAATCATGATTTTAGTCTACCACAACACCATATTAATTGTTTGATATAAACTTTGCAGTAGTATATAATGTAACGTCCCGTTATTTTGTGATAAAAAAAAAAAAATTTATTTATTTTATTTTAATTTGAGTAATTAAAAAATTCATTTATTTATTATTAAATTAGAATTTAATAGTTTATTTCATTTTAATTCATTTTAATGGCTTTATTTATTTAAATACGCTTTAATGGTATTAATAATTATTAACGGGCCAATTAATAATTATTAATCACCATTGGGATAGTTTGAGATGTTCGGGATTCGTTTTAAGCTGAAAGTCAAAAAAGGGCAAAGTTGTAATTACCCAATTTGCAAAATATCTAAAAACACTATTTGCCTTCTTCTTTAAATGAAGCCTTGACTAAAAAATTGACCAAAAAGTTGCTCATTTATTCCTCCCCAAACCGTGAGCTTCAAGAAGAGGAAAAGAAAAATTCGATTTCGTTCGTTTCTTGCCGGATCGACTCGAGCTTGGATATTTTGGAAAGCCCTCGGGTCAAGGATCATTTTCCACCTACCCATCGTCCGTTTCTCTCGAGATCCTAGGAGTTCTCGGTAAGAATCTTTTCAAACCCTAAGCTCCAAATAGTGTTTTAATGGAGTTTTACTTGTTTTCTTTCGATTTCTTGCCGTGGAACTCGGTGTTTGTCAATTCGGGAGTAGTTTTAAGTGTTTTTGGAAACTATTCCATAACCCTAAAACCGAGTTTCAGTCGAAACCCTTTCCGTTTGAAATTTACCCTTTTGGGTTTGATTTTGGGTTAGAAATTAATGAATGAATGTTTGTTTAAATTCAATTCGGGAAAGGGATTAATGTTCGAAAACCCTATTTATCGATACCCATTGAAATCGGGATTATCGAATTTGCTTAAAACCAACTCGAAATGTATTTAAATTGCCAAAAAGCCGGAAAACCAACCCCGAAACTCTTTTTTTTGATGATAGGGCCGTGGGCCTCTTTGTGGGTTTTATTGGATTTTCGTTGCTTTGTATGTTTAGTAGTTGTTTGAACGATAGTTGGTTTCGTTATTGATTGTATGATATAATTCGTTTGTAGGTGTTTTCGAACCGCGTGGTTGATTGCTCTTTCGGTGTTTAGGAGCAAAGTCTTCACTTTTATTAAGGTGAGAATGATTAGTATGTAAAGTAACTATAGAAAGCAAATGAGTGTATTGGTTTGAAGAGTTTGAAACTAAGATTAGAATCCGAACCTAAGATTAGAGGGTTATGAGTTAGTGCCCTTAGGATTAGAAGTTAATCCTTCAAGGGAGAACTTAGAAGTTCTCGAGAAAGACTTGAATCTTAGAAGATTCTAAGTTAGATTCGATCTGAAACTAAGGTTGGATCATTGGAAGTTAAGAATCCAACTTGTAATTAGAACGATTAATAGAACCTCGATTTATTGAAAGTTTAGAATCCTGGAAGGTATAGTTAATCGTTTAAGTAATGATTGTACTTTTATTATTGATATTGGAGTTCGATCGACATATCGTTCATCCGAGGTTACAATCTATTTCTTTCTTTTTACTTAATGTCATTTACTTTATGTCTTTTACTTTATGTTTATTTCAGTTACTTTATTATTCGCACTCTACTTTATTTACTTTGTAAGTATGTGCGAGCATATCATTGCATCTCGCACCATGACATATTGCACCATGACATCTCGCATAAAAGAAGTACAGAATGTTGGAGCCTACGGGTATTATCCGCATTTCCTTCTGAGAAAAAGAATGAAAAATGAGAAAGAAAAGAAGTACAGAATGTTGGAGCCTACGGGTATTATCCACATTTCCTTCTGAGAAAAAGAATGAAAATGAGAAAGAAAAGAAGTACAGAATGTTGGACCCTTCGGGGATTGTCCGTATTTCCTTCTTCATGCATTTCATGCATATGATTGATGAAAATATATATATATCCTGGATAGAGGATCGAGATGTTATATTGTTATGAGAGGTTATTTACTTTTCCTGTTTATGTCATAACAAGAATTTGGATGAGATTAAGACTACGAGAGTTAGTAGTATCATCCTTTAGAGAATGTAAAAGTGAATTCATCTAGAGTTTGGATGACTTTAGGAGTGTATTGTGTCGGATTATTTGGACATAAATCGAAATGCGAGTTTGAGGTCTATCTTTACTTTTTATACTTATTATTCTCACTGGGCTTAGTTTGTTAGCTCATGATATTACAACCAATTTCAGGTAATGCCTTGGCTAGAGGTCGAGGAGGAGGAGGTGGTGCTGCGTGATCGAAGGATGCTGACCTCGAGATGGACTAATGGTTTTTGTAAAGTTTATGTCTTATTTGATAAACTTTAAGGAATTGTATTTTGTATTTGGCTCCTAAGAGCCTAATGTTGATGTTTTATGATATTATATATTTGAACTCCTGATTTGGACTTAAAGTCCATGAGATTTTGTTAGATTTGAAAATTAGGATGTAAACAGGTTTCCGGCATGCCAATTTTCAAACAAAACCACGTCAATTTTTCGTAAATTAAAAGACTTCCGCTGTTTTCTCTGATTTTAATTTATTTAAAAGTGACGGGTCGTCACATATAAATAATATATTTAAATATCGATTTTAAAATTTTGGGCCCCTAATATTCGGGGGACTTGAGCGATCGCCCATCTCGCACCCCCTCAGGACCGCCCCTGATAATAAATAGAGAAATTTTATTAGGTATTAGATTTTGATACAATATTTATAAATATATCATGATTTAAAATTATTTGTAAATATAGCAAAATTTTTTATAGTAATTGACGATTAATAATAATTAATGTGTGTATCTGTGACGACCCGACTCCTTTTAAATCATTTAAATCAGATTTCAGCGGAAGACTTTATATTTAATAAAAATTTAGCATGGATATGTTTGAAACATAGACTATCCAAAACCTGTATACATTTTTCACATCAGGAAATTTAAAAGCAAGGAAATGCAATTCCTTTTCCAGAGTTTAAAGAAGTTTATAATCATAAAAGTTAAGACGAAAAGCTCCTATGAGCTTATATACAATTTACATCTCAAAAGACACAAAATAAAACAAAATTAGTCCATGGACTGTAAAAGTATCTCTAGTCCCTCTCGACATCATCATCATCCAGATCAGACTGGACCATCTCCTCTCCCACGACTCCGAGCATTACCTGAAAATGTTTGTAATATCATGAGCTAACAACAAGCCCAGTGAAAATAAACATAAAATAAAGTAACATTAGGATCCAAACCCGCATCCGGATTTGTGTCCAAGAATTCACTTACTCTTTGCTATCCATCCATTCAAAGAGAATTACATCAAGTATTCCACTTTTACTTACCAAGTCTCCCAAATGATCGAGGATCTAACTTCCAAGCATTTAAGAGTATGTGTTTCATAACATACATAATATTTGTATTTCATTCTCTTTAATACCTTATACTATACGTAAGGTTTACATCGAGTATTTCCATCTCCAATTTCAAGATCTTCCAAATTCAAGAATCTAGTTTTCTCCCATATGTATCATAATAATTTTACAAGGTTTAATACACCTTACATTCTCTATAGCACTCGGATAAACATCATATTCCATTCCTTTTCTCTATAGAAATGTATGATACACATAATGTTTCATTTATTCTCTCTATAGCAACTCAGGCTATAAAATAAGGTTTACATTCCTTTATCTTTAATAATTAATGCTAAGCTCACTCGGTCTTAACATATTCAAACAAGATAACTCGTGATTAATGCCAATAATGTTAGCACACGCAGTCTCAACATTATACATTAACTCACCCAATACATGTAAAGTACACTCGGTCTTTATATTAATATAATCAAAATCATGTTAAACTCACTAAGTCTTAACATTATGCAAAAGAAACAATCTCATTTCACTATATCTTTACTTCGAAAAATAAACATTCAAGCTCGTAAATAAAGTACTAAAACAACTAATTAGTACTAAAGCATAACAAAAAAAATAATAATGTAAATTTCCATCATACACGTCATAACACACGTTATTTCATTTAACAATCACCACATCACCACTCAAATCACATTGTGACCACATTATCACCATTCACATTTCACACCGTGACCACATTGCCACCATTCACATACCACACGGTGACCACATTGTCACCAATCACATACCACAGTGTGACCACATTGTCACCAATAACATACCACACTGTGACTACACTATCACCAATCACATACCACACCGTGACCACATTGTCACCAATCACATTACCACACCATGACCATATTTTCACCAATCACATACCACATCTTGACCACATTGTCACCAATCACATTACCACACCGTGACCACATTGTCACTAATCACATTACCACACCGTGACCACATTGTCACCAATCACATTACCACACCGTGACCACATTGTCACCAATAACATACCACACCGTGACCACATTGTCACCAATAACATACCACACGGTGACCACATTGTCACCAATCACATTACCACACCGTGACCACATTGTCACCAATCACATTACCACACCGTGCCCATATTATCACTAATCACATTACCACACCATGACAACATTGTCACACGTACCACATGATGATTCATTTTTCGTTACCACACATACCACACCTACCACACATACCACATGATGATTCGTTTTTCGTGGACATACCACGCCTACCACACATACCACATGATGATTTATTTCACAATTTCATGCGTATTATAACGCCACACGTACTACTCCCCTTTGGTAGTACTAATTTGTGAATCCCATCGCTATAATTATTAAACTAATCACCACAACTCCTTTTCTCCAAATATTTTATAGTCCAACTAAACATGATACTTTCTCTCCAAAATTTCTTGTAACGACCCGATTTTTCGTAAAATCCTTTAAAACAAATGTGCAGCGGAAAAACTTGATTTTACAGAAAAACAGCATGGGTTCGTTTAAAATTCGGATAAACCAAAACCTGTTTACAACCCAATTTTTAGAAAAAGCAGTAAACCTGGAATGCGCATTCCATAATATGATGAAAATGCTAAAGGAAGTTTAAAGGTAAAAAAAAAAAAAAAAACATATACAAATTATACAGACGCTCCATCGAGCTCAAAATGAAACATAATAAAAGTAATGAAATGTTTAAGAGCATTCAAGAATGCTCCACCCAAAACCACATATGTTCTTGTCCATTCATTGTCTTGCTAGGTCACGCGGCGCCACCTCCTCTACCTCATCCTCTACCACGAGTCTTACCTGAAAAATTGTAATTGTAGCAACATTAGCATAAAAATGCTAGTGAGAGTAAAATGAAAGCAAGTAATCCTATGAACAACATTTCATATCAGAAATCGTGTCCAAAGGTCTAGATTTCACTTTTACTACCCATTCCACATTCCAAATATAGTCAACATACATAAAATACTTTCTAAAAGTAACGATATCAAGACTTAAAGTAAAAGTACCCGTTATTACTAAGTCTTACTATACAAATCTAAAGATTATGTAATTACATTATTAACTATCTTTCATCGTATCATAATACCGTATGGACCGAAATCGACATACCACGTGCCATATTACAAATCATCGCACCATGATACCATATGGAGCGTATCAACATACTATCATGTGCCATATCATATAACATCGCACCATGATACCGTATGGAGCGTATCAACATACTATCATGTGCCATATCACATAACCTCACACCATGATACCGTATGGAGCGTATCACATACTATCACGTGCCATATCACATAACCTCGCACCATGATACCGTATGAAGCGTATCACATACTATCACGTGTCATATCACATAGCCTCGCACCATGATACTGTATGGTACGTATCACATACTATCATGTGCCATATCACATAACCTCGCACCATGATACCGTATGAGGCGTATCACATACTATCACGTGCCGTATCACATAGCCTCGCACCATGATACCGTATAGAGCGTATCACATACTATCATATGCCTTATCACATAACCTCACACCATGATACTGTATGGAGCGTATCACATACTATCATGTGCCGTATCACATAACCTCGCACCATGATACCGTATGGAGCGTATCACATACTATCATGTGCCGTATCACATAGCCTCGCACCATGATACCGTATGGAGCGTAGCACATACTATCATGTGCCCTATCACATAACCTCGCACCATGATACCGTATGGAGCGTATCACATACTATCATGTGCCGTATCACAGATTACAGTATAGAATCCATCAAGTTCCCTAGTAAGTTAGATAATGTTCCACTAACTACTAAAGAACATAAACCGCTTGAATTACACTAGTCAATACTCGAGTATAATTTCTAGCTACTTTGACTCCCAAATCACTTAAAGTTCTTTATGTGTCCACTTTCATCTAAAATCTCCAAATCATCTTATAAGACTTCCAAACCACTCATAAATCCTCTTTTTCTTCCAAACCATAAGTACACCAAAACCACTCCACTCACATCCGAGTTAAAGTCTCCAACCAAGTATAACTTCCGGAAGTTAGTTCCCCTCTTAACCTCGATAAACAATAACGTAATGAAACATAATTCATAAAATTACTAAGTTCCATTTTAAACTCACCTTAGATGTGAAATTCAAGCTTCCAAAGTGCCGGAGTCAAAGTCACGCAATCGATCACAAACCTACATATCAAATACACCTAACAACCATTAATTATCCGAAAATCGAGCAAACGACATCTAAACGCATAAAACGATGAAAACTCCAGATTTAAACCCTAAGGGACAAACGGCCAAACAAGGGAGAGAGAACTCGGGTTCGGTTTTCCGGCTTTTATGCACTTTAGAGGCGTTTCGGGTTGATTTATGATACTTTGAAAGTCGAGATATCAATGGCTCACCATATTTTAAGGTTTTACATAATAATCGATTTCCGAAAAATTAAGTAAAACGTAAAATCATAGTAAACTAAACACCCTAATCTTAGTCAAGTGAGAGAAATTAACACGGGACGGGTTTTCAACTCAAATTTGATTTTAGGGTTTAGGGAAGTTTCTAAAATTGCGTAAAACGACTTCCTCGATTGAAATCTTCAAGCTTCAGTGTATGAATTTGAAGATTTCAATCTCAACCTCCATTAAAACACTATTCAAAGCTTGAATTTGAAAACTTTGCCATACCTTGAGGCTCGTAGAAAATTGACGAAAACCTCGATTGTTAGGTTAGAATCGATCCTCGGGATGAGAGCTTTTCAACGAAACCGGAATCACGGCGATCTACCGAGTAACGGAGAAAAGCCAAAGAGAGGGGGGAGAGAAAGGTGGCTCTTGGCCCTAGCAAAGAAGAAGAAGAGGAATGGAAATGAAATATTTGACCAACAGTTGACTATTTAAAAAGATGAAGATGAATAGTAATTTTTAAGAAATTGGAAAATGACGTATACGTCCCTTTCAAGTGATTCGATTAAAATACGAAACTCGATGATCTTAAAATAATCTAAAGGTGATTAATAATTATTAATTGGCCCGTTAATAATTATTAATGTCACCGAAACTAATTTAAAGTAGTAAAAGGTTTAAAAAGTTTAAAAATGTTTTCGAACGAAATTAGCTACTAAAATCGAATTTACTGAGTTTAAACTAACTTAAATACTTTATTTGAATTAAAAAAAATTACCTCCAAAAGTAACGGGACGTTACATTCTTCCCCTCCTAAAAGAGCTTTTCGTCCCCGAAAAGTAGGCTTTACGTGAAAATGTGAGGATACTTTGCCCGCATCTCGTCCTCACGTTCCCACGTAGCTTCCTCTGAAACTTGATTATCCCAAAGAACTTTAACCAAGTTTATAGTTTTATTCCTCAGCACCTTTTGTTCTGTAGCAAGAATCTCAACTGGTACCTCCTCATAAGATAGACTAGCATCCAATGTAACTGGCTCATAATCAATAATGTGTGAAGGGTCGGCCACATATTTCCTGAGCATGGACACGTGGAACACATTATGCACTGCTGACAAGGTCGGTGGCAAGGCCAATCGATAAGCAACAGACCCAATCCGATCCAGGATCTCAAAGGGGCCTATAAATCGAGGGCTCAACTTGCCTTTCTTCCCAAATCTCATCACACCTTTTATAGGTGCCACCTTCAGGAATACGTGGTCACCAACTTCAAACTCAAGTGCACTACGCCTCTCATCAGCGTAACTTTTCTGTCTACTCTGAGTCACTCTCATCCTCTCTCTGATAAGAGCAATGGACTCACTAGTCATCTGTACTAACTCAGGTCCGAGAAGTTTCCTCTCACCAACTTTATCCCAATGAGCCGGTGATCTGCACTTTCTATCGTAAAGTGCCTCAAAAGGTGCCATGTCAATGGTAGCCTGATAACTGTTGTTATAAACAAACTCTACAAGATATAACTGAGTATCCTAACTACCACCGAACTCTAGAGCACAAGCTCCAACATATCGTCCAGAATCTGGTTGACCTTCTCGGTCTGACCATCTGTCCGAGGATGAAAAGCACTACTGAAATCAAAGCCAGTGCCCATAATAGTATGCAGACTCTACCAGAATTTTGAGACAAAACGGGTGTCTCGATCTGAAACAATCCTGACTGGCACTCCATGAAGTCTGACAATCTCCCTCATATACAACTGTGCCCATGTCTCAACCGGATAGGTTATCTTTCTTGGAATGAAATGTGCACTCTAAGTCAACCTGTCAACTATCACCCAAATGGTGTCATAACCCTTCGCGGTCCTCGGCAAGCCACTAATAAAGTCCATCGATATTTCTTCCCACTTCCAATCAGGTACATCAAAGGGTTAAGGTAACCAGGTGGACTCTTCCTCAAAGCCTTTACTTGCTGACATATCAAGCATTTACTAACAAAGTCAGCAACTTCCTGTTTCATTCCAGGCCACCAATAATGCTGTCTCAGGTACCTGTACATCTTAGTACTACCTGGATGCACAGAAAAGATAGAACTGTGAGCCTCCTCCAACAGCTCTTTTCTGTAAGTCGATTCTAGAGGCACACACAACCTCCTACGATACATCAATGCATTATCAGTGGAGAAAGTAAAGTGGCTAGGTAAATATGACCCCGCCTCACAAAAACCCTCAGCCAAATGCTCTTCACCCCGCTGTCCATCTATCATCCTGTCTTAGAGTAGGGCCAACAGTTAAACTTGCCAAACTTACAGTAACCTCAGCTGTAAGAAAGGCTATATCAACTCTTTCCATCTCCCATCTAAGACTCAGTGGAATAGTACTCAAAGTAGACAAATGTGATGACTTTCGACTAAGTGCATCAGCAACTACATTGGCCTTTCCCGGATGATACTGTATGTCACAGTAATAATCTTTCACAAGATCTAGCCACCTCCTCTGTCTCATATTCAACTCTTTCTGAGTGAAAAAGTATTTGAGACTCTTATGGTCAATGAAAATCAGAATCTTTTCACCATACAAATAATGTCTCCATATTTTCAACGCATATACCACCGCTACCAGCTCTAAATCATGAGTTGGATACTTTTTCTCATGCTCCTTTAACTGCCGAGAAGCATAAGCTATTACCTTCCCATGCTGCATCAGTACACATCCCAGACCCTTCTTTGATGCATCAGTATACATTGTCAAACCCCATGACTCATCCGGTGATACTAAAACTGGGGCTGATACAAGTCGTCTTTTAAGCTCTTCAAAGCTATTTTCACACTCATCAGTCCACACAAAATCTACCCCCTTTTTCGTCAAATGAGTCAAAGAGGATGTAATCTTGGAGAAATCTTGCACAAATCGTCTATAATAACCTGCAAGTCCAAGAAAACTCCGTATCTCAGCCAGATTAGTAGGTCGGGGCCACCCACTAACGGCTTCCACCTTAGAAGGATCAACAGAAATCCCTCTACTAGATACTACATGCCCAAGGAAAGCCACTTCCTTCAACCAGAATTCACATTTAGAGAACTTCGCATACAACTTATGAGCTCTCAAAGTCAATAACACCTTCTCTAAATGTATAGCATGTAACTCCTCAGTCCTCGAATAAACAAGGATGTCATCAATAAACACTATCACAAAGGAGTCAATGAACCTCTTAAACACTGTATGCATCAGGTCCATAAAGATTGCAGGAGCATTAGTCAAGCCAAAAGACATGACAACAAACTCATAATGACCATAACGTGTCCTGAAGGCAGTCTTGGGAATATCCTCATCTCTAATTCTCAATTGATGATATCCCGATCGAAGATCTATCTTCGAAAAGACAGTAGCTCTCCTCAGCTGATCAAACAAGTCCTCTATCCTGGGCAAAGGATACTTGTTTTTCACTGTAACCCGGTTCAGCTCCCTATAATCAATACATAATCTCATGGAGCCATCTTTCTTCCTTACAAACAATATCGGAGCTCCCCAAGGTGATACACTTGGGCGTATAAACCCCAAGTCTAAAAGTTATTGCAATTGCCTTTTCAACTCTTTAAGTTCAGTTGGTGCCATATGATAAGGTGCCTTGGACAATGGAACGGTCCCAGGAATCACCTCTATCTGGAAGTCTAACTCCCTCACTGGTGGCAAACCAGGTAACTCATCAAAGAAGACATCAATGAAATCCCTCACAACAGGTACATAAGCTAAGGTAGTCACACTGACAGACGTGTCCACTACACTAGCTAAATAACCCCAAGCACCGTCACTCAAAAGTGCTCTAGCCTGGATCACCGAGATAACTGCAGGTGTCACCCTACCTCGGGTCCCATGAAATCGAAAATTAGTCCCACATAGACCAACAAAGTCTACCACTTTCTCACTACAACTGATGTTGGCTGACAGCCAATCCATACCCAAAATAATATCAAAGTCAGACATCGGCATCACAATCAACATAGCATGCAGAAAGCAACCCATAATACACAAATCATCAGTATAAACAACTCTATCCACAATCACAGATTTTTCGAGTGGAGTAGTAACATGTAACTCATGTCCTAACGGCTCTGAATCAAAGGCCGCAGACTCGATAAACTCAGCAGAAATAAATGAGTGACTAGCCCCATAATCAAATAATACCAGAGCAGAGTGCCCTAATACCGATAAAGTACCTTATAACGACAGTACCATATGCCTCAGCATCCTCTCGAGTAGTGGCAAAGACACGTGCCTGCTGTCGTGTCTAGGGCTGTGCCTGAACTGTCGGTGGTGCTCTCTACTGCTGAGCAGGCCTAATCTGGCCTCTACTACCTGCCTGACCACGGCCCTGAACCTATCCTCGGCCCTGTCCCTGTCCAAAACTCTGACCCTGTCTCGAGCTCGACCCGACTCCCACTGCTTGGTGGTGTCAGTAAATTAGGACAAAATCATCCGACATGTCCTGCTGTCCCACAATGATAGCACTTCGCACATAACACGACCTAAGTGGTACCCGAACAATCAGGATAATAAGGCAAAGAAGGGGCTCGATCACTAGATCGCCTGAATGGAACCGAGGTCCTGTCTGTCCCTTTCCCCTACCTGGAGCTGTCTATGTGATTGTGTCCCTCGACTAGGGAGGTCATCCACAGCCTTCCTCTTCCCCAGAAGAGGTTTGAGCAACAATCTCATTGGCCTTTTTCTCGAATCACCAATATCTAAGGCCAAAGCGGCGGTCGAGCATCGAGATACGTACCAGGCTATAAGGCTCGTGCACCGCCTCGTAGTTCGCTCTCAAACCTACAATAAACCTCTTTCTTTTGTCCTCCGGATCAATAACATGTTTAGTAGCAAATTTTGACAACCTATCAAACTCTCTCTCATACTCCACAACAGATCTATCACCCTGTCTGAGTGTGAGAAACTGTATCTCTAACTGATCTCGTGTATCCTCTGGATAGTATTTCTCATATAACTTTTCTCTGAACATCTCCCAACTAACCTGTAACTCAGGGCTGAGAGTACGAAATAAACCCTTCCACCAGTACAAAGCATCATCTACTAAAGAATAGGTCCCACAGTGGACCTTCAAATGATCCGAACATTTAATGAATTCAAGTACCCTCTCTACTCTGGTGATCCATCTCTCAGCAACTGCAGGATCAGTAGATGTCCCATCAAACTCGGGAGTATTGTACCTGATATACTCTTTCAAAGTTTTTGCAGCATCAGTAATACCAGACTGGTCTACCACGGGAGTGGGTACTCTAACAGGTGGTATAACCCGATCAGTCTGTCCTCCACCACCTCGTAACAGGTCTAAAAAGTACTCCTCTGAAATGGTGACACTACGGCCCTGACTAGGTGTCTGATCAACTGGAGGCTCATCCTCCCGATAAACAGGTGGAGGGGGTGGCGGTGTAACTGCCCTCGCCCGACCTCTACCTCGTATCCCAGCCTGTACTCCGCTCCGACCTCTCCTAGGTATCACTGTCCTTGGAGGCACACTGAAATCACAATCAGAAAAGCCTCACATGAGATAATGGAAAAGGAATGGCAATACTACAATTACACTTATCAAAAGAGAAGGTTCTAAGGATACCTGACACCGTTGACCTCGAACAATGATTGGACAAGAACAAAATCAAACCATGAAAACATGCGATGCATGTGGTCTACAGAACCAAGAAGGCTCTGTTACCAACTATAACGACCCGATTTTTCGTAAAATCCTTTAAAACAAATGTGCAGCGGAAAAACTTGATTTTACAGAAAAACAGTATGGGTTCGTTTAAAATTCGGATAAACCAAAACCTGTTTACAACCCAATTTTCAGAAAAAGCAGTAAACCTGGAATGCGCATTCCATAATATGATGAAAATGCTAAAGGAAGTTTAAAGTTCAAAAAAAAAAAGAAAACATATACAAATTATACAGACGCTCCATCCAGCTCAAAATGAAACATAATAAAAGTAATGAAATGTTTAAGAGCATTCAAGAATGCTCCACCCAAAACCACATATGTTCTTGTCCATTCATTGTCTTGCTAGGTCACGCGGCGCCACCTCCTCTACCTCGTCCTCTACCACGAGTCTTACCTGAAAAATTGTAATTGTAGCAACATTAGCATAAAAATGCTAGTGAGAGTAAAATGAAAGCAAGTAATCCTATGAACAACATTTCATATCAGAAATCGTGTCCAAAGGCCTAGATTTCACTTTTACTACCCATTCCACATTCCAAATATAGTCAATATACATAAAATACTTTCTAAAAGTAACGATATCAAGACTTAAAGTAAAAGTACCCGTTATTACTAAGTCTTACTATACAAATCTAAAGATTATGTAATTACATTATTAACTATCTTTCATCGTATCATAATACCGTATGAACCGAAGTCGACATACCACTTGCCATATTACAAATCATCGCACCATGATACCGTATGGAGCGTATCAACATACTATCAGGTGCCATATCACATAACCTCGCACCATGATACTGTATGGAGCGTATCACATACTATCACGTGCCGTATCACATAGCCTCGCACCATGATACCGTATGGAGTGTATCACATACTATCATGTGCCATATCACATAACCTCGCACCATGATACCGTATGGAGCGTATCACATACTATCATGTGCCGTATCACATAACCTCGCACCATGATACCGTATGGAGCGTATCACATACTATCATGTGCCATATCACAGATTACCGTATAGAATCCATCAAGTTCCCTAGTAAGTTAGATAAAGTTCCACTAACTACTAAAGAACATAAACCGTTTGAATTACACGAGTCAATACTCAAGTATAATTTCTAGCTACTTTGACTCCCAAATCACTTAAAGTTCTTTATTTGTCCACTTTCATCTAAAATCTCCAAATCATCTTATAAGACTTCCAAACCACTTATAAATCCTCTTTTTCTTCCAAACCATAAGTACACCAAAACCACTCCACTCACATCCGAGTTAAAGTCTCCAACCAAGTATAACTTCCAGAAGTTAGTTCCCCTCTTAACCTCGATAAACAATAACGTAATGAAACATAATTCATAAAATTACTAACTTCCATTTTAAACTCACCTTAGATGTGAAATCCAAGCTTCCAAAGTGCCGGAGTCAAAGTCACGCAATCGATCACAAATCTACATATCAAATACACCTAACAACCATTAATTATCCGAAAATCGAGCAAACGACATCTAAACGCATAAAACGATGAAAACCCCGGATTTAAACCCTTAGGGACCCACGGCCAAACAAGGGAGGAAAAACTCGGGTTCGGTTTTCCGGCTTTTATGCACTTTAGAGGCGTTTCGGGTTGATTTAGGATACTTTGAAAGTCGAGATATCAATGGCTCACCATATTTTAAGGTTTTACATAATAATCGATTTCTGAAAAATTAAGTAAAACGTAAAATCATAGTAAACTAAACACCCTAATCTTAGTTAAGTGAGAGAAATTAACACGGGACGGGTTTTCAACTCAAATTTGATTTTAGGGTTTAGGGAAGTTTCTAAAATTGCGTAAAACGACTTCCTCGATTGAAATCTTCAAGCTTCGGTGTATGAATTTGAAGATTTCAATCTCAACCTCCATTAAAACACTATTCAAAGCTTGAATTTGAAAACTTTGCCATACCTTGAGGCTCGTAGAAAATTGACAAAAACCTCGATTGTTAGGTTAGAATCGATCCTCGGGATGAGTGCTTTTCAACGAAACCGGAATCACGGCGATCTACCGAGTAACGGAGAAAAGCCAAAGAGAGGAAGGAGAGAAAGGTGGCTCTCGGCCCTAGCAAAGAAGAAGAAGAGGAAAGGAAATGAAATATTTGACCAATAGTTGACTATTTAAAAAGATGAAGATGAATAGTAATTTTTAAGAAATTGGAAAATGACGTATACGTCCCTTTCAAGTGATTCGATTAAAATACGAAACTCGATGATCTTAAAATAATCTAAACGTGATTAATAATTATTAATTGGCCCGTTAATAATTATTAATGTCACCGAAACTAATTTAAAGTAGTAAAAGGTTTAAAACGTTTAAAAAGGTTTTGAACGAAATTAGCTACTAAAATCGAATTTCCCGAGTTTAAACTAACTTAAATACTTTATTTAAAATAAAAAAAAAATTTACCTCCAAAAGTAACGGGACGTTACATTTCTTTTAACTACCTTATAACCACTCAAATAAACGGAGTATTCTAATACTCTTTTCCAATTTTCGGAAATATAATTCTCATTGAGAATATAACTTAATCCACAATAATCAACTCACCTTAACAACACCAAAAGTTAACTAATTTTCCTTATGCACTTTCCTCATCTTTCAACTACATCCAATCTTGAATAAGTTCTAAAATCTAGTAACCCTCTTAACCCCGATCAAACATGATCGTCATGCAAACCGGAAACATAAAAGTAATCACAACCACTTTAAACTCACTTACTTTAATTCTTTTGATTTAAATAATAATCTCAACTTCCGCTCCTACAAATCGTTCAACTTATTCGGTTTCTAAGTGTAAAGACCCGATTTTTCAGAGTTTAAAACAAACATAGTAAATGCAGCGGAAGACTCAATAAACGATATTTATTGAATAATATGAAAAATCCTCAATCAATAGTCATTTAAATAAATCAACAACTCCGGAGTTATAAATTTTTAAAACAAAAGAAACGATGTACTAAATCACATAACGAAATGTTTCAAACTATCATAAACTCAAATCTCACAAAACAAATACAGTCAATAAAGTTCAAGTACTTTGTTCTTAAAATCAATGAAAACAAATGATGCATTGACTAGCCACCGTGACATGAACCCCTCATCTTTTCCACTTCATCAACCGCCACCTCTCGGTCCATTGTTACCTGAAAAAAATATATAGCACTGTGAGGCTAAAGCCAGTGAGAAAACGATCTAAACGAAGATAAAGTTTTAAATAGTCTCTAACAACTTAAACCGAGTCCCAACACTCAACACTCTCCAATGTCTCTTTCACACAAAACTTCTCTTAAACCTCACATTCAATCTCTTTACATGAATAGGCAATTATTATCTAAATTCCATATTCAAGAACCACATTCATTATCCCCTTTCCAATACACATCCCAATCCAATACATAGGCCCATTCTAAATTAACAAACACAATCAATCAATAACTAAGAAGGCGGTCTCACGGGACTACAACCATTCTTAGGTACTTAGTTATAGTCGTAACCATAACTAACTCCTAATGGATCGTTCATACGAGCAACGTCCATTAGCTGTTATGAGCTCACTTTCATAACTATATATATTTTACTAGTATGAGCTCGTAGCCTCATACTAGTTTAACACACCTGTCAAGCCATCAATACACAACCTCTTTACATTATCCCCTTGATAATACTCATTTATAATCAGCAAGGGTAATTAAAATACAGCAGTCCCAAAGATACTAAATAAACATGCAAAAAATACATTTTACGATAAACTGCCGAAAAACCGTCAAACCAACTATTCATTCCCAATCTTGCTCAACTAAAATCTCATACTAAAACATCATAAAATACTC
This sequence comes from Gynostemma pentaphyllum, assembly GCA_028015215.1. Lineage (NCBI taxonomy): Eukaryota > Viridiplantae > Streptophyta > Magnoliopsida > Cucurbitales > Cucurbitaceae > Gynostemma > Gynostemma pentaphyllum. Next base: position 40,809,419 of record CM051355.1, on the reverse strand, counting down.
CATAATATTCCAGAATTGACTCCCAAATTAATCAGAAACAAAAGGAATCGAAAAACAACAAAAACTGCCGAAAAATGACTAAACTAGTTCTAACCGAAAAATTCTTTCTCCAAATAATTTTTCGATGTTTCCAATATGAATTCACTTTCCTAAAGCTCCAGAATAATCTATTTGAATATATTGAAACATTAAATCTACGGTAGAAGCTTTAGATTTCTCTAAAACTCCACCAACGAATAAACCGTTAACTCACCTCGAAATTTTGCTTAAATCCAAAATCAAAGCTATTTTCCTTGATGAACCAGACCTGAAACGGAGATCCTAAATAGCTTAAAATACAAATTAAAATATACTAAATTAATACAAAAGGTTTGGGGTTCGGTGTATCAAAGAACGGAAATCAAACGGCGAAGGAAATTGGCTAAGGTTGGGGCGTGGGGGGTGTGTGGGCCGCGGCTGGCCATGGTCATCGGAACGTGGTTCGGTCGCGGTTTCGTAGTTAGGGTGATCGATCTTGATGGTTCTAGGTGTTGGTAATCAAGATCGATTGGGTATTTGGTCACGGTTTGGAAAATTGACGATTATGGAGATCGAAACAAAGTTTAGGGTTCTTGGCGTTCATATGATGAATATAAAATAAAAATCCAGAATTAAAATGATTGATAAATCAATCCCAAAAGCTTACCCGTTAATTGAATTTCAAGAAAAAGGCTTCCGATCTTCCTTCTTCGATTCCGGGCAATTTCCACCGATCTCCAAATTAACAATTGACGAAAATCCCATCAATATCTACCCTAGACCCCACGGCATCAAGAAGGAAAAGAGAAGAGAGGAATTTCGTTACCTTCGTGACCAAAATCGATTCCAAAACGCCTAAATCCAAAACCCGATTCACGATCAAACTACAAACGAGCGAACCACTGGATCTTCTTCTTCTCTTTCTCTAAGAGGGGGCGGGCAAGGGTGTGGGAAGGAGGGGAGAAAATTGTTCTTCTTCTTTTCCTTAGTTAAAATTAGGGTTTGAGCTAACTTGCCACGTCATCAACTATTTGCCACGCCATCAACTATCCTCTAATCCATGACTCCTCATTATTTACAAAAAGTGACACTTATCATAAAGTGTCACCCAAAAGCCTAAATAAATAAAAAAAATAGATTATTTATCAAAATTCCAAACCCTTTAATTAAATTAAATAAAATTTTAATTTAATTCTAAAATTAATCTTACCTTGTAACGGGGCGTTACACTAAGGCTACTTTAATTTCTATTTATTCTCACCTCGAAATGGCGCGTGACCACGAAGATCCCACGAACCAACAAACGAGCAATCGCACCTACAATTCATCAATCGATCAACGAATTACAAATCATATCTAATATGAGAAAAAATATGATTTTTGGGTGAATAGTGATTTTGGATGAATAGTGTTTTCGGGTGAATAGTGTTTTTCGAATATCCGAGCTCAAAATCGTCAAATTCCTTGATAGAAATTCATGATTTCAAATTCAAAACTCATTTATAATAAAAAACGAACAAAACCATGTAAAAAGTTTTGAAAAATCACTTTTGAAGGCTTCTCTTAGGGAATGAGAAACGCCACAAGCTTAGGTAGGATAGATAGCCCACATCCCGATCAATCCAGCGCAACTGACCTCATCGAAAACGGTCGAGAATCGATGAAAACCCAAGAAGAATTCTCTCCCACCATTGTTGCTCACGTTGGAGAAGAAGAAGAAGAGAAAGGAAAAATGATTCTCTTGGTCAACTTTGAGTCAATTTGAGATTTTAAAGAGATAAATAGTGATTTTGGATATTTTAAGAATTTGGAAATTACGGATACGTCCTTTTAATGACTTTAACTCATAAAACGAAACCCGAAGTTCTTAAATTAGCCAAATGGTGATTAATAATTATTAATTGGCCCGTTAATAATTATTAGTACGACCAAAACTAATTTAAGCTAATAAAGCGATTAAAAGAATTTACGAATGAAACTAACTACTAAATTCTAACTTATAAATTGTAATTAAACTAAATAACTCTATAATGAAATTAAATGCTTTAAATATAATAAATGATAAGTAATAAGTAAATAAATAAAAAATAATAATAATAATAATAAAATTTACCTTGTAAAATAACGAGACATTACGATCTACCCTCCTTAAAAGACTTTTCATCCTCGAAAAGTGCGCTCACTAAGTGAAAAAGTGATAACTCTATAAAATAGAGTTATTTGGTCCTATTTTAATGCCTAAGTGATAATGATTTGATTGAAATTTGCTTATATTTTGTGCACTTTGAACTCATTTAGAATCATTCTTTATTAAAGTGTATTTTGGAAAAATTCGGGTTTTTAGCACTTTAAAGTATATTTAGGATTGTTCTTGGCTCTTGGTATTTAATTTTGTCAATTTGAATGAAAGAAAGTCCTAAAAGAATTGCAAATTTCATGCAAGAAATAGGAAAAAAGTGCAGAATTTTGAAAAGTGTTGTGGCAGTGCTGCAGCACACTGGGCAGAATCTGGACAGCAGCTTAGTCACGATTTTCAGCCCAAAAATATCAGTTTTTTTGGCCCGCTTCAGCAGATTCTTCTCAAATAAAATAAGCCCATCATAGGGGGTCAACTTAGAAGCAAATTTGGAGGAGATTTAAGAAAAGCCCAAGCCCAAAACAAAGAAAAATAGAAGATTAACCTAGAAAAGAAAAAAAAAAGGCAGCAGCTTGAGATTTGGACAGACTTTAACGTGGAGAGGCAGAGCTGAACGTGGAAGAGGAGGAGACAAAAACGCAAGAGGAGGATTCTTCTTCTTCTCGATGGAGATTTCGTTTGCATTTGCTATTCCATTAATTATTTTCTTCTTCTTCTTCTTCTTCATTCTTTAGAATTCCTTTATCCATTGTTAGTTTATGTTAGGTTTAGGTTTATTTTTGTTAAACTCTTTTGTTAATTTAGGTTTTGTTATGAACTAAATTTTATTTGGTTGGAATTGATAGATGAACTTTAAAAAGGATTAGTTTTCATAGCTTTTAATGAATTCAATTTTTATGCTCAATCAATAGTTCGATAATTTCATTCTCTTTGCTTATGCTTGATCAACCTAAGTAAATTGCTTAGTTTAATTTTAATTCTGAAAAGGTTGAAATTAAATGGAAAAGTATTGATTGATAGGGGTTAACAATTCTCGAATTTGTTTTTAGTAAGGCATAGACATATGTTTTTACACCCTAAAGCCTAAACCGGAGCATCAAACCGTATTTTTAATCCAATTTAACCTAGACATAGGAATCAAGTTGAATTAAGAATTAGAATCATGCTAGGCTTGACAAAGTCACATGAACATTTGAGTTTGCTTGCATAAAAAGTGAATTTATTAATGCGGTTTCTTCAAGAGATACCACAAAAGATCGCTGCGAAGATTTGTGAATTCTAAGACTTTTTAGGGGGATTCTTGATTTTCCAACCACTCATCTCTACATAGTTTAATCATTTTATTATTCTTGCATATTTTAGGAGTAATTTAAGCCACTTTAGACCATCTTATTTATTTTCCATATTTAATTTAGAATTTAGTCATTAGGATTTGCATATTTTCTTTACTTTAGTTTCATTAATCACATCACTTTCAAAACCACTACTACTTTTTATTTTCTTTAAATTAATTGTTAAACACCTACTTAATCTACTAATCCTCGTGGGAACGATCTTTCTTATCACTTTATTACTTGTTTGACTGCGTGCACTTGCGTATCACGATTTCACACAACAAGTTTTTGGCGCTGTTGCCGGGGATTAGTTTAGGATTAATTGGTGTCATAACATTTAGTTTAATTTTTTTAATTTTTTCTATTTTTGTTTTCTTTGTTCTTTGCAGAATATTAATCTTGTATGAGCGACGAGGAAACAACTGCTTTGATTCCATACGATCAAGAGATTGAACGAACTTTTCACAAGAGGAAAAAGCTACGGAAACAAAAGAAAGTTGTTCAGAAAGAAGAGATGGAAAACCGGCAGATAGTTGTACCTGATGAACGAGACACTGTTATTCAAGAGTATAGAAGGCCTAACTTCGGTCCTGTGATTGTTAGGCCAGAAATCGAAGCAAATAATTTTGAGCTGAAGTCGGTTATGTTCCAAATGTTGCAAAGTGCAGGACAATTCAATGGAACACCTAATGAGGATCCACATGCTCATCTGCAATTATTTGTCCAAGTAAGTGATTCTTTTAAACTTAATGGAGTTTCTGGGGATGCCCTTAGGTTAGAGTTATTTCCTTACTCGTTGAAAGGCTTAGGAAAAGATTGGCTAAATTCATTGCCTCAAGGGTCGATAACTAGTTGGAATGATCTTGTGGAAGAGTTTCTAACTCAATATTTCCCTCCTACTAAGGAAAACAAGCTTAGGAGCCAAATCACTTCCTTTGAACAATTTGAGCATGAATCCTTGTATGACACTTGGGAGAGATTTAAAGAGATGATTAGGAAGTGTCCCAACCATGGAATCCCGTATAAGATCCAAATGCAAATTTTCTATAATGGGTTGTGTTCTCACACTAGAGATAGAGTGGATTCATCATCGGGAGGGGCATTACTTTCTAAAACTTACAATGAGGCTTGTGCCATCTTGAACAAAATAGCGAGGAATAACCTTAGTTGGCCAAATCAACGCTTGAACCAAGATAGGAAAACCAATGCCAATTATGGTGGGAATGATTCGAATTCTTTGATAGCACAATTGGTCGCTTTGAATAGTACTTTAACGAAGATGGATTTGGGTGGGAATAACCAAATGGTGAATGCACTTTCGAGACTTGTGTTTTTTGTGGAGAAGGTCACCGATATGAAGGATGTCCATCTAATCCTGAATCGATGAATTATGTGGGGTATAATAAGAACTTCAATCCTTATTCTAATTCATATAACCCCTGGTTGGAAACAACACCCAAATTTTTCTTGGAAAGATCGGGGCGGGACCAACACATATTCAACAAAGACCAGGTTGATTCCTTACCTCCTCAAAAGCCTCAAGTTGAGGACTCCATAGCCACCCTTGCTAAATGATGAAAGATTTCATGGGTAGAACTGATGCTATGTTCCAAAATCATGATGCTATGTTCCAAAATCAAGCTGCTTCAATAATAAATTTAGAAATCCAAATGGGACAAATAGCTTCATCCATGAGTAATCGAGTTCAAGGATCCTTACCAAGCAACACTGAAAATCCTAGAAATCAAGGTAAGGAGTCATGCCAAGCTATTACTCTTAGGAGTGGTAAAGATTTGGAACCACCTAAAGTTACTCCAAGTAAGAAAACAGAGCTCACTTCAATCCAGAAAAGTGTTGAGGATGGTGATGGAGTAGAAAAATCAAGAAAAGAGAGGTTGGATGGTGATGATTGTTCAAATCAGAGTGCTGCAGCACTGCCACAGCACAATTCCAGCACCCTTCTTACTCAAAAGGATGCACCAATTGCTAGACCACCTCCACCTTTCCCTCAAAGACTTCAAAAGAAAGCTCAAAACAATCAATTTGGAAAGTTTTTGGATGTTCTAAAGCAACTTCATATCAATATCCCACTTGTGGAGGCACTTGAACAAATGCCTAATTATGCCAAATTCATGAAAGACATCCTCACTAAGAAAAGGAGATGGGGAGAATTAGAGGTTGTTGCACTTACTCAAGAGTGTAGTTCTATCGTGCAGAATAAAATTCCTCCTAAGTTGAAGGATCCCGGGGTGTTCACCATTCCAATTTCCATTGGTAAGTCTTTTCACGGGAAAGCACTTTGTGATTTGGGTGCAAGCATAAACTTAATGCCCATGTCTATTTTCAAAAAGCTTTGTGTTGGTGAGGCAAGGCCAACTACTGTTACATTGCAACTGGCGGATCGTTCTCTTGTGTACCCTGAAGGAAAAATTGAAGATGTGTTAGTTGGGGTAGATAAGTTTATCTTTCCTGCAGATTTTCTCATTATGGACTATGAGGCAGACAAAGAAGTGCCAATCATTCTTGGGAGAGCTTTCCTTGCCACAGGAGGAACACTCATTGATGTTCAAAAAGGAGAGTTATCCATGAGGGTCAATGAAGAGCAAGTGACTTTCAATATATTCAAAAATACAACCTCTCCCATTGGTGTAGAAAACTGCTCAACCATTAGGGTCTTAGAGGTTAGTAATGATGGAAAGTACACTGATAAAAAGCTTCCAAAAGAGCATTGTGAACAAGAAAAATCAAGGAGAGTGTTCCTTTTGAGAAAGAGAAGAAGAAAGAAAAGGAAGAGAGGGAAAGTTCGAGGACGTGTTTTGCGAGGTGGAATATGTTCAATGTCATTCAAAGTTCCCTAATTAGAGGAAGAAGTCGGGCCGTCGACTTTAAAGCAAGGCGCTTGTTGGGAGGCAACCCATCGAAGTTAAGTAGTTCATTTTCGTTTATTCTTTCTCGTATTAGTTCATTTGCTTTAATTTCAGTTTTCGTTAGCATTTTAATTTTGCTTAGAAATAGGTGCTGCTGAAATTTTCTCTTTGATTTTGTTTTTCAGGACATATGAGAGCCATGAATCAAAGCTTGAATGAAGAAAATGTCATCCTACAATGGTGGACAATTTGAGTGGTCATTTGGAGAAAAATAAACAAGGGAGGTTGTTGCAGCTTTAGATTTTGTTTTCTTTAGTTAGTTTTATTTAAAAAAAAAAAAAAAATCTCAAAGCGTCCAGACCCGCATACGACCCGCCCCAGTGATCCGAAACCCACCACCCGCCCCTTCCCAACCCGCGACCCAACCCGCCCCACTTCCTACCCCAACCCGCGTGTCTTCCCCCCCCCCGCCATTTTTTATTTATTTTTCTTTCTTTCTTATCTCTTCGCTTTCTCGTCGTGCCACCGCCAACCTCCACAGTCCCCACCGCTTCCTCACTCGCAACCACTCAACCACCCATTCGTCGTCGTCACTGCCATCACCACTACCCCATTCTTTTCTTCTCTCGTTTCCCTTCATGTCCATGCTTGATTTTCTTCCTCCGTGAGGTGATTTCAATTTTAATTCTAGGGTTTAAGTTTGGGGGTTTTCAAGTTGCCGTTTGTGTTTTAAGAGGACAAAACTCTTCTGATTTTTGAGTTCATTCACCATGATTTCACCACTATTCCTCCAGGATTCGTTTTCATTTTTTTTTCCATTCTGATGAGAGTGTTCATTTAATCTGAAATTGAGTTTATTTTGCCACGACTGACTCGTTCTTCTTCCTGATTTCATATTCTCATTTGTCAATATTTCACTTGTCGTTGGCTTGTTTTATTTGTGAGTGCTTTGTGCTACACCATTTGATTTTGAGCAGGGATGTTGTTTTGTTGGCTAATATACATATTTTGTGCACTCTGAGTTCTTGCTGGCTGTTGGTCTGAGGCGTTTCCATTATGAATTTTGTTGCGGATTTGTGTGTTGGGACGACACTGGGTGTCGATTATATTGACTTCCTTGTCAATGCCGAGCTGATGTTGCTGCTTCCGCCCATACTTGAGGGAGTTCTCTAAACTCTTACTTGTTCCACTTGTTTTATTTTCATTTGACTGCCGTCGCTCTTTATTTTCATATTATTTTGTCACCGATTTGGGTCTGCTTTGTCTCTATTTCATGTTGTTTTGTGCTATTTTCTTGTGCGGACACACCAACTTTTAAGTTTGGGGGTGATTGTCCATTTTATTAGCACCAATGTACAATTTTCATGTTCTTAAATGATAAATTCTTTGGCTAGTTAACTTCAAATTTCATGTTCTCATTGCTTCTTTGGTTAGAATGGTCCAAATGATATAGTTGGCTTTTGCATGATTTTTAGGATAGTTCTAATTTTGGTTAAGTGCGTTTTGGGCTTTAGATTCTTCTACACTTCCCCGTTCATGGTAAACCCATTTAGACAGTTTAGATGCTTGAGGACTACTTCCCTTTGTGAGGAGGAAACATTGAATGGCCAATCCTAGTGAACCAAAGTAGAAAACTCTTGCATTCCTTCTTAGTGAGCTTCCAAATAAGTGTCTCCATAAGTTTAGGGGTAACATAGTTACCCACCATTTGAAAAAAAAAAAAAAGAAAAAAAAAGGAAGTACTCCAATGTCTTGAGGTAAGTCGGGATAAGAGTATGCTTCGGCGGTTCGAGTTATCTAGTAGCTAAGTAAAGAAAAAAAAAAGGCACTAGGGACACAAGAACTTTCTTAAAAAAAAAAAGGAAAAGAAAAGAAAAGAAAAGAAAAGAGAAATGTTCCAATGTCTCGATGTAAGTCGGGATAAGATCATGCTTTTGCGGTTTGAGTTATCTAGTGTCTAAGAAATAAAAGGCATTAGAGAAACAATAACTTTCTTGCACATAGTGCCTTTTCACAAAAAAAGAAAAAAAAAAGTGAAGTCAATTAGTTTGCTAGCCCCATGAAAGAAGTAGTCAAGAGTTCAAATGGAGGGAATCTAGGTGAGGTTGTGATTTGTTGAGTTTAAGCTTAGGAAAAAGAGTCTTAGGATAGCTATTTTTGCTTGCTAGATGGATTTTACCATGAATTGTTTGATTCGGGATGCACACACTTTCACTTGAGAATCTATTGCCCTTTATGTACTTGGCTAGTTTTAGGATTGTCTTGAAGAGAATTGCAAAAGTCTATGATGGATAAAATCCTAACCAAAAGTTGAGAAAAGTGATTTGTTGTAAGCTTGTGTGTCAAAGTTTTAAATCTTTTTGCAAGTCAAAGTTTCTTTTTGCATCACTCGAGGACGAGCAATGAGTCAAGTTTGGGGGTTTGATAACTCTATAAAATAGAGTTATTTGGTCCTATTTTAATGCCTAAGTGATAATGATTTGATTGAAATTTGCTTATATTTTGTGCACTTTGAACTCATTTAGAATCATTCTTTATTAAAGTGTATTTTGGAAAAATTCGGGTTTTTAGCACTTTAAAGTATATTTAGGATTGTTCTTGGCTCTTGGTATTTAATTTTGTCAATTTGAATGAAAGAAAGTCCTAAAAGAATTGCAAATTTTATGCAGGAAATAGGAAAAAAGTGCAGAATTTTGAAAAGTCTTTGTGGCGGTCTTTGCGACACGCGGCATGCGAACTGGACAACGCCTTTTAGTCACGATTTTCAGCCCAAAAATATCGGTTTTTTTGGCCCGCTTCAGCAGATTCTTCTCAAATAAAATAAGCCCATCATAGGGGGTCAACTTAGAAGCAAATTTGGAGGAGATTTAAGAAAAGCCCAAGCCCAAAACAAAGAAAAATAGAAGATTAACCTAGAAAAGAAAAAAAAAAGGCAGCAGCTTGAGATTTGGACAGACTTTAACGTGGAGAGGCAGAGCTGAACGTGGAAGAGGAGGAGACAAAAACGCAAGAGGAGGATTCTTCTTCTTCTCGATGGAGATTTCGTTTGCATTTGCTATTCCATTAATTATTTTCTTCTTCTTCTTCTTCTTCATTCTTTAGAATTCCTTTATCCATTGTTAGTTTATGTTAGGTTTAGGTTTATTTTTGTTAAACTCTTTTGTTAATTTAGGTTTTGTTATGAACTAAATTTTATTTGGTTGGAATTGATAGATGAACCTTAAAAAGGATTAGTTTTCATAGCTTTTAATGAATTCAATTTTTATGCTCAATCAATAGTTCGATAATTTCATTCTCTTTGCTTATGCTTGATCAACCTAAGTAAATTGCTTAGTTTAATTTTAATTCTGAAAAGGTTGAAATTAAATGGAAAAGTATTGATTGATAGGGGTTAACAATTCTCGAATTTGTTTTTAGTAAGGCATAGACATATGTTTTTACACCCTAAAGCCTAAACCTGGAGCATCAAACCGTATTTTTAATCCAATTTAACCTAGACATAGGAATCAAGTTGAATTAAGAATTAGAATCATGCTAGGCTTGACAAAGTCACATGAACATTTGAGTTTGCTTGCATAAAAAGTGAATTTATTAATGCAGTTTGCTGCGGCACAGCCACAGCACTGCTACAGCATTTGTGAATTCTAAGACTTTTTAGGGGGATTCTTGATTTTCCAACCACTCATCTCTACATAGTTTAATCATTTTATTATTCTTGCATATTTTAGGAGTAATTTAAGCCACTTTAGACCATCTTATTTATTTTCCATATTTAATTTAGAATTTAGTCATTAGGATTTGCATATTTTCTTTACTTTAGTTTCATTAATCACATCACTTTCAAAACCACTACTACTTTTTATTTTCTTTAAATTAATTGTTAAACACCTACTTAATCTACTAATCCTCGTGGGAACGATCTTTCTTATCACTTTATTACTTGTTTGACTGCGTGCACTTGCGTATCACGATTTCACACAACAAAAAGCGAGGGTACTTAGACTGTAACTCAACCTTACGTCCCCACGTTGCTTTCTCTGACACTTGGTTCTTCCAAAGAACCTTAACCAAGTGAATTATTTTATTTCTCCACAAAACCTTAACCAAGTGGATTCCTTTTTATTTTTCATCACTTTTGTTTGAATGCTATGATCTTAACTGATGTCTCTTCATTAGACACAATAGCATCCAAAACTACCAGTTCTTAATCAATCATGTAGGACGGATTCACCATGTATTTCCGAAGCATCAATACATGGAAAACATTACAAACGGCCGATAACGAAAGTGGTAAGCCAAACAGTAAACTACCACTCATACTCAATCGAGTATCTCGAAAGGACCAATAAACTTAGGGTTCAACTTACCCTTCTTCCAAACTCTCATAATACCCTTCATTGGTGCCACTTTTAAGAATTCATGATCCACCACTACAAAGCCTCTTACAATTTATCACACACTAACTATAAAACAAGCATAGATCGACTAGGCATGTCTAGCTATACCTCTCGAAAACAAGCCTGTAAGCCTCAGAAATCATAGAATCTTAACAACACTAGTCGATCTAGGCTAGTTACTAACTGCCTCAATCTTAGAGGAATCAACAGATGCCCCTCTACTTGATACCACAAGTCTAAAAATGTCATTTCTTTTAGCCAAAACTTGCATTTTGTAAACTTGGCATACAACTTCTGATTTCATAGCACTGTCAAAACTTCTCATAAATGCATAGCATACAACTCCTCAGTCTTGCAATAAACCAAGATATCATCAATGAACACAATCACAAATGAATCAATAAGCCTTCTGAAAATAGTATGCATAAGGTCCATAAAAGCTTTAGGCGCGTTGGTCAAACCAAAAGACATAACCACAACTCGTAATGTCCATAACGCGTCCTAAAAGCAATCTTGGAAATATCCTCATCTCGAATCCTCAACTGATTTAACTGGATCCCAAATCTATCTTCGAAAAGATAGCGGTTCTCCTCAACTGATCAAATAGATCATCAATCCAATGCAAATGATACTTGCTTTTCACTGTAGCTTGATTCAACTCTCGATAATCAATGCATAGTCTCACTGAACTATCTTTCTTTTCACAAACAAGAAGGTGCTCCGCACGAGGACGCACTAAAGTGAATAAACCCTAAGTCTAAGAGCTCCTACAACTGCCTTTTAAGCTCATTAAACTTAACTAGTCTCCTGTACCGACGTATCGACAACACTAGCTAAATAACCTCAAGTTCCAACCTTCAAAAGCATTCTAGCCTCTATCATAGATATCAAAGTGGGTACTACTCGGCTATTAAACCCACGAAAACGTAAACTGGTCCCACATGGACTGATAAAATCAACAACTTTCTCAGTACAATCGTTAATGGTATGATTGGATAATAGCCAATCTATAACCAAGATTACATCAAAATCAGGCATATGCATAATGGTCAAAGTAAAATGTGAACATCTATTCATAATACACATGTCATCATAACTAATCACATCATCAACAATAATAAACTTCCCATTGGGTAGAAACACACATATCGAAACCCACGGTACGACAACATCCCTTCTAGATCTCAATCAAATAACAACACTCAACCTTAGTGTTAGTTAACCTTGACAATTTACCAAATATGGATCTTGATAACTTGACCTCGAGTATATTCAAATTGATTGATACATCATAGTATAATAGCGACCAAACATGGCCATTAACCAATTAACACAGTCGTTAATGGTCCTTGTTGAGACTTATCACGAAATCTTCTTACTTTCTCTTTTGAATGGTACATACTTTCCTTTTAACACAATACTATCACAATGATTTACTACTTACCATAAATCAACTTTCTCAACTCAAACCAGGAACTTGCCCATTGAGTTTTATCTAGGTTGCTGGACCCAAGCCAGACCGATTACTTATCAACAATTACTCACCTCAAACAGGTGTTTCACCTCTCAATACTGGGCACCAGACAATCATGTCCCCTTTTTACACTTAAGTGCCAATACACATTTACTAACACCACTACTTAGCAATTGTGTGACAATCAAACTTTAATCAACGTTGAGGATCAAATGATCAACCTCTCGGAGTATCTCGTCTCCTTTACTTTGACATTATGTCAATACGCTTAACGAGGTGTATAACCTCCAAATATGCACAGGTCATTCACATACTCAGCACCCTTACCCAAATCTCAATCTGGGTCAAATAAACATCACCACATAGTGGTTTTACGAGGAAGTGAAATATCACAAATATAATTAACATTCAACAATCTTCTCATAAAATTTCCACTATTAAAGAAATAAAGCATGAGAATAAAAGTTCTAGGCATACCTGGTGCTGCTAATCTCAGATGATGACTAGAGAGTGGACTTAAAACAAAACATGAAACACAAACATGCATCACATGTAGTCTACAGAACCAAAAGACTCTGATACCAACTATGACGACCCGACTCCTTTTAAATCATTAAATCGATTTCAATAAAGACTTTATATTTAATAAAAATTTGGCATGGATATGTTTGAAACTTAGACTATCCAAAACCTGTATACATTTTTCACATCAGGAAATTTAAAAGCAAGGAAATGTAATTCCTTTCCAGAGTTTAAAGAAGTTTATAATCATAAAAGTTAAGACGAAAAGCTCCTATGAGCTTATATACAATTTACATCTCAAAAGACACAAAATAAAATAAAATGAGTCCATGGACAGTAAAAGTATCTCTAGTCCCTCTCGGCATCATCATCATCCAGATCAGACTACACCAGCTCCTCTCCCACGACTCCGAGCATTACCTGAAAATGTTTGTAATATCATGAGCTAACAACAAGCCCAGTGAAAATAAATAGAAAATAAAGTAACATTAGACTCCAAACCCGCATCTGGATTTGTGTCCAAGAATTTACTTACTCTTTGCTATCCATCCATTCAAAGAGAATTACATCAAGTATTCCACTTTTACTTACCAAGTCTCCCAAATGATCGAGGATCTGACTTCCAAGCATTTAAGAGGATGTGTTTCATAACACACATAATATTTGTATTTCATTCTCTTTAATACCTTATACTATACCTAAGGTTTACATCGAGTATTACCATCTCCAATTTCGAGATCTTCCAAATAATCGAGAATCTAGTTCTCTCCCATATGTATCATAATAATTTTACAAGGTTCAATACACCTTACATTCTCTATAACACTCGGCTAAACATCATATTCCATTCCTTTTCTCTATAGAAATGTATGATACACATAATGTTTCATTTATTTTCTCTATAGCAACTCAGGCTATAAAATAAGGTTTACATTCCTTTATCTTTAATAATTAATGCTAAGCTCACTCAGGTCTTAACATATTCAAACAAGATAACTCGTGATTAATGCCAATAATGTTAGCACACGCAGCTCTCAACATTATACATTAACTCACCAAATACATGTAAAGTACACTCGGCCTTTACATTAATATAATCAAAATCATGTTAAACTCACTAAGTCTTAACATTATGCATAAGAAACAATCTCATTTCACTATATCTTTACTTCGAAAAATAAACATTCAAGCTCGTAAATAAAGTACTAAAACAACTAATTAGTACTAAAGCATAACAAAGTAAATAATAATGTAAATTTCCATCATACACGTCATACCACACATTATTTCATTTAACAATCACCACATCACCACTCAAATCACATTGTGACCACATTGTCACATTTCACATTTCAATCCGTGACCACATTGTCACCATTCACATTTCACACCGTGACCACATTGTCACCATTCACATACCACACCGTGACCATATTGTCACCAATCACATACCACACCGTGACCACGTTGTCACCAATAACATACCACACCGTGACCACATTGTCACCAGTCACATACCACACCGTGACCACGTTGTCACCAATAACATACCACACCGTGACCATATTGTCACCAATCACATACCACACCGTGACCACATTGTCACCAAGCACATTACCACACCGTGACCACATTGTCACACATGATGATTCATTTTTCGTTACCACACATACCACATGATGATTCGTTTTTCGTTACCACACATACCACATGATGATTCATTTTTCGTTACCACACATACCACGCCTACCACACATACCACATGATGATTCGTTTCACAATTCCATGCGTATCATAACGCCACACATACTACTCCCCGTTGGTAGTACTAATTAGCGAATCCCATCGCTATAATTATTAAACTAATCACCACAACTCCTTTTTATCCAAATATTTTATAGTCCAACTAAACATGATACTTTCTCTCCAAAATTTCTTTTAACTACCTTATAACCCCTCAAATAAACGGAGTATTCTAATTGAGAATATAACTTAATCCACAATAATCAACTCACCTTAACAACACCAAAGGTTAACTAATTTTCCTTATGCACTTTCCTCATCTCCCAACTACATCCAATCTTGAATAAGTTCTAAAATCTAGTACCCTTCTTTACCCCGATCAAACATGATCGTCATGCAACCTGGAAACATAAAAGTAATCACAACCACTTTAAACTCACTTACTTTAATTCTTTCGATTTAAATCATAATCTCAACTTCTGATCCTACAAATCATTCAACTTATTCGGTTTCTAAGGCTACTTTAATTTCTATTTATTCTCACCTCAAAATGGCGCGTGACCACAAAGTTCCCACGAACCAACAAACGAGCAATCGCATCTACAATTCATCAATCGATCAACGAATTACAAATCATATCTAATATGAGAAAAAGTATGATTTTCGGGTGAATAGTTATTTCGGATGAATAGTGTTTTCGGGTGAATAGTGTTTTTCAAAAATCCGAGCTCCAAATCGTCAAATTCCTTGATAGAAATTCATGATTTCAACTTCAAAACTCATTTATAATAAAAAACGAACAAAACCATGTAAAAAGTTTTGAAAAATCACTTTTTAAGGCTTCCCTTAGGGAACGAGAAACGCCACAAGCTTAGGTGGGATAGATAGCCCACATCCCGATCAATCCAACGCAACTGACCTCATCAAAAACGGTCGAGAATCGATGAAAACCTAAGAAGAATTCTCTCCCACCATTGTTGCTCACGTTGGAGAAGAAGAAGAGAAAGGAAAAATGATTCTCTTGGTCAACTTTGAGTCAATTTGAGATTTTAAAGAGATGAATAGTAATTTTGGATATTTTAAGAATTTAGAAATTACGGATACGTCCTTTTAATGACTTAAACTCATAAAACGAAACCTGAAGTTCTTAAACTAGCCAAATGGTGATTAATAATTATTAATTGGCCCGTTAATAATTATTAATATGACCAAAACTAATTTAAGCTAATAAAGCGATTAAAAGAATTTACAAACGAAACTAACTACTAAATTCTAACTTATAAATTGTAATTAAACTAATTAACTCTAAAATGAAATTAAATGCTTTAAATATAATAAATGATAAGTAATAAGTAAATAAATAAAAATAATAATAATAAAAAAAAATTGCCTTGTAAAATAACGAGACGTTACAGTATCTGATAAATTTAGTGTAAAAATATGTAATTCAATGTTTATCACTGATTCACCCGATCAAAATTTATTATATTTGTAAATATTCAGTCTATGCCATGACATTGAAAACAGGTTTTGAAAACAACCTAAAGATGGGTTTTGAAGACTCGTCTTCAAACTTTATAAAATTTGTTAAATACTGACTCAATTTTATTTGCTATACTTAAAAATATTAACTTAAAGTTCTCGTTAAAATTATTTATGTCATAATAAGTTATCTACAACTAAAGTACAAATCAGAAAAACTAACGATCCCACATGAAAGTCATTGGACGATGAGGCATGTAGTTGAAATTGAAATATAATTTAATTAAGATACCCATGGCCATGTTAAAGAAATAAAGGGTCACGTTGTACATAGAGTTGAGAAATGAAATATGTTTTCTATATATGTGTAGTGTTGGGTGGGGAAGTTGGGCGAGCAATGGTTTCAAATCCTCACTTTGTTTTATTTCCTCTTATGAGTCGAGGTCACTTAATCCCCATTGTTGAGTTTGGTAGGCTTCTTACCAGGCGTGGTGTAATTATCTCTATCATTTCTACACCTGAAAACGCCTCTTCCTTTGAATCTATTATAGCTCGAGACTCCATTAATGAAAACAAAATTCGTTTCCTCCAACTTGATTTCCTGTTAGCACCCGGTATCCCTCAATCTTGTCAAACCAAGGAATCTCTTCCTTGTCCTAAATTCAACTTTCATTTTTCATCAGCCACAAGTTTTCTCCTCAAGGGATCAGAGAAGCTTTTTGAAGAGCTCGATCCCAGGCCGTGTTGTATTATTTTTGACGTCTTTCTTCCTTTTACTATTCATATTGCTCGTAAATTCAACATCCCCAAGATCTCTTTCCATGGATTCAACTGTTTTTTTAACTTGGTAATGATGCATTTGAATATTCTTGATTCTGTTCTTTAAAACCGATTACTTTTTAGTACCTGGCCTTCCTCACCCAATTCACATTACCAAGGCTCGGATTCCACAAACCATTCCTCATGATCTCCAACACTATCAGGATCAAGTGATCGGGCCGAAATCGGATCATATGGAACTCTCTTCCATACTTTTGAGGAGTTAGAATCGAATATGTGACCCAATTAAAAAACATTAGAAACAGAAATGTGGTGCATTGGCCCTATTTCACTCTGCAATATCGATATTTTGGACAAGGTCGAGAGAAGAGGAAAACCCGTAATTGACACGAATTTTTGCTTGAAATGGTTAGATTCTAAGCAAACAAGCTCAGTAATATATGTTTGCTTTGGAAGCCTTTGTAATCTTATACCAAAGCAGCTAGTTGAGCTAGCCTTGGGTTTAGAATTGTCTAAAAGACCCTTTATTTGGGTTATAAGGAAATGGGAGAGATTTAAAGAATTGAAAGCATGGATTTCAAAGAGTTGATTTGAGGAAAGGATCAAAGACACAGGGATTCTCATATGAGGTTGGGCTCCTCAACTATTCATTTTGTCACATCCTTCTATTGGAGGCTTTCTTACCCATTGTGGACTAAATGGAATTCAGGTGAGTGAATGATTCAAAAATAAAATTTAAATTTTTTAAAATTCATATCATATATCTATGTGGTTTGTTGTGTGAACTTATGATTTGATGACCAGGAAGGGATATGTTCAAGCATTCCCATGATCACTTGGCCACTGTTTGAAGACCAATTTATAAATGAAAAATTGGTTGTTCAAGCTTAAAAATTAGGGTGAAGGTTGGGGTGGAGTCTACATTGAAATGGGGAGAGGAAGACAAAATTGGGGTTATGGTGAAGAAAGAACATGTAAAGGAAGCCATAGATAAGTTGATGGACGAAGGAGAAGAAGCTCAAGGAAGAAGAAACCGAGTTAAAAAGTTTGCAGAAATGGCTAAGAATGCTATGGAAGAAAGCGGCTCCTCACACCTCAATATTACTAGGTTTATCAATGATGTATTGCACTACCCTGGGTCTACCAATTAGGAGCCAATTCATAGTCTCTCACTGGTTTTTAATAAGCTTTCCACCAATCTGAGCTTGGCTCAATTGGTCAGGCATCTGTTCTCAATTTTGTATGGTCGAAGGTTTGTTTCCAATTTTCGAGTTTGTTGTAATATCTATATATAAAAAAAAACTTTCATTTCTGTTTTCTATGCACTACTCTTCAATGTTTGTTTTCCCAATTCTTGTGAATTTTCTCCTTATCTTATTGCCCAAATGAAGGAAAATTCTAGCCCCAATGCCAGCTCTATCAGCTGATTTGGTATCATATTATAAAGTAAATTACAGTTCTGAGAATCCAATCATTTTAAACAGAGATTTTCATTCATTTCTGTTTTTTTTTCTTTTTACCTCTTTCAGCTCTGTCCAATTTGTCTGTGTTGCCAAGCGAATTGGACCAATACACCAGATTTCACGCATATAATAGCCAACAAAAAAGGACGCTTGAACTTGTCTTCACCTGTCAAGCATTCCCCGACCGGAAAACTTGAACCACAATGAGTACAAACTCAGATATTTAAACGGGCCTAATCATGTGAAGCATTAACATATGAAAACAAAATATCATTTCAATGGTGTGAACTTAGGTTCTATATTAAATCACCGAATAGACCTAAAAACTTGAGCTATTTAGTTTAAGGTAAATTAATTTTTTATATATTATTCACATATTGTTTTGCAATGAGTTTTTCATTGATTGTTGTTTTACTTTTTAGTATGTTAGATGAGGAATGTAATAGTCAAAATGGAAGTTTGATATTTACCTTTGAATTGAGCACTATTCCAAGTTCGACTGCGCTCATAAATATGAGCTGAAGGAAATGTTTAGTGTTAAATCACCAATAGATCTTAAAGTTTAGCCTGTTGGATTGAGAAAATTCAACCTTTTATGTATATTTTTAATAACTCTCTCATGGGTTCATATATTAATAAACGAGGAGGAAATGTTGTCACAAGGTTGAAACTCAGAATCTCATGCTTTGATACCATATTAAATCACCCATACTTTGAAAATAGCAATTATAGAGATAACATAAACGCAAGTTCAAGCTAATCTTATATTTTCTTGCAAATCTTATTTAGAAAGTTGAGTTAGTTTAGTTAATTCATTTCAGGAGAACAAACTTGTTCTCTTACATCTTGAATCAGCTTTGTAATGTTGAGATAAGAAGAGCCACCTTTTCCCACAGCTCGTTTTTCCATTTCTGCAAGTTCTTTAACTCTCCCTCTTCTCTCTTTTGTTTCTTCTCTTTCTTCATCCATAAACTTTTCCAAAGCTTCCTTAACTTCTTCCTTCTTCACCAGAACCCCAGCTTCCTCTTCATCTTCCCAATTAACAGGCAGCTTCACCCCAACTCTCACTACAATTTTTAGAATATAAACAACCAATTTCTCGTTGAATTGTTTGTCTGTGAATAGCTGCCATGTAACCATCGGCACCCCTGCGCATATCGCTTCAAGGTTCGAATTCCATCCACAATGAGTCAAGAATCCTCCCACTGAAGAATGTGATAAAATCAAAACTTGTGGAGCCCAACCCTTTATCATAAGCCCTCTTCCTTTGATCCTTTCTTCAAATCCATCTTCTTGAATCCATTTCTCCAATTCTTCATATTTGGGTCCTTTTCTTATGACCCAAATGAATGGTTTTTTCATTGTTTCCAATTCGAATTCAAGCTCTATAAGCTGGCTTGGTATGAGATTGCAAATACTTCCAAAACATGCATATATAACAGTGTTTGGTTCCCATGAATCCAGCCATTTAAGACATTGATGCTCATTGATAGATGCTTTGTTACCTCTCTGAGCCTTGTCCGAATCATCATCGTTGCAGAGTGAAACCGGACTGACAAAGTAGGTTCTGTCACTTCTTATCGTCTTCAATTCTTTCACATAATACAGCTCCAACTCCTCAAAACTATTAACAATCAACCCAAAAGAATCCTTATCAGCTTGAACTATTTGATCTTGATAATGTTTAAACTTCGAAGGCCTAGGTTTTGATATTTGAGCTAAGGTAAACTCAATTGGGTCAGGGATACCAGGCAGCAGAAAATGATCCGAATCTACGTTGACATCAAGGGGTTTGAAAAACTTCAAATTTTCTAAAACAACATTGAAAAAACAATTGATTCCTTGAAAAAAGAATCTGGGAATGTTCAAGTTTTGAGCAATGGACAAAGTGTATGGGAGCATGCAATCTGAAATGATGCATCTTGGTTTTGGTGTGAGATTATTAAGAAGCTTTTGTGCAGGCTCTTGAAGAAGACTAGAGAGGGAGAAGAAGTCATAACCCAACTATGAAGGAAGCAAGTCAACGTTTTCACATCCTTTTGGAAATCCAGAAGAAGAAGGATATTGGAGTTGAAGAAGATTGATATTATTGAAACGAGAGAGTGATGGTTGAAAGCGAGATGCGTTAAGAGGGGTTGTTGTGACAATGATGAGAAAAACACCATGATGGGATAAAATCTTAGCAATATCAATCATGGGAATCATGTGGCCTTGTGCCATTAGAGGAAACAGGATGAAATGGAGCTCTTGGTTATTGGAAGCCATGGATTTTTATTTTCTCTCTCTCTCTCTCTCTCTCTCTCTCTCTCTCTCTCTCTCTCTCTCTCTCTCTCTCTCTCTCTCTCTCTCTCTCTCTTTCTGTTTGGGGATCAAAATAATGATGTAGTGTTTCAGTTTAAAGTCAGAACCACATAAGACTCTTTGCACTAAATTTTGGGAGGAAGAGACTCAATTTTTCCAGATTAAGACATTTGGAGCATCTCAGAAGCCTCCTAAATTTGAATTGTGTGTTGAGTTTATCTGATCAAGTTTCGTTTTTTGTTTTTCGGTTTTTTCTTTTCTTTGCACACTTTTTCATTTTCTTATGTTGATGAGAAACTCAACTTTGACAATTATACTATGATCAAAATTTTGAATTATTGGTTGAAAGGGAGCGAACTCCTTTTGATCGGTGGAACATATTCTAATATGCTACGTAACTCTTTTTTTTTCTTTTCCAATAAACTCATACACATAAAAGGGGATGTTTATCAAAATAATATGTCATTAATGTTAAAATTGTTAGGAATGGTGTCCTAGAACTTGTAATTATTTAATAATAATAATTTATTAAGAATAAATTAAATAAATTAAGAATAAATTAAATAAATAAACATAAGTTCTTTATATTATCTAGATTGATTCAATTAATGATATTAGGAATATATGGAAATATATAAATATCAAACATTCAAACAGTAAAACCCTAAGTCACTCTTATGAAATCACGACTTAGTATTTGAGTCATACGAGAGGATTAAAGTCGAGATGAGTAACTTAAACGTGTCTACAGTAAACGGATAACGTTTGGGAACCTTATCCTGGTAACACGTTGATAGCTTCGCATTTTGTTTTTAGACAAATGATCGAATCCTGATCATTCATGTGGGAGACATGAAATGGAAGTATCATAAGCAATGTTGATTGTATAAGACAGGACCACGATGTTTGATCAAATTTCTCATTAGTACCGGTTTACGAGAAATAATCGAATATCAAACTAAGTTTATCAACCGTGATAGATCTCAATCCTGAGTGAAATGCGGACTCCTATTTGTGGAGTTATGTTCTTTGATTCACATAGTTGAGAGCGATCTGTAAGAACGCTCAATACACTCCTGTTTTGGGAACATGACTAGATAAGTAGCCGGGGAACTCATTTTCACGAGATGGAATTCATAACTTTCCTATAAATTAACGGTATCGAGTGTGATACCTTAACATTTTAGGAACTTTAGGAAACTCCCTTGATGTACTGATTCGAGACATGAACAAGTGACGTCACAACTTCTATTGATCACAGAAGTATCTTACCTCTAGTTTGACTAAAGATAAAGTTCATTGGAGAATCAGCGGGAACACAAGGATAAAGCGATAATTACAGGGGGCAAAACGGTAAATTTATCCGTTGTAATTATGAGGGTTCCACATGAAGGATATATCACAGATATAAATAAAAGATAAACTAAATGGACATAACTCATCTATAGTGAGGGGAGTTCAGCTATGAATCTATAGTGGAATTATTCATAGTTAGATAATAAGTAATTAACTAATTATGTGTTAATCACTTAATTGACTAATTATTAAGCCCATGATCTATAGGTCCATCGGGTCCCTATGCTAGCCCAAATATCGTAGTTGCGAAATCAAGTAGAAGAAATGGAAATTTTAAGTAAAGTGAATTACTTAAATAGGCAATATTAATTGTTTAAATATTGAGTATATTTAAACGGTAATTAATATAAACATTTTTAATTGTTTAAATAATGAGTTTATTTAAACAGGAAATTAATAATGAAATATTATTAATTAGATATTATTAATTATTTAAATATTGAGTATATTTAAATGGTAATTAATAATTTGAAATTAATTAACAATTATTAATTGTTTAAATAATAAATTTTATTTGAACGGAATTAATAATTAAAAATTAATTAATTAATAATAAAATGTTGTCAATAAAATTATTAATTAAATAATGAGTTTATTTTATGGAAATTAATAATTAAAATATTTATTATTAATTATTTAAATAATGAAAATTATTTAAATGGAAATTAATAATTAAATATAATTTGATAATATTTAGTCGGGAGAAAATATTAATATTATTAATTGTTTAAATAAAATATTTTATTTAAATGGTAATTAATAAATAAATTAATTAAGTTGGACTTATTAATTTAAGAGAGAATTTCAAGCCCAATTGGATTAATGAACCCAATTGAAATTGGCCCAAAATAATTAATTGGAATTATTTATTAATTATTAAGCCAATTTTCGGCCATGACATGTATTTTAGGAAGAGATAATTGTTTGAATTATATCCTAAAATAATTACATAGATTTATTTACCCAAGATAAATAAAAATAAAGAAAATAAAATAATCTTCTATTTATCTATGGCATTTTCGAAATTGCAAGATAAAGGAAAGAGATAATCTTTTTTCTTTTTGTATTTATCTCTATAGATTAATCCTAATGGGATTAGGATTCCTATTTTCCTATAAATAGGAGGGTTGGGTCATTCATAAATCACACAATTCAATTCCTTAGAAATTCGGAATTCTCTCTTCCTCCTCTCCTCCCCATTGCCGATTTTCATAGGCCATTGGGAAGAAAAATATTTTTTTCTTCTTCCCAATTTCTTCTTAAGTTCGATCCCACAATCGGATTTCGTTTGATCGATCGGGATATAGCGTAGAAGATCCGGTGTTGCTGAGGATTTGATGCTGTAAAGAAACCTCCAACCGATTCTCCATTAATCAGTCAATGTAAGTTCCGGTTTTAATTTTCGAAAATAAAGCATGAATCTACATGTTCTTCGTGTTTTTATCACAAATTGCATGATATTAATAGATCCTAAATTAAGTGTTAATTTGTGTTACTGAATAAATTCCGCTAATTTAGTAAATCATCCCTTCAATTGGTATCAAAGCTAATTTTAATTATCATGCAAAATTGTGAATTTTCGAAAATTTTTGTGGGTTGCATAAAAAATGTTTTATGTATGTTTATATAAATTGTGTTATATAAATTGTGGAGGTTTGCTTATTGACTGTTTAGGTATTCTTGAGGCACTTAGGTTTTTTTAAATTTTAGTAGAAAATTTGTAAACCCTAATTTTAGGGTATAGGAAAAAATTGTAATTTTCCCATACCAAAGAGGAGCAAAATCGGCTACACCAAAGGGAAGGAAGAAAAGAAATTTTTTTCTCCATCAACAATGATGTCCACGCCCAAGGAGAGAGAAAAGGTAAAAATTTGGTAAGATATTTTATCATAATTATCTTGTTATCTCAATTTAAAAATTTAAATATTTAAGATAAGGATTAAATTTTTAAAGATTATATCCCTATCTTAAATTATAAATTTAGAAATTGATATAAGATTACATGGAAAATATTTTCTTTATTTTTCCATATAATTAAAAGATAATTATTTTAAAACAAGTATTTATGGAAATATTAAGGAGATAATATTTGCCCCATAAATACCCATGCCCACGCCTACACCATGGAGGAGAGAGAAAGTTGAAGCCTCAAGTTCTACAATGGAAGATTTAATTAAGTTGTAATTTTAATTTTCCGTTTTAGAAATAGTGCCAAGAATACCGGTCAATTTAGCTATTTATTATTTAAATTGTTTATATGTATGATATAATTGTTTTAAATAATGTTCATGCATAAAAGTATGTCATGTAGAAAATCCCACCATAGGTTGTATGATTTTATTAATTGTACATGCATCATGATATAATATGTGTTATTATATGCTAATGTATGTGAAGCATGCTATAATTTTATTTTATAAATGTTATTTTCTAAAATTATATTCTGATTGTTTTAGAATTAAAAGCATGCTTATTTAGTTAAAATTCAAAAGTTAAATCTAGTTTAAAAGTTGAATAGAAACTAAATGAATTATTTGTAATATGGAATTATTGTTTAAACAATTGGGCCAAAATCCATATAAGATAAACAAATAGAAACTTTTAATTAAGGGTTAATTAAAAATTAATAATTGAGATTAATTGAATTGAATGGATCTCTGGCGAGAAAGCTCTGCCCAAGTGATGAGGTTTCATAAAGTTCCCCTAACACGGAGCGCCTCTAACTGGGAGCGATCTGGGAGAAAAGTTCAAATTAATAAATCAAAATTATTAAGACGGCTCATAATGTGATTAGTTTTAATTAGGAAAACTTGAACAATCACTTTATAAAATTAATCTAACCAATTTAAGAGTTAAAGTTGATTAGGTTAATTAAAACTTGGATTAATGAGTTAGCCTGAATTAGTCTAATTTATGAAACCCTAACTCAAAATATTAAGTGGGAGAAGGAAACATGTCAATGTATCCTATGGTCTCCACTAATGGGCTCGAAACGTGAGATTTATACATGGCCTCTGTAACACTGCTGCAAGTGTTCATTCCCATAGGAAGGTTCTATTGTATAAATCAATATCAGGTTGGGTCCCCCGAAAGGGATAAAGAATTTTAAATGCGGTTGAAGACTGAATCTACACTTTGTAGACACTCTTCAATTTTTATTTAAAAGACTAATTGGTGGGTCACACTTAAAAAGAAATTTGATAAAGTTTGTTATCGAAATTCTTGACCAAATACACGGTAAACAATGACATAGGAATATGAGTTATTTTGGAGTTGTCAATTGTTCGAGTGGCATCTCGTTTTAATGATGGTAACCGACCTATCATTCGACGGCACTTCACCGGGTATCATTAAAATATTGTGACATAGTAACATGTTTTAGGGCTTTTGGCTTTCATTAATATGTTCGCATTCTAGCAAACATATAATTAAATATGATGCATTCATGCATCATATTTAATTATATGTCAAAACTTTGAGTATTTGAATGTTGAATGCATGTTAGATTACTAAGATAACGTTTATTTAAATTTCAGTAATATAGCATCTGCATTAGTCACTATATTTGGAAATAACAAACTGAATGATGAGAACTATGTTTGCTAGAAAAGAAAATGAATAATTTAAGTAAAATAGTTTACTTAAATAAACTGACAATATTAATTATTTAAATAATGAGTTTATTTAAATGGAAATTAATATCATTGTTATTAATTATTTAAATAATGAGTTTATTTAAATGGTAATTAATAATAAAATATTATTGATAAATAATTATTAATTATTTAGGTGATGTGTTTGCCTGAGTAGAAATTAATAATTAACATTTATTATTAATTTTAAATAATAGTGATTATTTAAAAGGATAATAGTAAATAACATATTTATTATTAATTCAAATAATTTCAATTATTTAAATAGGAAATAATAAATATGTATTAATAATAAAATACAAAATCGGAATATGATATTTTATTTGAATAATTGATTTATTTAAATAAATATCAAAAGTTAATAAATAAGATTTATTAATAAGGAAGAATCTAGAATTGAATTAGTGAATTCAATAGAATTTTGGTGCAAATTATTTGAATACCAAAATCAGCAAATATATGATATTTTAGGAAATGATTATTGAATTATTTTGTCTAAAATATATATATAAAAGAATGTTTAACCAAAGACAAATTAAAACAAAGAAAAATTAGTTTTTCTTATTGATTTTATGCACATAAAATTGGCACGTAAGATAAATAAGAAATAAAATTTGATTTTATTCTTGGCATTTATCTTGTATTTATTGTGATAGTATTTCCTAATTCAATTGGAAACCTGTTTTGCATATAAATACAAACGTCCTTGTTATTCATTCAAAAGCTTCTAATTTCAATTTTCGAAATTGAAAACCCTTCTTCTTCCTATTTTCCTCATAATTGATTTTACAATAGTCTAAAAAGGAAGAAAATAATCTTCTCCCCAGAACCATAGTTTTCTAATTTAGTTTAGTTATCAATTTGTTTTTATTTTGAAATATGTAATAACTATTGGTTCTCATTTCGTATGAACCAAGTTTGGGAATATTTTAAATAAGAGTTATTTAGGTAGATATTCCTTTACAATTATATTACAATATTCCAAAGTGTGATTGGATGGTTATTCAAAATACTTAGTATAAAACAAATAAATTCCAAAACCAAATTCTAAACTCCGAATATCTAAACAAGTTATGAAGGTTTAAAAATGTTTAAATGTTTAAGTCTAAAATCACTTAAATAAGCCTCCCAACCGCCACTAATACTTCTTCAAGCTCTGAAATTTTGATAAGAAAATCACCGTAAGTTTAACAATGTTAAATGTGATCAACCGTTTACAAATGATAAAAAAACTAATAAATAGTAAAATGTCTAAACAAAAAAGCCACACATAATTTAACATGTTTATTTTTTATAAACTGTGTGTAATTCATAAATTGAAAAAGATAAATTTTATAATGTGTTTATCATTAGTAAACCGAGTATAGAAAGGCAACTAACTTGAGGTGAAATTTTTTTTTTAATTGAATTGAATGTTTAACATGTTTATATTTAATAAACAGCGTATTATTGATAAACAAAAAAGCAACAATTTTTAAATATAAGAAACAATACCTAAACTAACCAGATCCAACGATGATACTATTAATCGGAAAAAAGAAGAACAATGCTCCAAAAACAGAAGCAGTGAAGCTGCTTTCTTACCCAGGATCTCGATGACAACACGACAAGCAGCTCCAGGTGTTGGAAACGACCGAGATACGACCAAAAATTATCCGGGGATTGAGCGTAACGATGAACTTGATGAAAAAAAACTATCCAAAATAACTCAAGAACTTTGAACTCCAGGAGATCAAAAACCCAAAATCCGGCGAGGAAAAATCCAAAATCCGGCAAGGCTGTTTACTCGACGAAGAACATTGAAAAAATCAAAGATTCGGCTTAAAACTGAGGAAAAATCGAAGGGACAACAGCAAATAAATTACCTCAAGGAAAAAAAAGTTTCGTTTATCCGACGACTCTCACGATTTTGCGACAAAGGAAATAGATCTAACAAAACACTGTTGGCTTGTTATTATTGGAAAATGAAGGATAAATGGAATAAGGAGATTGAGATATTTAGGTTCGGTCTAAATAAAGATTCCATAAATTAATGAAAACTGATTTAATTTCAAAATTTAAAAAAAAAAAGTAAATTATAAATGAAATAAAATAAAATTAATAAGATATAGTTTTAACAGACATGGAAAGAGAAGATTCTGAAGGGTATAGTCATAAAATGGTAAATTGGAAACCATTGGATATAAACATATGATTTTTGAGTATTTTTTATATTAGTTGAAATTTATTATTAATTTTGAAATTGGGTGAATTAAAGTGGTTATTGTTGTAATTAATTCTTTTTGTTATTATATTTATTAAAAGTTTATTTGAATGAAAAATATTATCATAACGATCTAAGAGACTAAATTTAATATATTAGTTTATAAATATTGAAATTAGAAGTTCACGTGAATTATTTTATAATTATACGATTTTTCTTCTTCTTCTTCTTTATTGTTTTTTAATGTAAAAGAATTTGTATGTAACTGTAACAACCCGACCCAAAATAACTAGAAATAATCAAATAAACAATAAATAAATCATTTAAAACATAATTAAAATAGAGTTAAACCAAATAGTAGCAAAAACGTTTATTTATTTACCAAAAGGTATTCAAAATAAAACCTTTATTTTGGCGCCATTTTAAAGAATTAAAACAAATAAAATAAGTGAAAATGAAATCCCATCAAAATAAAGACTAACAAAATAGTCAATAAAATGAAATAAATAAATGACAAGTCCTAAGGGCTCTCAGTGTAGCGCCATCCTCGTCAATCGCCATGGTTTCCATTATTATCAATGTTACCTGCAAAATAAAAGTTTGCAAGGCATTCGAATACTGTGAGTTTTTAGCTCGATGAGATTAATCGAACTCAAATAAGTAAATTAAATACAAACATCTCATATCATTAATGATTTATGGATACAAATCCATTACCACAATTTAGATAATATTTAGTAGGTACATAGCCTACAATATCTTACAAAATAATAACATAGCTCGACTCACAAAGATAATAACCACAAGTGTAGGTACTTAGCCTATGTCATCTATTTGTTATTATTAAACTTGTATGGCATGGATACTCGTCCATCTCTACCATTTATCAATAATTAGTAGGTACTTAGCCTACGTCATCTCTTTGTCATTATTAAACTTGCATGGCATGCTATGCAATTGAAAATATGATCATGGTGCCTTATAACCCACCATGATATGTGACATAACATCCATTATTAAATTACTATTAAATTTGTATATATGTATCATAATGGGGTATAGAGCCATTAATGATACGTGCCATATTATACGCTTGAAAATATTATCATAGTGGGGTATAAGGCCACTGATGATATGTGCCATAGTTTACACTCTACAAATTTAATATATATATTAATTATTATGTGTAACGTCCCGTTATTTTGAAGTGAATTTTTATTTTATTTTATTTTATTTTATTTTATTTTAAATAATTAATCAATTTGTTTTAATTAAAGTATTTAAAGTTAGTTTAAAAGTGGTATTTTCGATTTTAGTAGTTATTTTCGTCCGAAAATCCTTTTAATCCTTTTATTACTTTAAATTAGTTCCGGTGAAGTTAATAATTATTAACGGGCCAATTAATAATTATTAATCACCTTTAGATTAATTTAGAATCTTCGGGTTTCGTATTTTTAATCAAATCACTTAAAAGGGACATATACGTCATTTTTTAATTTCTTAAAAATATCTCATTTAACTATTCATCTCCTTCTTTAAAAGTCAATTTTGGTCAAATTTCCCTTCATTTTCTTTTCCTTTTCTTCCTTGTTGGCCGAAACCTCCATCTCCCTCTATCTCTTCTTTGGCTTTTCCTCATTTCTCGGTGGATCTCCGTAATTTCAGTAGTGTTGGAATGCTCGAGACGTGGGCGTTCTATCCATCCTAACCTTTTGGCATTTCTCGTTCTTTACGGGAAGCCATAAAAAGTGAGTTTTCAAAACTTTTCCTATGAATCTCTTTATTTTTTTTATAAATGAGTTTTGGAGTTGAAATAACGTGTTTCCATCATGAAATGTGACGATTTTGAGCTCGGATTTTCGAAAAACACTATTCACCCAAAAACACTATTCACCCAATTTCACTGTTCATCCGAAAATCAATTCTCTTATTTAGTTATGGTTTATAATTGGTATTCGACCGGTGTTATTGTAGGTTTTGATAATCGTACGAGAAGGTAT
Source organism: Gynostemma pentaphyllum (assembly GCA_028015215.1). NCBI lineage: Eukaryota > Viridiplantae > Streptophyta > Magnoliopsida > Cucurbitales > Cucurbitaceae > Gynostemma > Gynostemma pentaphyllum. The sequence continues at coordinate 40,779,689 of CM051355.1, read as the reverse complement.
TCGTTCGGCACTTTTGTAACGTCCCGTTATTTTTGTGATATAAAAAAAATTTAAAAATTTATTTATTTTATTTTAATTTAAGCATTTAAATTCTATTTTAGAATCGGTAATTTAGAATTTAGTAGTTTATTAATTAATAATTATTAATCACCATTGGGATAGTTTAAGAACTTCAGGTTTCGATTTATAAGTCAAAAGTCATTAAAGAACGCAACCGTCATTTCCAAAATTCCTAAAATATCAAGTTACTATTCACTTTCTCTTTAAATATACCAATTGACCAAAAGTTGACCATTTTCTCTCTTGTTTTCCTTCTCAAAACCGAGAGCACCAAGGGGGATTGGGGGGATTTTCGGGTTTCGTTCATTTCTCGACGGATCGACTCGATTTTGGTTGCATCGGAAAGCCATCGAGTCTAGGATTCTTTTCCACCCAACTATCATGCTTGCCACCCGTGATATACGGAGTTCTCGGTAAGTTTATCTTGAAACCCTAAGCTCCAAATAGTGTTTTAATGGAGTTTTCTCTTTGATTCTTCGATTTCTTGTCGGGAAACTCGGTGTTTGTAAATACGGGGGTTGTTTTTAGTGATTTTGGAAAGTTTCCCTTAACCCTAAAACCGAGTATTAGTCGAAACCCTTCCCGTTTGAAATTTACTTTTTGGGGTTTAATTATGGGTTAATTATTATTGAAATAATGTTTATTGTAATTCAATTCAGGATTTGGAATATTCAAAAACCCTAATTATCGATACCCATTGAAATCGGGAATATCGAAATTGCTTGAAACCAATTTGAAACACATCTAAATTGCCTAAAAGCCGGAAAACCAAACCTGAGATCCACTTTTCATGGGAGGGTCGAGAGCCTCATGTTGGGGTTTGTTGAGTTTTTCGTCGTTTTGTACACTTAGATGTTGTTTGATCGTCATTTGGTAATTATTAATTGTTAGATGTAATTCTAATTGTAGGTGGTTTGAACTTTGCTTGATCGCTCTATCGGAGGTTGGGAGCGAAGTCTTCTTTTACGAAGGTGAGAATAGTTTGGATTTAGAGTAATTTTAGAAAGCAAATAAGTATAATGATTTGTAGAATTGGAAATTAAGACTAGGATTCGAATCTAAGAATAGAGGGAAGTGAGTTAGTGCCCTTAGGATTAGGAGTTAATCCTTTGAGTGAGAACTTTAGAGTTTCTCGAGGCAAAATTTGATTATTAGAAGTTCTAAGTTAGATTCGCTTCGAAGCTTAGGATGGATCATTGGAAGTTAAAAGATCCAAACTTTTAGATAGAACGGTTAATAGAACCTCGGACTTTATTGGAAGTTTAGAATCCTTGAAGGATTAGATTAATCGTTTAAGATAGGATTTACTTTTATTATGGTGGCGGAGTTCGATTTACATATCGTCCTTCCGGAATTTCCTATTTATTTACTTTATGTCTTTTACTTTATGCCCTTTACTTTATGTTTGTTTTGGTTACTTTAATATTCATACTTTACTTTTATTTACTTCTATAAGCAGATACAAGCATAACCATAACATCTTGCACCATAACATCTCGCATCATTGAAAGAAAGTGAAAAAGAAAAGAAGGGGAGAATGTTGGACCCTACGGGGAATGTCCGCATCACCTTCAGAAAAAGAAAAGAAAGTGAGAAAGAAAACGAAAGGTTAATGGTGGATGCTACGCGAAATGTCCACGTTACCTTCATTTCATGCATAAAGGGCGAATGTGAATCCTATGGGATGTTCTCATTACCTGCATGCATATGATCGATGGAATAGAAAATCGAGATGTTATATTTATGCAAATTTTATTTATTTTTCTTATTTATGTAGTAACAAGTTAATGGATGAGGAATTGACCATGAGTGTTAGTAATATCATCCTTTGGAGTGTATAGAATGAAATTTACCTAGAGTTTGGAGAACTTTAGGATTAATTGTGTCAAGATTGATTGGACACGAATCGAAATACGAGTTTGAGGTCTATCTTTACTTTTTATTCTTATTATTCTCATGGGCTTAAGTTGTTAGCTCATGATATTACAACCAATTTCAGGTAATGCCCTGACTAGAGGTCGTGGGAGAGAAGATGGTGCTGCGTGATCGAGGGATGATGACCTCGAGATGGACTAGTGGTTGTAAAAGTCTATGGATTTAATTTTGTGAACTTTAAGAATTTTGTGAATTGTACATTTGTATTTAGCTCATAAGAGCTTATTGTCTTTATTTTATGATTATAAGTCTTTGAACTCCTGATTTGGGACTTAAAGTTCCTTGTGATTTTATTAGATTTTGAAATTAGGATGTAAACAGGTTTTGGCTAGCCAATTTTCAAACATAACCACGCCAATTTTCTTAAAATATAAAGACTTCATTGTGTTTTCTAATTTAATTTATTTAAAAGTGTCGGGTCGTCACAACTTTGGAAGTTTAATTTCAAATCTAAGGTGAGTTTAAAATGGAAGTTAGTGATTTTATGAATTATATTTCATTACGATATTGTTTATCGAGGTTAAGAGGGGAACTAACTTCCGGAAGTTAATACTTGGTTGGTGACTTTAAACTTGGAAGTGAGTGGAGTGATTTGGAGTTTCTATGATTTTGAAGTAATAAATAGAACTTTGAGTGGCTTGGAAGTATTGTAGGATGAAATTGGAGATTTTAGATGAAAGTGGAAGTTTAAGGAACTTGAGTGGTTTGGAAGTCAAAGAGGCTTGAAGTTGCACTTAAGAGTTAATTAATGTAACTTTAGGTAGTTTATGTTCTTTAGTAGAATTCTATCAAACTTACTAGGGAACTTGATGATTGTGATACGGAAATACCATACGGGCTTAGTATGTGATATTGATCCATATGGTATACCCGGTATGATGATTGTGGTATGGTAATACCGTACGGGCTTAGTATGTGATATTGATCCATATGGTATACCCGATACGATGATTGTGATATGGTAATACCGTACGGGCTTAGTATGTGATATTGATCCATATGGTATACCCGGTACGATGATTGTGATATGATAATACCGTACGGGCTTAGTATGTGATATTGATCCATATGGTATACCCGATACGATGATTGTGATATGGTAATACCGTACGGGCTTAGTATGTGATATTGATCCATATGGTATACCCGTTACGATGATTGTGATATGGTAATACCGTACGGGCTTAGTATGTGATATTGATCCATATGGTATACCCGGTACGATGATTGTGATATGGTAATACCGTACGGGCTTAGTATGTGATATTGATCCATATGGTATACCCGATGTGATATTGATCCATATGGTATACCCGATGTGATATTGATCCATATGGTATACCCGATGTGATATTGATCCATATGGTATACCTGGTACGATGATTGTGATATGGTAATACCATACGGGCTTAGTATGTGATATTGATCCATATGGTATACCCGGTATGATGATTGTGATATGGTAATACCGTACGAGCTTAGTATGTGATATTGATCCATATGGTATACCCGATACGATGATTGTGATATGGTAATACCGTACGGGCTTAGTATGTGATATTGATCCATATGGTATACCCGATACGATGATTGTGATATGGTAATACCGTACCGGCTTATTATGTGATATTGATCCATATGGTATACCCGATACGATGATTGTGATATGGTAATACCGTACAGGCTTAGTATGTGATGTTGATCCATACGGTAAATTCGTTACGATGAAACTGGTTTGGTAATAAGGAATGTTAATGTTACAGTTACATATACTCATTAGAATGGATAGAAAGACTTAGTAATAACCGGTACTTTTACTTTAAGTCTTAATATCGTTACTTTACAATAAGCATATTATGTATGTTGATTATGTGTGGAATTTGGAATGTGGAATGGGTAGTAAAAGTGAAATATAGGTCTTTGGACACAATTTCCGGTATGGAATTTGGTTCATAGAATTACTTGCTTTCATTTTACTCTCACTAGTATTTTTATGCTAATGTTGCTACAATTACAATTTTTCAGGTAAGAATCGCGGTAGAGGGCGAGGTAGAGGAGGTGGCGCCGTGTGACTTATCGACATGATGAATGGACAGGAACATGATTGGTTTTGAGTGTAGCATTTTTGAATGCTTACAAACATTTCATCACATTTTCTTATGTTTCATTTTGAGCTCGATGGAGCATTTGTATAATTTGTATATGTTTTTGAGCTTTAAAACTTTCTCTAGAAGTTTCATCATAGTATGGAATGTGCATTCCATGTTTATCGCTTTCTCGAATTGGGCCCATGTATAAACAAGGTTTTGGATAATCCGATTTTTAAACGAACCCACGCTGTTTTTCTGTAAAAATCGTGTTTTCTGCTGTGCATTTGAATTTAAAAGATTTAACGGAAATCGGGTCGTTACATTATGTTAGTTTAGTCTCAAACCGCTATTAGGCCCTAATTATAGCACATAACCAACTAACAAACATAAATCAAATAAATATAATATTTACAAATCAAACGAGCACATAATAACAACAATAATAATAATAATAATTAAAATCAATAAACCATCTCCCGAAAATATCATAATAATCACATAACAAACAAGCAATCACATGGAATTTAATTTAACTTCTAAGTAGGAATTAACCTACCTTAATGGCAAATCGAGCAAGCAATCGAGCTCAAAATAATGCCAAATAAAATCCTAGAGATGCCCAAAACCAGTATTGACATTAATTTAAAATCAATTTAATGAAAACCGGAAAAACAGGACGAATATTGGCTCAAATTGAGCCAAAATTGGCCCTAAACCGGTCTGGACTAGCTAAACCAGTCCAGCCGGTGCAATCCCTAACCTCAGGCAGGCAGCACGCACGGAACAAGGGGATAAGAAATCAAAGGGAATCAAAATTGACATAAATTACCAAAGAAACGGAGGTAATCGAGATTGAATTCTTTGATTTTTCCGGCAACTTCAAAGAGTTCCTTAAAACTTGTTGTCAACATCACAAGGCAACCCGCGAATTGGTTTTGATTCGAAAATTACGGTAAGACAACGATTAGCAAAATAGTTTACGAATTTACCTTGAAGAACTCGAAACGGAAAAACACAAGGCTGGGGAGATGCGGTTGACGTGATGGAGAAGAAGAGAAAAGAAAAGAATAAATGAAATTTGACCTAGGTTTTAGTGTCCAATCATTGGCTTGAAATTACGATAATGCCCCTAGAATGAATAATATGAGTTAGGGACGTAAACAGTATTCAGGCCATATCTTTTTACTCGGAACTCGGAATTGAGCATAGTCAATTGCGTTGAAATCATAACGACATGATTGTTAATAATAACTTAAAATTAAGTCATTTAGATCAAAATTTAATAAAAGACTAAAATGCCCTTACCAAAATATCGAGTAGTTACAATAACTCATTTTTAATTTGAACAAAATTAAACTAAAGAGAACTACTTGTAGATGTTATAGGTAAACATTTCACTGCTAAAAAAACTTACCAAAACAAAATAGAAACATATTTAAAATCAATTATAAAATTATATATAATATAAGGGATGGAAGGAATTGTCATTTTTTTATTATAAAAAAATAAGGAATTACTTTGAAATCTACCTACATTGTGAAGATGTATTTTTATAATAATAGAAATGTTTTAGATTAAAATTAGTTTACATAATAGTTTAAATAAAAAAATCAAACAAATTGACTGAATCAACTTAAGCAACAAAAAAATGATTAATTAAGTAAATAGTCGGAGTTTTTTCTTATTTAGCCACTCAATATATAATTTCATTTTTTTAACCACTTCAAGATTCTCTATTTTCCAATATACCACCTACACCCTTTTACTATATTTAATTTGCACTTGTTGTGGAGCTATTTGATCATGAATAAAAAAATCAGACTTTTAATTTTAAAACTTTTCACTTTTTACAAACTCTAACTCAAGTTTTATCTTTTTCTTCAATGGTCTCACCGTCGCCCCTCTGACCAGGCCACCGCGCTTCCCTGCCTAGATTTAATCGAGACCACGTTGCTCACTCTGTCGCGTGATTTCAGATTCTATAGTGAGTGGGAATTGGGGAATGGAAAGGAAATGAAGAGGAGATGATAATGGTCATGTGGCGAATGTGATGTGACACAAATTAGGCCATCAGTTTTTTTTGTCCTCATTCCTCTTAGTCTTATTACTTGGCATACGGGTTTGTTTTGGAAGAAATTGATGATAAGTTACAGGAGCGAAAGAAGAAGAAGAAAAATATGGGTTTTTATTTGAATTGTTGATGGATGATTTGGAATTGGAAGAGATTCTTGTTGGATGTGATTGAAATTAATGGAGGGATATTTATTAGTTTTTCGAATACAACCTTTGTTTAGTATTTTTTTTTTTATCTTCCTCTTTTTCTTCAGATTTACGGGGAAATGAAATGTAATCGAGGGTCTGAATTTGGAAGAAGAAAGAAAGAGAATTGCGGCTTCGCCGATTCTAATTTATGTAAAGGACAAAAGAGAAGCTCATATATGGTACAATACATTTCTAATGTAAGTACAATACACTAGTGAGGTTGAATAATGGAGGAGCTCAAATTCAGTATTGTGTAGTACAGTTTCGGATGTAGGCAAATTGGTTTGTACATTATCAAATATAACACAGTATCTTGACAAGAATCATGGATCCGACCTGGTAAATAGTTTGTACATTACATTTGATGCATTACAAGCGTATTATACACAATATTATGTTAGTTGATGTTCAAATAGCTTAGTATAGTACATCATATGTATAATGTACAACACAACACATAATGTACACAATACTATGTTGTGTGTTGTTCATACATTGTCAGTACGTTACATTAATAAATAATACTGAAAATATTGTTTACAATACGAATTGTGTAGTTTGGTAGTAAGAATCTTCATTTTTTGCAATTCTTTTTTTTTTAATGAAGAATTTTGTGTCCTTATTTTTGTATTTGGCTTAAATATAAAAATAAGGACACGAAATTTGTTAGGTCTCCATTATCTCCATAATTTGTGGGATTTTTTTTGCTTAATATGTTTTTTATTTAAATGATTAGGGGTTTTATTGTCAATCCAATCTATTTCTCTTTATTCAAGTGGCTAGTTTTTGAAAAAAAATCTTTTAGTGATTAAAATATGTTTTTACTCAAATTTGTGGCTAGATACATAAATAGCCCAAAAAAATGTTTGGTTCGATTTTTTTAGTGAAAAAAGTTGATTATTTTATAATTTTTTGAAGTGGATGTTGAACCGATCCGTTCATACCACTATCTTTCATATAAATCATTTTGGCCCTCAAAAAATTTCTGACGTCGTCCATATTACTACAGAGAAATGTGAAGCTTCAGTGCTAGAGACGTCATATACTAATTCACGCTCATGTTGACAACAAAAGTTCAAAGTATGTAGTGAGTTTCACAATTCAAACTCGTTGAAAGAGAATTAGAGATCAATTTTCTCACAGTTAAAATTCAAATGTACAGAAGTTCCGTTCTTTGAATTAATAAAAACAAGTTGTGTTGTGGGGTGAAATGTCAGTACACGTGGAATTTCTCACTGGTTCAAAGAATGGACAATCGATATGTCTACGTCGCGTAGAAGGCTATGTCTACGTCGTCTTGGAGGCTACATCTACGTCATCTGGGAGGTTATGTCTATGTCATCTTGGAGGCTACGACTACGTCGTCTGGGAGGTTACGTCTACGTCGTCTGGGGTCTACGTCATCTAATAAGGCTACGTATCTAAGACCAAGGAAACTACATTATACTAGTATCCAATCAAAAGATGACATGTGGCATATCCAACACGTGACACGTCATTGGGAAGCAACATGTGGCCCAATCCTGACGGGACACGTGGCACGATGATGTCATCAACCTCCTTTCATATAAATAGGAGATGAAACTCATTCATTTGGTAACTAATTTCTACTACTATTCTCTTTGGCACACTTGCTCTACTTGCTCTGACTTTAGCATCGGAGGGTGTTAGACCGACACCACACCGGTGCTCTTTTCCTTTCCTGTGCAGGTACCTACGTAGTATGCCGTCAAAGTAGCGCATTACCTCCGACTCATCCCATATATTAAGTTTGTTGTCTACGTGGAAGCTCTCCATTTTTACGCAACAAATTTTGGCACCGTCTGTGGGGAGAGTATATAACTAAGTAATCTACCATCAAGGATGAGTCGAAGAAGTCAACACATTGATGATATAGATGACGTTGAAAACTGTAACCCTCGTAATACAAGATATCAAACTCGTAGCACTAGAGAACGACAACAGCAACAACAACAAGCTGATGAAAATCAAGAAGTAGTAAGAGTTGTGTCAATGCCGGACGGAAAGGTAGATGCTCTACAAGAGCAAGTTCGAGGTGCGAATCAAGATTTTGCTAAAGTACTCGAAATTCTTACACAGAAAACTGATCATCAAGCCCCTACTGACAACCAGGAATCACTATCTAAAAAAGGCAAAGACAAAGAACCTATAGAGCGCATAGGTGAATCAAGGAATCATGCGAAGGGTGGCTCGAAAAGAAAGTCGAGGCTAAATATCCAGGACAGTTCCTCTTCCTCTCATAACTCTTCTCACAACAAGAAACCTAGTCAAAAACGAAGGTCCGACCTCAGAGAAGTTCTCAATCAAAAGAGAAAAGAACATTCAGATGTTTTGAAGTCTACTGCAGAAAGTGCCCAGCCTTGGGCGCCAGAGTTGAAAAAACTCCAAGATCAACTTGGTCATACGAAGAAAGAGTATAGAGGAAAAACTCCTCTTGCACTAGAAGATTTACTTGAGCAAACTGAGCCGCCATTCACTGATGATATAATGGAGGTGAAACTTCCCACCAAATTCAAAATGCCAACTATGACCATGTATGACGGTTCAAAGGATCCACTTCAGGGAGTCCGAGATGTAATTAAATGTAGGGCATTCCCCCTTACATTAAGAGGCCCTGCTCGCGGGTGATACAGGCAGCTCAAGCCGAGGTCCATATCTTCATTTAAAGATCTTACTCAGTCTTTTGTAACTCAGTTCCTTGGTGGAAGAGATCATAAGAAATCAGCCACGCACCTTTTGACTGTGCATCAAAAGTCAGAGGAGAGTCTCCGCGACTATGTAGTGAGATTTAACAATGAGGCACTGAAGGTGGAAGGTTACAGTGATGACATTGCCTTGACTGCTGTGATGGCTAGCTTGAAAGATGAAAAGTTCCTGTGGTCACTAGGCAAGAAAACGCTTGTTACATACACCAAACTTCTCGCTAGAGCGCAAAAATATATGAGCGCCGGAGAGTTGCTTAGTGCAAGAAGGACTTCAGATGAAGGAGGTAGTAGTAAACGATAGGAACACAAGAAGAGAGATCGAACAAAAGAGTTTGTCTGGGGGAGTGACCATCACGAGGATGAAAAAAGACATAAGTCGAGAGATCAACTTGAGAAGCTGAGTCTTCCTCCGAGTAAGTTTAAAAAATACACTCCCACCACGGTCCCGATTGAACAACTACTCTTGGAGATTAAAGATAAAGACTTGGTTAGGTGGCCGCCTAGGATGAAAGCAAGGTCAAACAAGAGGAACAAAGATAAGTATTGTCTCTTCCACAAAGACCACGGTCATACCGCCTCTGATTGCTTCGATCTCAAGGAAGAAATTGAAACCCTTATTCAAAAAGGGTACTTGAAAAAATTCGTGAGAAGTAAAAGAGATAAGAAAGACTATGACCGTGATAATCAAAATTTTCCAGATGGAGACATAAGAACCATCTTTAGAGGACCGACTATTGAGAAAGAGTCCAAGCCCTAGAAAGGACCATGTTAGGTCATTGAGGTATTCGCCAAGGCATCAACACATTGATTAAACTCATCTACAAGGCTCTACTCTACCTATGATGATGTCAAGCAACTTAGATTTCATTTTAGCAATTTTATTTATTATAGTTTTCATTTCCAATAAAGTTTTTTATTGTAAGAAGTTCGAAAATAAAATGAATAAGACCGTACTTATTCTACTTATTTCATTTATGAGAGTTAAATCATTTAGAGAACTCTTAGACTCGAGCTAGATTTCAAGAAGTAAAACTCGACTTGAGTGGGAGCAAACTACGTGAACCTACTACATAAAGTTCTAAGTGCGCCACGGTGGAAGAGCTAAATAAAAATTATAAGTCTACTAGGGAGTGCAGGGCTCAAAAGAGCCACACCTAGTAGAAGATTTAAAACGATTAAAAAATTCTAAGTCTACCAGGGAGTGCAGGGCTCGCATGAGCGGCACCTGGTAAAGAATTTAAAAAGACTAAAAATTCCAAGTCTAACAGGGAGTGCAGGGCTCGCACGAGCCGCACCTGGTAGAAGAATTTAAAATGACTAAAAAATTTCAAGTCTACAAGGGAGTGCAGGACTCGCACGAGCCGCACCTCGTAGAAGAATTTAAAACGACTAAAAAATTCCAAGTCTACCAGTTAGTGCAGGGCTCGCACGAGCCGCACCTGGTAGAAGAATTTAAAATAATTAAAAAATTCCAAGTCTACCAGAGAGTGCAAGGCTCGCACGAGCTGTACCTGGTAGAAGAATTTAAAACGACCAAAAAATTCCAAGTCTACCAGGGAGTGCGGGGCTCGCACTGTATGCACCCTAGTAGAAGAATTTAAAACGACTAAAAAATTCTAAGTCTACCAGGGAGTGCAAGGCTCGCACGAGCCGCACCTGGTAGAAGAATTTAAAACGACTAAAAAATTCTAAGTCTACCAGGGAGTGCAGGGCTCGCACGAACTGCACCTAGTAGAAAAATTTAAAATGACAAAATTTTTTAAGTCTAATAGGGAGTGCAAGGCTCGCACAAGCCGCACCTGGTAGAAGAATTTTAAACGACAAAACAATTCTAAGTCTACTAGAGAGTGCCGGGTTCGCACAAACCGCATCTAGCAGAAGAATTAAAAAAAAGTCAACGGTCAACGGGTCACAGGTCACGGGTCAACTGATCAAAAGACTAGGTCATACAATTTTTTACAAGTCTAAGACAAAGTACAAATGACAATGCGCTGATGACAAAACTCTAATGACATAGCCCTAATGACATAGCCCTGATGACATAGCCCTATTGACATAACCTTATTTGACATAGCCCTGTTTACATAACCCTGATGACAAAGCCCTAATGACAACGCCTAAATGACGAAGTCTCATTATAAGGTACAAATCTTCAAGGCAAGGCAAAAAAAAAGTCAGCTATCAAAGGTCAAAAAGTCAACGGTCAACCATCATCGGGTCAAAGTTCAACTGGTCATACGACGGGGTCAAACAATTTTTTGCAGCTCCAAAACAAGTATAAATGAAAAGGCACTGATAACAAAGTACTATTGACATAGCCCTGATGACAAAACCCTGATGACACAGCCTTGATGACAAAATCCTATTGACACAGCCCTGTTGACACAGCCCTGATGACAAAGCACTATTGACACAGCCCTGATGACATAGCCCTAATGACAACGCAAAAATGACGAAGTCTCATTTCAAGCTACAAAACAACAAGGCAAGACAAAGTCCAAGTCATAAAAAATAAAAATAAATAAACATTTGTTGAGCGCCGGGAAAGAGAAAAAAAAATTGTTTTTATTTTCTCATTTCTCTACTTTCTAGTTAATTAAAAAATTTCTCTACAATGGACATTGGAGACTTACATTTATACTATGATTTTAGTAGTAAATTTTACTCCTAAAATCATTGGGGGTGAAGTACTTGATGATTGAATCGGACAACTTAGACATATAACCCAACTCCAAAATGACCAGAACAGAAAATTCAAACTACCAAGCTCCAATACTTAGTATTTTCTCAAAATTTTGACGACTGGAAAAGCAGAAAATTCATGCTACAAACTTCAACACTTAGAATATTTTCAGATATATCACCGAGGAAAAATTCCACTTTGAAAGAATACTCCCAAATAGCATTGAACTCACATCTCAATTCAACTCGGGAGTAGGGGGCCTCTGTTGTGGGGTGAAATGTCAGTACACGTGGAATTTTTCACTGGTTCAAAGAATGGACAATCGATATGTCTACGTCACGTAGAAGGCTATGTTTATGTCATCTTGGAGGCTACGTCTACGTCATCTTGGAGGCTACGTCTACGTCATCTTGGAGGTTACGTCTACGTCATCTAATAAGGCTACGTATCTAAGACCAAGGAAACTACATTATACTATTATCCAATCAAAAGATGACATGTGGTATATCCAACACGTAACACGTCGTTGGGAAGCAACATGTGGCCCAATCCCGATGCAACACGTGGCACGATGATGTCATCAACCTCCTCTCATATAAATAGGAGATGAAACTCATTCATTTGGTAACTAATTTCTACTACTATTCTCTCTGGCACACTAGCTCTCCTTGCTCTGACTTTAGCATCGGTGGGTGCTAGGCCGACACCACACCGGTGCTCTTTTCCTTTCTTGTGCAGGTACCTACGTAGTACGTCGTCGAAGCAGCGCATTACCTCCGACTCGTCCCATATATTAAGTTCGTTGCCTACGTGGAAGCTCTCCATTTTTACGTAACAACATTGAGGCTCCATTTCTTCAAAAGTGTTTAGAACCATCCCATATGATGACATTTCTTCTCTTCTTAATTGAATCTGGAAATCTCTGAGCTTTTCAGGAATTGGGTTTGGAGCTTGTACCTTATTAATCACGATTTCATCAGGAATGTCGGGAATGACAAAACTTTCTCGATCAGATTGAAGAAGTTCATGAGATTTATGCATTACTAGATTATAAAAACAGTTGAAACAGTGGAATGAGATTATGGGGATGTTCAATTTTTCAGCTACGTTGATTGTGAAAGGAAGACAGCCATCAGAGATGATACAAACGGGACGAGGTTTTAAGGTTTTGAACAACTCCTCGACTAGTTCTTGTAGGAAGCTAGCAAAAGCCATGAATTCCAACATGGGAATTGACGGGGGAAGTTGGTCTTGATTCTCGATTCCTTCTGGTAAGCCTGCTTGTTTGCTTGAGAAATGGATCTTGATGATGGTGATTTGGAGGCCTAGTGAATCTTTGTCACGATCGATTGTGGTTTCAAAACGAGAGGCGTTTTGACGAGTGGTGTAACAACCCAGTTTTTCGCATAAGGGTATTTTAGTCTTTTTACCAATTTTGATCCAAATAATGTTATCTTTAGTTTTCCCGAACCGTCACGTCGCTACGAGTCCAACGTAATTGACTACGCTCAATTCTGAGTTTCGAGGAAAAAGTTATGGTCTGAATACCGTTTACGTCCCTAACTCATAATATTAATTCCAGGGGTATTATCGTAATTTCGAGCCAATGATTGGACACTAAAACCTAGGTCAAATATCATTATTCTATTCTCCTCCTCTCCCTCACGTTCAGCCGCATCTCTCAGCCGTAGGTGTCCGTTTTGATTTCTCGCGAGGTAAAGTATGAACCATTACGTTAATCGTTTCTCTTATCGTAATTTCCAAATCAAAACCAATCTGTGGGCTGCTTTATGATGATGGAAACAGATTCTTAAGGAACTTTTTGAAGTCGCCGAAAACTCAAAGAATTGAATCTCCAATACCTCCGTTTTCTTTGGTAAATTATGTTGATTTTCGTTTCCAATGATTGGTTATTGTTCTCGAGTCAACTACAAGCTAATTGGATGAGTTTTTCGTTTGTTTTTCTGTCAAAAATAAGGTCGCCGGAATCTGGGTTATTGTCGCCGGAATCTGGGTTCATTCTTCACAGATTATTCGAGTTTGAGTTGTGTTTTTCGTCGAGTTCTTCGCTACGTGTGATCCGAGACTGAGGGTGGACATTTGGGTAAGTTGTTCCCTTTGTTTTAGAATTATTTTAAAAAAAATATGAAAGGAGAAAACGCAAATCTGCGTTGCGTTTTCTCCAAGCTGTTGAGTGCGTGCATGAAGATGATGAACCGGTCCAGCTGGACCGGCTGGACTTGGAATTGGTCCAGACCGGTTCAGGGCCTAATTAGGGTCAATTGGAGCCGGTTTTCATCCTATTTTCCCAGTTTTCACCAAATTGACTTCAAATTAATATTATTACAGGTCTTGGGCATCGTTAGGATTATTATCGGATTTATTTCGAGCTCAATTGCTAGTTCAATTTGCAAATAAGGTAGGTTGTTTCCTACTTAGAAGTTAAATTAAATTCATTGTGATTGCATGTTTATTGTGTGATTATCATGATATTTATGGGTGATGAAATTGTTTATTTAAAAAGTATTATGTGCACGTTTTGACGGTGAATCATGTTAATAATTGGTTTATTATCGTTAATTGGTTAAATACGAATAATGCTTAAAATTGGTTTATGATCATTAGTCCCTCGTGTTTGCTTGTTTATTCTATAATTATTAGAATATCTCAGGAGATGATTTATTGATTTTAAATATTATTATTTATATGCTCGTTTGATTTGTGAATTTTGTATTTATTTAATTATGTTCGATACTTGGTTAGGTGCTATAATTAGGGCCTAATAACGGTTTAAGGTTAAACCAACCTAATAAATACCTATTAAATTTGTCAAGCTGGATGCTTAGCATGGCACGTATCATGAGTGGCCATATACCCCACTATGATACCTATAAGCAAATTTAATAGTACAAAGAGATGACATTTTGATTGGTGGTTATAACTCGAGTTGAACACAACCACAAAACCGTATTAAATTTGTAAAGCTGAATACTATGGCACTTATCATGGCTTGTCATGATACCTATTTCCTAGCTGGATAGTATGGCCCGTACAGTTTATGGTCTCGTATTCCACATTTATACCTATGTGCAAATTTAATATAAAATAAGAGATGTCGTAGGCTAAGTACCTACTCATTATTTATAAAGCGTGTGAATGGACGAGTATCCATAAAGTCTTATGATTGAGATGGATTGTATTTAATTTACTTATTTGAGTATGGATTTAATCTACTGAGCTAAAAACTCACGGTATTCGAATGCCTTGCAAACTTGTATTTGCAGGTAATACTGATAATAATGGAAACCATGGCGATTGACGAGGATGGCGCTACACTGAGAGCCCTTAGGATTTTTTTATTTATATATTTTATTTCCTTTTTGAATATTTTATTTTATTGACTTTTTTGGTAGTCTTTATTTTTATGGAATTTTTACTTATTTATTTGTTTTAGTTATTTAAAATGGCGCCAAAATAAAGATTTTATTTTGAATATTTTTGGTATATAAATAGACGCTTCCGCTACTATTTGGTTTAACTCGCTTTTAAATTAGTCATTTATTGCTTATTTAATTATTTCCTGTTTTTTTTGGTCGGGTCGTTACAAGTGGTGATGAAGGTGACGGTGATGCCGCGAACAAGGCTACGATGTGGCCGAGGTTGACCATTGGGATCATGTGGCCATGAGCTAGGGGTGTTCAAAAAATCCGACGAACCCGGCATACCCAACCCAAACCGAGTGGGTTGGGTTGGGTCCATTTTTGTTTCGGGTCATATTTTAGTGGAACCGAATTTTCGGTTCGGGTCTCGGGTCCAAACCGACCCAAACTTTAAATATTATATAATTTTTAGAATATTTTTTTTACTTTACTATTTTTCTTTTAATTTTTATTCAATAGGCCAACCTTCTTTTCTTTTTTACTTTTTTAGTTTTACTTTGCTAAAAAAAATGATTTTACAAGTTTTTGCTTTTTTTCTTTAATGTTTTTACAAAAAAAATGTTCATAGGGCCACCCGAAGACCCAACCTTACCTTCATGGGTCAGGTTGGGTTATCTCTTGAATCCGGGTTGTTCGAGTTAGGCATATGAACAACCAGAAAAATCGGTTTGGTCCAAAAATTAGATGAAAACCGACCCAAACCGGCCCCGTGAACACCCCTACCTTGAGCCATGTAAGGGATCATGAGGAAGTGCGGTGGACATGCCATGGGCTGGCTAAGGGCGAGGGCGATGCTTTTATTTTTCTTTGTGATGGGGTTTTTGTAGTAATTTTAGTTTTTTTTATCACACTCGAAGAAATCTTGGCTAGCTAGCTGCCCATTCATACTCTCTTTGTTCAAACGAAAAAGTTATGACTAAAAGAAAATTAATAGCGTTGAAGGGGAGGGGTTTCATTGAGATAATTTGGAACCACAAAGGTATGATTTGTCATTTTCAAACCACAAGGGACGTATTTACATTTTCAAACCATAATGTGTGTTCATGTATTTGGCAAATATCTATTTATTGATTTAATAAAATACAAATGTAAAAAAAAAAATTGAAAGCTGAAGTGATTAGGCACCGCTCCCTTCCCATCAAATTAAAGGTTTGAGTCTGCTCTTCCCAGGTAGAGCCTCATCACTGTGGTATCCTCCATATCCCACTTCTTGAGAGAAACCATCAACAATAATCAAACCAAACCTAATGATGATGTCTGATCTTCACTTTGTCTTGTTTCCTCTAATGGCTTAAGGCCACATTATCCCTTTGGTTGATTTTGGCCGTCTATTGGCTCGGCGCGGCGTCATCACCATTATCACTACTCCTCACAATGCTTCACGTTTTGAATCTATTATAGCTCAAGACAGAAATTCATTCGGCCTTCGAATCAGCTTCTTCCATCTTGATTTCCCATGGTAAGAAGATGGTTTTCCTTAAGGCTGTGAAAGCATCGACTTGCTTCCTTCCATGGAACTGACCCATCATTTCATGGCGACTACAAATTTACTACGACACCCAACTGAAAAGGTGTTTGAAGAGTTAAATCTGCGGCCAAGCTGTATTATTTCTGATAGGACTATTGCTTTCACCACTCATATTACTCGTAAATTCAAATTTCCCAGGATCTCTTTCCATGGTTTCAACTACTTTTTCAATTTGGTAGTGTCGAAATTTAATCCTTCTAATGATATCAAATTTGAAAAAGAATATTTTTTGATTCCCGATCTTCCTCACCCAATTCAGATTACTCTGGCTCAGATGCCACAACCCATTTCCGATGATCTAAAACACTATCTGGATGAACTGATTGAAGCTGAAAATGGATCATATGGAGTTGTGGTCAATACTTTTGAGGAATTAGAGTCTGAATATGTGGATGAGTTTCGAAATATGAGAAATAATAAAATGTGGTGTGTTGGCCCTGTTTCACTCTGCAATACAAATCATTTTGACAAGGCTGAAAGTAGGAGAAAATCATAAATCGACCAGCATTTTTGCTTGAAATGGCTTGATTTACAGCAAAAAAGCTCTGTAATTTATGTTTCCTTTGGCAGCCTTTGTAATCTGATACCAAGTCAGCTGAAAGAGTTGGCCTTGGAGTTAGAGTTGTCAAAAAGACCTTTCATTGATATGGAATTGGTTTGAACAAATTGTAATTCTTACATTGATAATTACAGAGAGATAAATAGAATACAAAGCTACAATCAAGGAAGACCGATCCGGGCAGTTATGCACTCTATGAGATGTACAGATCTGTAAATTAATTCTAATATGAATGCTAAATAATTACAGTTAAGTAACAACTAAGTATTTACTCTTATATGCCCCCGCAAGTTGGAGCTCCTGGAAATGAGGTCAATCTTGAGCATTAGACGTTGAAAACGGGTGCGGGGTAAGGGTTTGGTGAGTGCATCGGCTAACTGATCTGTGGAAGATACATGTGTAACACGAAGAGTTCCTTGTTGGACTTGTTCTCGAACGAAATGATAGTCAAGGGCAACATGTTTCATACGTGAATGAAAAACTAGGTTGACGCATAAGTTGGTGGCACCCACATTGTTACAGTATATGACCGGGTTAGTAGGTATGGGGTAGCCAAGTTCAAGGAGAATTGAGGTGATCCAGCGTAATTCAGCGGCAGTGGCAGCAACCGCACGATATTCAGCTTCAATGGATGAACGAGCAACTATTCTCTGTTTCTTAGAACTCCAAGAAATTGGGTTGCCCCCAAGATAAACTATGTAGGCACTTGTGGATGTGTAGTCATCCTTGTTGCCAGCCCAATTTGCATCAGTAAAGGCATGAAGAGCATGAGTTGGTTGTTTGTGAAGTAAAACACTGTGATTAATAGTGCCACACAAATAGCGAAGTAGACGTTTGGCAGCATTCCAATGATCGGTAGTTGGTCGATGCATGAACTGTGAAAGTTTATTGACCACATAAGCAATGTCCGGTCTAGTCAATGAGAGATATTGGAGACTTCTAACAATAGTACGAAACTTTGTAGGGTCGGAAAGGGCAGTACCCGAATGGAGGGTGAGAGTGGGTGTTGTGGCCAATGGAGTTGCAACGGGACGAGCATCGGTCATCTTGGTGCGAGTGAGAAGATCGGCAATATATCTTCGTTGAGATAATAAGATCCTGTTCGATTGTGGGACTACTTCAATGCCAAGAAAATATGACAATGGACCCAGATCCTTTAATGAAAATTTGTGTGCAAGGCTAGAGATAAAATGTTGGACAGCCAGTGAATCATTGCCTATGATAATTATATCATCCACATATACAAGAAGGTAGAGCCTTACAGAATTTGTGTTGGAGATGAAGAGTGAGGTATCGGCAATGGAATTGATAAAACCAGGAGGAAAGAAGATCTTGTCGAAGTTCATTATACCATGCCCGAGGTGCTTGCTTTAGACCGTAGAGTCGCCTTTCTAAGTTTGCATACAAGTTGTGGGTGATCACCATTGACAAATCCTCGTGGTTATGACATGTAGACATCATCTGTAAGGGTACCTTGTAAGAAAGCATTCTTGACATCGAGTTGTTCTAGCGTCCAACCATTACTGACAGCAAGGTGAGAGAACAAGGCAAACAGTAGTGGGTTTGATGACCGGGATAAACGTCTCATGATAATCCAACCTGGGACGTTGGTGAAAATCTTTGGCAATCAGGCGTGCCTTGTACCGTGCCTGGCAGCCTCCTTTTAAATCAATTAAAATCAAATTTCAGCGGAAGACTTAACATTTAATAAAAATTTGGCGTGGATATGTTTAAAACTCTGACTATCCACAACTTGTATACATTTTTCACATCAGGAAATTTAAAAGTAAGGAAATGCAATTCCTTTTCCAACATTTAAAGAAGTTTATAATCATAAAACTTAAGATGAAAAGCTCCTATGAGCTTATATACAAATTTACATATCAAAAGACACAAATACAACAAAATGAGTCCATGGACTTTTTTTAAAAGTGTATCTAGTATGTCTCTGTATCATCATCCTCTTGATCAAGCCGCACTAGCTCCTCTCCCACGACCCCGAACATTACCTGAAAATGTTTGTAATATCATGAGCTAACAACAAGCCCAGGTGAGAATAAACAGGATAAAAAGTAACATTAGACTCCCAACCCGCATCCAGATTTGTGTCCAAGTAAAACTCACATTGATATGAATCATCCCAGCCCCAAATGTCAAAGAATTGACAATATTGAAGTCCAGGGTTTCAATCAAGAAAAGGTCAAGAATCCGAAGACTAAACGAGTGAAGATTGACTTTCTTGGGCATTTGCAAGGATATTGGGTTACATACTTGACTAATGAAGAAAATGAGTTTAAAACACTACTAAACTCATGGGATATTTGTTTCAAAGAGCTCCAAAGAAAATCGCGCATGAAAACATTCAAACGAGTGAAAATGACATCAAAAACGACGACTGACACTTGAAGTTTTGTCTATTTTCATCCAATTTCGAATTTTAGTATTTTATTTGAGTTTTATTACTTTAGTTTTATTTATTATTATTATTATTGATGTAATAGGGAAGATTTGACTTTGTTTCCTTAGTTTTGTAAACTTGGAGACCAAGTTGAAAAGATTAGGAAAACTTTCCTAATTTGAATTAGGAAAGTCTAGTTTTTACCTTTTTATTATTAGGTCTTTATTTCCCTTCATATTTTCGACCAAGCTAGGGTTTATTAGGCTATTTAAAGCCTCTTTTGTAAGCTTTACAATCAGAATATCAATGAATCAAAACCTTTTGTTTTGGTTTAAGCTTTTGCTTTGAAAAACCTCTTTGTAATTCATGTTCTTGAATTGCATGTTTAGAGTCATTCAAGTCCAATTGATCATTGTTCTTGTGGAGTGCCTCAATCTTAATTAAAGAAACCTATTCTTGAATTAGGGGATTGATCGATTAGGTCATCATCTTCCCAACCTCGCCTAATGGTTGATTCAAATTGTTAAGGGTTTTCAAGCTTTTCCGTTCAAGGGTCCATCATCCGATTCTTGAATCCGTCAACGCTTGAGGGTTCATATCATTGATGATATGAATCATGGAACCTCATAAAAAGCTCAAGGACCAATCACAAGTTCAAAGATCAAGAGAAGCATTGAACATCCATTTACAAGCCTACATTAGCAAAGTCAAGACAAGCTTTGAAGATCCGATCATGGAGGTTATGGAAGAGGACGTGATGAACTTCAATATATGGCAAATACATTTGGAGGAAGAGTATTGAAGACTTGTTCAATCGGAATTGAAGAGAAGAGCTAATTAGGAAAGTTGCATCACTTTTGCAAACTTTCCTTATTTGGACCACTTTCCATATTTGTTCCCAAAGTTTCCATATTTGTTCCCAAAATGGTTCCAACGAATTTATGATGTATTTGGACATGTTTTAGGTCTTTTATATTCATTTTATATGTTTGGAAAGGATTAGGAAAGATATTATTCTCTAGAAAAGATTTTCCACAAAATCTGCCAATTTCACATAAGGCAAGTTTTGGGCAGATTTTGTGCTCCTTGTAATCCGAATTTCCTAGCATATTTTTAGGGTTTCTTTGCCTATTTAAAGGCCTCATTTGTAACCCTAAATACTAAGAATTCATATGATAATAATATTGCTTTTTGCTTAGCTGAAATTGCTTAGTTTTGTAGCCTTGTTCTAGGTTGCATGTTTTAGAAACATTCAAGCATGAATTGATCTATTGTGTTTGTGGATTGTTTCAATCTTGAAATAAGAACAAGTTCTCTTATTTCAAGATCATAGATCATTGGAATAATCTTTCTCTTCTTGTGTTCCAAGGGTTTTACCTTATTGTTCATCGGGGTTTTAGGATTTGCATTTAGGGGTTCTTTGTGCTTTCAAAGGGTTTCTATTCCAATTTCCTAGGGTTTCATATCATTTGGTATCAGAGCTTAGCCTCAAGGGAAGATTTCTATCTTACTTGCTTTCTTGTTATTTCAATTTTATTCTTGTTTTGTTCTGAGTTCATCCGAAAACCAGAAAACACAAAAAAAAAAAACTGTTCCAGAATTTCCTTATTTGTTTTTGCCTACTGTTTTAATTTTTTTCATATAGTTCCCGTTCGATTCTCAGAAAATCACCAACTACAAAAGTCTTTATTTTTTTGTCTAGTTTATTTTTTATTCAGAAAAGTTTGTCAAGAAAAAAATGAAAGATTGAGAAAAAAATAGATCTTTGCAGACTGTCGGATTGTGCAGAAAATTGTTATAAAAAAAAGCGTTCTCTCTATTTGCTTTAGTTTCTGGAAAAAAGTGTTTAGTGTTCTTATTGTTCTTGAAGAGTTCATCTTAAACTCATCATTTATGCATCTTGAATCCGAAATTATCAAGTTGAATGAGCCAAAGTTGTTTGTTTCCTAAAAAGCTAGAACTTACCATAAATAGCAAAACTGTTTTAGGAAAGTTTCAAATCTATCCCATATTCAAATATATGCATATCTTGCCCAAGGAAAGTCATATTTTCTGATCCAAATTGCTTTAGGGAAGTCTAATTTCGAATTTTTCTCTTTTAGGAAACTTTATTCTTGCTTATTTTCTTTCTTATTCTTTCCTTGTCACTACAATAAACCATTTGCATAAATCTGTCTTATTTTATTCTTACCAACCAAATCGCTTGTTTCTTATTTCTTGATTGTTACTTTTTACAAATATCATTAGTATCTTATTTGTTTGATAGTTGCTAAAGTGTGCTAATAGTTCAAGGTTACATTTAGGCCCTAAAAATCTGTTTTGAGTGCAAACACGAGAGAACAAACATCATCGAGTGTAAACACTTAGGGAGTGATTGAGAGGTCCTATTTTTTATTATTAACCTTTTTATTTGCAGCAATGTATCATGAAAGGTTTGATAAAATGAGAAGTAAGAGTTTTCGAGAGGTAGAATAGACCCGGAGCCAAAATAGAGAGGTTTATCATGGAGGGATGGAGCATAGAAGCTTAAGAGGTGATAAGCTCAAGTTAAATACTTTTTATGGGAGTTCTAATCAAGAGGAATACTTGCAATGGGAGATAGAAACCGAGCATTTCTTTGATTACAACAATTATAGTGAGGAAAGAAAGGTAATGCTTGCTATTTCCAATTTCACTAATAATGCTCATGTTTGGTGGTCTCAATTGAAAGTGAAACTAAGGAGGGAGAGGAAACGACCAATAGAAACATGGTATGATCTTAAGTGCCATATGAGAAGGAGATTTGTTTCAAGACAACATCAAGAGCATCTTGTGCAAATGTTGGATAAGCTAATTCAAGGATGTAAAAGTGTGGATGAATACTACATGGAGATGGAGTTGCTCAAGGCTAGGGCTAATGTGGAGGAAGATGAGGAGTCTACTATTGTAAGGTTCTTCAATGGATTGAATAGAGATATTGCTTGTCAAGTGGAGTTACAACAATTTGATGAGTTAGGAGAGTTAGTGTATTTTGCCAATAAGGTTGAAAGAAAAATCAAAAGAAAAAGAGATACACGGTATGCTTCTAAACCTATTTCCAATACTTCTTCTTCTTCTTCTTCTTCTTCTTCTTCTTCTTCTCAAATGGGTGAAAATGATACATTAATGGATAAGAATGGGGCTGCCTATGGCTTGGTAGAGGAAAATGCAAATTTGATTTTAGAGAAGGTCAAGATGATTGAAAGAGAACTTTTAAAATCAAAGGAAGTTTTCAATGCTAGCATGGAGGAGATAAAAGAGGATATTCGTGCTAATGTTTTTGTGGAGGAAACTTGTGAGCTACAAAAGAGTTCTATGTTTGAAAGTAATGAAAACTGTGACAAAAAAGAGTGAGCCAAAAGAAAGAGAGATGAGTGCAAAAGAAATTAGTGAGTTAAAAGAAAGAGAGATGAGTGATAAAAAAGAAATGAGTGCTCAAAACAAAGAGAGTTGTGAGTTTGAAAAGAAAGAGTGTAATGAGATTGAAAAGAAAGAGTGCTTTGAGGTTACAAAGTGTGAGACACTTGAGTTTAGTGAGCAAAAAGAGAGTGAAATAGAGAGTGAGAGCTTGAAAGTTAGATCAAGTGAGGCTAGGAATGAAATCTACCAACCTACATTTGTACTTTTGTACAAAGTGGTTTGTTTTACACTTAACCCATCTTTGCCTAGTATGTTTGTTGAGTTTTTGCAGGAATTCAAAAGATTGTTACCTAATGAGATGCCTAGTAATTTGTCATCAATGCAAGGCATAAAACATCATGAAAACAACATTCAAGGGGCTACCATACTCAATAGATCAAGACCTCACATGATTCAATGCATGAAAAATCCGGTTAAAACAGCCATGGTCAAGTATCCTAACCCATTTCTTGATGATATGTATAACAATTGTTTGCTTGCTAAAATTGATCTCAACTATGAATATATACCTTTTAAATTTCATTCTAATGATAAAAAATTGTTTGGTGCTACAAGAGTTAGATCATTTCATGAAATTATGGATAGTATGGATTTAACATCTTATATGCATTTCACGAACATATTAGAAATATTTGAGTTTGACAATGGTTTACTTGTTTTTATTGATTTGATATCTTCACCATGTGATCATCTTGAGAGTATTGTGGAGTATGAGAAAAATTTTGAGATTGACTATGGTCCACATATTCTCTTCGGCTTCTTATCACTAAGTATTACCTTTTTTGTAACGTTCCGTTATTTTGTGATAAAAAAAAAACTTTTATTTATTTTATTTTAATTTGAGTAATTAAAATTCTTTTTTTTTTATATTAAATTAGAATTTAGTAATTTATTTCATTTTAATTCATTTTAATGGCTTTATTTGTTTAAATACGTTTTAATGGTATTAATAATTATTAACGGGCCAATTAATAATTATTAATCACCATTGGGATAGTTTGAGATGTTCGGGATTCGTTTTTAAGCCAAAAGTCTTAAAAGGGTAAAATCGTAATTACCCAATTTGCAAAATATCTAAAAACACTATTCATTTGTCTTTAAAAACTCACCATTGACTCAATTTGACCAAAAATACTCATCCAATTCTCCTCCTCCACCCGTGGGTCTCAAAGAGAAAAAGAGAGATTTTGCTTTTCGTTTATTTCTTGCCCGATCGACTTGATTCCGGGTCCTTTGGAAAGGTATCGATCCTACGATCCTTTTCCACCTAGCCTTCGTACTTGCCGCTCGTATTATACGGAGTTCTCGGTAAGTTTCTCTTGAAACCCTAAGCTCCAAATAGTGTTTTAATGGAGTTTTCATTGATTTTCTTCGATTTCGTGTTGTAGAACTCGGTGTTTGTAAACTCGGGAGTAGTTTTACGTGTTTTTGGAAACTATCCCATAACCCTAAAACCAAGTTTCAGTTGAAACCCTTCCCGTTTGAAAATTCCTCTTTGGGGTTTGATTTTGGGTTATAGATTCATGTATATTTGCTTATTTAAATTCAATTCGGGAAAGGGATTAATGTTCAAAAACCCTATTTATCGATACCCATTGAAATCGGGATTATCGAATTTGCTTAAAACCAACTCAAAACGTATTTAAATTGCCAAAAAGCCGAAAAACCAATCCCGAACCCCTTTGTTTAGGGAGGGCCGAGAGCCTCCAAGGGGAAGGATTGGTGGATTTTCCGTCTTTTTGCTTGTTTAATCGTTGTTTAATCGTTAGTTGGTAATTTTATTAATTTTCGGGATATTAATTCGTTTGTAGGTGTTTTTGAACCGCGTGGTTGATCGCTCCTTCGGACTTAGGAGCAAAGTCATCTTTTAATTAAGGTGAGAATAGTTAGGATTTAAAGTAATTATAGAAATCGAATAAGTGTGAAGGTTTGCAGAGTTTGAAACTAAGTTTAGAATCCGAATCTAAGATTAGAGGGTTGTGAGTCAGTGCCCTTAGGATTAAGAGTTAATCCTTTAAGGAGAACTTAGGAGTTCTCAAGGAAAGTATCGAATCTTAGAAGATTCTAAGTTAGATTCGTTTCGAACTAAGTTTGGATCATTTGAAGTTAAGAGATCCAAGACTTTTATAAAGAATGGTTGATAGAACCTCGGATTATTGGAAGTTTAGAATCCTTAAAGGTTAGGTTAATCGTTATGTTTTGACTTTACTTTTATTATTTGATACCAGAGTTCGATTTATAAATCGTTCGTCCGAGATTCTTATCTATGTTTATCATTATGTCATTTACTTTATGCCCCTTTACTTTATGTTGGTTTCGATTTCCTTAATATTCGCACTTTACTTTATTTACTTATGCAAGCATATGCATAACATTTTTGCACCATTATTTATTGTACTATAACATCTTGCATCATTGAAAGAAAGTGAAAAAGGAAAGAAAGTGAGGATGAAAATGTAAGGAATGGTGGATGAATGTGAATATCCACGTTCCTCATGCATAAGGAATGGTGGATGAATGTGAATATCCACGTTACCTTCATGCATAAGGTTGAATGGTGGATGAATGTGAATATCCACGTTACCTTCATATCATGCATAAATGGCGAATGCGTATCCTACGGGAAGTACTCATTACTTTTATGCATATGATAGATGAGAAAGAGAATCGAGATGTTATAATTATGCAAAGTTTATTTATTTACTTTTCTTACTTATGTCATAACAAGTTTATGGATGAACATTTGGACTAAGTGTGCTAATTAGTATCATCAATTGGAAAATATGGAATAGAATCACCTAGAGTTTGGAGAACTTTAAGAGTAGAATGTGTCAGTTTACTTGGACACAAATCGAAATGCGAGTTTGAGGTCTATCTTTACTTTTTATGCTTATTATTCTCACTGGGCTTAGTTTGTTAGCTCATGATATTACAACCAATTTCAGGTAATGCCTTGGCCAGAGGTCGAGGGAGATGAGGTGGTGCTGCGTGATCGAGGGATGCTGACCTCGAGATGGACATTTTTGTTGTAAAGTTTATATCTTTATTTTGATGAATTTTAAAACTTTGATGTTGTATTTAGCTCATAAGAGCTTTTGTCGATGCTTTTATGATATGAATAATTTGAACTCCTGATTTGGGACTTAAAGTCCATGTGAATTTATTAGATTGAAAAATTAGGATGTAAACAGGTTTTCGGCATGCCAACTTTCAAACAAAACCACGCAAAATTTTCTAAAAATAAAAGACTTCCCCTGTTTCCTCATGCACAAAAAGCTCAAGGACCAATCACAAGTTCAAAGATCAAGAGAAGCATTGAACATCCATTTACAAGCCTACATTAGCAAAGTCAAGACAAGCTTTGAAGATCCGATCATGGAGGCTATGGAAGAGGACGTGATGAACTTCAATCTATGGCAAATACATTTGGAGGAAGAGTATTGAAGACTTGTTCAATCGGAATTGAAGAGAAGAGCTAATTAGGAAAGTTGCATCACTTTTGCAAACTTTCCTTATTTGGACCACTTTCCATATTTGTTCCCAAAGTTTCCATATTTGTTCCCAAAATGGTTCCAACGAATTTATGATGTATTTGGACATGTTTTAGGTCTTTTATATTCATTTTATATGTTTGGAAAGGATTAGGAAAGATATTATTCTCTAGAAAAGATTTTCCACAAAATCTGCCAATTTCACATAAGGCAAGTTTTGGGCAGATTTTGTGCTCCTTGTAATCCGAATTTCCTAGCATATTTTTAGGGTTTCTTTGCCTATTTAAAGGTCTCATTTGTAACCCTAAATACTAAGAATTCATATGATAATAATATTGCTTTTTGCTTAGCTGAAATTGCTTAGTTTTGTAGCCTTGTTCTAGGTTGCATGTTTTAGAAACATTCAAGCATGAATTGATCTATTGTGTTTGTGGATTGTTTCAATCTTGAAATAAGAACAAGTTCTCTTATTTCAAGATCATAGATCATTGGAATAATCTTTCTCTTCTTGTGTTCCAAGGGTTTTACCTTATTGTTCATCGGGGTTTTAGGATTTGCATCTAGGGGTTCTTTGTGCTTTCAAAGGGTTTCTATTTCAATTTCCTAGGGTTTCATATCACACATACCCTTACCTTTCAACCACCAAGAAGGGTTTCTATCAAGTATTTCACTTTTACTTACCAATTCTCCCAAATAATTGAGGAACTATCTTCCAAACATTTAGGGTGATGTGTTTCATAACACACATAACATTTATTTCATTCTCTTCAATACCTTATACTATACATATGGTTTACATTTAAGTATAAATCTCCAAATTCAGGATATTCCAATTTATTGAAAATCTAGTTCTCTTACATATAACATAATAAATATATAAGGTTCAATACACCCTTGTATTATCTCATTATACAATTCAAATTCCTTCCTCTTCCTTATAGCACTCGGCTAATCATCATATTTCATTCTTTTTCTCTATAGAAATGTATGTTAGACATAATGTTTCAATTCTTTTCTCTATAGCTGTGACGACCCGTCACTTTTAAATAAATTAGAATCAGAGAAAACAGCGGAAGTCTTTTAATTTACGAAAAATTTGCGTGGTTTTGTTTGAAAATTTGCATGCCGAAAACCTGTTTACATCCTAATTTTCAAATCTAACAAAATCTCATGGACTTTAAGTCCAAATCAGGAGTTCAAATATATAATATTATGAAAACATCATCCAGAAGCTCTTATGAGCCAAAATACAACATTAAAGTCTTTGAAATTCATAAAAGTGATACATAAACTATACAATGACAAGTCCATCTCGAGGCCAGCATCCCTCGATCACGCAGCACCACCTCCTCCTCCTCGACCTCTAGCCAAGGCATTACCTGAAATTGGTTGTAATATCATGAGCTAACAAACTAAGCCCAGTGAGAATAAATAACATAAAAAGTAAAGATAGACCTCAAACTCGCATTTCGATTTGTGTCCAATTAATCCGACACTTTCTTTCCTAGAATTCTCCAAAGTCTAGGTCATTCTATTTCATATTTTCCAATTGATGATACAATTAGCACACTTAGTCTAATTATTCATCCTTTTACTTTTATAACACAAATGACTCTTAAAGTCATTCAAACTCTAGGCAATTTCATTTATACTTTTAAGGATGATTTTGTTAATAATCGTAATCAATACTCATCCATCACCATCATTATGACATAAGTAATAAAAGTAAATGAGTTTTGCATCATATTTAACATTTCAATTCTCTTTTCATCAATCGTATGCATAAAAGTAATGTGTACATCCCGTAGGAAACGCATTCGCCATTTATGCATGAAATGAAGGCAACGTGGATATTCACTTTCATCCACCATTCCTTGTGCATGAGGAACATGGATATTCACATTCATCCACCATTCCTTGTGCATGAGGAACATGGATATTCACATTCATCCATCATTCCTTACATTTCCATTCTCACTTTCTTTCCTTTTTCACTTTCTTTCTTTTTCACTTTCTTTTCTTTTTCACTATCTTTCAATGATGCAAAGTGTTATAGTACAATAAATGATGGTGCAATGTTATTATGCATATGCTTTGCAAAAGTAAATAAAGTAAAGTGCGAATATTAAAGAGATCGATTTCAACATAAAGTAAAGAGCATAAAGTAAATGACATAATGATAAATATAGATAAGAATCTCGGACGAACGATATGTCGATCGAACTCCGGTATCAATAATAAGATTAGAAACATAACTTAAACGATTAACCTATGCCCTCCGGATTCTAAACTTCCAAATAATCCGAGGTTCTATTAACTGTTTTAATTACAAGTTGGATCTTTAACTTCTAATGATCCAAACTTAGTTCACATCGAACCTGACTTAGAATCTTCTAAGATTCAATACTTTCCTTGAGAATTTCTAAGTTCTCACTTAAAGGATTAACTCTTAATCCTAAGGGCACTAACTCACAACCCTCTAATCTTAGGTTCGGATTCTAATCTTAGTTTCAAACTCTACAAACCTTCACACTTATTTGATTTCTATAATTACTTTAAATACGAACTATTCTCACCTTATTAATAAGATGACTTAGCTCCTAAGTTCGAAGGAGCGATCAACCACGAAGTTCAAAAACACCTACAAACGAATTATATCATACAATCAATAACGAAACCAACTATCGTTCAAACAACTACTAAACATACAAAGCAACGAAAATCCAATAAAACCCACAAAGAGGCCCACGGCCCTATCATCAAAATTGGGTCTCGGGTTTGGTTTTCCGGCTTTTTGGCAATTTAAATACATTTTGAGTTGGTTTTAAACAAATTCGATAATCCCGATTTCAATGGGTATCGATAATTAGGGTTTTTGAACATTAATCCCTTTCCCGAATTGAATTCAAATAAGCATTCATTCATTAATTTCTAACCCATTTTCAATCCCAAAAGGGTAAATTTCAAACGGAAAGGGTTTCGACTGAAACTCGGTTTTAGGGTTATGGAAGAGTTTCCAAAAACACTTAAAACTACTCCCGAATTGACAAACACCGAGTTCCACGGCAAGAAATCGAAAGAAAACAAGTAAAACTCCATTAAAACACTATTTGGAGTTAGGGTTTGAAACTTCACTTACCGAGAACTCCTAGGATCTCGAGAGAAACGGACGATGGCTAGGTGGGAAATGATCCTTGACCCGAGGGCTTTCCCAAATATCCAAGCTCAAGTCGATCCAGGCAAGAAACGAACAAAAACCAAATTTGGGAAAAGGAGGGAGGAAGCCCACGGCTTGGAGGAAGAAGAATGAGATGATTTTTGGTCAATTTGTGGTCAATGACACATTTAAAGAAGATAATCAAATAGTGTTTTTAGATATTTTGCAAATTGGGTAATTACAACTTTGCCCTTTTATGACTTTTGGCTTAAAACGAATCCCGAACATCTCAAACTATCCCAATGGTGATTAATAATTATTAATTGGCCCGTTAATAATTATTAATACCATTAAAACGTATTTAAATAAATAAAGCCATAAAAAGGAATTAAAATGAAATAAATTACTAAATTCTAATTTAATAATAAATAAATGAATTTTAATTACTCAAATTAAAATAAAATAAATAAAAGTTTTTTTTTTATCACAAAATAACGGGACGTTACAATAGCAACTTAGGCTATCAAAAGTTTATATATTTACCAAAGCTCCCGAACTCAAGAAACTAACTCTCAAATATTTGGAAGAATGTTTTCATATCCCATAATCTCTTCCTGGTTCATCCTTTTGATATCTCATACTATATATAAGATTTACCTTTCCTTTATGTTCGATAACATAATGTTAATCTCATTCGGACTTAACATAATTCACAATCACAATGTACGATACAAGATGATATTACAACATACGTAGTCTAATCCTCATCCATTAGCTCATTAAAACAAGTATTAAAATAAGTAAATAATCTTTACATAAGCATAACATCTCAATCAAATAATGTTAAGTAATGGTAGCTCCCTTAGGACTAACATTCACCTTGTCATCTTACTTTCCATAATAAAATATACAATTCCTTCTCAATGATATAATTCCACCGATAATATGAATGAAGGTAATGAAAACTCCCGTAGGATTCACATTCACCTTTTACGAATGAAGGTAATGAAAACACCCGTAGGTTTCGCATTCACCTTTTACGAATGAAGGTAATGAAAACACCCGTAGGTTTCGCATTCACCTTTTACGAATGAAGGTAATGAAAACACCCGTAGGTTTCGCATTCACCTTTTACGAATGAAGGTAATGAAAACACCCGTAGGTTTCCCATTCACCTTTTACGAATGAAGGTAATGAAAACTCCCGTATGATTTGCATTCACCTTTTATCTCACTTTCCTCTTAATTCAATGATGCAAGATGTTATGCATATGTTTTTAAAAGTAAATAAACATAAATATGAATGTTAAAGTAACTGAAGGGCATAAAGTAAATGGATCATAGATTTCCTTATACATAAAGTAAATAAATAGGGGTGTCGGAAAAACAATAAGTAAATTAAGCCAACGGTACTTTAATAAGCGCGAGTTCTTAACTTTAATAGTAAAGTCTCCACTTCCAAAGATTCTATTCTTTTTAATAATCATCCAAAGTTCCATATTCATGTTCCTTAACCATCCCATTAAACTTGAATCCTTCAACTTCCAATAATCCATCCTAATCTCCGGAAAGGTTCTAAACTTAGAACTTCCAAAAGTTAAACGCTTCCCTCAAGAAATCTATAAATTCTCTTACTCGATTGAACTACATCCAAGCCTAGCATGTTAGCTTATTTTCTTTTATCCTTTCTAATCAAACCTTTATCTCAACTTCCAATCCTACAAATCGATCAACTTATTCGGTTTCTAAAGCTACTTTATATTCAAATTATACTCACCTTAGCAAGTCAAAGTATAATCCAACGGTCCAACGAGACTTCAACGTACACCCGACACCTACAATTCATAAATCGATCAACGAATTACAATTCAAATCTAATAAGAGAAAAAGTATGATTTTTGGGTGAATAGTGATTTCAGATGAATGGTTTTTCGGATGAATAGTGTTTTCCTGGTGAATAATGTTTTTCAAAAATCTGGACTCAAAATCGTCAAATTCCTTGATAGAAATACGTGATTTCAACTTCAAAACTCATTTATAATCAAAAACGAACAAAACCATGTAAAAAATTTTGAAAACTTGCTTTTTAGGGCTTCCCTTAAGGAATGAGAAACGGCACAAGGTTAGGTGGGATAGATAGCCCTCGTCCCTAGCAATCCAACGCAACTGACATCATCGAGAACGGTCGAGAAACGAAGAAAAGCCAAGAATTTTTCTTCTCATCCATGGATGCTCACATATGGAAGAAGAACAGAAAGGAAAAAAATGACTTCTTGGTCAACCTTGGTCAAATTGGCAATTTAAAGAAGAAATAGGAATAGTGTTTAGATATTTAAGAATTCGAAATTACGGTTCGTCCCTTTAATGAATTTTAGCTTATAAATCGAAACCCGATGTTCTTAAACTAGCCAAATGGTGATTAATAATTATTAATTGGCCCGTTAATAGTTATTAATACGACCATAACTAATTTAAGCTAATAAAGCAATTAAAAAGGTTTTAAACGAATTAAACTACTAAATTCTAAAATACTAAAACAAAAATTAAACTAAATACTTTAATCAAAATAAATAACTAAAATATTAAATAAATAAAATAATAAATAAAATAAAATAAAAATTCACTTCAAAATAACGGGACGTTACAGTGCCTGTCAATAGAACCGCCAGGTAGTCGTTTTATTCGAAAGATCCATTTACACCCAACGATATTTTGAGCTTCTTGTGGCAAAACTAGCTCCCATGTTCCATTTCAAATTAAGGCATCAAACTCAACAGACATTGCCTTGCGCCAGTTGTCATGTTTAATGTCCTGAGTCACGCTGGTTGGTTTTATCTCGTGGGCAAGAATGGCAGAGAGAGTGAGTTTGGTGATAGGTTTAGAGATGTTGTTTTGGGACCGGGTAATTATTGTGGAGGTCCTGGTGGGTGGGTTGGCATTGGGTTGATTATCTAGGGAGGTTGAGTGTGAGGTTGTAGTAAGTGGTGGGAGGTGATCTGAAGTGGTTTGGTTGGTTGGTGGGTGGTGGGATAAGTGGTCAATGGAGGTGGTTGGGTGATGATGATGGTTGGTTAATGAGCAAGATTGAGTAGGGATGGTAAAACTTAGTAAATTAGGAGGAGAAGTTGAGTGATTACCTGACGTGGGTGAGCTACTAGATAAATCTGAAGGTGGAGTGTGTGAAGGCGACGGAAGAATTGGAGGAGAGAGCCATGTACATCTTGTGTCATCATCGGGGCGTGCAGATTAAGACTGAAAGCTAGACATGGGAAATTGATTTTCAACAAAGCGGACATGACGAGAGATGAATGTTTATTTGGAGGCGGGGTCGTAGCATAAGTAAGCACTCTGAGTGAGAGAGTAGCCAAGGAATACACAAGGAGTGGAACGAGGTGATAGTTTATGTTGGGAGTATGGTCGAAGCCATGGATAAAAGAGGCAACCAAATATTCGTAGTTTTTGGTAGTTTGGGTCCTGTTTAAACAACTGTTGATATGGAGATTGCATGGCTAAGGTGGGTGTAGGCATGCGATTGATGAGGTATGTGGCTGTGAGAAAAGCATGAGACCAAAAGGTGAGAGGTAGGGATGCCCGAGATAAGAGTGTGAGACTGGTTTCAACTATGTGACAATGTCGACCTTCAGAGAAGCCATTATGTTCTGGAGTATGTAGGGGTATGGTGAGATGGGTTATGCCCGAGTTGCTTAGGTGGGTTTTAAGACCAATGTTGTAACGTCCCGTTATTTTACACGAAATTTTTTATTATTATTTATTATTTAATTTAATTATTATTATTTGATGTAGAGCAGTTAATTTAATTTTAGAATTTATTAATTTAAATTTTAGATTTAAGTTAGAATTTATTACTTAGAATTTACAAGTTTATTTCGTTCGTAAATTCTTTTAATCGCTTTATTAGCTTAAATTAGTTTTGGTCGTATTAATAATTATTAATGAGCCAATTAATAATTATTAATCACCATTTGGCTAGTTTAAGAACTTCGGGTTTCGTTTTATGAGTTAAAGTCATTAAAAGGACGTATCCGTAATTTCTAAATTCTTAAAATATCCAAAATCACTATTCATCTCTTTAAAATCTCAAAGTTGACCAAGAGAATCATTTCTTTCCTTTCTCTTCTTCTTCTCCAACGTGAGCAAGAATGGTGGGAGAGAATTCTTCTTGGGTTTTCATCGATTCTCGACCGTTTTCGATGAGGTCAGTTGTGTTGGATTGCTCGGGATGTGGGCTATCTATCCCACCTAAGCTTGTGGCGTTTCTCGTTCCCTAAGGGAAGCCCTAAAAACTGAGTTTTCAAAACTTTTTACATGGTTTTGTTCGTTTTTTATTATAAATGAGTTTTGAAGTTGAAATCATGAATTTCTATCAAGGAATTTGACGATTTTGAGCCCGAATTTTCGAAAAACACTATTCACCCAAAATCACAATTCACCAAAAAATCTTACTTTTTCTCTTATTAGATACAAATTGTAATTCGTTGATCGATTGATGAATTGTAGGTGCAATTGCTCATTTGTTGGTTCGTGGGAACTTTGTTGTCACGGGAGCATTCAAGGTGAGAATAAATAGAATTTAAAGTAGCTTTAGAAACCGAATAAGTTGATCGATTTGTAGGATTGGAAGTTGAGATTAAGATTTGAATCAAAGATTAAAGGAAAGTGAGCTAGTATTCTTAGGTTAGGAGCTAGTTCTTTTGAGTGAGAATACTTTTGGATTTTCTCGAGAGGAACGTTGAACTTTTGGAAGTTCTAAGTTAGAATCGTTTCAAAGATTAGGATGGATCATTGGAAGTTGAAGGATCCAAGTTTAATAGAATGGTTAATGAACTTGAATGTAGAACTTTGTATTTTATTTGAAAAGTTTAGAATCCTTGGAAGTGGAGACTTATTGGTTTAAGTTAAGATCTTACTTTTATTAAAGTATCGTTGGTTCAATTTACTTATTGTTTTTCTGAAATTCCTATTTATTTACTTTATGTATAAGGAAATCTATGATCCATTTACTTCATGCCCTTCGGTTACTTTAACATTCATATTTATGTTTATTTACTTTTGGAAGCATATGCATAACATCTTGCATCATTGAATTGAGAGGAAAGTGAGATAAAAGGTGAATGCGAAACCTACGGGTGTTTTCATTACCTTCATTCTTAAAGGTGAATGCGAATCCTATGGGAGTTTTCATTACCTTCATTCATATTATCGATGGAATTATATCATTGAGAAGGAATTTAATATTCTATTATGGAAAGTAAGATGACAAGGTGAATGTTAGTCCTACGGGAGCTACCATTACTTAACATTATTTGATTGAGATGTTATGCTTATGTAAAGATTATTTACTCATTTTAATACTTGTTTTAATGAGCTAATGGATGAGGATTAGACTACGTATCCTAGTAATATCATCTTGTATCGTACATTGTGAGTATGAATTATGTTAAGTCCGAATGAGATTAACATTATGTTATCGAACATAAAGGAAAGGTAAATCTTATATATAGTATGAGATATCAAAAGGATGAACCAGTAAGAGATTATGGGATATGAAAACATTCTTCCAAATATTTGAGAGTTAGTTTCTTGAGTTCGGGAGCTTTGGTAAAGGTTATATAAACTTTTGATGGCCTAAGTTGCTATAGAGAAAAGAATTGAAACATTATGTCTAACATACATTTCTTTAGAGAAAAAGAATGAAATATGATGATTAGCCGAGTGCTATAAGGAAGAGGAAGGAATTTGAATTCTATAATGAGATAATACAAGGGTGTACTGAACCTTGTATATTTATTATGTTATATGTAAGAGAACTAGATTCTCAATAAATTGGAATATCCTGAATTTGGAGATTAATACTTGAATAAAAACCTTATGTATAGTATAAGGTATTGAAGAGAATGAAATAAATGTTATGTGTGTTATGAAACACATCCTCCTAAAGGTTTGGAAGATAGTTCATCAATTATTTGGGAGAATTGGTAAGTCAAATTGAAATACTTGATACAAACCCTTCTTGGTGGTTGAAAGGTAAGGGAATGTGAGTTTTACTTGGACACAAATACGGATGCGGGTTTGGGGAATATTGTTACTATATATTCTATTTATTTTCACTGGGCTTGTTCTTAGCTCATGATATTACAAACATTTTCCCGGTAAGTGGAAGAGGTCTTGGTGCGGCTTGATCGAGAGGATCATGATACGAGATGGACTAGATACATTTTAAAAAGTCCATGGACTCATTTTGTTTTATTTTGTGTCTTTTTAGATGTAAATTTGTATATAAGCTCATAGGAGCTTTTCGTCTTAACTTTTATGATTATAAATTTCTTTAAACTCTGGAAAAGGAATTGCATTTCCTTGATTTTAAATTTCCTGATGTGAAAAATGTATACTGGTATTGGATAGTCTAAGTTTCAAACATATCCATATCAAATTTTTATTAAATACAAAGTCTTCCGCTGAAATCTGATTTTAAATTATTTAAGAGAAGTCGGGTCGTCAGAGTTGGTATCAGAGCCTAAGGGTTCTGTAGAGTACATACGATGTATGTTTGTTTTCATGTTTTGTTTTAAGTCCACTCTCTAGTCATCATCTGAGATCAGCAGCACCAGGTATGCCTAGAACTTTTATTCTCATGCTTTATTTCTTTACTAGTGGAAAAGTTTATGAGAAGATTGTTAAATGTTAATTATATTTGTGATATTTCACTTCCTCGTAAAACCACTATGTGGTGATGTTTATTTGACCCAGATTGAGATTTGGGTAAAGGTGCTGAGAATGTGAATGACCCCATGCAGATTTGGAGGTTATACATCTCGTTAAGCGTATTGACATAATGTCAAAGTAAAGGAGATGAGATACTCCGAGAGATTGATCATTTGATCCTCAACGTTGATTAAGGTTTGATTGTCACACAATTACTAAGTTGTGGTGTTAGTGAATGTGTGTTGACATTTTTGTGTAAAAGGGGACATGATTGTCTGGAGCCCAGTATTAAGAGATGAAGTGCCCAGTATTAAGAGATGAAGCACCTGTTGGAGGTGGGTAATTGTTGATAAGTAATCGGTCTGACTCGGGTCCAGTAACCTAATTCAATTTAATGGACAAAATCTTGGTTTGATTTTGAGAAAGTTGAATTATGTTAAGTGGTAAATCATTGTGATAGTATTATGTTAAAAGAAAAGTGTGTTGCCACTCAAAAGAGGAAGTAAGAACTTTCTGTGATGGGTCTCAACGAGGACCGTTATTGATTTTGTTAATTGGTTAATGGCCTAGTCTGGTCGCTTTTACACTATGATGTATCAATCTGAATTTGAATATACTCGAGGTTGAGTTATCAAAATCCATATCTGGTTAATTATCAAGATTGACTAATACTAAGGTTGAGTGTTGGTATTTGATTGAGATCTAGAAGAAATGTTGTTGGACCTAATGAGTCTTTTCAAGATAGACTCTAAGGTGAATCCTATATTGGAAGGTTAGAACATTATTGGACTAAGGTGTTTGACAGACACCGGTTTTGCTTTGCAAGAAAGGAAATGATCTCCAAGTCGAGTTCATTCAAGATTTGAATAAGGAGGCTTAGGAGTTGCCCTTATCTTGGATTTTACATCTTCTGAAAAGAAGGGAAAACTAACTACTACGGGACAGACTGCCTCTCAAGAGAAGAAAGTAAAGGATAACGATGCAAATTGAGGGATACTGCAGCAGCAGCAACAGGTTCAAGGTGGAGCTTAACATGGACAGCCAAAAGTTCAAGGATAGGTTCATCCTTACTACAATAGTTGTTTCAGTTTCCATTTTGGGAAATGCACACTTCCTCCAAGTTGCTATGTTTGTGATCAAACTTGGAATCAAGCCACTTTTGTAGGGCGTATAAGATATAACCATCATAACATAGTAACAAGGGTCAGGATTATCAGGAAAAGCTGCATGTATGGTAGTGATTTATACTTTGTCAATTTTACGCCATTTGGCTTTTATTCTGTTTGATTCTGAAGCTAGCCACTCTTTTATTTTATCTCGTTATGTTGAGTTGGCAGCTTTTGAGTCGAGACTGTTAGGTTTCGGGATGTGTGTTTTTACCCCATAGGGGAAGTTTATTATTTTGATGGTGTGATTAGTATTGATGATATGTGTATTATTAGTAGTTGTTCGCATTCTACTTTGACTATTATGCTTATGCTTGATTTTGATGTGATATTGGTTATGGATTGGCTATCATCCAATCATACTGTTATAGTTTGTACTGAGAAAGTTGTTGATTTTATGAGTCTAAGTGGGACCAGTTTTTGTTTTCGTGGGTTTAATAACCGAGTAGTACCCACTTTGATATCTATGATAGAGGCTAGAATGCTTTTGAGGGTTGGAACTTGAGGTTATTTAGCTAGTGTTGTCGATACGTTGGTACCGGAGACTAGCTGAGTTTAATGAACTTAAGAGCCAGTTGTAGGAGCTCTTGAACTTAGGGTTTATTCGCCCTAGTACGTCCTCGTGGGGAGCACCTTGTTGTTTGTGAAAAGAAAGACAGTTCAGTGAGACTGTGCATTGATTATCGAGAGTTGAATCAAGCTACAGTGAAAAACAAGTATCATTTGCATTGGATTGATGATCTATTTGATCAGTTGAAGAGAACCGCTATCTTTTCGAAGATAGATTTGGGATTCAGTTAAATCAGTTAAGGATTTGAGATGATGATATTTCCAAGATTGCTTTTAGGACGCGTTATGGACATTACGAGTTGTGGTTATGTCTTTTGGTTTGACCAACGCGCCTAATGGACCTTATGAATACTATTTTCAAAAGGCTCATTGATTCATTTGTGATTGTGTTCATGGATGATATCTTGGTTTATTCCAAGACTGAGGAGTTGTATGCTATGCATTTACGAGATATTTTGACTGTGCTATGAAATCAGAAGTTGTATGCCAAGTTTTCAAAGTGCGAGTTTTGGCTAAAAGAAAT
Organism: Gynostemma pentaphyllum; assembly: GCA_028015215.1. Lineage (NCBI taxonomy): Eukaryota > Viridiplantae > Streptophyta > Magnoliopsida > Cucurbitales > Cucurbitaceae > Gynostemma > Gynostemma pentaphyllum. The sequence goes on along the minus strand of CM051355.1, from coordinate 40,740,941 downwards.
GACATTTTTAGGCCTTGTGGTATCAAGTAGAAGGGTATCTATTGATTCCTCTAAGATTGAGGCAGTTAGTAACTGGCCTAGACCAACTAGTGTGGTTAAGATTCTACGGTTTCTGAGGCTTACAAGCTTGTTTTCGAGAGGTATAGCCAGGCATGCCTAGTCGATCTAGTTAATGCATGATAAATCGTAAGAGGCTTTGTAGAGGTGGATCATGAATTCATAAAAGTGGCACCAATGAAGGTGATATGAATCATGGAACGTCACGACTAGCTCGAGGATCAATTTCAAGATTAAAGTTCAAGACAAGCATTAACATCCATTTACATGCCTACATTAGAAAAGTCAAGACAAGCTTTTGAAGATCCGAGCATGGTGGCATACATCAACTTTAATCTATGGTAAATGCATTTGGAGGAAGGTTCTTGAAGACTTGTTCAACCAGAGTGAAGATGAGAGCTAATTTGGAAAGTTGCATCACTTTTGCAAACTTTCCTTATTTGGACCACTTTCCATATTTGTTATCGAACTTTCCATATTTGTTCCCAAACTTTTCATATATGGTTCCAACGAATTTATGATGTATTTAGACATGTTTTAGGCCATTTACATTCAGTTTATTAGCTAGGAAAGAATTAGGAAAGATATTATTCTCTAGGAAAGATTTTCCCCAAAATCTGCCAAATCCATATAAGGCAAGTTTTGGGGCAGATTTTATTCTCTTCTTTATTCCGAATTTGCTTGTTATTTTTAGGGTTTCTTTGCCTATTTAAAGGCCTCATTTGTAACCCTAAATACTAAGAATTAATATGATAGAAAATAGTTTTGTTTTGCTTATTGCTTGGTTGATTTTACCTTGCATTTTGTAGCCTTGTTCTAGGTTGCATGTTTTAGAAACAATCAAGCATAACTTGATCTATTGTGTTTGTGAATTGTTTCGACCTTGAAATAAGAACAAGTTCTCTTATTTCAAGATATTAGATCATTGGGATAATCTTCTTCTTCTTGTGTTCCAAGGGTTTTACCTTATTGTTCATTGGGGTTTTAGGATTTGCATCTAGGGGTTCTTTGTGTTTCAAAGGGTTTCTATTTCAATTCTAGGGTTTCATATCATTTGGTATCAGAGCTTAGGCTCAAGGGAAGATTTCTATCTTACTTGCTTTCTTGTTGTTTTAATTTTTATTGTCTTGTTCTTCGTTCATCGAAAATTCCAAAAAAAAAAAAAATCATAGTTCCGGATTTCCATATTTAGCTACGGTTTTTGTTATTTTTAGTATAGTTGTAATCCGATTCTCAGAAAGTCATCAACTACAAAAGCCTTTATCAGTCTGTCGTGTATATTTTTTATTTGCAAAAGTTTGTAAAAAAAAAGTGGAAGATTGAGAAAAATATAGATCTTCACAGACTGTCGGATTATCCAGAAAATTAAAAAAAAAAGTGTTCTTGCTTGATTTGTTGAAGTTTCTAGAAAAAGAGGTTTTTGTTCGTATTGTTCTTGAAAAGTTCATCTTAAACTCATCATTTATGCATCTTGAATCCGAAATCATCAAGTTGAATGAGCCAAAGTTGTTTGTTTCCTAAAAAGCTAGAAGTTACCATAAATAGCCCAAAATTAACTGTTTTTGGAAAGTTTCAAATTTGCCCATATTTGAATATATGCATCTTTTTCTTTAGGAAAGTATTCTTTTCTGATCCAAAGTGCTTTAGGGAAGTCCAATTTCGAATTTTTCTCTTTTAGGAAAGTTTATTCTTGCTTGTTTTCTTTGTTATTCTTTCCTATTTACAAAAATACACCATTTGAAAAAATCTGTCCTTTTATTTCTCTAGCCACCCAAGCTGATTGTTTCTTATTTCTTTATTGATACTTTTTACAAATATCATTAGTATCTTAGTTGTTTGATAGTTGCTAAAGTGTGCTAATAGTTCAAGGTTACATTTAGGCCCTAAAATCTGTTTTTGAGTGCAAACACGAGAGAACGAACATCATCGAGTGTAAACACTTAGGGAGTGATTGAGAGGTCCTATTTTTATTATTAACCTTTTTATTTGCAGCAATGTATCATGAAAAATATGATGAAAGGAGGAGCAATGGATGTCGAGATGTAGAGCATACTTGGAGGGAAAATGGAGAGGCTTATTATGAAAGGATGGTGCATAGGAGCTTTGGAGCACATAAGCTCAACTTATATACTTTCCATGGGAGTGTAGATCCAGAAGAGTACTTGCAATGGGAAATTCAAATTGATCATATCTTTGATTACAACAACTATAGTGAGGAAAGAAAGGTATTGCTTGCTAGTGCAAAATTCACTAATTATGCTTATGTTTGGTGGTCTCAATTGAAGGAAAAACTAAGGAGAGATCGACAACCACATATTGATACTTGGTATGAACTTAAATATCACATGAGGAAAAGGTTTGTGCCGAGCCAAAGTCAGGGAGCTATTGTGAAAGAATTTCTAGATCTTACACAAGGTGAAAGGAGTGTTGAAGCTTATCACAAGGAGTTTGAAGTTCTCATGGCAAGGGCTATCTTTTTTGAAGATAATGAGTCTACAATGACATGGTTCTTAAAGGGTTTAAAAGAGGAGATTGCTTATTGTGTCGAAGGAAAAACATATGTAGAATTGGAACACATGGTTTACTATGCAATCACGGTGGAAAAAAGACTTGAAAGAAGGGTTGCAAAAAGGTATTCTACTAAACATCTTTCCAATCTGATTCCTTCTCAAGAAAATCAATTAAAGAGTGCATTAAAGAGAAAGGATGTGGCTGCCAATGGCTTGATTAAGAAAAAGGTAACATTTGCTTCACAAGACCACTTCCAATCAAATATTCATATGAGGGAAACTTATGATGCATGTGAGTTAAAAAAGTGTTCTACATTTGAAAAGAATGAGAATTGTCAAAAAGAGAGTGAGCCAAAAGAAAGAGATATGAGTTTTCAAAAAGAAAAGTGTGAAAAAGAAATTATTGAAATAAGTGAGCCAAAAGAAAGAGAGATGAGTGCTCAAAAAGAAATGAGTGACATGAGTGGGTCAAAAGAAAGAGATTTAAGTTCAAAAGAAAGAATGTTTGAAAAGAATGAAAGAGAAATTGAAAAGAAAGTGAGAACATTGTGAGTTTTGTAGAAAGTGAGGCTAGGAAAACAATGTTTTCAAATAAAACCCACTTTGTACTTGTGTGCAAAGATTCTTTCTTTCTAACTTATGAACTTAACTGATGGGTGTCGAAACCACCAAAAATAAATACTTACTCTCGGGATTTAGAATTTTGTAGTAGTGGTGAGTAAGGTCGATCTCCACAGGGAAAAGGGAATTAAATTAAAGTTAACAAAAACGGGGGGTTTTAAGTTGTTGTGTGTAAAAATAAAAATAAAACAAAATTAAAAAGAATAAGAAATCAAATAAAGAAAAGGTTCCAACTAAAGGTTTGATCTCGGTTATGATTCATGGATTTGATCATCGATTACTAAACATGCATTCTAAATTCATCTCTAGATTGACATAAATCATTAAAGCCTAATTAACAACTTTTATGTTCTTCCTTAATTTGTCGATAGTCAAGATACGATCTAATGACTAATTCCCTAATTGATAGATAACCCTAGAATACGATAATAGGATTTAACCTTTCAAAAGCATTAAGAAAAGAAGAACTATCAATCCTAACCAATAAACACAGTACGACCGATTTATTTAGGCTAGATCATAAATTCCCATAACATAAATCAAAAAGTGTCCTTTATCAATTCATGTTATTATGCTACTTGTATTAGAAATATTAAACAATTACGGATTTAACAGTTCTAACTAACGATATGCTAAATTAAAAATTGAACAACGGGCCCTATTGCACAAGAATTAATCAACAATAAGATATGCAAAGAGAATTCATGAATAAATAGAAAATAGAAACTAAATTGAAGAACAAAACCTCACAAATTATGAATCAAACCTCGATAATCCCTTAGTTGGAATAATAAATTTAGCTAGAAAACATGATAAAAACTACCTAAGAGTTCTAAAGAAAATAGGGGAGGAAGGGATCCCTCAATTAGGGTTGAAAGGGGGCTTTAAATAGCCCAAAAAGTGATAAAATCGGATAAAATCTGCTCCTAAATCTCTACAAGCCGCCATCCAGCCGAGCGCCAGCCGCTTTCTGCTGTGAGAGGAGCCGCGCGGAAGCCGACGCAACGAGCCGCGCTGAAGCTGGAGCCGCACGCTCCCTCCCTTGCTTTTCGCTGAGCGACGTGTCGCTCAGGTGGAGCGACACGTCGCTCTTCTGTGCTGTCTCCCTAGTGCGCGCTGACGTCATGCTGACGTCAGCGCGTGCCTTTTTCTTCATGGTGATGACGTCAGCATCAGTGAAAATCAATTTTTAACGGCGACGAGTCTCACCGCTGCTGCGCACTCTCGGGTTTTTGGCCCGGAATTCGATTTTGGTCACCGCCGAGGCCGTGGATCCCACCGCCGCGGTGGTGGGTCTTTTCCAATATTAAAATGGGCATAACTTCTTCGTTATAAGTCCGAATTGAGCGCCGTTTTCGCCTACGTTCATGAAATTCAAAGATTAATAATATTATGGACATTTCAATCAATTGACACTCATATTTTAATTATATTGGAGATAAAACCACTAATAAACATGCGTAAATTACGAGTTATCATTAACCTTTGCTTTTCTAGTGTTTTAGCTAATGTTTTGCAGAATTACATTGATCAATTTTCAATTGGAATGGAGCACAAAGTAGATGCATTCAAAGGGGCTGAAATACTTAAGGCACCACCATACTTCATGGAAAAAGATGTTGCCAACGGATCCAAGGCCAGAAAAGGAAGTTTCTTACTTTTAATCCTTTTGCATCGGTTTGTTTAAATGATTATTTCTTGTTTTCCAATTCTGATTTTAAGACTAGAAATCATCCAAACCAATTATATTTTTATGATAAACATGCATTCTTTTCTAGCAAAATTCTTTTGGATGATCTTTACTTGTTTGACAGCTTATCACTTGCAAAACATGTTAAGCTAGCCTATCCATTTACTTGTGATGATGTGCATAGTTCTTGTTTGTTTGCTAAATTTGATCTCAACTATGATATTTTACCACTTCAATTTCATTCTAATGATAAACATATGTTTTGTGCTACATGAGTTATCTTTGATAAGACATATGATGCATTTAGGGAGAGCATAGAGTTTTCATATTTTCTAATTTACCCCAACACATTAGACCTATTTGAGTTTGATTATAGTTCATATGCTTTGATTAATTTGTTACCTTCACCATGTTATCATCTTGTGAGTATTGTTGAGTATGAGAAAATTTACGAGGTTGACTATGGTCCATATATTCTATTAGACTTGTTCCCACTATCCACCAACCATATTGTCAATGTTGTGGTCTTTGATAAGCTAGGTTGTTTTGCTGATTTAAAGGGAAGAAAACCAACAATATTTGACCCGGGAGGTGTTAACTTGAAAGGAGAAATAAGGGTACCATTGTTGCTCTCTCTGGTGCCAATTCACAATACACGAGATACATATGCATTATGTGCTTTTATTTATTTTATTAACTTAAGTTTTTGCGATGTAGGTAATGTTATAGATTCGAGGACGAATCCTTTTCAAGAGGGAGGGGATGATATGAATCATGGAACATCACAAATAGCTCGAGGATCAATTTCAAGATTAAAGTTCAAGACAAGCATTAACATCCATTTACATGCCTACATTAGAAAAGTCAAGACAAGCTTTTGAAGATCCGAGCATGGTGGCGTACAAAGAGGACTTGATCAACTTTAATCTATGGTAAATGCATTTGGAGGAAGGTTCTTGAAGACTTGTTCAACCAGAAGTGAAGATGAGAGCTAATTTGGAAAGTTGCATCACTTTTGCAAACTTTCCTTATTTGGACCACTTTCCATATTTGTTATCGAACTTTCCATATTTGTTCCCAAACTTTCCATATATGGTTCCAACGAATTTTTGATGTATTTAGACATGTTTTAGGCCATTTACATTCAGTTTATCAGCTAGGAAAGAATTAGGAAATATATTATTCTCTAGGAAAGATTTTCCCCAAAATCTGCCAAATCCATATAAGGCAAGTTTTGGGCAGATTTTATTCTCTTCTTTATTCCGAATTTGCTTGTTATTTTTAGGTTTTCTTTGCCTATTTAAAGGCCTCATTTGTAACCCTAAATACTAAGAATTAATATGATAGAAAATAGTTTTGTTTTGCTTATTGCTTGGTTGATTTTACCTTGCATTTTGTAACCTTGTTCTAGGTTGCATGTTTTAGAAACAATCAAGCATAACTTGATCTATTGTGTTTGTGAATTGTTTCGACCTTGAAATAAGAACAAGTTCTCTTATTTCAAGATATTAGATCATTGGGATAATCTTCTTCTTCTTGTGTTCCAAGGGTTTTACCTTATTGTTCATTGGGGTTTTAGGATTTGCATCTGTTCATTGTGTTTCAAAGGGTTTCTATTTCAATTCTAGGGTTTCATATCAGAAGGGTGTTATGAAAGTTTGGAAGAAGGGTAAGTTGAACCCTAAGTTTATTGGTCCTTTCGAGATACTCGATCGAGTATGAGTGGTAGTTTACTGTTTGGCTTTACCACTTTCGTTATCGGCCGTTTGGAATGTTTTCCATGTATTGATGCTTCGGAAATACATGGTGAATCTGTCCCACGTGATTGATTAAGAACTAGCAGTTTTGGATGCTATTGTGTCTAATAAAGAGACATCAGTTAAGGTCATAGCATTCAAACAAAAGTGATGAGAAATAAAAAAGAATCCACTTGGTTAAGGTTCTTTGGAAGAACCAAGTGTCAGAGAAGATTAGGATGGATTATTGGAAGTTGAAGGATCCAAGTTTAATAGAATGGTTAATGAACTTGAATGTAGAACTTTGTATTTTATTTGAAAAGTTTAGAATCCTTGGAAGTGGAGACTTATTGGTTTAAGTTAAGATCTTACTTTTATTAAAGTATCGTTGGTTCAATTTACTTATTGTTTTTCCGAAATTCCTATTTATTTACTTTATGTATAACGAAATCTATGATCCATTTACTTCATGCCCTTCGGTTACTTTAACATTCATATTTATGTTTATTTACTTTTGAAAGCATATGCATAACATCTTGCATCATTGAATTGAGAGGAAAGTGAGATAAAAGGTAAATGTGAAACCTACGGGTGTTTTCATTACCATCATTCATAAAAGGTGAATGTGAATCCTACAAGAGTTTTCATTACCTTCATTCATATTATCGGTGGAATTATATCATTGAGAAGGAATTGTATATTCTATTATGGAAAGTAAGATGACAAGGTGAATGTTAGTCCTACGGGAGCTACCATTACTTAACATTATTTGATTGAGATGTTATGCTTATGTAAAGATTATTTACTCATTTTAATACTTGTTTTAATGAGCTAATGGATGAGGATTAGACTATGTATGCTAGTAATATCATCTTGTATCGTACATTGTGATTGTGAATTATGTTAAGTTCGAATGAGATTAACATTATGTTATCGAACATAAAGGAAAGGTAAATCTTATATATAGTATGAGATATCAAAAGGATGAACCAGGAAGAGATTATGGGATATGAAAACATTCTTCCAAATATTTGAGAGTTAGTTTCTTGAGTTTGGGAGCTTTTGTAAAGGTTATATAAACTTTTGATAGCCTAAGTTGCTATAGAGAAAACAATTGAAACATTATGTCTAACATACATTTCTTTAGAAAAAAAAAAGAATGAAATATGATGATTAGTCGAGTGCTATAAGGAAGAGGAAGGAATTTAAATTGTATAATGTGATAATACAAGGGTGTATTGAACCTTGTATATTTATTATGTTATATGTAAGAGAACTAGATTCTCAATAAATTGGAATATCCTGAATTTGGAGATTAATACTTGAACGTAAAACTTATGTATAGTATAAGGTATTGAAGAGAATGAAATAAATGTTATGTGTGTTATGAAACACATCCTCCTAAAGGTTTGGAAGATAGTTCCTTAATTATTTGGGAGAATTGGTATGTAAAAGTGAAATACTTGATACAAACCCTTCTTGGGGGTTGAAAGGTAAGGGAATGTGAGTTTTACTTGGACACAAATCCGGATGCGGGTTTGGGGTCTATTGTTACTATATATTCTATTTATTTTCACTAGGCTTGTTGTTAGCTTATGATATTACAAACATTTTCAGGTAATGTTCGGGGTCGTGGAAGAGGAGATGGTGCGGCTTGATCGAGAGGATGATGATACAGAGATGGACTAGATACATTTTAAAAAGTCTTTGGACTCATTTTGTTTTATTTTGTGTCTTTTTAGATGTAAATTTGTATATAAGCTCATAGGAGCTTTTCGTCTTAACTTTTATGATTATAAACTTCTTTAAACTCTGGAAAAGGAATTGCATTTCCTTGCTTTTAAATTTCCTGATGTGAAAAATGTATACAAGTTTTGGATAGTCTAAGTTTCAAACATATCCATGCCAAATTTTTATTAAATACAAAGTCTTCCGCTGAAATCTGATTTTAAATTATTAAAAAGAAGTCGGGTCGTCACAAATGTATTCCCCACATTGTCAGAGTATAAAGTGACAATCTTTGTTTTAAAATAATTTTCAACTAAAGCTTGGAATTTGGGGACGATGGAAGCAACATCAGATTTTTGGGCAATATGGTATAACCATATGTAATGCGTGTAATGATCCACAAATAAGACATAATACTTAAAATTATCCATAGAGGGAAAAAAGGATGTCCATACATCAGAGAAAAGAATTTGTAAGGGAGTGGTGGAAACAATACTTGATTGATAGAATGGTAATTTGTGACTTTTATTGCAATGACAGTCGTTACAAGAAAAAACGCTTTGGAATAGATGAAGACATTGGTAAGAAAGAGTTTGAAGTAAGATGGTGGAGTATGATTTCAAACGGATGGCCTAGGCGGTGGTGTCAGTCTGTAGGAGAGGCTTTGACGCTTATAAAGCAAGTTTTTGGGCAGTGAGAGATAGAGGAGTCGGCCATTCGTACACACCATCCTTAGTTTGTCCCTGTAGCAGTATTGCTCGCGTCAATAAATCCTTCACAAGAAAAGAAGTGGGTAAGAATTCAATTGAAGTTTTATTAGTTGTACAAAATTGGGATATAGAAATTAAATTTCTTTTCATAGAAGGAACACACAAAACATCATGCAGTTTAAAAGAATGGGAGGGAGTTGTGAAGGAAATAGAACCAGTGTGAGATATATTTAACCCAGTACCATCACCAATGATAATGTCGTCGGGGCCGTGATATAGAGCGTGAAGAGACAAGTTGTCCAGATCTGCCGTGACATGATGTGAAGCGCCCGAATCGAGTAGCCAAGAGGAATTTTCATTGGTTGGTGCAGTTGCAACATGTGCTCGAGGATGCCACTAGTTGTTGCGGTTCTGGGCAATAGCATGAGGTTGAGGGACTGGTGGTGAGTTGTTGGTTGGAGTCAAATGGAAAAGAGGATAGTTAGCCACAGTATGTCCTTGAGTTCGACAGCCTTGACACTTACCAAGATAGGGATGAGATGGTCGGCGCTGCAAGGAGCCTCGAGTCATGGTATTGAATTGTTGGGAAGATGTGTTTGTCAAATTTTGTCCCCATGAATTTTGATATCCAGTCGTGCGAGGCCCTCCATGGGTACGGGCAGATGCGACATTGGTTGTTGCTAGAGTAGGGAGGAGTGGTGGCTGGTGTTGTTTGAGGGTGAGTTCCTGATTGATGAGTTTCTCATGGAGTTCATCGAAGGAGATTAGTGTTTCACGACCATCTATGGTGTCAATAAGAGCCTTGTAGTCATCATCAAGGCCGTCAAGAACCTTTTCTATCAGATCTTCATGGTTCATTGGCTTGCCGAGGGTGGCAAGTTCATCAGATCAACACTTAATGAATTGCATATATTCAGAAATTGACATCAAACCTTTCACTAGTCGCTTAATCTGGTCTTTGAGTTGTTTATTGTGTCCTCTGGTTGGGCGAGCATATGTATTAGCGAGAGTCGACCATGCATATCACGAGGTGGTGACACGTTGAATGAGCGAGAATCAAGGAGGATGAAAGAGATCCAACAAGTGCCCCAAACAAGTAGTTTATCCTGTTGAATCAATGGTAAATATTCTGGGTTAGGTGTGGCTTCTTGGTTCAGGGGGTTGTCTTAGCCAGGACACCGGATGTGAGCCATCAATAAATTTATAGAGGTTATATCCTACAAGAATAGCCTCCATCCGAAGCCTCCAAGCAAGATAATTGGTGGATGAGAGTTGACAATGTTATGTTGGGAGATATTAACCAATTGCAATGAAGGGGCCAAAGGGACAGTAGCAGAAGGTGTTACTGGGTGGGTTTCAACAGCAGGTTGGATTCTAGGGTCAGTGGCCATTGAAAAACGATGGCAGAGAACAGGAAAGAAAGGAAAAATTAGACAGAGAAAGGAAAATACCATATAACAATATGGAATTGGTGTGAACAAATTGTAATTCTTACATTGATAATTACAGAGAATAAATAGAATACAAAGCTACAATCAAGGAAGACTGATTTGGACAGTTATGCACTCTATGAGCTGTACAGATATGTGAATTAATTCTAATATGAATGCTAAATAATTACAGCTAAGTAACAACTAAGTATTTACTCTTATAGAAGGGGTTAGTTTTTGGAGTAATTCTTCAACTTGGGTTTGTAAATTGGCGAGAGAAACCAAGAAAGGGTAGGCTAAACGAAGGGAAGGAAGTTGGTCTAAATTCTCGCATTGGGGGGGAAATCCAAAAGCTTCAAGGACATGGAAATTGAGGAAGAGGAGATGGATTTGGAGATTATTAGATGGGTTTGTTAAACGAGAGAGTTGATTACCGAAGCGAGATGCGTTGTGGGGTGTGGTGATGATGGAGATTATGGCGCCGCGTTGGGCTAAGAACTTGGCTAAATCGAAGGTTGGGTTCATGTGGCCTTGAGCCATTAATGGAAACAAGACGAAATGTACAGAATTGGAAACCATTATTTTGAAGGAAAGAAAGAAAGAAGCAACTCAATATTTGGTTAAACAAATGATTCTCAACTCCTTGACTTTCAAGAGTCTATTTGAAAATAATATATGTCAATTTTATCACTCCCTTGGCCTTTTTTAAGAACTTATTTCGTGTAGCAATTTTGGATGTAATATCTATAAATATATCATTATTTAAAATGATGTGTAAATATATTATAATTAGTGTTTAACAATAATTAATGTATGAGTCGATTCATAGAAATATGTAGTTTTATATTAATCATGGATTGACTCTCCTAAAATTTATTATATTTAAAAATATTTTTTGTCTATAATATTTTTATAAGGGTAAAATACCATTTTTGTCTCTAAAATTTCACTATGGTTTCATTTTCGACCATAAACTTTCAAAAGTTACATTTTCCGTCCCTGAACTTTACAATTCATTCGGTTTTAGTCGTTCTATTTGTGATTTTCCGTCTGGGACACTAGCGGAGGGTTTATGTGGCATCTAATTGATGATGTGACATTATATAAATGTATAATGAATTAAATGACATGAAAAAATGAATATACAATGAGGTTTAATATTGCAATTAAGAAAAAAAAATGATGAGATTAATCTTATTATATATTCGTTTTTCCACGTCATTTACCTCATTGCATACTTTTATAATGCCACATCATCAATTAAATGTCACATAAGCCATCCAATAGTGTTCCAGACAAAAAAACACAAATGAAATGACCAAAACGGAACAAAACGTAATGTTCAGGGACAAAAAGTATAACTTTTGAAAGCGTAGCGATGAGTTCCAGGGACAAAAATAATATTTTACCTTCTTTTTTTTAATAAATATGAAATAAAAAATTACTAGATTTGCAATCATCCCAAAAACTTGGCTTCATATGGGAGTTTTTATTTTAATTAGTTTCTTGTATGAACAATTTTTAGGGTGGAAAAAAAACCCAAAAATCTTCTCCTCTTCTTAACTATTCTCACTGTCTTTGTTTCAATTTTTAAATTTTAAAAAATTTCAAAAAATTAATAAACAAAAAAATAATTTCTGAAAACAGAATTTTTAAAAAACACAAATCGCTTATCAAACTAATAATAAACTATACAAGCATTACTTTTGTTAAAAAAAAACAAAAACTAATAATATAAAAATGAAAAACACAAAACTAAAATTATTATCAAACGAGACTTAAGATGACAACCTATACATAAAATACATTTAAATTAGTGGAGCGGCAAACATCCACTCTTTTGAGATATATGATTAAATCTATTTTTATCCATTAGTTTAAGTTTCTAGGTCTAGTAGCGATTTAACATAGTAATGATGTGAATCATAATAGGTTAATTAGCTAAAATTTATTTATGAGTTATTATTAGGGAATTAGTTTACTTTGATATAATTAATTAGTATAATTAATTAGTATTAGTTTCTAGTTATTTTAGTTAAATTTAGGGTTTTTATTGTAAGGCTATAAATAGCCATCTTAGGGTTTCATTTCTCATATCTCATATCTTATCTTTTATCATATTGAATCAAATATCCTTGAGAGAGCATTTCTCCTCTTTAGGGGATGAGTTTCCCCTAGTTCTTGGGATGGATTTCCTATCAAACATGGATTTGATTGTTTGAAGCCGTGGACTCGGTCTCGCCTTACATCAGTTGGTCCGATTCAAACATCCACTCATAATTCCCATTCCATTTAGCCACGACGGTTTGTTCTTTGTTCATTGGCATACTAGTAAGTTGCCATTTCTTTCATTTGTTTCATCTTCCATTTCTCAATCCATTTTCCAGTAGCAGGTTCCAACAAAGAACAAACCGTCGTGGCTAAATCCACCTCCGATTTTGATTCTTCAAATCCGACCATCTCGATGAATCGGACCTCTTGGAACGGCGAGACTCTGATACCAATTGATGTAGGGTGAGGCCGATTCTACGGCCTCAAACAAGCAAATCCATGCTTGATGAGAAATCCATCCCAAGAACTAGAGGAAACTCATCCCTAAAGGGAGAAATGCTCTCTCAAAGATATTTGATTCAATATGATAAAAGATAAGATATGAGAAATGAAACCCAAAGATGGCTATTTATAGCCTTACAATAAAAACACGAAATTTAACTAAAATAACTAGAAACTAATACTAATTAATTACATCAAAGTAAACTAATTCCCTAATAATAACTCATAAATAAACTTTAGCTAATTAACCTATTATGATTCACATCACATAGTTGCTATGGTTTTTGTGACGACCCGTCACTTTTAAATAATTTAAATCAGAGAAAACAGCGGAAGTCTTTTATTTTAAGAAAATTTGGCGTGGTTATGTTTGAAAATTTGCTGGCCAAAAACCTGTTTACATCTTAATTTCAAAATCTAAAATACACAAGGAACATTAAGTTCCTATCCAGGAGTTCAAAATGATTATAATCATAAATCAACGACAATAAGCTCTTATGAGCTAATTACAAAGTACAAATCATCAAAGTGATATAAAGTTCACAAAACCGTGTACATGGATTTTACATAACACATAGTCCATCTCGATCATCATCATCCTCTCGATCTAAGCGCGCACTTTCTCCTCTTCCACGATCTCAAACATTACCTGAAATGTTTGTAATATCATGAGCTAACAACTTAAGCCCAGTGAGAATAATAAGAATAAAAGGTAAGGATAGACCTCAAACTCGTATTCCGATTTGTGTCCAAATAAATCCGACACTTTCTTTCCTAGAATTCACCAAAGTCTAGGTAATTCTATTCCATATTTTCCAAAGTATAACACAATTAACTCCTAAAGTCATCCAAACTCTAGGTAAATTCATTTTTACATTCTCTAAAGGATGATACTACTAACTCTCGTAGTCTTAATCTCATCCAAATTCTTGTTATGACATAAACAGGAAAAGTAAATAACCTCTCATAACAATATAACATCTCGATCCTCTATCCAGGATATATATATTTTCATCAATCATATGCATGAAATGCATGAAGAAGGAAATGCGGACAATCCCCGAAGGGTCCAACATCTGACTTCTTTTCTTTCTCATTTTCATTCTTTTTCTCGAAGGAAATGCGGATAATACCAGTGAGGCTCCAACATTCTCGTACTTCTTTTCTTTCTCATTTTTCATTCTTTTTCTCGAAGGAAATGCGGATAATACCTGTAGGCTCCAACATTCTGTACTTCTTTTCTTTCTCATTTTTCATTCTTTTTCTCAGAAGGAAATGCGGATAATACCCGTAGGCTCCAACATTCTATACTTCTTTTATGCGAGATGTCATGGTGCAATATGTCATGGTGCGAGATGCAATGATATGCTCGCACATACTTACAAAGTAAATAAAATAGAGTGCGAATAATAAAGTAACTGAAATAAACATAAAGTAAAATACATAAAGTAAATGACATTAAGTAAAAAGAAAGAAATAGATTGTATCCTCGGATGAACGATATGTCGATCGAACTCCAATATCAATAATAAAAGTACAATCATTACTTAAACGATTAACTATACCTTCCAGGATTCTAAACTTTCAATAAATCGAGGTTCTATTAATCGTTCTAATTACAAGTTGGATTCTTAACTTCCAATGATCCAACCTTAATTTCGTATCAAATCTAACTTAGAATCTTCTAAGATTCAAGTCTTTCTCGAGAACTTCTAAGTTCTCACTTGAAGGATTAACTTCTAATCCTAAGGGCACTAACTCACAACCCTCTAATCTTAGATTCGGATTCTAATCTTAGTTTCAAACTCTTCAAACCAATACACTCATTTGCTTTCTATAGTTACTTTACATACTAATCATTCTCACCTTAGCCAAATAATTCCAAATCTCCAATTTCCACAAAACAACCACCGAGCAATTGCACCTACAATTCACCGATTGTACAACATATTACAATTCATAACTAATATGCGAACAAATGTGCAATTTCGGGTGAATAGTGATTTCGGATGAATAGTGTTTTCGGGTGAATAGTGTTTTTCGAAAATCCGGGCTCAAAATCGTCATTTTTCATGATAGAAATTCATGATTTCAACTTCAAATCTCATTTATAATCAAAAACGAACAAAACCACCTAAAAAGTTTTGAAAACTTACTTTTTGGGACTTCCCTTAGAGAACGGGAAACTTCGAAAAGCTAGGTTGGATAGGTAGCCCTCGTCCCTACCAATCCAACGCAACCGAAAACACGACGATCCGCCGAGAAACGAAGAAAAGCCAAGAAGATTTTCTTCTCATCCATGGATGAGAAGCTCACGGCAATGGCAAGGAAAAAAATGACAAGTTTGGTCAATTTTGGTCAAAAATGCATTTTTAAAGACAAATGAATAGTATTTGGATATTTTTAAGAAATTTGGAAATGACTGTTCGTCCTTTTATGACTTTTGACTTATGAATCGAAACCCGATGCTCTTAAATAAATCTAAAGGTGATTAATAATTATTAATTGGCCTATTAATAATTATTAATGTCACCAGAACAATTCTACATTATTAAAACGATTAAAACGAATTTCGTTCGAAATTAACTACTAAAATCGAAATTACAAAATAATAATTAAACTAAATACTTAAATTGAAATAAATAAATAAATAAATAACATTAAATAAATAAATAAATAAAATAAATAAATAAAATTCACTTCAAAATAACGGGACGTTACAGTTTTATAAAAGAAAAAAAAACATATTTGATATGGTATAGGTATCGAGTCAATGTTGTGCAAAAAACAAAAGGTATTGAGTCAATGTGACGATTCCTACCTATTTATTAATATTTCACATATTTGAGTTTTAAACAAATATTAAAGCCACATGTGACTGTGAGGTAGAGTTTCCGATATATAATTAAATTTACCTTTAAAATAGAAACCTAGGTGAGCATCTCGTATTTAGATGAATAAAACCATTAAATTCATGACAAAACAGACAAGACAAACAAAAACAAAACAAATCAAGACCAGAAATGCAAACATAGTATTCAAATTATTGGACCACCATTATCATCTATGAAATCATCGAAGCCCTCTTCATCCCATCATTACAAAAAGGAACCATTTTTACAATCATAAAAAAGCGATAATATGGCTTCATTTCACATTGTTCTAATCCCATTCATGGCTCAAGGTCATCCATTTGGATCATTAGGATAGACTAAATCTCGAGGACAAGTTTGACAAGATTGGTTCTGGTCCTCCTTTGTCATTTTGGTCAAAAGAGGATTTTTAAAGAAGAGTTTCCTCCATTTAGATCTTTAGGATAGACAAAAATTAAGAGGACAACTTTTACGTTCGATATTTTGGTCCAAAAAGGATTCCCAATGAATAGGCTCCTCCATTTGGATCTTTAGGATGGACCAGACCCTGAGAACAAGTTTCACAAGATTGGTTCCGATACTCGTTTGAAATTTTGGTCCAAAGAGTTTCCTCCATTTGGATATTTAGGATGGACCAAATCATTATGACACGTTTGACAAGATTGGTTCCGATCCTCGTTTGACATTTTGGTCCAAAGAGGATTCCCAAAGAATTGTTTCCTCCATTTGGATCTTTGGGATGGACCAAATCAAAATGACAACTTTGACGTTCGACATTTTTGTACAAAGAGGATTCCCAAAGAATAGGTTCCTCCATTTGGATCTTTAGGATTGACCAAATCATGAGGACAAGAGGTTCCTCCATTTGGATCTTTAGGATGTACTAAATCATGAGAACAAGTTTGACAAGATTAGTTCTGATTCACGTTTGACATTTTGGTCCAAAGAGGATTCCCAAAGAAGAGTCTCCTCCATCTGGATCTTTAGGATGGACCAAAGCATTTGGACACGTTTGACAAGATTGGTTTCGATCCTCGTTTGATATTTTGGTCCAAAGAGGATTCCCAAAGAATAGGTTCCTCCATTTGGATATTTAGGATGGAGCAAATCATAAGGATAATAGATTCCTCCATTTGGATCTTTAGGATGGACCAAATCATAAGGACAACTTTGACAAGCGGGAAACCTTAGGTCTATGGTTTCAATTTGGTCTAGAGAGTGAAACAAGTAATTTGAAACATACTTTTCAATTACAAACAAGTTTTTGGATTCGTTCCGATCCTTGTTCGACATTTTGGTCCAAAGAGGATGTCCAAAGAAGAGTTTCTTCCATTTGGATCTTTAGGATGAACCTAATCATGACGACAACTTTGTCAAGATTGTTTCTGATCCTCGTTCGATATTTTGATCCTAAGAGGATTGCCAAAGAGGAGGTTCCTCCATTTGGATCTTTAGGTTTGACCAAATCATGAGGACAAGAGGTTCCTCCATTTGGATCATTAGGATGGACCAAATCATGAGGACAAGTTTGACAAGATTGGTTCTAATCCTCGTTTGTCATTTTGGTCCCAAGAGGATTCCCAAAGAAGTGGTTCCTTCATTTGGATCTTTAGGATGGACCAAATCATGAGGAAAACTTTGACGTTCGACATTTTCGTCCAAAAAGGATTTCCAAAGAATAGGTTCCTCCATATGAATCTATAGGATGGACCGAATCATCAGGACAACTTTGACAAGATTGGTTTTGATCATCGTTCGATATTTTCGTCCAAATAGCATTCGGGGTTCCTCCATTTGGATCTTTAGGATGGACCAAATTATGAGGACAAGAGGTTCATCCATTTGGATCTTTAGGATGGACTAAATCACGAGATCAAGTTTGACAAGATGGGTTTCGATCCTCGTTTTTAATTTTGGTCCAAAGAGGATTCTCAAAGAAGAGTTTCCTCCATTTGGATCTTTCGGATGGACCAAATCAAGAGGACAACTTCGACGTTCAACATTTTGGTCCAAAAAGGATTCCCAAAGAATAGGTTCCTCCATTTGGATATTTAGGATGGAGCAAATCATGAGGACAAGAGGTTCCTCCATTTGGATCTTTAGGATGGACCAAATTATCAGGACAACTTTGACAAGCGAGAAACCTTAGGTCTATGGTTTTAATTTGGTTTAGAGATTGAAACATACTTTGAAACATGCTTTTCAATTACAAACAAGTTTTTGGATTGGTTCCGATCCTCGTTCGACATTTTGGCCCAAAGAAGAGATTCCTCCATTTGAATCTTTAGGATGGACCAAATCATGACGACAACTTTGACAAGATTGTTTCCGATCCTCGTTCGATATTTTGATTCAAAGAGGATTCCTAAAGAAGAAGTTCCTCCATTTGAATCATTAGGATGGACTAAATCATGAGGACAAGTTTCACAAGATTGTTTCTAATCCTCGTCTGACATTATGGTCTAAGGAGGATTCCCAAAGAAGTGGTTCATTTATTTGGATCTTTAGGATGGACCAAATAATGAGGACAACTTTGACGTTCGACAATTTGGTCCAAAGAGGATTCTCAAAGAATAGGTTCCACAATTTGAATCTTTAGGATGGGCCAAATCATGAGGACAACCTTGACAAGATTGGTTCTGATCCTCGTTCGATATTTTTGTCCAAAGAGCATTCCCAAAGTAGAGGTTCCTCCATTTGGATCTTTAGGATGGACCAAATTATGAGGCAAGAGGTTCATCCATTTGGATCTTTAGGATGGACTAAATCACGATGACAAGTTTGACAAGATTGGTTTTGATCCTCGTTTAACATTTTTGTCCAAAGAGGATTCCCAAAGAATATGTTCCTCGATTTGGATCTTTAGGATGGACAGAATCATGAGGACAACTTTGACAAGATTGGTTATGATCCTCCTTCAATATTTTCGTCCAAAGAGCATTCCCAAAAAAGAGGTTCCTCCATTTGGATCTTTAGGATGGACCAAATTATGAGGACAAGAGGTTCATCCATTTGGATCTTTAGGATGGACTTAATCCTGAGGACAAATTTGACAAGATTGATTCCGATCCTCGTTTGATATTTTGGTCTAAAGAGGATTCCCAAAGAAGAGTTTTCTCCATTAAAAATCTTTAGGATGGATAAAAATCAAGGGGACAACTTTGACGTTCTTCATTTTTGTCCAAAGAGGATACCCATAGAATAGGTTCCTCCATCTGGATCTTTAGGATGGAATAAATCATGAAGACAAGTGGTTCCTCCATTTGGATCTTTTAGATGGACCAAATCATGAGACAAGTTTGATAAGATTGGTTCCGATCCTCATTTGATATTTTGGTCCAAAGAGGATTCCCAAAGAAGAGTTTCCTTCATTTTGATCTTTAGGATAGACCAAATCATAAGGACAACTTTGACATGCGGGAAACCGTAGGTCTATGGTTTCAATTTTGTCTAGAGAGTGAAACAAGTACTTTGAAACATGCTTTTCAATTACAAACAAGTTTTAGCATTGGTTCTGATCCTCGTTCGACATTTTGGTTCAAAGCGGATTCCCAAAGAAGAGTTTCGTCCATTTGGATCTTTAGGCTGGACAAATCATGAGGACAACTTTATCAAGATTGTTTCCGATCCTAGTTCGATATTTTGATCCTAAGAGGATTCCCAAAGATGAGGTTCCTCCATTGGAATCTTTAGGATGGACCAATTTATGAGGACAAGAGGTTCATCCATTTGGATCTTGAGGATGGACTAAATCATGAGGACAAATTTGACAAGATTGGTTCCGATCCTCATTTGATATTTTGGTCCAAAGAAGAGTTTCCTCCATTTGGATCTTTAGGATGGACAAAAATCAAGAGGACAACTTTGACGTTCGATATTTTGGTCCAAAAAGGATTACCAAAGCGTAGGTTTCTCCATTTGGATCTTTAGGATGGACGAAATCATGAGGACAAGTTTGACAAGAATGGTTCCTATCCCCGTTTGATATTTTGGCCCAAAGCATCCTATATATGATTTCATTGGAGACATCGAGCCCTTGTCATGTCGGCGTGTGGGGGTAGCGAAAAACGTTTTTTGTTATTTTAGGTACCCCATGATTGATCAATGTCTAGGACAATGTAATAAGTTTGGCATTGAAGTTGTTTTTCCAAGTGGCGAAATTTTTACCATTCTAGTTTTTCAGTAGCAGGAATAACAATCAGAGAGTTCGACATTTCATACTTTTGACATCTGTTAAATGTGATGCATGAATGCACATTTAATGAAATTCTAAAACCTTAAAACATTATTTTGATGCCATGGTATATTAGTTTGATAGGAACGATACCTGTGCAGGCAAGTCAAGGTTCCCTCCCACTAAAATGAAACTCCTCTTAACTAATGAACATCCACAGGGTATCTCATATCCTACAGTTCTTTAGTAATAATTAAAATATAGATAAAATAATAACACGAGGATGACTTAGGGGACCAACAAGATTCAAACATGAAACATACACCACCATCTCGATTGAAAGGTCATTAGACCAATCACAACAAACTTTAAATATGAGGTTTATGTATTAAATTTCAAAAATTGAGAGGGGGCATGTGCCCCAGGCCCAATGTGGCTTCGCCTTTGGGCAAGCTAAATATGCCATATCGAAAAGATTAAAATGCTCGATAAGGTTTATTGATATTAAGAGACACTCATCTTATTATCAATTGCTTTTGAGATGGAATTCTGTGATTTATTAAGATGATGTTGGAGATCAACAAATATCAAATGAGTATATTGTCCAAAAAAATGAAATTCAATCAAGAATTGTGAGCCAAAAAGGCCACCATCTTGACGGAGTCGGGGGTTAAAATCTCATATCGGAAAGATAAAACGACCTTATAATATTTATGAAGTATATGACTCCCCTTTCTCTTTACCAATTGGTTTTGATATAGAACCCCATAAATAATAAGAGTTTGATATATTCAGGGAGTTAAACATCAGCGAAACTGGCGAATTTTCGTTAAACATCAGCGATGTTTGCGTGAAGTGTTCATTACTCAAACCATTATTTTGTGTTTCTCAAGTACTATCATTTAAAGTGTTTCTTTTGGTGAAAGTGGATTTGTATTTGTTTTGTTGAACCCAAATGATATATGCAAGTGACCCTGGGAAGTATGTTATATATATAAGAAAGGTTTGTTTGCTTCCCTTTTTCTTGTTTCTCATTTGAATAATGGTTGTCAAAATTATGTAGTAATCAGTGGCGTATCCACCTAGGGGCTAAGGGGGCCATGCCCCCATTTTATTTGTATTTTTGTATAGATATATAATTAATAGTTAAACATCTTTCATTAGTATGGTGTAATTGTAATATTACATGTATATTTTTTTTAACTTGAATCTTAATATTTCAAGAAAAAATCAATTTATACATAGGGATAGCAATCGTGAAAATGCAGAAGAGGGAGGTGAATTTGGAGAATGAAGCAACTGCATAGCCCAAGTAAGGAAAGGGGAAACAAACGAGGTGAGGGAGGAAGTGTTGCTGTTGGCAAATAGTGACGTTGTTAATTCATTTAAAAAGTCAACAGCATTATTAATAAATTAGCAGATATTTTTATAAAAAAAATAGCATTTCTTAGAGATAGAAAGAAATGTTATTAAAAAAAAAACTTTAAATGTCATTTCTATAAAGCCACCTTATTAAAAATATCTATCTATATCATATAATATTAAAAAAAGTTAGATGCATTTCTAATTTAAAAAATATCACCCTTACACGTTAGAGGTCGATATTTGTTATCAATGCCATAAAAAATGAACGAAGATAAATTTTTTAATAATTTTTTATATCCAAATATTATAGTGTTATTTACTTAAGTTTGGTTAGATTTTTAGGGCTCGTTTGGTTACTAAAACCTTAGATTACTCAGAATATGGGTAACACTAACTTAAATAGAAGGGCTAACTTAGACAAATAAGGTAAACGAGCTAATTAAGAAAATCATAGATAATTACGAATGCAAATAAGAAAACTACAAATCATGTTAATTCTAGCCATCATATATGATAACACCCCTGCACAAACTCAAGTTGCTAAGTCGACGATGTGGCTAGAATCGAATAGAGGCAACAAACAGAACTCGAGTTGCAAACATAGATATCGAGATAGAACCAATATCGAAACTGGAGAGATCGGATGGAACCGACTGAAGCATAACATAGTACAACCTATGTACTGGCAAAGGCAACTAAGAGCGAGCACAGACAATTGCGGAACAGATTCGACGAGCAGAATAGAAAAATAGGGTGTGAATAGATGAAGATTCCAAACTAAGACAAATTCTACATAACAAAAAACTATACTACATTAAAAAGTGGCTTGAAGGGAAAAAACTTTTGATTTCCCTTGAAGCCCCTTATAAATCCATTTAATTTCTATGATGTCATCACTTTTAATTAATAACTACTCTATTAGCAATTGATAAAAATATTTAATAAATTTTACTAATATAGTGAATTTATATATAAAATTATTATTTTAATTGATCCATATATCCATCTACTATTTTTAATATTTTTTTATTGATTTAGTGATTAATTCATATTAAAAAAAACTATATGTTCAATTTACATGATAAAATTATATTATCTGAATTGAACAATCAATTTAATTTAAATAAATTATTTTAGTCACTAAAGTCTATATAAAATAACATAATTATTTAAAACAAATCTAAAAAATAAAAAACTATTTGTTTTAATAAGTATTATTAAAATTTTAAATACTATTTTTACCATTGTATAAGTATAAAAAAATATTAAGAAAAAATATTTGAGAGTTTGAAAACTAGTTATTGCCTCTAAAAATTATATTTAATAAAATAATTATACATGAAATGGATTTTTTTTTAATATTCAAAATAGAACCACCAATTTCACTCTTAATTTATATTCATAACATCTAAATCATGAAAAAAAAATATATATATTTTAATTTAATAAACTTTTATAAATATCTTTATTCTGATTATAATTTGAAAAACATATCTTTAATCTAGGTCCAATCTTGAAGAAATGTTTTTTTTTGTAATAATTTATCCATTTTAATTTTTTATATTTATATATTTATAAAAAAATCAATAGTTTTTTTATTTATTTTATAACATAAAAGAAGTTTAATTATCAAGTAAGATGAATATTATTACATTATTTAGGAGTTACTTACTTATCATAACTTACAAAAGTAAAAAGAAGGGTCATGTTCTTCTGTTTATTCATCCTCACCACTATCACATTCATTACTAATTGTTAATTAGGTGATTAAATGATATTAACTAATTGTGAATACATGAAATTAAAAAAAAATTCATATGTTTCCTCCAATCTATTTATATAGAATATGACATGTTTCGAAGAGGCACGGGGACTGGGAGGTGAGACTCAAACGGGGGATGAGAGACTCAAATTTTTGACCTCAAATGATGTGAGTAAGTGTGTGTCTTTTTTAAGGACAGTACTTTTATATTGCTTGAAATGTTCAAATTTGAAGAGTTATAATATTGTGTAATTAATTAGATGCTACAAGAAAAAAGACCTACGATAGCCTTGAAAAAACGCTATCGTAAGTATACCATTTTGTTCATTGATAATTTTCTTTCATAAATTTAAAGTGTATACCATTTTAAAAATGTGGATAAAAGACCATTTTTTCTTTCATAAATTCAAAGTGTATACCATTATGTTCATTGATAATTTAAAATTTGTAATCATAGATTTTTATTATGTAGTGGAGCAAATATTTCAATAAAATCAAAAGAAAAAATAATAGTAGAAATTTACGTAGTGTTAAAAAACTAGTTTATAAAAGCTCAAATTGTAAGGAAAAGTTGAAGGAGCCAAAATTGCAAAACATGTTTCGAAGAGGCGCGGGGACTCGGAGGTTAAATCTTAAAAAAAAAGGGAAATATAGCCGTTTCGAAGGAGAGATTATTCAGAGAGGCCGCTCCTGAATAAGTGACATGTGTCACTCTAAACTTCTTTCATTCAGCCGAGAGACGAATGGTTAACGGAAGTTTGTAGAAAATTTGGGGCAAGCAAAATGTATCTTTTTCCCAACCTCTATAGGGGCAATTTTCTTTTTCTTTTTCTTTCTATTTTTTTTATCACGATTTGAAACTTAAATGGCACAAATTATACATTAAAAATAGAATATATTGGGGATTAAATTACTGGAAGGTTTAAAGTAAATAAATAGTTTAAACAGCGAAGCGTATTAACGTTTTTACAATACTATAACACATATTTTTATTAACTTATTTATTTATTTATTATTATTTTTGATACAGAGTGTTGGGATGTAGGGATTGAATACTTCTCTCGAAGGTGAAACTATAAATATAAACTTATTAAGTGATCAATATTTTAAGATATAATTTGTTAAATTAAAATACATTGATGTAACCTTGACATTTCAATTATTCTTGAAAATTATTAAGTATATATGGTTATTTGTAATTATAAAAAAAAAAATTAGTTGGAAAATTTTAAATTAATCTAAAAAATAAATTAGAAAAAAAAAAAATCCCACAAAATATTTTAGAGTGACACATGTCGGGTGGCGAAGAGGGACGTAACGGCTAGCTGTCGGCTTCGGATGGATGTTTTGTTTTCAAACTGTACGGAATTTGATTTCCTCTCCAACGGTCCGCTGGGCAAAGACCGGCTTGCCGAGAAAAACCACCGTTCTTCCTCTAGAGTCAGGGCCGATTTCAGAATCCACAAAAAGACTTCAAGCCTACGATCTGTGAGTTGAATAAAGCCTCCTGAAAGTCGAAGGAATCACTGTTGAGGAAGCATGCATTTTTCGAAAAACCACCGTTCTTCCTCTAGAGTCATAACTTCAGGGCCGATTTCAGAATCCACAAACTTTCAACACGACTTCAAGCCTGCGATCTGTGAGTTGAATAAAGCCTCCTAAAGTCGAAGGAGACCACCAATCCATAGCTACGAATCACCTTTGAGGAAGCATGAAGCGAAGGGTCCAATTTCACCGAGAAATTTCCGACCTCCTTAAAACAAAAGAGAATCGCCTTGGAAGGGATTAAGAGAGCGTGAAAACATTCAAACTGACTGACAAAGGATCATAAAGTCAGTAGTCTTCACATTTACAACTTTGTTCAGGAATTAAATCCATCGGCTTCAGCAAATAGATCAAGGTTTTTTCCTTTTGACCGCTTGTAGATAAGATTTTGGGGATTCTTATTTCCCTTTACTCGTTCTGGTGGCCCATTAAAGGCTCTTCCAACCAATCCCAGATGGAATAACAAGGTTGTGCTTTTTCCCATTTCCATATTACACTTCCCCTCTTTTTTGTGACTTTCTGTCTGTAAAATTTATGGTTTGAAGGGGTAATCTTCAATCCAAACTACAACTTCTCTTTCTAGGGACACCTCAAAATATTGCTGATTATTTCTTTCAATTTTGCTACTACCTTTGGTTTTGTCCTTAGAGATTGTGAAGAACCCAATCTGATATCCCATTTAATCTAGAGTGCAAGAGACACTATTATAAAAATTATGTGAGATGCTCTTCAGATTCTTGCTATTTAGCTAGAAGTTGGGGGAATATTAATAGAATTTATTTTTTTCTTGTAACAATTTACTTGGGATGACCAGTTGAAGTTTTTTTATTGCTTCTGCCGATTAGGCTTTGACAAGTTGTAATGAAATCTCTCTGTTAAGCCACTGAGATTATAAATAGAAAACATGCTTAATTTATGTAACTTGTTTCATATGTCAAAAACTGGCTGGACATGATCAGAACAGACAGCAGTGACAACGACGATAGAACTGAAAGAGATGAAGAAACACCAAAGAAGGTATTCACGTCATCATTGCCCATCTTTTATTTGCTTCATCTTTATATGAAAATATTCAATATTTTAAATTTTTATATAGCCTTAGTGTCAGTTTTTTTTTGGCATCAATTTTCTTACAATCTTTGTAGGTTGAATCAACCAAGAAGAGGTTGAACTAGAGTCTGCCTCCAAGAACCCTCTTCATGCTAAGAAGGCAAAGTCAGCTATGCCTAAAAAGACTGGTGATTCTTTTTTGACCATTTGTTTTATTTTTTAACTCATGTTTCGGTATTAACATTGTCTTAAGGATGACTGAACCTCACTCGAGAAAGAACTGTGTTTTTCTCAAATTGTATAAAGATATTATATTTCCTTTTTTTGATCTGGTAATCATAAATATCATCATTTATGATTCTATAGTTCCTTTTTTTTTATTTGTTTTATTTTTTAGCTGTTCCTTTTTTTGTTTACCGGTGTAGGTGACACCATAAGGGGTTTTGTGTTTTCTAGGGAAACGGGACAGAGAGAAATCACCAGATAAGAGACATTTTGATTTATTATGTTTTATATTTCAGTGTATGATGCATACGATTTTCTATCGTTGCTGATGGTTATTTGTTTCAGAGGATCGTGATTAACATTTTTGATGTGAGAACTGGAAAAGTGATGAGATATTTCAAAGGAACTCCTGATGAATTTTCAGTTGGGACTGGTGGTGTTACTGGAGTATCTTGGCCTGTTTTCAGGTATTTTTTATTTAGGGTTTGTCAGACACTTTTTAAAAATTACTCAAATGACATAATTATACATCAATAATTTATTGAAGTAAAAAAACCAACAAATTCATTGAATATAATAATGAAAAATAATCAAATACTTTAATAAATAATTGAACTTAAAACTTAAAAAAGTAAAAAAACAATTTAATTCATTGAAGATATACCCATGAATTATAGTTCAAATAACATAACTATAGTTCAATAATTTACTGAAGTAAAAAAACCAACAAATTCATTGAAAATAAAATGAAAAATAATCAAATACTTTAATAAATAATTGAACTTAAAACTTAAAAAAGTAAAAAACAATCTAATTCATTGAAGATATACCCATGAAAAATAACGAAAGTGTAGTTCAATTATTTATTGAAGTATAGTTTTGCTATTTGAGTGGTTTTTAAAAAGTTCTGACATTTTAGTAACTAGTATGTAAATTTATGCTATTTCACACAAATTTTATTTCTTTTTATTCAATATTCGTTACTATAATAGATGATTTTGGGATTGTTGAAAATACTGTAGTACAAGGTTAGACAGTAACTTTATGGAGAACCCTCTCTCTCTCACACGCACATGATTTATCCGTCTAGAAGCTTCTAACAATGAATTTTTTCAGCTACAATGCTTAATTGAGGTAAGGAAGTTGGACGTTTCTTTCTATTCTCTCTCAAAGGAAATTTAGGAAGCTACTGTTTGATTATAAAGTACTTACAAATTTTTAAAGCCATCACAATTTCTCCCTTTCTAGTTTTTTCTCTCCTTAAATTTTAGGATGAGTTTTGATGTAGTTTCCCCATGACAACTAAATTTTTTCATGCCATGACATATTTTTGTAGGATGGATTGTCACTATAGTCCTTATTTTTTATGCATAAGGAGAATTTGTACCTTTTCTATGTCTATAATTTTTAACTTCTCATTTTATGATGTAAAAATGGTTAGTATTCATTTGGGACAGCTAACAAGTTTCTTATGAGATTGACAGAAGATGCAGTGAGATCAACTTAGGTAACGATGAAGTAGGTGTTAAATTTTTTAGAGTGGAAAATGGGCACGCCTAAAAGAAGTTTCCATACTACCGTACTAAGGCACTTTCCTATTTGGTGACCGATAGGCCGTTTTGCTGAGTCTCAGGTAATTGAAATCGCTCTGTTTTTTTTTTCTTTTGCTCACATAGTCAATATGTTCCCCTCCCCACAATTTTTTGAATACGTTTCTCCTTACTCAATATCACTTCTAACTTTATTTAGTGATAACGTTACTAACTTTTTTTTAGTTCTATGCCATGTTTTATTATGATCATGTTCTAATTTAACAAACTTTTTTTTAGTGACACTTTATTTCTTTTTCAATCGCATGAAGAAGAAATTTTGTTCCGTCTCAGTCTCTCGTTCAATCTCACGAAGAAGAAATTTCTAGGGTTTGAAGAAATTTCATCTCAGTTGCTCATCTCTATCTCTGAGTCCGCTCTCTCATTCGCACGAAGAAGAAGAAATCTCTAGGGTTTGAAGAAATTTCCAATCGCCTTTTTGTTTGATTTGTCAGCTCATGATTCAAAGTTACCATTAAAGTTGCTCGAAGCTTTCACATGCTGTCCGTTCGAAGAAGCCTGTTCAGATCTGTTCAAAATCTCAGATCTACGCCATTGGTTTACTATTTCACTGGACAACGCTTCACATGACGATCTCAGGGATGTTTCTTTTCCCTTTACTCTGCTCTTTTAATTTTTATTGTTGTTTAATTTATTGGTTTTTGTCGTTACAGCATTTGAGTCCCTTGTGGAAAAGAGAATAACTGGGTTTCCTATTTCTTTCGCCTTTGTGTTTCTTGTATCGATATCTTCATATTGTCAGCTTATTGTGGAAGTGTGAAGGTGAATTACTGTAGTGTGATGATATTGCGGTGGGGAAGGGATTTTATCGTTTTGTTGTTCATTATCTTTACACTGAGATTTTTATTAAAAAAAAACTATACTCTCATTAACATTTTCATATTCTGAGGGGTTGGGGCATGTTTCCATATATGGTTGACATTTTACCTTTTATCTATGTCAGAAAGTTTAATTGATGTGGGTTAGGAGTATTCGTCGTTAATAATTCACTAGTACAAGTCTTATGTTCCATAGCCGTTAAAGCTGCTAACTGACCTTAAACTTCTGCTTGGGAGGGTTTTATGTTTTTCTGCCATGTTATTTTTTTAAACGTCAGTGTGTTGTTTTTAAGAAGTTTTTGAGGTTGATAATTCTCATTTGCAAGGATTTGATTTATATTATTTTAGTGCCTTGACTTTAGTTGCTTGACATGGTAGGTCGGAGTTGTCTCAGATTATGACTTGTTAGCACTTGATTCAATTTCGGGGTATATAACTGTACATATTTTCACATTAATTCACCACTACTTGAGGATTTGTTCACATATTTATCTGCTGAAATTTGGTTTCTATCTTTTTATAGTTGGTTAAAAAAAATCGGTACCTTCTTTTCATTATTTTGGTCCTTAAATCTTAAATTGGAACCTTCTTTTCATTTTTTTTGTTTATTTATCAGTTATTTTCTTCCAATATCACTGAAACTGAAATAAAAACGCTTAGTGTAAAAGAAGACTCGTGAAAAATGAAGCCCTAATTTATATGATTTATGGAAGTGGTGGGGGATACGATGGTAAAATCAAAATTTTCACACCTGAGTGTCGTCTCTTACAATCTGGTATATTTCTAATACAATATTATTAAAATACTCATTCTTTTATTATTCCTTAATTGTTCTAAAATTCTCTTTCCTTTTGTTTTTGACTTAACTAAATACTCCTGACTCTGACTGATAGATCTTTTTAATACAATATTCTTATTCTTTATGCTTACTATTTTCTTCATTGGCTCTTTGTAATTCTAAGGGGAAAAATGTTCTCCTAAAGTGGATTCAATTATTTTTTTAGTGAGGAAACAAATTGATTGTTAGATCAAAGAAATAGAAATTGAAAGAAGAGGACTCACCCCTGGATTCTACATTCTATACATTGTTCTTTCTTGTTCAATCTTTCTTCTTTTTATCAATCACTTTCTCGGATTCACACTAATTATTTTAGTCCAATGGTTGAACTTATGTTTATTTTATAGATAGGGATAATGTTATCAAGAGATTTCATTTGGAAGGCTCTCTAGTACCGGTTTATCCTTGATGTGCTTATCAAGAAAGGTAACATCATATAGTAAGTATGTAAATTTAGTACATCATTTTATCAGAATTGGTAAAATAGATGGCTTTGTTGTTTCAAGGATGATATTTATGTGGAATTTCTCTTTATCAAGTTCATTACAATATTTTATTAAAAAAAGGTAGAAAATCCTGTTTTTTATTTTCTAAAAATTGTAATCTTACACTATTCCTTTTCCTTTCCTAAATTTGTTCTTAAATGCCATCGATTTTCCCACATAAAGATATTATGCATGTCTTTTTTGAAAGGCATTGTAAATTTCCACTCTATAACTCTATTTTTCTAGTGATCTTCATGGTACGAAAACCACTTTAGAAGGATTTATTCATTTGAGTTTGTTACACAAATTTCCACTTTATTTTTATTGCAGCTCAAGCTGTGTTATTATTTGAGAAATCATGGTTTTCATGAGATTGCTCCATTTTCCCTAATACTTCATTTGTTACTTCAATTTGGTGTTGTTTTGGAATAAGCTAGCTTAGTCTCATGCCTTAGTGAGGCACGTTTAAATTTGAAATTCCTTAATTTTTAGTTTTGCTCCTATCTTGTCTAGTCTAATCTTCCCCTTGTAAATTTTATTTCTCATGATTAAAATTAGTTTTGGTACTTGTTTTGACATCATGATTGTTGTCAATATCATCAAGCAAAAGATGGAGATGGATGGGTCGAATATAAGGGTTTTCTGGTCTTTGATAGGACACAAAAAGTAAGTTCCTTAACATTTTTCTTGTTCCCTTCACCTATTCCATCCATTGTATTCAAGTGACTACTAAAATGTATGTGGATGTTTTTTAAAGAGAGCAAAATAAATGCTTGTATAATGGCCAAATAGTTTCGCCATCTGTTTTCTAATTTGTTTTCTGCCAACCCTGTGATTTATTAACCACATTATGAGCAGACTATGAAGTGTGACTTCTCAGTCAAAGAGAGCAAAATAAGTGTGACTTCATAGAAAAAAGTTACAACTGATTCAATTTATTAGATCATATCTAAAGAAAAAGCAATCAGATATCTCCACAACCTTTGCCTTAAATTGGAATGTTATCCTATGTATAACCCTTAGAATTCCAATCAATTAATTTCTGAATTATATATCTCATCTTTTCTGATGAAATGTGGTATCTGTACCTTGCTTTTGTTATAACAAAGCCAACAACTTTCTTCTGGATATTGGAAAAATCTCTTCTCCCAACATCAAAGTTTAGAAGTTATAAATTTAAGATTTATGTGGGTTTAAAAAGTTCTTTAGCAGGTACCTTTCCTTCAAACATTGTGGTTATCTAGTAGCTTTATCTCTTGACTTGGACCAAAACATTCTTCACTTAATAAATTAATTCAATCTGAAAATGCCATATGTGACATTATAGACTGTATACACCACAAAACAGTGTAATGTCACATTACGTGATTAAAGTTGAATCTACACTGCACTCTGATCTGATCTCCCAGCAACATTAGACTTTTGTTCTATTCAAATATTTTTAGTCATCACCAGTGTTTGTCCCTTTGCTTTATTGATTAGTTTTGGAGGTAGCTTTTTAACTCTGATTTCGTTGCTCGTGTAGGCTAAACTGTTTGATAATTTGAAAGATGTTGCTTTAAAGATTTTGCAAAATCAGGTAGCTACAGTT
Organism: Gynostemma pentaphyllum; assembly: GCA_028015215.1. Classification (NCBI taxonomy): domain Eukaryota; kingdom Viridiplantae; phylum Streptophyta; class Magnoliopsida; order Cucurbitales; family Cucurbitaceae; genus Gynostemma; species Gynostemma pentaphyllum. The sequence continues at coordinate 40,709,570 of CM051355.1, read as the reverse complement.
CCCATCATTGAGAATAAAATGGTGACCTAGTCCTAATGATGATAAATCCTCTGTTTGATTGTAAATAGTCCAGCTTCATGGTAGACTTTTTTTTATTTGTACATAGGTCAGCCGCATGTTTATCGTGAATGACTGTTTTCATTCTTAATCATGTTAATGATGCATAACCTGGAGATGGGGAGTGATTGGGGGAAAAAGGTTATACTAGCAGTTCATATGGGGGAGTCTTTACTTTTAGTTCAACCAGAAATGTTACACCTTTTTATATTAATCTGTGGGAGATAAATTTGTGTACTGTTCTATTTTCCATTTAAACATCTTGAATTAATGGTCATAGTATCATTGAATTGTTGCTTATCATCATTGAAGCGTTACTTTCCTTAATTATCGTGACTTAATCCTGTTTATTTTTCATATCTTGCATTTTTATTCTTTCTTTGTTTTTATTTATAAGAAGGTTCATGTTTTGTATTTCTAAGAAAATCATCTTTTTCATTCCTCTACTGATCATTGCATTGCCGTTCAAATTAGCATTTGGCATGAATCAAGATTACCATTTCCTAGTTCTATCTCATCTAGTTGTATTGGGCATGTCAATCACAGTTGGCTTCTTCCTCTTCTTCTCCTTCTCAATATGTCAGTATCTAAAGTTTTAGTTTGTTTAGTTTGACTACAAACGGCCATTGAAAATACTTGTTGACAATACTGGTGTTGCTTGTGTCAAACATATTACAAAATGATGGTTGTCATGGCCTTGTTAATTTTTTTTTTAAGTGTTTGGTACGTTATGGCTACGTTATGGCTATCCTGCAGTTATGGTAGCCATAACTTAGTCACTTATGTTTTGGTAAGCTAGAAATTGCCAATGTTTTAAAAGTCTTGAGGCAGCCTCAAGGCATTTTCTCATAGTGAGGCGAGGCGTAAGCCTTAAGGCGGTGTGAGGCGTAAGCCTCATTTTAAATATAAAAAACTAATTAAAAAAATTAAATATATAAAGTTTGACATTATTAACATGTTTTGTATTAAAAAAAATGTGAAAGATTGTTAGATTATATAAAAAAGCAATAGTTAGATAAATACAGGTTTGTTTTTCTTTTATAAGATAGGTATAAAAAGTTTATAAATGCATAGACATAATATCTGATACAAGCATTTAAATCAGATACAGTTTTTATTTAATAATTATTATTTTTCTTTTTTCAATTGTTTAATAATATCTGATGCAAGTTGCAAGTGCAGACAAACCAAGTTTGTCTTTACATGTATGATGTATCAGATATTATCAAACTCATGGTTACCTTTTTGTCAAGCGATTTGCTTTTACTTTTATATCAGATATTAACTATTATACTGATTTAGCTGTTACTTTTATATCAAACGATTTGCTTTTTTTTTTTATGATTTACATAATGTGTTATGGAGGATTGAGGAAGAACGATAAAGAAATTGGCTTTTGTTCTTGTGATCCGGAAGGGTAAATTGTTGACAGCAGGAATGTGGTTGAGTTTTTGAAGAAGAAATTGATTTATTTTGCTTGATGTGGTCTGGAGTGAGTTTTTATTTTGAATTTCTTAGCCACCCGTTTTTGTTTCTGAATTTAAAGTTCCAATTTACCCAGAATGCTGCAAGATCATCGCAAAAAGGTGAATTTTTTTCCCTGTATTTGTTCTAGCTGATAAATTGTCCCTTTTGTTTCTTGCAAGATGTTATTTTTTGTTTTGGGTCCCATATTTTGGAAGATGGGAAGTTTCAAATTGTCATTTGTCTGAAATCATCATTATCATTTTTTATTTTGTTGGGATTTAATGTGGAAACGGATCACATATATGAAATGGAAATGAAATTTGTCTAGTTAATTGAGAATTGTTTCATTGTGAATGAAAAGGAAATTTCCCACTGTATTAAAAATGTAGATATTTTTATCTAATATTTTTTTGCTTGATCACAATTGTAATGAGTAACGACATAATTGATAATTGCTGCATTGTGAATCTATACAAATAATGTGTATTGATTTGCCAAAGAATTCAGTCTCCTTCTCTAATCAGGTTTTTATGCAACAGAATTCGACAGAAGCAGAATTTTTCTCTGATTATGGCAATGCGAATAGGTACAAAATTCAGGAAGTAATTGGAAAAGGAAGTTATGGTGTTGTTTGTTCAGCAATCGACACTCGATCGGGTGATAAAGTTGCAATAAAGAAGATACATAATATTTTTGAACATATATCTGATGCTGTTCGAATTCTTCGTGAGATATAGCTTCTTAGACTTTTACGCAATCCTGATATAGTTGAAATTAAACACATTATGAAATTAAACACATTAGTACAACTGGGAGAGGGTTGGCTCATTGCATGGAAGATACCATTGTCATTTTGTTTTAATCTTTCGGTATTAGTCGTTTTCTTCCATCCTTTTCATATGCTCGTTATGTCTTTCCCTTCTTTAAATACCACTCTTGTCTTTGACGTTTTCGAATGGGGATTGTTTTTAGTTTTTATAAGATAGTATGTTGGACTTATCTAATTCGAAGCTTCGTTTTGCAGCAAACGTTTACCACCGTGATTTAAAACCAAAGAATATATTAGCAAATGCAAATTGTAAACTTAAAATCTGTGATTTTGGATTGGCAAGAGTTGCATTCAGTGACACGCCAACAACAGTTTTCTGGACGGTATGCCATTTTTCTCTAGATATGTTACACTTTGAATATGCTTATCTAAATTCTCATTGTATAATATAAATGGTGCATCCAATATTCTTGGGTTGGAGAATGAGAATTGAAGCATTTTGTATTTGATGGAATATAGGATTATGTTGCTACTAGATGGTATCGAGCTCCTGAGCTATGTGGTTCATTTTTCTCCAAGGTATGCTTTGTATTCTTATAGAGTTTCAGTGGTCAAAGGGAATGTCACTGACCTGGGAATTATTGCTTTGGGATGGTTCATCGCAAAAGTCTACTATATGCACTGTTACTATGATTTGGTAAACATGCTTGAAACTAAAATATCGTATTAAGGTTATATTCAATTACTGTATTTTTCAGTTTGGTGTCCTAAAGGAAACCCATCTTACTAGCTTATTTTTTTTTAAAGTAAACTTTTTGCAATATTATTATCAAAGCAATGGGAGGAAGCCTAGTTTATTATCGCCAATTTGTTTGTTTTCCTTCAATTTTCGTGTGTATATTTTGATTGGTTTTTGTGTGTGTGTTTGGGTTTGTGTGTAGGGGTTTTCACTAAAGAAATAGATGCAGGCAAAGAGAGTATCAGACAATGTAGAAGTAGCCACACTTATTGAGAAGCTCTCATAGTGGCCAAGTTCTAAACCTTCGCTTTTAGTTTTATTTTTTTCTTTCTTGCTTATTTATCGGTTTTTATTGGTATTTGTTTGTCCGCTAGTATATAATATAGCCCTAATTTAGAAAACTGATAACATAATTTAGATTCTCTCATAAACCAATTTGTTTGTTTTTCCTTCAATTTTCGTGTGTATATTTTGATTGGTTTTTGTGTGTGTTTGTGTTTGTGTGTAGGGTTTTTCACTAAAGAAATAGATGCAGGCAAAGAGTATCTGACAATGTAGAAGTAGCCACACTTATTGGGAAGATCTCTTACTGGCTAAGTTCTAAACCTTTATTTTTACTTTTATTTTTTTGCTTTCTTGCTTATTTATAGGTTTTTATTGGTATTTGTTTGTCTGTTAGTGTAGAATATAGCCCTAATTTATAAAACTAATAACATAATTTAGATTCTCTCTATACCAATTTGTTTGTTTTCCTTCAATTTTTGTGTGTATATTTTGATTGGTTTTTGTGTGTGTGTTTGTGTTTGGTGTAGGGGTTTTAACTAAAGAAATAGATGGTGGCAAACAATATCAGACAATGTAGAAGTAGCCACACTTATTGAGAAGCTCTCATACTGGCCAAATTCTATACCTTCGCTTTTAGTTTTATTTTTTTGCTTATTTATAGGTTTTTATTTGTATTTGTTTGTCTGTTAGTGTATAATATAACCCTAATGTATAAAACTGATGACATAATTTAGATTATATCATAAACCAATTTGTTTGTTTTCCTTCAATTTTCGTGTGTATATTTTGATTGATTTTGTGTGTGTGTGTGTGTTTATGTGGGTAGGGTCTCTCACTAAAGATATAGTTGCAGGGCAAACAATATCAGACAATGTAGAAGTAGCCACACTAATTGAGAAGCTCTCATACAGGCCAAGTTCTAAACCTTCGCTTTTAGTTTTATTTTTCTGCTTTCTTGCTTATTTATACGTTTTTTTTGGTATTTGTTTGTCTTTTAGTGTATAATATAGCCCTAATTTATAAAACTGATGACATAATTTAGATTCTCTCATAAACCAATTTATTTGTTTTCCTTCAATTTTCATGTGTATATTTTGATTAGTTTTTTTGTGTGTTTGTGTTTGTGTGTAGGGGTTTTCACTTAAAAAAAATACAGGCAAACAATATCAGACAATGTATAAGTAGTCACACTTATTGAAAAGCTCTCATAGTGGCCAAGTTCTAAACCTTCGCTTTTAGTTTTATTCTTTTTGCTTTCTTGCTTATTTATAGGTTTTTATTGGTCTTTGTTTGTGTGTTTGTGTTTGTGTAAGGGTTTTCACTAAAGAAATAAATGCACGGAAACAGTATCAGACAATGTAGAAGTAGCCACACATATTGAGAAGCTCTCATACTCGCCGAGTTCTAAACCTTCGCTTTTAGTTTTATTTTTTTTGCTTTCTTTCTTATTTATAAGTTTTTATTGGTATTTGTTTATTTGTTAGTGTATAATATATCACTAATGTATAAAACTGATAACATAATTCAGATTCTCTCAAAAACCAATTTGTTTGTTTTCCTTCAATTTTCGTGTGTATATTTTGATTGATGTTTCGTGTGTGTGTGTTTGTTTATGTGTGTAGGGGCTTTCACTAAAGAAATAGTTGCAGGGCAAACACTATCAGACAATGTAGAAGTAGCCACACCTAATTGCGAAGCTCTCATAACGACCAAGTTCTAAGCCTTTGCTTTTAGTTTTATTTTTCTGCTTTCTTGCTTATTTATAGGTTTTTATTGGTATTTGTTTATGTGTTACTGTAAAATATAGCCCTAATTTATAAAACTGATAACATAATTTAGATTCTCTCATAAACCAATTTGTTTGTTTGTTTTCCTTCAATTTTCGTGTGTATATTTTGATTGGTTTTTGTGTGTAGGGGTTTCACTAAAGAATCAGATGCACGCAAAGAGTATGAGACAATGTAGAAGTAGCCACACTTATTGAGAAGCTCTCATACTAGCCAAGTTCTAAACCTTCGCTTTTAGTTTTAATTTTTTGCTTTCTTGCTTATGTATCGGTTTTTATTGGTATTTGTTTGTCTGTTAGTGTATACTATAGCCCTAATTTATAAAGGTGATCACATAATTTAGATTTTTTCATAAACCAATTTGTTTGTTTTTCCTTCAATTTTCGTGTGTATATTTTGATTATTTTTGTGTGTCTTTGTATTTGTGTAGGGGTTTTCACTAAAGAAATAGATGTGGGCAAACAGTATCAGACTATGTATAAGTAGCCACACTTATTGGGAAGATCTCTTACTGGCTAAGTTCTAAACCATCGCTTTTAGTTTTTATTTTTTGCTTTCTTGCTTATTTATAGGTTTTTATTGGTATTTGTTTATCCGATAGTGTATAATATATCCCTAATTTTTAAAACTGATAACATAATTTAGATTCTCTCATAAACCAATTTGTTTGTTTTCTTTCAATTTTCGTGTGTATACTTTGATTGGTTTTTGTGTGTGTGTTTGTGTTTGTGTGTAGTGGTTTTCACTAAAGAAATAGATGCACGGAAAGAGTATGAGACAATGTAGAAGTAGCCACACTTATTGAGAAGCTCTCAGACTGGCCAAGTTCTAAACCTTCGCTTTTAGTTTTTATTTTCTTGCTTTCTTGCTTATTTATAGGTTTTTATTGGTATCTGTTTGTTTGTTAGTGTATAATATAGCCGTAATTTATAAAACTAATAACATAATTTAGATTCTCTCATAAACCAATTTGTTTGGTTTCCTTCAATTTTCGTGTGTATATTTTGATTGGTTTTTGTGTGTTTGTTTGTGTTTGTGTGTAGAGGTTTTAACTAAAGAAATAGATTCTGGGAAAGAGTATCAGACAATGTAGAAGTAGCCACACTTATTGAGAAGCTCTCATACTGGCCAAGTTCTAAACCTTCGCTTTTAGTTTTATTTTTTTGCTTTCTTGCTTATTTATAGGTTTTTGGTATTTGTTTGTTTGTTTGTTTGTTAGTGTATCATATACCCCTAATTTTTAAAACTGATAACATAATTTAGATTCTCTCATAAACCAATTTGTTTGTTTTCCTTCAATTTTCGTGTGCATATTTTGATTGGTTTTTTTGTGTGTGTGTTTGTGTTTGTGTGTAGGGGTTTTCACTAAAGAAATAGATGCAGGGAATTAGTATTAGACAATGTAGAAGTAGCCACACTTCTTGAGAAGCTCTCACACTGGTCGGGTTCTAAACCTTCGCTTTTAGTTTTATTTTTTTTGCTTTCTTTCTTATATATAGGTTTTTATTCGTATTTGTTTATCTATTAGTGTATAATATATCCCTAATGTATAAAACTGATAACATAATTCAGATTCTCTCAAAAACCAATTTGTTTGTTTTCCTTCAATTTTCGTGTATTATATTTTGATTTATGTTTCGTGTGTGTGTGTTTGTTTATGTGTGTAGGGGCTTTCACTAAAGAAATAGTTGCAGGCAAACACTACCAGACAATGTTGAAGTAGCCACACCTAATTGCGAAGCTCTTATAACGCCCAAGTTCTAAACCTTTGCTTTTAGTTTTATTTTTCTGCTTTCTTGCTTATTTATAGGTTTTTATTGGTATTTGTTTGTGTGCTACTCTATAATATAGCCCTAATTTATAAAACTGATAACATAATTTAGATTCGCTCATAAACCAATTTGTTTGTTTTCCTTCGATTTTCGTGTGTATATTTTGATTGGTTTTTGTGTGTAGGGGTTTCACTAAAGAAATAGATGCACGCAAAGAGTATGAGACAATGTAGAAGTAGCCACACTTATTGAGAAGCTCTCATACTGGCCAAGTTCTAAACCTTCGCTTTTAGTTTTAATTTTTTGCTTTCTTGCTTATGTATCGGTTTTTATTGGTATTTGTTTGTCTGTTAGTGTATAATATAGCCCTAATTTATAAAACTGATAACATAATTTAGATTCTCTCATAAACCAATTTGTTTGTTTTCCTTCAATTGTTGTGTGTATATTTTGATTGGTTTTTGTGTGTTTGTTTGTGTTTGTGTAGAGGTTTTAACTAAAGAAATATATGCAGGGAAAGAGTATCAGAAAATGTAGAAGTAGCCACACTTATTGAGAAGCTCTCATCCGGCCAAGTTCTAAACCTTCGCTTTTAGTTTTATTTTTTTGCTTTCTTGCTTATTTATAGGTTTTTATTGGTATTTGTTTGTCCGTTAGTGTATAATATATCCCTAATTTATAAAACTGATAACATAATTTCGATTCTCTCATAAACACTTTTGTTTTCTTTCAATTTTCGTGTGTATATTTTGATTAGTTTTTGTGTGTGTTTGTGTTTGTGTGTAGGGGTTTTCACTAAAGAAATAGATGCACGGAAAGAGTATGAGACAATGTAGAAGTTGCCACACTTACTGAGAAGCTCTCATACTGGCCAAGTTATAAACCTTCGCTTTTAGTTTTATTTTTTTGGTTTCTTTCTTATTTATAGGTTTTTTTTATTTGTTTGTTTGTTTGTGTATAATATACCCCTAATTCATAAAACTGATAACATAATTTAGATTCTCTCATAAACCAATTTGTTTGTTTTCCTTCAATTTTCGTGTGCATATTTTGATTGGTTTTTGTCTGTGTGTTTGTGTTGTGTGTAGGGGTTTTCACTAAAGAAATAGATGCAGGGAATTAGTATTCGACAATGTAGAAGTAGCCACATTTATTGAGAACCTCTCATACTGGCCGAGTTCTAAACCTTCGCTTTTAGTTTTATTTTTTTTTGCTTTCTTTCTTATTTATAGGTTTTTATTGGTATTTGTTGATCTGTTAGTAGTATAATATATCCCTAATGTATAAAACTGATAACATAATTCAGATTCTCTCAAAAACCAATTTGTTTGTTTTCCTTCTATTTTCGTGTGTTTATTTTGATTGATGTTTTGTCTGTGTGTGTTTGTTTATGTATGTAGGGGTTTGCACTAAAGAAATAGTTGCAGGGCAAACACTATCAGACAATGTAGAAGTAGCCACACCTAATTGAGAAGCTCTCATAATGGCGAAGTTCTAAACCTTTGCTTTTAGTTTTATTTTTCTGCTTTCTTGCTTATTTATAGGTTTTTATTGGTATTCGTTTGTGTGTTACTGTATAATATAGCCCTAATTTATTAAACTGATAACATAATTTAGATTCTCTCATAAACGAATTTGTTTGTGTTCCTTCAATTTTCATGTGTATATTTTGATTGGTTTTTGTGTGTGTGTTTGTGTTTCTGTGTAGGGGTTTTCACTAAAGAAATAGATGCAGGGAATTAATATCAGACAATGTAGAAGTAGCCACACTTATTGAGAAGCTCTCATACTGGCCGAGTTCTAAACCTTCGTTTTTAGTTTTATTTTTTGCTTTCTTTCTTATTTATAGGTTTTTATTGGTATTTATTTATCTGTTAGTGTATAATACATCCCTAATGTATAAAACTGATTTCATAATTCAGATTCTCTCAAAAACCAATTTGTTTGTTTTCCTTCAATTTTCGTGTGTATATTTTGATTGATGTTTTGTGTGTGTGTGTTTGTTTATGTGTGTAGGGGCTTGCACTAAAGAAATAGTTGCAGGGCAAACACTATCAGACAATGTAGAAGTAGCCAGACCTAATTGAGAAGCTCTCATAATGGCGAAGTTCTAAACCTTTGCTTTTAGTTTTATTTTTCTGCTTTCTTGCTTATTTATAGGTTTTTATTGGTATTCGTTTGTGTGTTACTTTATAATATAGCCCTAATTTATTAAACTGATAACATAATTTAGATTCTCTCATAAACGAATTTGTTTGTGTTCCTTCAATTTTCGTGTGTATATTTTGATTGGTTTTTGTGTGTGTGTTTGTGTTTCTGTGTAGGGGTTTTCACTAAAGAAATAGATGCAGGGAATTAATATTAGACAATATAGAAGTAGCCACACTTATTGAGAAGCTCTCATACTGGCCGAGTTCTAAACCTTCGTTTTTAGTTTTATTTTTTGCTTTCTTTCTTATTTATAGGTTTTTATTGGTATTTATTTATCTGTTAGTGTATAATACATCCCTAATGTATAAAACTGATTTCATAATTCAGATTCTCTCAAAAACCAATTTGTTGGTTTTCCTTCAATTTTCGTGTGTATATTTTGATTGATGTTTTGTGTGTGTGTGTTTGTTTATGTGTGTAGGGGCTTTCACTAAAGAAATAGTTGGAGGGCAAACACTATCAGACAATGTAGAAGTAGCCACACCTAATTGAGAAGCTCTCATAACGGCCAAGTTCTAAACCTTTGCTTTTAGTTTTTATTTTTTGCTTTCTTGCATATTTATAGGTTTTTATTGGTATTTGTTTTTATGTTACTCTATAATATGGCCCTAATTTATAAAACTAATAACATAATTTAGATTCTCTCATAAACAAATTTGTTTGTTTTCCTTCAATATTCGTGTGTATATTTTGATTGGTTTTTGTGTGTGTTTGTTTTTGTGTGTAGGGGTTTCACTAAAGAAATAGATTTCGGCAAAGAGTATGAGACAATGTAGAAGTAGCCACACATATTGAGAAGCTCTAATACTGGCCAAGTTCTAAACCTTCGCTTTTAGTTTTAAGTTTTTGCTTTCTTGCTTATGTATCAGTTTTTATTGGTATTTGTTTGTCTGTTAGTGTATAACATAGCCCTAATTTATAAAAGTGATAACATAATTTAGATTTTTTCATCAACCAATTTGTTTGTTTTTCCATCAATTTTCGTGTGTGTATTTTGATTGGTTTTTGTGTGTGTCTTTGTATTTTTGTAGGGGTTTTCACTAAAGAAATAGATGCAGGCAAAGAGTATCAGACTATGTATAAGTAGCCACATTTATTGGGAAGATCTCTTTCTGGCTAAGTTCTAAATCTTCGTTTTTAGTTTTTATTTTTTGCTTTCTTGCTTATTTATAGGTTGTTATTGGTATTTGTTTGTCCGTTAGTGTATAATATAGCCCTACTTTATTAAACTGATAACATAATTTAGATTCTCTCATAAAACAATTTGTTTGTTTTCCTTCAATTTTCGTGTGTATATTTTGATTGGTTTTTGTGTGTGTGTTTGTGTCTGTGTGTAGGGGTTTTCACTAAAGAAATAAATGCAGGCAAAGAGTATCAGACAATGTAGAAGTCGCCACACTTATTGAGAAGCTCTCATAGTGGCCAAGTTTTAAAACTTCGCTTTTAGTTTTATTTTCTTGCTTTCTTGCTTTCTTGCTTATTTATAGGTTTTTATTGGTATTTGTTTGTCTGTTAGTGTATAATATATCCCTAATTTATAAAACTGATAACATAATTGGGATTCTCTCATAAACCAATTTGTTTGTTATCCTTCAATTGTTGTGTGTATATTTTAATTGGTTTTTGTGTGTTTGTGTAGAGGTTTTAACTAAAGAAATAGATGCAGGGAACGAGTATCAGACAATGTAGAAGTAGCCACACTTATTGAAAAGCTCTCATACTGGCCAAGTTCTAAACCTTCGTTTTAGTTTTATTTTTTTGCTTTCTTGCTTATTTATAGGTTTTTGGTATTTGTTTGTTTGTTTGTTTGTTAGTGTATAATATACCCCTAATTTTTAAAACTGATAACATAATTTAGATTCTCTCATAAACCAATTTGTTTGTTTTCCTTCAATTTTCGTGTGTATATTTTGATTGGTTTTTGTGTGTGTGTGTTTGTGTTTGTGTGTAGGGGTTTTCACTAAAGAAATAGATGCAGGGAATTAGTATTAGACAATGTAGAAGTAGTCACACTTATTGAGAAGCTCCCATACTGGTCGAGTTCTATACCTTCGCTTTTAGTTTTATTTTTTTTCTTTCTTTCTTATTTATAGGTTTTTATTGGTATTTGTTTATCTGTTAGTGTATAATATATCCCTAATGTATAAAACTGATAACATAATTCAGATTCTCTCAAAAACCAATTTGTTTGTTTTCCTTCAAGTTTCGTGTGTATATTTTGATTGATGTTTTGCGTGTGTGTGTTTGTTTATGTGTGTAGGGGCTCTCACTAAAGAAATAGTTGCAGGGCAAACACTATCAGACAATGTAGAAGTAGCCGCACCTAATTGAGAAGCTCTCATAACGGCCAAGTTCTAAAGCATTGCTTTTAGTTTTATTTTTCCGCTTTCTTGCTTATTTATAGGTTTTTATTGTTATTTGTTCGTGTGTTCTTGTATAATATAGCCCTAATTTATAAAACTGATAACATAATTTAGATTCTCTCATAAACCAATTTGTTTGTTTTCCTTCAATTTTCATGTGTATATTTTGATTGGTTTTTGTGTGTGTGTTTGTTTGTGTGTAGGGGCTTTCACTAAAAAAAATAGATGGAGGAAAAGAGTATAAGACAATGTAGAAGTAACGACACTTATTGAGAAACTCTCGGCCTGGCCAAGTTCTAAACCTTCGCTTTTAGTTTTATTTTTTCCTTTCTTCCTTATTTATTGGATTTGATTGGTATTTGTTTGTCCGTTAGTGTATAATATAGCCCTAATGTATAAAAGTGATAAGATAATTTAGATTATCTCATAAACCAATTAGTTTGTTTTCCTTTAATTTTCGTGTGTATATTTTGATTGATTTTGTGTGTGTGGGTGTTTTTATGTGTGTAGGCGCTTTCACTAAAGAAATAGATGCAGGGAAACAATGATCGGACAATGTAGAAGTAGCCACACTAATTGAGAAGCTCTCATCCTGGCCAAGTTCTAAACCTTCGCTTTTAGTTTTATTTTTCGCTTTCTTGCTTATTTATAGGTTTTTATTGGTATTTGTTTGTCTGTTACTCTATAATATAGCCCTAATTTATAAAACTGATAACATAATTTAGATTCTCTCATAAACCAATTTTATTGTTTTCCTTCAATTTTCGTGTATATATTTTGATTGGTTTTTGTGTGTGTTTGTTTTTGTGTGTAGGGGTTTCACTAAAGAAATAGATGCAGGGAATTAGTATCAGACAATGTAGAAGTAGCCACACTTATTGAGAAGCTCTCATACTGGCCGAGTTCTAATCCTTCGCTTTTAGTTTTAATTTTTTCCTTTCTTGTTTATGTATCGATTTTTATTGGTATTTGTTTGTCCATTAGTGTATAATATAGCCCTAATTTATAAAACCGATAATATAATTTAGACTTTTTCATAAACCAATTTGTTTGTTTTTCCTTCAATTTTCGTGTGTATATTTTGATTGGTTTTTGTGTGTCTCTTTGTATTTGTGTAGGGGTTTTCACTAAAGAAATAGATGCAGGGAATTAGTATTAGACAATGTAGAAGTAGCCACACTTATTGAGAAGCTCCCATACCCGGCCGAGTTCTATTCCTTCGCTTTTAGTTTTATTTTTTTGCTTTCTTTCCTATTTATAGGTTTTTATTGGTATTTGTTTATCCGTTAGTGTATAATATATCCCTAATGTATAAAACTGATAACATAATTGGAGTTCTCTCAAAAACCAATTTGTTTGTTTTCCTTCAAGTTTCGTGTGTATATTTTGATTGATGTTTTGCGTGTGTGTGTTTGTTTATGTGTGTAGGGGCTCTCACTAAAGAAATAGTTGCAGGGCAAACACTATCAGACAATGTAGAAGTAGCCGCACCTAATTGAGAAGCTCTCATAACGGCCAAGTTCTAAAGCATTGCTTTTAGTTTTATTTTTCTGCTTTCTTGCTTATTTATAGGTTTTTATTGTTATTTGTTCGTGTGTTACTGTATAATATAGCCCTAATTTATAAAACTGATAACATAATTTAGATTCTCTCATAAACCAATTTGTTTGTTTTCCTTCAATTTTCATGTGTATATTTTGATTGGTTTTTGTGTGTGTGTTTGTTTGTGTGTAGGGGCTTTCACTAAAAAAAATAGATGGAGGAAACGAGTATCAGACAATGTAGAAGTAACGACACTTATTGAGAAACTCTCGTACTGGCCAAGTTCTAAACCTTCGCTTTTAGTTTTATTTTTTTCCTTTCTTTCTTATTTATTGGATTTGATTGGTATTTGTTTGTCTGTTAGTGTATAATATAGCCCTAATGTATAAAAGTGATAAGATAATTTAGATTATCTCATAAACCAATTAGTTTGTTTTCCTTTAATTTTCGTGTGTATATTTTGATTGATTTTGTGTGTGTGGGTGTTTTTATGTGTGTAGGCGCTTTCACTAAAGAAATAGATGCAGGGAAACAGTATCAGACAATGTAGAAGTAGCCACACTAATTGAGAAGCTCTCATACTGGCCAAGTTCTAAACCTTCGCTTTTAGTTTTATTTTTCTGCTTTCTTGCTTATTTATAGGTTTTTATTGGTATTTGTTTGTCTGTTACTCTATAATATAGCCCTAATTTATAAAACTGATAACATAATTTAGATTCTCTCATAAACCAATTTTATTGTTTTCCTTCAATTTTCGTGTATATATTTTGATTGGTTTTTGTGTGTGTTTGTTTTTGTGTGTAGGGGTTTCACTAAAGAAATAGATGCAGGGAATTAGTATCAGACAATGTAGAAGTAGCCACACTTATTGAGAAGCTCTCATCTCGGCCGAGTTCTAATCCTTCGCTTTTAGTTTTAATTTTTTCCTTTCTTGTTTATGTATCGATTTTTATTGGTATTTGTTTGTCTGTTAGTGTATAATATAGCCCTAATTTATAAAACTGATAATATAATTTAGACTTTTTCATAAACCAATTTGTTTGTTTTTCCTTCAATTTTCGTGTGTATATTTTGATTGGTTTTTGTGTGTCTCTTTGTATTTGTGTAGGGGTTTTCACTAAAGAAATAGATGCAGGGAATTAGTATTAGACAATGTAGAAGTAGCCACACTTATTGAGAAGCTCCCATACTGGCCGAGTTCTATTCCTTCGCTTTTAGTTTTATTTTTTTGCTTTCTTTCCTATTTATAGGTTTTTATTGGTATTTGTTTATCTGTTAGTGTATAATATATCCCTAATGTATAAAACTGATAACATAATTCAGATTCTCTCAAAAACCAATTTGTTTGTTTTCCTTCAAGTTTCGTGTGTATATTTTGATTGATGTTTTGCGTGTGTGTGTTTGTTTATGTGTGTAGGGGCTCTCACTAAAGAAATAGTTGCAGGGCAAACACTATCAGACAATGTAGAAGTAGCCGCACCTAATTGAGAAGCTCTCATAACGGCCAAGTTCTAAAGCATTGCTTTTAGTTTTATTTTTCTGCTTTCTTGCTTATTTATAGGTTTTTATTGTTATTTGTTCGTGTGTTACTGTATAATATAGCCCTAATTTATAAAACTGATAACATAATTTAGATTCTCTCATAAACCAATTTGTTTGTTTTCCTTCAATTTTCATGTGTATATTTTGATTGGTTTTTGTGTGTGTGTTTGTTTGTGTGTAGGGGCTTTCACTAAAAAAAATAGATGGAGGAAAAGAGTATAAGACAATGTAGAAGTAACGACACTTATTGAGAAACTCTCGTACTGGCCAAGTTCTAAACCTTCGCTTTTAGTTTTATTTTTTTCCTTTCTTCCTTATTTATTGGATTTGATTGGTATTTGTTTGTCTGTTAGTGTATAATATAGCCCTAATGTATAAAAGTGATAAGATAATTTAGATTATCTCATAAACCAATTAGTTTGTTTTCCTTTAATTTTCGTGTGTATATTTTGATTGATTTTGTGTGTGTGGGTGTTTTTATGTGTGTAGGCGCTTTCACTAAAGAAATAGATGCAAGGAAACAAGATTTATCAATGTAGAAGTAGCCACACTAATTGAGAAGCTCTCATCCTGGCCAAGTTCTAAACCTTCGCTTTTAGTTTTATTTTTCCGCTTTCTTGCTTATTTATAGGTTTTTATTGGTATTTGTTTGTCTGTTACTCTATAATATAGCCCTAATTTATAAAACTGATAACATAATTTAGATTCTCTCATAAACCAATTTTATTGTTTTCCTTCAATTTTCGTGTATATATTTTGATTGGTTTTTGTGTGTGTTTGTTTTTGTGTGTAGGGGTTTCACTAAAGAAATAGATGCAGGGGAATTAGTATCGGACAATGTAGAAGTAGCCACACTTATTGAGAAGCTCTCATACTGGCCGAGTTCTAATCCTTCGCTTTTAGTTTTAATTTTTTCCTTTCTTGTTTATGTATCGATTTTTATTGGTATTTGTTTGTCTGTTAGTGTATAATATAGCCCTAATTTATAAAACTGATAATATAATTTAGACTTTTTCATAAACCAATTTGTTTGTTTTTCCTTCAATTTTCGTGTGTATATTTTGATTGGTTTTTGTGTGTCTCTTTGTATTTGTGTAGGGGTTTTCACTAAAGAAATAGATGCAGGGAATTAGTATTAGACAATGTAGAAGTAGCCACACTTATTGAGAAGCTCCCATACTGGCCGAGTTCTATTCCTTCGCTTTTAGTTTTATTTTTTTGCTTTCTTTCTTATTTATAGGTTTTTATTGGTATTTGTTTATCTGTTAGTGTATAATATATCCCTAATGTATAAAACTGATAACATAATTCAGATTCTCTCAAAAACCAATTTGTTTGTTTTCCTTCAAGTTTCGTGTGTATATTTTGATTGATGTTTTGCGTGTGTGTGTTTGTTTATGTGTGTAGGGGCTCTCACTAAAGAAATAGTTGCAGGGCAAACACTATCAGACAATGTAGAAGTAGCCGCACCTAATTGAGAAGCTCTCATAACGGCCAAGTTCTAAAGCATTGCTTTTAGTTTTATTTTTCTGCTTTCTTGCTTATTTATAGGTTTTTATTGGTATTTGTTTGTGTGTTACTGTATAATATAGCCCTAATTTATAAAACTGATAACATAATTTAGATTCTCTCATAAACCAATTTGTTTGTTTTCCTTCAATTTTCATGTGTATATTTTGATTGGTTTTTGTGTGTGTTTGTTTGTGTGTAGGGGCTTTCACTAAAAAAAATAGATGGAGGAAACGAGTATCAGACAATGTAGAAGTAACGACACTTATTGAGAAACTCTCATACTGGCCAAGTTCTAAACCTACGCTTTTAGTTTTATTTTTTTCCTTTCTTCCTTATTTATTGGATTTGATTGGTATTTGTTTGTCTGTTAGTGTATAATATAGCCCTAATGTATAAAAGTGATAAGATAATTTAGATTATCTCATAAACCAATTAGTTTGTTTTCCTTTAATTTTCGTGTGTATATTTTGATTGATTTTGTGTGTGTGGGTGTTTTTATGTGTGTAGGCGCTTTCACTAAAGAAATAGATGCAGGGAAACAAGATTTACAATGTAGAAGTAGCCACACTAATTGAGAAGCTCTCATACTGGCCAAGTTCTAAACCTTCGCTTTTAGTTTTATTTTTCTGCTTTCTAGCTTATTTATAGGTTTTTATTGGTATTTGTTTGTTTGTTACTCTATAATATAGCCCTAATTTATAAAACTGATAACATAATTTAGATTCTCTCGTAAACCAATTTTATTGTTTTCCTTCAATTTTCGTGTGTATATTTTGATTGGTTTTTGTGTGTGTTTGTTTTTTGTGTGTAGGGGTTTCACTAAAGAAATAGATGGAGGCAAAGAGTATGAGACAATGTAGAAGTAGCCACACTTATTGAGAAGCTCTTGATAAGGTAAAAATAAATCTAACACACAGAAATTGAAGAACAAGGGGCAATTCGAGAGGCCCCTATCCTCTCCTTTCAAATATATTTCTCAAGATGCTCAAAGATAGTCTTATGGCTGAGCCTATTACATATATATAGTAATTTAAGGAATATTAGCTAAATACCAAACTACCCTCATACGGTTACATCACACACAAACTTTGCCTCTACGTAATTATTCTCTTTCCTCACACGCTTTTATCCCCTTCTATTCCCTTCCTGTCACTAATTTCTTCTTTCGCTCATACACCTTATAAATCGGGGGCTTATCACCTCTCATAGTGGCCAAGTTCTAAACCTTCGCTTGTAGTTTTAATTTTTTGCTTTCTTGCTTATGTATCGATTTTTATTGGTATTTGTTTGTCTGTTAGTGTATAATATAGCCCTAATTTATAAAACTGATAACATAATTTAGATTTTTTCATAAACCAATTTGTTTGTTTTTCCTTCAATTTTCGTGTGTATATTTTTATTGGTTTTTGTGTGTGACTGTGTATTTGTGTAGGGGTTTTCACTAAAGAAATAGATTTAGGCAAAGAGTATCAGACTATGTATAAGTAGCCACACTTATTGGGAAGATCTCTTACTGGCTAAGTTCTAAACGTTCGGTTTTAGTTTCTATTTTTTGCTTTCTTGCTTATTTTTAGGTTTTTATTGGTATTTTTTTGTCCGTTAGTGTATAATGTAGCCCTAATTTATTAGACTGATAACATAATTTAGATTCTCTCATAAACCAGTTTGTTTGTTTTCCTTCAATTTTCGTGTGTATATTTTGATTGGTTTTTGTGTGTGTGTTTGTGTTTGTGTGTAGGGGTTTTCACTAAAGAAATAAGACAATGTAGAAGTAGCCACACTTATTGAGAAGCTCTCATACTGGCCATGTTCTAAACTTCACTTTTAGTTTTATTTTTCTGCTTTCTTGTTTATTTATAGGTTTTTATTTGTATTTGTTTGTCCGTTAGTGTATAATATAGCCCTAATTTATAAAACTGATAACATAATTTTCATTCTCTCATAAACCAATTTGTTTGTTTTCCTTTAAGTTTCATGTGTATATATTGATTGGTTTTTGTGTGTGTTTTTGTGTTTGTGTGTAGGGGTTTTCACTTAAAAAATCGATGCAGCAAAAGAGTTTCAGACAACGTTGAAGTAGCCTCACTTATTGAGAAGCTCTCATGCTGGCCAAGTTCTAAACCTTCGCTTTTAGATTTTTTTTTTTTTTGCTTTCTTGCTTATTTATAGGTTTTTATTGGTATCTGTTTGTTTGTTTGTTTATAATATAGCCCTAATTTATAAGACTGATAACATAATTTAGATTCTCTCATAAACCAATTTGCTTGTTTTCCTTCAATTTTCATGTGTATTTTCATTGGTTTTTGTGTGCGTGTTTGTGTTTATGTGTAGGGGTTTTTACTAAAAAATAGATGCAGGGCAAACAAGATTAGACATTGTAGAAGTAGCGACACTAATTCAGAAGCTCTCATACTGGCCAAGTAATAGACCTTCGCTTTTAGATTTATTTTTTTGCTTTCTTGCTTATTTATATGTTTTCATTGCTATTTGTTTGTCTGTTAGTGTATTATTAACCCTAATTTATATATTGTTTTTGTTTCTTGATTGTTACATACTAATATTTTACTTCTCTCACCGTATAGTTTTTCCACTTCATTTCGGTTTGCTAAAGATGACTTTAAAATTAGCTACTGAAATCTAGTGCGTGAAGGTGTTATGCACCCTAACAAGTCATAAGCATGCTTGGTTTGAATATATTATCAGATTCTTGAAACCTATAGTTTATAGCTAGACTTTTAGGCTATGAAATGAATGGGATAGTGGTTCAATATCTTTAGAAGTTTTTAAAACTTATATTTGACCAGATGAGAATGTAGAATCAGAAAATTAATAATTTTAAAGTTGGTGAAATTTCTATTCTTTTAGCTTTTCACGTGAACTTTTTTATGTCAACGGAGATTTCCTTTATATAGAAATTTGGTATTCTTATTTAACCTTTTTATGCTATGTGTTGCAGTACATAAAGCATGCCTTTCGCATTGCAAAACGTGGATGGACTTGGTGGTGTTTAAGTTACTGTGAGTTTTGGAAAATCTTTCTCTAATAGAGATATTTTCAAATGGATCACCTCCAAACTGGGTATATATTATTGCATATATCACTTATGTGCACGATAAAAAAAATAGAATTTGTGCCAAATAGCATAAATTTGCATATTATTTACTAAAATGTCAGACACTTTTTAAAAATTACTCAAATAACATAATTATATTTCAATATTTTATTGAAGTAAAAAAACCAACAAATTCATTGAAAATAATAATGAAAAATAATCAAATACTTTAATAAATAATTGAACTTAAAACTTAAAAAAATAAAAAACAATCTAATTCATTGAAGATATACCCATAAAAAATAACGAAAGTGTAGTTCAATTATTTATTGAAGTATAGTTTTGCTATTTGAGTGGTTTTTAAAAAGTTCTGACATTCTAGTTAATAGTATGTAAATTTATGCTATTTCACACCAATTTTATTTCTTTTTATTCAATATTCGTTACTATAATAGATGATCATGGTATTGTTGAAAATACCGTAGTACAAGGTTAGACAGTAACTTTATGGAGAACCCTCTCTCTCTCACACACACATGATTTATCCGTTTAGAAGCTTCTAACAATGAATTTTTTCAGCTACAATGCTTGATTGAGGTAATGAAGTTGGAAGTCTTCTTTCTATTCTCTTTCAAAGGAAATTTAGGAAGCTACTGTCTGATTATAAAGTACTTACAAATTTTTAAAGCCATCACAATTTTTCCCTCTCTAGTTTTTTCTCCTTAAATTTTAGGATGAGTTTTGATGTGGTTTCCCCATGACAACTAAATTTTTTCATGACATGACATATTTTTATAGGATGGATTGTCACTATAGTCCTTATTTTATGCATAAGGAAAATTTGTACCTTTTCTTTGTCTATAATTTTTAAGTTCTCATTTTATGATGTAAGAATGGTTAGTATTCATTTGGGACAGCTAACAAGTTTCTTATGAGATTGACAAAAGATGCAGTGAGATCAACTTAGGTAACGATGAAGCAGGTGTTAAATTTTTTAGAGTGGAAAATGGGCACGCCTAAAAGAAGTTGCCATACTACCATACTAAGGCACTTTCCTATTTGGTGACTGATAGGCCGCTTTGCTGAGTCTCAGGTAATTGAAATCATTCTTTTTTTTTTCTTTTGCTCACATAGTCAATATGTTCCCCTCCCCACAATTTTTTGAATACGTTTCTCCTTACTCAATATCATTTCTAACTTTATTTAGTGATAACGTTACTAACTTTTTTTTAGTTCTATGCCATGTTTTATTATGATCATGTTCTAATTTAACAAACTTTTTTTAGTGACACCGTATTTCTTTTTAAATCGCGCGAAGTTTTATCTATGTCAAAAAGTTTAATTGATGTGGGTTAGGAGTATTCGTTGTTAATAATTCACTAGTACAAGTCATATGTTCCATAGCCGTTGAAGCTGCTAACTGACCTTAAACTTTTACTTGGGAGGGTTTTTATGTTTTTCTGCCATGTTTTTTTAAACGTCACTGTGTTGTTTTTAAGAAGTTTTTGAGGTTGATAATTCTCATTTGCAAGGATTTGATTTATATTATTTTAGTGCCTTGACTTTAGTTGCTTGACATGGTAGGTTGGAGTCAAGGATGAAAAAATCGGTGATGTCATCGATAATGTCGACGACATATCGGAAAAACGAGGATACCGATACCGAAACTGGGGGGAAGAGTCGTTCTTCCCAGAAATCGGCGAAATATCGGTGAAAACACGAAGATGTCGGCGAAATCGGCGAAGTATCGGTGATGTCGGCGATTTTTAGGGTGATTTCATACCCAGATTATTGTTAAAATCTTGTGAAAGATGGAAGAAATCGATAGTTGGAGTCTTTTTCTGGAAAAATCTAGGATTATTGATCTTGTGTCGACTTGAAGAGAGGTTGAGAGAGTTGCTTAAAAAAAAAAACTAAGAGTCTTGTCTGAATGTTGAGAGGCGGCTAGGGCAACAAATGTAGGAGAAGTTGAATATTAGAATTAGGGTTTTCAAAAGGAAAATGTGGGTTGGGCTTTGACTGAGAAGTTTGGGCCTTAATGAGGTTGTGTCTATTTTTTTTTATTATATTTAGTTATTAAGTATTAAAGTTTTAAACTTCTAAAATTGATAGATTTAAAATAAAATAAAATACAAAACTATAATATTTAAAGATAAAATGAATTTCTTATTTTATCTTTACAAAAATTTACATAAATTTCAATAATTATATATAAATATTGAGTTATTGATGTTTTTATTTATATTAAATGATATAGTTGTTTTTAAATTATATTCAATAAAAAAAATCTTTATCGACATCAAATCGACACATTACGATACACTATTTGTACCACTAATGTCCATATATATGTGTATTTTATTTATATAACTACTTAGAATGATGGTTTAATGTTTAATTAAGCTCTACTAAAAGTTTCATCCACAAATTCAAACTATTTCTATAGTTATCCGTGATATCC
The DNA here is from genome assembly GCA_028015215.1 of Gynostemma pentaphyllum. Classification (NCBI taxonomy): domain Eukaryota; kingdom Viridiplantae; phylum Streptophyta; class Magnoliopsida; order Cucurbitales; family Cucurbitaceae; genus Gynostemma; species Gynostemma pentaphyllum. The sequence goes on along the minus strand of CM051355.1, from coordinate 40,688,011 downwards.
GTGATTTTTCCGGAATATCCATCGACATCTCCGTCGACATTCGACATATCCGTAAAATTGAGATGTCGACATCGACATTTTTAACCTTGGTTGGAGTTGTCTCAGATTATGACTTGTTAGCACTTGATTCAATTTCGGGGTATATAACTGTTCATATTTTCACATTAATTCACCACTACTTGAGGATTTGTTCACATATTTATCTGCTGAAATTGGGTTTCTATCTCTTTATAGTTGGTTAAAAAAATCGGTACCTTCTTTTCATTATTTTGATCCTTAAATCTTAAATTGGAACCTTTTCATTTTTTTGTTTATTTATCAGTTATTTTCTTCCAATATCACTGAAATTGAAATAAAAACGCTTAGTGTAAAAGAAGACTCGTGAAAAATGAAGCCCTAATTTATATGATTTATGGAAGTGGTGGGGGATACGATGGTGAAATCAATATTTTCTCACCTGAGTGTCGTCTCTTACAATCTGGTATATTTCTAATACAATATTATTAAAATACTCATTCTTTTACTATTCCTTAATTGTTCTAGAATGCTCTTTCCTTTTGTTTTTGACTTAACTAAATACTCCTGACTCTGACTGATAGATCTTTTTAATACAATATTCTCATTCTTTATGCTTACTATTTTCTTCATTGGCTCTTAATTTGTAATTCTAAGGGGAAAAATGTTCTCCTAAAGTGAATTGAATTATTTTTTTAGTGAGGAAACGAATTGATTGTTAAACCAAAGAAATAGAAATTGAAAGAAGAGGACTCACCCCATGGATTCTGCATTCTATACATTGTTCTTTCTTGTTCAATCTTTCTTCTTTTTATCAATCACTTTCTCGGATTCACACTAATTATTTTAGTTCAATGGGTTGAACTTATGTTTATTTTATAGATAGGGATAGTGTTATCAAGAGATTTCATTTGGAAGGCTCTCTAGTACCGGTTTATCCTTGATGTGCTTAGCAAGAAAGGTAACATCATATAGTAAGTATGTAAATTTAGTACATCATTTTATCAGAATTGGTAAAATAGATGGCTTTGTTGTTTCAAGGATGATATTTATGTGGAATTTCTCTTTATCAAGTTCATTACAATATTTTATTAAAAAAAGGTAGAAAATCCTGTTTTTTATTTTCTAAAAATTGTAATCTTACACTATTCCTTTTCCTTTCCTAAATTTGTTCTTAAATGCCATCGATTTTCCCACATAAAGATATTATGCATGTCTTTTTTGAAAGGCATTGTAAATTTCCACTTTATAACTCTATTTTTCTATTGATCTTGATGATACGAAAACCACTTTAGAAGGATTTATTCATTTGAGTTTGTTACACAAATTTCCACTTTATTTTTAGTGCAGCTCAAGCTGTTATTATTTGAGAAATCATGGTTTTCATGAGATTGCTCCATTTTCCCTAATACTTCATTTATTGCTTCAATTTGGTGTTGTTTTGGAATAAGCTAGCTTAGTCTCATGCCTTAGTGATGCACGTTTAAATTTGAAATTCCTTAATTTTTTTAGTTTTGCTCCTATCTTGTCTAGTCTAATCTTCCCCTTGTAAATTTTATTTCTCATGATTAAAATTAGTTTTGGTACTTGTTTTGACATCAGGATTGTTGTCAATATCATCAAGCAAAAGAGGGAGATGGATGGGTCGAATATAAGGGTTTTCTGGTCTTTGATAAGACACAAAAAGTAAGTTCCTTAACATTTTTCTTGTTCCCTTCACCTATTCCATCCATTGTATTCAAGAGACTACTAAAATGTATGTGGATGTTTTTTAAAGAGAGCAAAATAAATGCTTGTATAATGGCTAAATAGTTTCGCCATCCGTTTTCTAATTTGTTTTCTGCCAACCCTGTGATTTATTAACCACATTATGAGCAGACTATGAAGTGTGACTTCTCAGTCAAAGAGAGCAAAATAAGTGTGACTTCATAGAAAAAAGTTACAACTGATTCAATTTATTAGATCATATCTAAAGAAAAAGCAATCGGATATCTCCACAACCTTTGCCTTAAATTGGAATGTTATCCTATGTATAACCCTTAGAATTCCAATCAATTAATTTCTGAATTATATATCTCATCTTTTCTGATGAAATGTGGTATCTGTACCTTGCTTTTGTTATAACAAAGCCAACAACTTTCTTCTGGATATTGGAAAAATCTCTTCTCCCAACATCAAAGTTTAGAAGTTATAAATTTAAGATTTATGTGGGTTTAAAAAGTTCTTTAGCAGGTACCTTTCCTTCAAACATTGTGGTTATCTAGTAGCTTTATCTCTTGACTTGGACCAAAACATTCTTCACTTAATAAATTAATTCAATCTGAAAATGCCATATGTGACATTATAGACTCTATACACCACAAAACAGTGTAATGTCACATTACGTGATTAAAGTTGAATGTACAGGGCACTCTGATCTGATCTCCCAAAAACATTAAACTTTTTTTCTATTCAAATATTTTTAGTCATCACCAGTGTTTGTCCCTTTGCTTTATTGATTAGTTTTCGAGGGAGCTTTTTAACTCTGATTTCGTTGCTCATGTAGGCTGAACCGTTTGATAATTTGAAAGATGTTGCTTTGATAATAAAATGGTGACCTAGTCCTAATGATGATAAATCCTCTGTTTGAATGTAAATAGTCCAGCTTCATAGTAAACTTTTTTTTATTTGTACATAGGTCAGCCGCATGTTTATCGTGAATGACTATTTTCATTCTTAATAAGGTTAATGATGCATAACCTGGAGATGGGGAGTGATTGGGGGAAAATGTTATACTAGCAGTTCATATGGGGGAGTCTTTACTTTTAGTTCAACCAGAAATGTTACACCTTTTTATATTAATCTGTGGGAGATAAATTTGTGTACTGTTCTATTTTCCATTTAAACATCTTGAATTAATGGTCATAGTATCATTGAAGCATTACTTTCCTTAATTATCGTGACTTAATCCTGTTTATTTTTTATATCTTGCATTTTAATTCTCTCTTTGTTTTTATTTATAAGAAGGTTCATGTTTTGTATTTCTAAGAAAATCATCTTTTTCATTCCTCTACTGATCATTGCAGTTCAAATTAGCATTTGGCATGAATCAAGATTACCATTTCCTAGTTCTATCTCATCTAGTTGTATTGGGCATGTGAATCACAGTTGGCTTCTTCCTCTTCTTCTTCTTCTCAATATGTCACTATCTAAAGTTTTAGTTTGTTTAGTTTGACTACAAACGGCCATTGAAAATACTCGTTGACAATACTGGTGTTGCTTGTGTCAAACATATTACAAAATGATGGTTGTCATGGACTTGTTAATTTTTTTTTTAAGTGTTTGGTACGTTATGGCTATCCTGCAGTTATGGTAGCCATAACTTAGTCACTTATGTTTTGGTAAGCTAGAAATTGCCAATGTTTTAAAAGTCTTGAGGCAGCCTCAAGGCGTTTTCTCATAGTGAGGCGAGGCGTAAGCCTTAAGGCGGTGTGAGGCGTAAGCCTCATTTTAAATATGAGAAAATTAAATATATAAAGTTTGACATTATTAACATGTTTTGTATTAAAAAAAATGTGAAAGATTGTTAGATTATATAAAAAGCAATAGTTAGATAAATACAGGTTTGTTTTTCTTTTATAAGATAGGTATAAAAAGTTTATAAATGCATAGAAATAATATCTGATACAAGCATTTAAATCTGATACAGTTTTTATTTAATAATTATTATTTTTCTTTTTTCAACTGTTTAATAATATCTGATGCAAATTGCAAGTGCAGACAAACCAAGTTTATCTTTACATGTATGATGTATCATATATTATCAAACTCATGGTTACCTTTTTGTCAAGCGATTTGCTTTTATTTTTATATCAGATATTAACTATTATACTGATTTAGCTGTTACTTTTATATCAAACGATTTGCTTTTTTTTTTTTGATGATTTACATACATAATGTTTTATGGAGGATTGAGGACGAACGATAAAGAAATTGGCTTTTGTTCTTGTGATCCGGAAGGGTAAATTGTTGACAGCAGGAATGTGGTTGAGTTTTTGAAAAAGAAATTGATTTATTTTGCTTGATCTGGTCTGGAGTGAGTTTTTATTTTGAATTTCTTAACCTCCCGTTTTTGTTTCTGAATTTAAAGTTCCAGTTTACCCAGAATGCTGCAAGATCATCGCAAAAAGGTGAATTTTTTTCCCTGTATTTGTTCTAGCTGATAAATTGTACCTTTTGTTTCTTGCAAGATGTTATTTTTTGTTTTGGGTCTGCATATTTTGGAAGATGGGAAGTTTCAAATTGTCATTTGTTTGAAATCATCATTATCATTTTTTATTTTGTTGGGATTTAATGTGGAAACGGATCACATATATGAAATGGAAATGAAATTTGTCTAGTTAATTGAGAATTGTTTCATTGTGAATGAAAAGGAAATTTTCCACTGTATTAAAAATGGAGATATTTTTATCTAATATTTTTTTGCTTGATCACAATTGTAATGAGTAACGACATAATTGATAATTTCTGCATTGTGAATCTATACAAATAATGTGTATTGATTTTCCAAAGAATTCAGTCTCCTTCTCTAATCAGGTTTTTATGCAACAGAATTCGACAGAAGCGGAATTTTTCTCTGATTATGGCGATGCGAATAGGTACAAAATTCAGGAAGTAATTGGAAAAGGAAGTTATGGTGTTGTTTGTTCAGCAATCGACACTCGAACGGGTGATAAAGTTGCAATAAAGAAGATACATAATATTTTTTAACATATATCTGATGCTGTTTGAATTCTTCGTGAGATAAAGCTTCTTAGACTTTTACGCCATCCTGATATAGTTGAAATTAAACACATTATGCTGCCACCTTCAAAGAGGGATTTCAAAGACATCTATGTTGTTTTTGAGCTGATGGAATCGGATCTTCATCAAGTTATTAAAGCCAATGATGATCTGACACGAGAGCAATATAAGTTTTTTCTTTACCAGGTGCTTCGTGCATTAAAATATATCCACACAGGTGATTGTCATGCTTTTGTACTTTTATCATGTTGACTTTTGAAAATCTTAGTACAACTAGGAGAGGGTTGGCTCATTGCATGGAAGATACCATTGTCATTTTGTTTTAATCTTTCGGTATTAGTCGTTTTCTTCCATCCTTTTCATATGCTCGTTATTTCTTTCCCTTCCTTAAATACCACTTTTGTCTTTGACGTTTTCGAATGGGGATTGTTTTTAGTTTTTATAAAATAGTATGTTGGACTTATCTAATTCGAAGCTTCGTTTTGCAGCAAACGTTTACCACCGTGATTTAAAACCGAAGAATATATTAGCAAATGCAAATTGTAAACTTAAAATCTGTGATTTTGGATTGGCAAGAGTTGCATTGAGTGACACGCCAACAACAGTTTTCTGGACGGTATGCCATTTTTCTCTAGATATGTTACACTTTGAATATGCTTATCGAAATTCTCATTGTATAATATAAATGGTGCATCCAATATTCTTGGGTTGGAGAATGAGAACTGAAGCATTTTGTATTTGATGGAAATATAGGATTATGTTGCTACTAGATGGTATTGAACTCCTGAGCTATGTGGTTCATTTTTCTCCAAGGTATGCTTTGTATTCTTATAGAGTTTCAGTGGTTAAAGGGAATGTCATTGACCTGTGAATTTTTTTCTGTATACTGATGTAATGTTCAACTAATTTTACTTGCTCGGATGATTATTGCTTTGGGATGGTTCATCGCAAAAGTCTACAATATGCACTGTTACTATGATTTGGTGCACATGCTTGAAACTAGAATATCGTATTAAGGTTATATTCAATTACTGTATTTTTCAGTTTGGTGTCCTAAAAGTAACCAATCTTACTAGCTATTTTTTTTTAAAGTAAACTTTTTGCAATATTATTATTAAAGCAATGGGAGGAAGCCTAGTTTATTATCGGTGATTATTGAAGGATGAAGTCGTGAACTTTTGCTTTGCCATTTGCATGTGAACTATTCCTCAAAAGACGGCTGTGGGATCTATAATATTTAATTCTTTCCCCATTTTTGAGTGTTTATGGAATACTTATTTATCTCAATGATCTGTCTATATAGTATGGAAATGAAAACCATTATTGCGTTCAAATTTTTTAACTTGGTAATACAGTTTTTCATCAATAACTTTTCGGTTTCCTTTTTTTTCTGGGATTAATTTTGTTTTTTTTTAGTTAATATGATATGAAGTCTTCTGCAGAAATCATTAGTTTTTATGCATCTTTATACAGTATACACTTGCAATTGTTTTTTTGAGTTTTATGCATATTTATACAGTATACACTTGCAATTTATACAGTAACTACTATGAGGAAAAAGCAGCCAGTGCCATTTGCTCAGAAGTTTCCAAATGCTGATCCTTTAGCACTGAGGCTACTGGAAAGGTTGCTTGCTTTTGATCCAAAGGACAGGCCAACTGCCGAAAAGAGGTGTTGCATTTTCAATGAAATCTTCTCTACTTTCTTCCTCTGCTTTTACTGTTATTTTCATATATATTTCATGCTAATGATGCAACTAATTGAAGTAATGTGGGTCCATTTATGATGTTTAACCTTGCTGGGCCCTAGGAAATTTGCTTAATTCTGACTTTTATATTTTGCCATTCATAGTCAAGACAATATCAGTGACCTTCCATATTGGCTTTCATCTATTTCTACCCTTCTATATCTTCTTCAAAGCACACTCAAGGCAACCAATACAAGTACTTTAACTTCAAATCGGAACCGAACTTCTCCCGCAACCTTATTTGGTCGCATGGCATATGTATGCTCCTACCTCCTACAAACTTTTCACATGAATAAATTTTATGTGAACTATTCAACTCAATGTCGATGTTATCATGGTCTTCGATCGTCTTCAATGAGTATAGGAATTTCCAAAGGACAGTGGAATGTAGGGAAAGATGATTGGTCAATCTAAAGGGTAAGCCAAGTACCCACCGCTATTTATGCAACATCCGACGGCGTGTGTTGAAAAGTTGTTCGGGATGATACGTTATAATTTGAAGAAAGAGATTAGTCCTTTCTTGCATCTATGTATACAGGTAAAGACCAAAATTGTACAACAATGAAGAAAAAAGAAATAGATTCTAATTTTTAACAGAAAAATTAATTGACCATTGACATTCACCAAGATCAGTGAGAGCCAGATCAATAAGAGGGTCATCTAAAAGTATCCATTCGAGTATTGTTGCAAAATAGAAAGCCTCAAGTATGCTCTGGAAAAGAATTGTTAATAAGCTACACCAGACCTTGGATATAATGTATGCTAATCGTGTAAGTTAATCTTTTTTGCAAGAATTTTATGTTTAGGAGCAGCGCTTTTATTTCTTCTCGTAAAATTGACAATTTTTTTTTGCTAATTTTTAGGTTTCCTCCACAATCATGAGAAAAATATTCTTCCAGGTTTTCTCATTCATAAATGTCCAGGTCTTCAATAGGTGAGTAACATTATGAACTCTTTGAGCCTATTATCATTTCAAAAGGATCAAAATTTTGCCGTCCGAAAAAACTTACGATTTATTTTTGTTCACACCTTGTTATTACGCCGTGAGTGTCAATGCTTCAGTAATGATGAGTATTTGAAGTTGGGTCTGCAAGAGTTGGAGCAATGGTATAACAAAGCTACTGATACGGTGAGCTAAACACGATGTTCTGTTTGAAGGATTTAAAATAAAATCTCTAGAAACAATAAAGATATCTGACGTTTTCTATTTTTTTTTACAGTATGCTGGTTCTTCCTGGGATGAACTCCAACACATTAGACAAGCAGTTGGATTCCTGGTAGATTTCTTAAAACTAGAGCTTTATTAGCTCCTTGAAATTCGATTTTGAACCCTTGCTTTTGGTCAGGTGTTACATTAGAAGTCCCAAATTTTTTGGATGAGATCACAAATGAATTGCGAATATAAATATATGTTTTTTTAGGTTTTTGTTGGTTATAGAAATGTGTTTTGAAAGTGAATATACTTATGTGTTTAAAAAGAAAGTGAAGAAAAAATCGTGCATAGAACTGATAATATAATTTTCATTCTCTCATAAACCAATTTGTTTGTTTTTCCTTCAATTTTTGTGTGTATATTCTGATTGGTTTTTTTGTGTGTTTGTGTTTGTGTGTAGGGGTTTTCACTAAAGAAATAGATGCGACAAACAGGACTATCGAACAATGTAGAAGTAGCCACACTTATTGAGAAGCTCTCATCATTGGCCAAGTTCTAAACCTTCGCTTTTAGTTTTATTTTTTTGCTTCCTTGCTTATTTATAGGTTTTTATTGGTATTTGTTTGTCTGTTAGTATATATTATATCCCTAATTTATAAAACTGATAACATAATATAGATTCTCTCATAAACCAATTTGTTTGTTTTCCTTCAATTTTCGTGTGTATATTTTGTTTGGTTTTTGTGTGTGTGTTTGTGTTTGTGTTTGTGTGTAGGGGTTTTCACTAAAGAAATAGATGACAATGTAGAAGTAGCCACACTAATTCAAAAGCTCTCATAGTGGCCAAGTTCTAAACCTTCGATTTTAGTTTTATTTTTTTGCTTTCTTGCTTATTTATAGGTTTTTATTGGTATTTGTTTGTCTGTTAGTGTATTATTAACCCTAATTTTTTTTTTTTTTTGTTTCTTGATTGTTACATATTAATATTTTACTTCTTTCACCGTACACTTTTTTCACTTCATTTTGGTTTGCTAAAGATGACTTTAAAATTAGCTGGATAGGTAGACCTGAAATCTGCTGGGTGAAGGTGTTATGCACCCTAACAAGTGACAACCATACTTGGTTCAAGTATATTATCAGATTCTTATTATTCTCTATTGAAACATATAGTTTATAGCTAGACTTCTAGGCTATGAAATGAATGGGATAGTGGTTCAATATCTTAGAAAGTTTTTAAAACTTGTATTTGACCAGATGAGAATGTAGAATCAGAAAATTAATAATTTTAATGTTGGTGAAATTTCTATTCTTTTAACTTTTCACGTGAACTTTTTTATTGACACGGAGATTTCCTTTGTATAGAAATTTGGTATTCTTATTTAACCTTCTTATGCTTTGTGTTGCAGTATATAAAGCATGCCTTCTGCATTGCAAAACGTGGATGGAATGTGGTTGTGAGTAACCATCGAGGACTTGGTGGTGATTAAGTTACTGTGAGTTTTGGAAAATCTTCCTCTAATAGAGATATTTTCAACTGGATCTCCTCCAAACTGGGTATATATTATTGCATATATCACTTATGTGCACGATAAAAAAAAAATAGAATTTGTGCCAAATAGCATAAATTTGCATATTATTTACTAAAATGTCAGACACTTTTTAAAAATTACTCAAATAACATAGTTATATTTTAATAATTTATTGAAGTAAAAAAACCAACAAATTCATTGAAAATAATAATGAAAAATAATCAAATACTTTAATAAATAATTGATCTTAAAACTTAAAAAAGTAAAAAAAAAAATCTAATTCATTGAAGATATACCCATGAATTATAGTTCAAATAACATAACTATGGTTGAATAATTTATTGAAGTAAAAAAACCAACAAATTCATTTAAAATAATAATGAAAAACAATCAAATACTTTAATAAATAATTGAACTTAAAACTTAAAAAAATAAAAAACAATCTAATTCATTGAAGATATACCCATGAAAAATAACGAAAGTGTAGTTCAATTATTTATTGAAGTATAGTTTGCTATTTGAGTGATTTTTAAAAAGTTTTGACATTTTAGTAATTAGTATGTAAATTTATGCTATTTCACACAAATTTTATTTCTTTTTATTCAATATTCGTTACTATAATAGATGATCTTGGGATTGTTGAAAATACCATAGTATAAGGTTAGACTGTAACTTTATGGAGAACCCTCTCTCTCTCACACACACATGATTTATCCGTCTAGAAGATTCTATCAATGAATTTTTTCAGCTACAATGCTTGTTTGAGGTAATGAAGTTGGAAGTCTTCTTTCTATTCTCTTTCAAAGGAAATTTAGGAAGCCACTATCTAATTATTTTTTTTTTTATAAGAAACATAATTGTATTAATAATTTTATTAATATTTTGAGGTAATAATTGTATTCCTTCTACTGTCTCAAAATAGCAATTTGCCTTTGTCCATAAAAGGCAAATCAGTGATGCAATCCTTGCTGTCAATGAGATTGTTGATGATCTAAAGGCCTCTAACACAAAAGCTTGGGTCTTCCAAATTGACCTTGAAAAGGCTTTTGATAGAGTTGATTGGGATTTCCTCCTTGCCACCAAGGAATTAAAAGGTTTTGACCAAACTTGGAGACGTTGCATTCACAGCTGCATCTGTGGCACCTCCTTTTTGGTCTTGGTTGATGGGGCACCCTAGAGGAAAAATCCAAGCAAGGCGTGGCCTTAGACAAGGTGACCCTATCTCCCCCTTCCTTTTTGTCCTAATCATGGATGTCCTGTCAAGCATCCTTGATTCCTGTCTCTCCAACAACACTCTTAAAGGCATCAAAGTGGGCAGAAACGCCCTCCATCTAAATCACCTCCTCTTTGCATTGAGATTTTTGGGAACTATGAGGACAATGATTTGAGCAAGATTATGGATGCTCTTAACCTTTTTGAAGACATCTCAGCCATGAAGATCAACCTCTCTAAACCTACCCTAAATGGCATCAACATTGACTCCCTGGAAATTGCTCACAATTTCTCCATCATTGGCTGCTCCATTGGCCATTGGCCTATGTCCTATCTAGGCATGCCCCTTGGGGGAAACCCAAATATACTCTTCTGGGACCCTATCATTGATAAAATCTCCAAATGCCTTATCGAGGTATTTGCTTAATTGCATCAAGTAAAGGAATGTTTACCTAGACTTTTCTAAATGTTTCAAGGATCACTTTTTCTTCTTCCAGCTTTTTTAGAGTTGATCAATCTAGTTGGGAAAGGAGGAGGAGTTGTCAATACCTTTGGTTGGAGTTTTTCAGGTTCTTCGGTTTGATAAGTTTGTGGAGGGATCAAGATTTACTTTTTAGATTCTTCCCTTACAACATGCTTACACTCCTTCATTGAGTTTTCTTCCAACTCTTTCCCACTCCTCAAGGTAATCACATTCGCATTTTCTCGCGGATTGGTAACAGTTTGTGATGGTAATTTACCTTGGGATTCTATTCGGCTGAGAGAATATGTGAGATGACCCATTTGGACCTCCAAGTTTTTGATACTCGAGTTTATTTTTTGAAAATTTACTTGAGTGTCCTGTTGAAACTGTAGAGTGTTCTGCTGAAGCTGTTGAGTGTTCTACTGAAGGTGTTGAGAGGTATTAGCCATGGTTTGAATAAGATCTTCCAAAGGGATACCTGATTTGATACTGGGAACCATGGGTGGTTGTTGAGAAGGAGGTGGTCTTTGTTGTGCTTGTTGATATTGCGGGGCTCGAGTCCCGTAACTGAGATTAGGATGATCCTTCCATCCTGCACTGTAAATGTTAAAAAAAAGATCATATAGTCTTTGTTGTCCTCCCTGATATCCTCCCAAGGCATTGGCAGATTCTTGTGAGTCGTCTTGAAGTGTAGGGCACATATCAGTTGAGTGATTTGGCGCACTGCAAATACCACATACTTTCACCTGATGGTTATTACTAACAGCCAATTGTTGAATAAGAGAGGTTAGATTTTTAATTTAATTTTTCACAGAAGAATCACGTACCTCACACACGTTTCGAAAATGGGGTGCATCTTGTAGTGCGCCACTTTGTTGACTAGTTGCAGCCATGGTGGCAATCAATCTCCTAGCTTCCCTTGGATTCTTATTAACTCTTGCACCGCCACTAGTGGCGTCCATCAATCTCCCCTCTATCGATGTCAGTTCTTCATAGAGTATTGGATGAGCAGTTGTTCAGAAAATCCATGTGTGGACAACTAGCACAAAGCTTTTTGAACTGAGTCCAATACATGAGTAGAGTCTCATTATTTTTCTGCGAAAGCCAAGAAGTCTCTCTACGAATATTTGAAGCATGGGATGAAGGAAAGAATTCATCCAAGAATAACCCAGCAAGTTCAGTCCATGTATTTATCGAATTAGAGAGTAAATCGAACAACCAGTCTTTGGCCTTACCGATCAAAGAGAAAGGGAAGGCACGCAATTTGATCTGATCTTCAGTTACCCCTTCTGGCTTCATGCTTTGACAAACGACATGAAAAGCCTTCAGATGTTTGTTGGGGTCTTCATGATCTAGACCTTTAAAAATAGGAAGAAGATGAATTAGTCCAGATTTCAGCTCGAAGTTTGCCTGAACGGCGGGGTATCGAGTCAACTCTTTCAAGGTTTGTTCTTCTTCTTCAGCCATTGTTTCTTCGATTTCATAATCACTAGAAGAAATACTTGATGTATCGAGTAGACCGAGCGGTAAGTCGTCTTCAATGAGAGGATGTAGATGGTTGAATATTTTTTAATTTAGTCTCTTTTCGAATCCTCTTAGCCGTCTTCTCAATTTCCGGATCGTATTGTAATTCACCTGTACTAGAAGAACGATGCATTAATAAGTAACAGTAAATTAACACCAGTCCCCGGCAACGGAGCCATTGGCTGTCGAAACCAGCAAAAATAAAATAAACTTGCTTTGATAATTAACTCGTAGTAAATGGAAGCAAGGTCGAACCCACAGAGACCGGTAAACTAATTAAATGTTATCAAAAAGGGTTGTTTTGAGATTTTGAAATAATAAAAGACAGAAAATAATTAAAAGATGTAAATTGATTTGAGAAGGTTTCCAACTAAAGACGTAATCTCCATTTTAGTTTACTTAATTCGATCATTGATAAAAGCATAAATTCTAATTCAACTCTAAATTGGTTGGAAGTTGCCGGAACAACAAGTGCCCTTCTTTAGATTCTCGATAGCCAAGATACGATCTAATAACTACTTCCCTAATTAACGGATAACCCTAGAATACGATAATAGAATGTAAGGGCCCGGTTCGTATTTTATTTTATTAAATAAGGAATATATTTGATTTAGCATGCTTGGGTACTTTATTAAACACTTAGAAGGCTAATATCTCAACTTAAATTTTTTGAAGATTAACCATAGTTAGTTTAACCATGGTTAAGTTAGAAAAAGGATTAAATGGCAAACTTTAATGGATGGAGGGCTTGTTAGCAAAGGAAAGTAGAGAAAAGGATTCAAAAATAATATTAGGATGTGGGAGGACTTGGAGTTAAAATGAAGGGGTGGAAGGACTTAGTTGCAATTTGATTATTTTGATTTTAGAAATTAAAAGTATATAAAGGAAAAATAAGAGAAAAAGGAAAAAGAAAATAAAATATTCCACTCTTCTTCTTCTTCCTCCCACCCGTGACCACCCCCCCCCCTCGAGGCTTCGAGGAAGATTCATCAAGAGTTATCAACAACAAGGTGAGATTCCTTATGAAAGAAGTTCTAGGTTTTTATGAAATTTGGGTTTTCATTTGGGTTGTTGATTAATAATTTGGGATATCAATTCTTTTCAATCTAACTTTCTGGAAATATATGTTGAAGTAATGACTATAAGTCTTAAGCCTCATAGTTTAAAAGTTCTTGGGAGGAAGTAGGCCATGGAAAGTTTGAAAGCTTTAAGAAACTCCATTAATGGTGGATTCCAAGGTTCTAGTTTTTTTTTCAAACTTGAGTTTTCTTGACATATTGTATAAGGAGTTCTCAATTCTGATTTTTGTGAGTACATATATATATATATATATTTTGTACATGGAAAATGATTTAGGCAAGCAAATCATGAAATTATGAAAGTTATCTTATTGGCCAAAAAGTTCATGTTAGAAATTGCTTAGTTTTTGGGGTGTTTTCTTAGTAATTTTAATAAGTTGTTAAATCTGGAAATTATGGGTGTTTATAAGTTTATTTTCTATAAGAAAAACACTTTGGAAGGTTAAGATATCGAAAACTTCGTTAATCACTCATTTTGGGCCGAATGTGTATCCAATTTGACTAGTTTTTGGCGTTTCACTACTAACCGAGCTTGTGATGTGTTGATGTACCATGAGCTGAACTAAATGTAGTACTTTACATCTTAAATGTGTGTGGGATGTTTTATGTAGGATAGGAGACAAGAACGAGCTCCGAGAACTTATCGAAAAGGTGAGAACACAAAGAATCGGAAGGGGTGAACGGCGTGTAGTTTCAAGCTTATTCCGAGTTATCTTAAAATGGGATTGTGGTTTTAAAGTGGTGATGATTTATGGTGTGGTTAGTAAAGTTAAGAGCGTAAGAGAAATATGGAAGTGAATGTTAAAACCTCGACAATGGCTTAAAGGGGCCAAATACTTTTTAACTCAAAAATGGGTTTATGTTTTGACTTGTTGATCATTTAAGCATGCCTACTTGCTTTATATTTGAGTTCAAAGTTTGTGATTGAGTTGTATACTGATTTGAGAACATGATTATGCATACTTGATAAGATTTCCGGTTTATGTTGGAGGTTAGAGACTAATGAGATAAAAGAGAAAAGTATGGATGTGAACCATGAGTTTGCATGAAATTTTGCGCATCATAGGAGTAATGTTTGTATTACATTTCTGACTTGGGAAATTGTTCCATTTATGTCTGGTAAACCAATACTTTGTTATATTATGTTGTTAAAACAGAGCATGCTAAATCCATTCTGATATGAAACCCTAGGAAATTGAAATAGAAACCCTTTGAAAGCACAAAGAACCCCTAGATGCAAATCCTAAAACCACGATGAACAATAAGGTAAAACCCATGGAATACAAGAAGAAGAAGATTATTCCAATGATCTAATATCTTGAAATAAGAGAACTTGTTCTTATTTCAAGATCGAAACAATTCACAAACACAATAGATCAATTCATGCTTGAATGTTTCTAAAACATGCAACCTAGAACAATGCTACAAAACTAAGCAATTTCAGCTAAGCAAAAAGCAATATTATTATCATATAAATTCTTGGTCTTTAGGGTTACAAATGAGGCCTTTAAATAGGCAAAGAAACCCTAAAAATAAGCTAGGAAATTCGGATTACAAGGAGCACAAAATCTGCCCAAAACTTGCCTTATGTGAAATTGGCAGATTTTGTGGAAAATCTTTTCTAGAGAATAATATCTTTCCTAATCCTTTCCAAACATATAAAATGAATATAAAAGACCTAAAACATATCTAAATACATCATAAATTCGTTGGAACCATTTTGGGAACAAATATGGAAACTTTGGGAACAAATATGGAAAGTGGTCCAAATAAGGAAAGTTTGCAAAAGTGATGCAACTTTCCTAATTAGCTCTTCTCTTCAATTCCGATTGAACAAGTCTTCAATACTCTTCCTCCAAATGTATTTGCCATAGATTGGAGTTCATCACGTCCTCTTCCATAGCCTCCATGATCGGATCTTCGAAGCTTGTCTTGACTTTGCTAATGAAATCTGTTTTCTATATATGTGTAGTGTAGGGTGGGGACGTTAGGCGAGCAATGGTTTCAAATCCTCACTTCGTTTTGTTTCTTCTTATGAGTAAAGGTCACTTAATCCCCATTGTTGAGTTTGGTAGGCTTTTTGCCAGGCGTGGTGTAATTATCACTATCATTTCTACACCTGAAAACGCCTCTTCCTTTGAATCTATTATAGCTCGAGACTCCATTGATGAAAATAAAATCCGTTTCCTCCAACTTGATTTCCAGTTAGCACTGGTATCCCTCAACATTGTCAAACCATGGAATCTCTTCCTTGTTCTAAATTCAACTTTCATTTTTCATCACCACCGGGCTTTTCTCCTCGAGGGATCGGAGATGTTTTTTGAAGAGCTCGATCCCAGAGCGTTTGTATTATTTCTGACGTCTCTCTTCCTTTTACTATTTATATTGCTCGTAAATTCAACATCCCCAGGATCTCTTTCCATGGATTCAACTGTTTTTTTAACTTGGTAATGATGCATTTGAATATTCCTGATTCTGTTCTTTCTAAAACTGATTACTTTTTAGTACCTGGCCTTCCTCACCCAATTCACATTACCAAGGCTCAGATTCCACAAACCATTCCTCATGATCTCCAACACTATCAGGATCAAGTGATCGAAGCTGAAATCGGATCATATGGAACTCTCTTCCATACTTTTGAGGAGTTAGAATCAATATGTGACCCAATTAAAAAACATTAGAAACAGAATGTGGTGCATTGGCCCTGTTTCACTATGCAATACTGATATTTTGGACAAGGTCGAGAGAGGAGGAAAACCCGTAATCGACACGCATTTTTGCTTGAAATGGTTAGATTCTAAGCAAACAAGCTCTGTAATATATGTTTGCTTTGGAAGCCTTTGTAATCTTATACCAAAGCAACTAATTGAGCTAGCCTTGGGTTTAGAATTGTCTAAAAGACCCTTTATTTGGGTTATAAGGAAAGGGGAGAGATTTGAAGAATTGGAAGCATGGATTTCGAGATGGATTTGAGGAAAGGATCAAAGACAGAGGGATTCTCATAAGAGGTTGGGCTCCTCAACTATTCATTTTGTCACATCCTTCTATTGGAGGCTTTCTTACCCATTGTGGACTAAATGGAATTCAAATTGAGTGAATGATTCAAAAATAAAATTTAAATTTTTTAAAATTCATATCATATATCTATGTGGTTTGTTGTGTGAACTGATGATTTGATGACAGGAAGGGATATGTTCAAGCATTCACATGATCACTTGGCCACTGTTTGAAGACCAATTTATAAATGAAAAATTGGTTGTTCAAGTCTTGAAAATTGGGGTGAAGGTTGGGTGGAGTCTACATTGAAATGGGGAGAGGAAGACAAATGGTGAAGAGAGAACATGTAAAGGAAGCCATAGATAAGTTGATGGATGAAGGAGAAGAAGCTCAAGGAAGAAGAAACCGAGTTAAAAAGTTTGCAGAAATGGCTAAGAATGCTATGGAAGAAGGCGGCTCCTCACACCTTAATATTACTAGGTTTATCAATGATGTATTGCACTACCCTGGGTCTGCCAATTCATAGTCTCTCACTGGTTTTTAATAAGCTTTCCGCCGATCTGAGCTTGGCTCAATTGGTCAGGCATCTGTTCTCAATTTTATATGGTCGAAGGTTTGTTTCCAATTTTCGAGTTTGTTGTAATATCTATATATAAAAAAAAACTTTCATTTCTGTTTTCTATGCACTACTCTTCAATGTTTGCCAATTCTTGTGAATTTTCTCCTTTTCTTATTGCCCAAATGAAGGAAAATTCTAGCCCCAATGCCAGCTCTATCAGCTGATTTGGTATCATATTACAAAGTAAATTATCCAACCATTTTAAACAGAGATTTTCATTCATTTTTATTTTTTTTCTTTTTACCTCTTTCAACTCTGTGCAATTTGTCTACGTTGCCCAGAGAATTGAACCAATACACCAGATTTCACGCATATAATAGCCAACAAAAAAGGACCCTGAAACTTGTCTTCACCTATCAAGCATCCCCCGGAAAACTTGAACCACAATGAGTACAAACTCAGATATTTAAACGGGCCTAATCATGTGAAGCATTAACATATGAAAAAAAAATATCATTTCAATGGTGTGAAATAAAGTTCTATATTAAATCACCGAATAGACCTAAAAATTTGAGCTATTTAGGTTAAGGTAAATTAATTCTTTATATATTATCCACATATTGTTTTACAATGAGTTTTTCATTGAGTGTTGTTTTACTTTTTAGTATGTTAGATGAGGAATGTAATAGTCAAAATGGAAGTTTGATATTTACCTTTGAATTGAGCACTATACCAAGTTCTACTGCGCTCATAAATACGAGCTGAAGAAAATGTTTAGTGTTAAATCACCAATAGATCTTAAAGTTTAGCTTGTTGGATTGAGATAAATTCAACCTTTTATGTATATTCTTAATAACTCTCTCAGGGGTTCATATATTAATAAATTGGGAGGAAATCTTATCACAAGGTTGAAACTCAGAATCTCATACTTTGATACAATATTAAATCACCCATACTTTGAAAATAGCAATTATAGAGATAACATAAACGCAAGTTCAAGCTAATCTTATATTTTCTTGCAAATCTTATTTAGAAAGTTGAGTTAGTTTAGTTAATTCATTTTAGGAGAACAAACTTGTTCTCTTACATCTTGGATCAGCTTTGTAATGTTGAGATAAGAAGAGCCACCTTTCCCACGGGCTCGTTTTGCCATTTCTCGAAGTTATTTCACTCTCCCTCCTCTCTCTTTTGTTTCTTCTCTTTCTTCATCCATCAACTTTTCCAAAGCTTCCTTAACTTCTTCCTTCTTCACCAGAACCCCGGTTCCTCTTCCTCTCCCCAATTAACAGGCAGTTCCACCCACCCCAACTCTCACTGCAATTTTTAGAATATAAACAACAAATTTCTCGTTGAATTGTTGGTCTGCAAATAGCGGCCATGTAACCATTGGCACCCCTGCACATATCGCTTCAAGGGTCGAATTCCATCCACAATGAGTCAAGAATCCTCCCACTGAAGAATGTGATAAAATCAAAACATGTGGAGCCCAACCCTTTATCAGAAGCCCTCTTCCTTTGATCCTTTCTTCAAATCCATCTTCCTGAATCCATTTCTCCAATTCTTCATATTTGGGTCCTTTTCTTATGACCCAAATGAATGGTCTTTTCGTTGCTTCCAATCCGAATCCAAGCTCTATAAGCTGGCTTGGTATGAGATTGCAAATACTTCCAAAACATGCATATATAACAGTGTTTGGTTTCCATGAATCCAGCCATTTAAGACATTGATGCTCATTGATAAATGCTTTGTTACCTCTCTGAGCCTTGTCCGAATCATCATAGTTGCAGAGTGAAACCGGGCCGACAAAGTAGGCTCTGTCGCTTCTTATCGTCTTCAATTCTTTCGCATAATATGGCTCCAACTCCTAAAAACTATTAACAATCAACCCAAAAGAATCCTTATCAGCTTGAACTATTTGATCTTGATAATGTTTAAACTTCGAAGGCATAGGTTTTGGAAACTAAGCTAAGGTAAACTCAATTGGGTCAGGGATACCAGGCAGCAGAAAATGGCCCGAATCTACGTTGACATCAAGGGGTTGAAAAACTTCAAATTTTCTAAAACAACATTGAAAAAACAATTGATTCCTTGAAAAGAGAATCTGGGAATGTTCAAGTTTTGAGCGATGGACAAAGTGTATGGGAGCATGCAATCAAAATGATGCGACTTGGTTTTGGTGTGAGATTATCAAGAAGCTTTTGTGCAAGGCTCCTGAAGAAGACTAGAGAGGGAGAAGAAGTCATAACCCAAACCCAATGAAGGAAGCAAGTCAACGTTTTCACATCCTTTTGGAAATCCGAAGAAGAAGGATATTGGAGTTGAAGAAGATTGATATTATTGAAACGAGAGAGTGATGGTTGAAAGCGAGATGCGTTAAGAGGGGTTGTGACAATGGTGAGAAAAACACCATGATGGGATAAAATTTTAGGAATATCAATCATGGGAATCATGTGGCCTTTTGCCATTAGAGGAAACAGGATGAAATGGAGCTCTTGGTAATTGGAAGCCATGGATTTTTATTTTTTTCCTCTCTCTTTCGGTTTGGGGATCAAAATAATGATGTAGTGTTTCGATTTAAAGTCGAACCACATAAGACTTTTTGCACTAAATTTTGGGAGGAAGAGACTCAATTTTTCCAGATTAAGACATTTGGAGCATCTCAGAAGCCTCCTAAATTTGAATTGTGTGTTGAGTTTATCTGATCAAGTTTTGTTTTTTGTTTTTTGGTTTTTTGTTTTTTGTTTTCTTTGCACACTTTTTCATTTTCTTATGTTGATGAGAAACTCAACTTTGACAATTATACTATGATCAAAAATTTGAATTATTGGTTGAAAGGGAGTGAGCTCCTTTTGATCGGTGGAACATATTCTAATATGCTACGTAGCTCTTTTTTTTTCTTTTCCAATAAACTCATACACATAAAAGGGGATGTTAAAATTATCAAAATAATATGCCATTAATGTTAAAATGAATAAAAAATAATATCATATCGGATTTATATTTATTATTTCATAGAAATTTGAGAGTGAATATTAAAATGAGAGTCCAGTGAAATTTTATGAGTTAAAATGTTGAGTTTAAACACTTGGATTGTCTAATAGAGCTCGAGTACAAATCGTGTCTTTGAGGCTTCTTATTTTATTCGACGTCGAAGGATTCCATCCACATGGTTAGGATCGTGACATGACTCTGACACCATTTATGAAGGGAAACTAAGCTCCACAATCTCTACATTGGTCTAATATTGTCCATTTTGAGCCTAGGCCCGCATGATTTTACCTTTTAGTTTCACTCAAGAGGCCCCATATCAATGGATGTCCCTTCCCTTATATACCATGATCATTCCCTCTTAACTAATGTGAGATTTTGTTCGTACTTCAACAATTCTCACACTAGAGATTTTATGAGTTATGGCTCTTTAAAAAAGATTTTTGGATAGTTAAAAAGCATGGACAAGGCTGTAACGTCCCGTTATTTTGTGATAAAAAAAAAACTTTTATTTATTTTATTTTAATTTAAGTAATTAAAGTTTATTTATTTATCCTTGAATTAGAATTTAGTAGTTTATTTCATTTTAATTCTTTTTAATGGCTTTATTTGTATAAATACGTTTCAATGGTATTAATAATTATTAACGGGCCAATTAATAATTATTAATCACCATTGGGATAGTTTGAGATCATCGGGTTTCGTTTTTAAGCTAAAAGTCATCAAAAAGGGCATTTTCGTAATTTCCAACTACCCTAAATATCTAGATATTCTTCTCTTCATCTTCTTAAACTATCATTGACCAAAAGTTGACCAAATCTCTTCATTTTTCTTCCTCCATACCCGTGGGTCTCAAAGAGAGAAAAGGAAATTTTTGATTTTGTTCGTTTCTTGCCCGATCGACTTGATTCCGGGTCCTTTGGAAAGGTATCGGTCATACGAATCTTTTCCACCTAGCCTTCGTACTTGCCACTCGTGTTTTGCGGAGTTCTCGGTAAGTTTTTCTTGAAACCCTAAGCTCCAAATAGTGTTTTAATGGAGTTTTCATTGATTTCCTTCGATTTTGTGTTGTAGAACTCGGTGTTTGTAAACTCGGGAGTAGTTTTACGTGTTTTTGGAAACTATTCCATAACCCTAAAACCGAGTTTCAGTCGAACCCCTTTCCGTTTGAAATTTACCCTTTTGGGTTTGATTTTGGGTTAAAATTTAATGAATGAATGTTTATTTAAATTCAATTCGGGAAAGGGATTAATGTTCAAAAACCCTATTTATCGATACCCATTGAAATCGGGATTATCGAATTTGCTTAAAACCAACTCAAAACGTATTTAAATTGCCAAAAAGCCAAAAAAACCAAACCCGAACCCCTTTGTTTAGGGAGGGCCGAGAGCCTCCAAGGGGAAGGATTGGTGGATTTTCCGTCTTTTTGCATGTTTAGTCGTTGTTTAATCGTTAGTTGGTGATTTATTAATTTTCGGGATATTAATCCTTTTGTAGGTGTTTTTGAACCGCTTGTTTGATTGCTCTATCGGACTTAGGAGCAAGGTCATCTTTTAATTAAGGTGAGAATAGTTAGAATTTAAAGTAACTATAGAAAGCGAATAAGTATAATGATTTGTAGAATCGGAAACTAAGATTAGAATCCAATCTAAGGTTAAAGGGAGTGAGTTAGTGCCTTAGGATTTGAAGTAATCCTTTAGGCGAGAAACTTAGGATTTCTCGATGAAAGCCTCGAATCTTAGAAGATTCTAAGTTAGATTAAGTTTCGGATTTTAGAATGAACCATGGGAAGTTAAAGGATCCAACACTTTGATAAAGAACGGTTAAAAGAACCTCGGATTATTGGAAGTTAAAATCCTTGAAGGTTTAGAATAATTGTGAAGTTACGATTCTTTACTTATTTAGCGGAGTTCGATCGATATATCGCTCGTCCGGAAATCCTATCTATTTTACCTATGTCCTTTACTTTATGTCTTTACTTTACTCATTTACTTTATGCATATTTCGGTTGCTTTATCATTTACATTTACTTTATTTACTTTTGCAAGCATATGCAAGCATATGCATAACATCTCGCATTATTGAAAAGAAAAGAAAGTGAGAAAGAAAAACGAAAGGTTAATGGTGGAATACGAGAAAGTCCACACTACTTTCATGCATAAGTACTGGTGGGACATGATAATTGCCCACACTACTTTCATGCATAAGTACTGGTGGGACATGATAATTACCCACACTACTTTCATACATAAGTACTGGTGGAATACGATAATTGTCCACACTACTTCATACATAAGGATAAGGGTGGATAGTATGTAAAAATCCACATTACCTCCATTTCATGCATAAATGGCGAATGCGTATCCTACGGGATGTACTCATTACTTTTATGCATATGATAGACGAGAAAGAGAATCGAGATGTTATAATTATGCAAAGTTTATTTATTTACTTTTCTTACTCATGTTATGACAAGTTATTGGATGACAATTAGACTAAGTGTGCTAGTTTGTATCATCAATTGGAGAATATGGAAATAGAATTACCAAGAGTTTGGAGGACTTTAGGAGTGATTGTGTCGGATTTATTGGACACAAATCGAAATGCGAGTTTGAGGTCTATCTTTACTTTTTATGCTTATTATTCTCACTGGGCTTAAGTTGTTAGCTCATGATATTACAACCAATTTCAGGTAATGCCCTGGCTAGAGGCCGTGGAAGGGGAGGTGGTGCTGCGTGATCGAGGGATGCTGACCTCGAGATGGACTTGTTTTTGTAAAGTATATGTAAATATTTTTGTGGATTTCCAATACTTTGATGTTGTATTTAGCTCATAAGAGCTTTTGATGTGGTTTTTATGATATGATTTATTTGAACTCCTGATTTGGACTTAAAGTCCATGTGAATTTATTAGATTGAAAAATTAGGATGTAAACAGGTTTTCGGCATGCCAATTTTCAAACAAAACCACGCAAAATTTTCTAAAAATAAAAGACTTCCGCTGTTTTTCTCTGATTTAATTTATTTTAAAGTGACGGGTCGTCACAAAGGCTATTAATTAGTGTTGGGGGGGGGGGGGTTTGTAAATTTCATTATATATATAATTCCTTTAAATTGCCCCCTCTTATAGGTAATTTTATTTTGAGATATTTATAGCAATAACCACTTTAATTATTAGCTCTTCTATTTTATATTTTCCCTGATAAATAAAAATAATATATATATATATATATATATATACTAAAAAAAATTATTTCTTTTTAAATTAAACATCTAATTAGTAAAAGCGTTCATTTCTTTTTCTTTGATATATCTACACATTTCATTTAAAATAAATATACTTATTATAATTAAGACTTACATTTATATTTGTTATTTGTTAATATCTATAATTGTTTTAAACATAAAACAATTTGAAAACTATTTTTATTTTATTTTTTTAACTTATTAATTGTTTCATAAAAGTACTTAAATAACTCTATGATATATAATATAATTAGTTTAGATTGTGATTCTTGTTAGAGTTACTTTCAGTAATGGACAATTTAATGTTGTTTATTTTAGATAAACACAATCTTTTATATATACTAGATTATTGACACGTGCGGTGCACGTGGAAATTTAAATTTAGTATAATTTTTTATGAAATGAGATTTAAATAAGTTTTTTTTAATTAAAAATCAATTTCCCAACTAAAAATATCTTAAGAAATCAATATATTTATAAAATTATAATATTCTAGATTTTTAAAAGTAGTTTTACAATACATATGTATTTTTCCTTTTAACAATAGTTAATTTTTTATTATAAAAAAAATTACAATAAAAGTACATTAATGTAAACTCTCTATCTATCTATCTATCTCCCTCTCTCTATATATAATATCTCATATTTAACTTTTTTACGTTATCTATTTCATGAGTATGTAAGTTTAATATTGTAAAATATAAATAAAATTATAAATAATATAATAAAGTATTAATCAGGATTAAATTTCACAATAAATATAAAATAATAGTAATTGATTTGTTCAATTATTATTAGAAATGATACATATAAATATGAATTGTCAAAAGATGTGACGACCGTCACTTTTAAATAAATTAAAATCGGAGAAAACAATGAAGTCTTTTAATTTACGAAAAATTGGCGTGGTTTTGTTTGAAAATTGGCATGCCGAAAACCTGTTTACAACCTAATTTTCAAATCTATTCAAATCTCATGGACTTTAAGTCCAAATCAGGAGTTCAAATATATAATATCATAAAACATCAACATTAGGCTCTTAGGAGCCAAATACAAAATACAATTTCTTAAAATTCATCAAAATAAGACATAATCTTTACAATCCATTAGTCCATCTCGAGGTCAGCATCCCTCGATCACGCAGCACCACCTCCTCCTCCTCGACCTCTAGCCAAGACATTACCTGAAAGTGGTTGTAATATCATGAGCTAACAAACTAAGCCCAGTGAGAATAAATAGCATAAAAAGTAAAGATAGACCTCAAACTCGCATTTCGATTTGTGTCCAAATAACTGACACAATCTACTCCTAAAGTTCTCCAAACTCTAGGTAATTCTATTCCATATTCTCCAAATGATGATACTAATTAGCACACTTAGTCTAATTGTTCATCCAGTAACTTGTTATAACATAAAGTAATAAAAGTAAATGACTTTGCATAAAATATAACATCTCGACTCTCTTTCTCGTCTATCATATGCATAAAAGTAATGAGTACATCCCATAGGATACGCATTCGCCATTTATGCATGTAATGAAGGTAATGTGGATTTTCGCATTTCATCCACCATTCAACCTTATGTATGAAGGTAATGTGGGTATCCACTCATGCACCATTCCTTATGCATGAAGGTAATGTGGGTATCCACTCATCCACCGTTCCTTTCATTCTTTTCTTTTCTCTTTTCAATGGTGCGAGATGTTATGGTATAATAAATAATGGTGCAAAATGTTATGCATATGCTTGCATATGCTTGTAAAAATAAATAAAGTAAAGTACGATTATTAAATAACCGAAACAAGCATAAAGTAAAGCGGCATAAAGTAAGACATAAAGTAAAAATAGATAGGAATCAAGGCATAACGATATGTAAATCGAAATTCCATTAACAATAATAAAAGTAAAGGTCAAAATATAACGGTTAACCTAAACTTTCAAGGATTCTAAACTTCCAAGTGAACCATTCTAAACTCCGAAACTAATCTACTTAGAATCTTCTAAGATTCTAGGTTTTCAACGAGAAATTCTAAGTTTCTCGCCTAAAGGATTAACTTCAAATCCGAAGGCACTATCTCACATCCTCTAACCTTAGGTTGGATTCTAATCTTAGTTTCTGATTCTACAAATCATCGTACTTATTCGATTTCTATAATTACTTTAAATTCTAATTATTCTCACCTTAATAAAAGTGAAGACTTTGCTCCTAAACACCGAAAGAGCAATCAACCACGCGGTTCGAAAACACCTACAATTAAGTTATCGCAAAATCAATAACTTTACCAACTATCGATCAAACAACTACTAAACATACAAAGCGACGAAAAACCCACAATTCCCCAAAGAGGCCCACGGCCCTATCATCAAAAAAAAAGTTTTCGGGGTTGGTTTTCCAGGCTTTTTGGCAATTTAAATACATTTCGAGTTGGTTTTAAGCAAATTCGATAATCTCGATTTCAATGGGTATCGATAAATAGGGTTTTCGAACATTAATCCCTTTCCCGAATTGAATTTAAATAAACATTCATTCATTAATTTCTAACCCAAAATCAAACCCAAAAGGGTAAATTTCAAACGGAAAGGGTTTCACTTGAACTCGGTTTCCAGGGTTATGAAATAGTTTCCAAAAACACGTAAAACTACTCCCGAATTGACAAACACCGAGTTTCACGGCAAGAAATCGAAAGAAAACAAGTAAAACTCCATTAAAACACTATTTGGAGCTTAGGGTTTCAAGAGAAACTTACCGAGAACTCCTCGGATCTCGAGAGAAACGGACGAAGGCTAGGTGGGAAAGACTCGTACGACCGATACCTTTCCAATGAACCCGGAATCAAGTCGATCCGGCAAGAAACGAACAAAAACCAAAATTTCTCTTTTTGGTCTTGAAGCTCACGGCAAAGGAGGAGAATTGGATGAGCAAATTGGTCAACTTTTGGTCAATTGGAATATTTAAAGAAGATGACGCAATAGTGATTTTAGATATTTTGCAAATTGGGTAATTACAACTTTGCCCTTTTATGACTTTTGGCTTAAAAACGAATCCCGAACATCTCAAACTATCCCAATGGTAATTAATAATTATTAATTGGCCCGTTAATAATTATTAACACCATTAAAACGTATTTAAATAAATAAAGCCATTAAAATGAATTAAAATGAAATAAATTACTAAATTCTAATTTAATAATAAATAAATGAATTTTAATTACTCAAATTAAAATAAAATAAATAAAAGTTTTTTTTTTATCACAAAATAACGGGACGTTACAAAAGATCAAAAAAAAAAAAAAAAACTCGAAGGTTGTTGTAGTTCGCCACTTGTAGCAAGGAAGTTCCTGTCATTGTATGTAACGTCCCGTTATTTTGAGGTACTTTTAGGGGCCGAGGCCGTGGTAGAGGTGGTGGTGTCGCGTGATCGCAAGACGACGGCTTGATGGACTTGGACTTCTTTCTTTTGGAGCATTCTAGGGAATGCATGGAAATTTATTTTGATTAGAACCATGTTATTCACGTTTTAGCACCTTCTTTCTGAGCTCATGAGAGCATCTTATGATTTTGTTGTATTTGGTCCATTTTGGGACTTGAACTACTTAGGAGATGCGTATTTCCTTGTTTTTATTGCTTTTTCTGCTTGTGAACTATGTACACAGGCTTTGGCTAGTCCGAAATACAAACGGCACCATGCCGATTTTTCGAAAAATATAAGCTTCCTCTGTTTTCTCTGATTTTAATGTACTTTTCAATTTTCGAATCGTTACAGTTGGTATCAGAGCGTAAGGGTTCTATAGACCACATGCATCATATGTTTCTTTTCATGTTTTATTTTAAAGTCCTTCTCCAAGCATCGTCCGCGGTCAACGGCACCAGGTATTCCTTGAACTTCTTTCTTAAGTTTTGCTTTCTTTTTTTCTTAGTATTGGGAAGTTTTGAGGAGGGTTCTCCCTTGTTAAACGTTATCTATACCTGGTGATAGTGTACCACCTCGTGGGAGCCATTGAGTGGCGATGTTGATTTTACTGATAGGCTGGAATCTTAGTATGAGTACTAAGGTTAGAATTTACCCCTTTGGTTTTGAGAGTCGTGCACTCGTGTAGCATGTTGAGATAGAGTTGGTGTAAGGGAGTAGTGAGACTCCGAGAGATTGATCGGTTGATCATCGTGTTTCATGGGAGGATGTTTGTGGAAATGGTTTAAAGTACTTGTGTTAGTGAAACACGTGACTAATGTTTATCGATAAATGGGCGTGATTGTGTCTATATCCCGGTAACAAGAGGGGATACCTAGTTTACTTGACTGTTGTGGAAGAGTAATCGACCTAACTCGAGTCGAGTGACCCAAATTATGTAAGGGACAAGTCCCTAGTCGGAGATGAGAAAGAGAGATTAGTATTATTCACGGTGAATCGATGTGACATTGTGGCGTTGAGATTGAAAGAGTATTGTCACTCAAGAGAGAAAGTTAGAGCTTTAGTGATGAGTTCCGATGAGAACCATTAATGATTGTATCTTTTAATCTTGGCCTAGCCTTGTGGCTAGCACGTAGTGAGAGTACCACTATGAACGGGAATACTTGAGGTCAAGTTATCGAAATCCCCACTTGGAGGATGTATGAGTTAACTAACACTAGCGTTAGATGTTCGTTTTGACTTGAGGTCTAGAGGGATGTTGTCGGACCGTGATAACGGTGATTTTTTTTATGAGATGGTGCAAAGGCTTGGTAGGTTGTAAAGCATATGGTGATTGACCATCAAATTGAGATTGTGGATTCTAAGAAACCTGAAAGTCGTAGTTGGGAACTAATGATTCTTTGGGATAGACCCTTGAGGTGCTATTCTATCTGGAGGGAGTCGAATATGAGAGAGCATAATGGACAGAGCTGGTGAGGTACTATGGATTGGAATTTGACACCGCTTCAATGAAATAGTAAGAGGGAGATTGATTGGGATAGTGGTTAAACATCTATGATATAAGAGGCATCATTCAGAACCTCGCATCATCTATGATAGTGGTTGTAGTGGAAGGCCATGTGCTTTGAGAAAGACGCCCATGAGAGGTGTTATGAGGTTTGGGAAGAAGGGCAAGTGGAGCCCTAGATTTATTAGTCCATTGAGATTCTCGATTGAGTTGGGGCGGTGGCTTACCGTTTGGCTTTACTACCTTCCTTGTTAGCCGTTCACAACATTTTCCATGTATCGATGCTTCAGAAATACATGGCGGACGCTTCTCATATGATAGACCATGAGCCCATTTTGCTAGATGCTAATATGTCTTATGAGGAGACACCGGTGGAGATCCTAGAATTGGAGCAAAAGTGTTGAGAAACAAGACGATTGTTTTCGTGAAAGTTTTGTGGAGGAACCAAGTGTCGGAAGAGGCTACTTGGGAACGTGAGGATGAAATGAGAGACAAGTATCCTCACTTGTATGCTTAGAAGGCTTACTTTTTGGGGACGAAAAGTCTTTTTAGGAGGGTTGACTGTAACGTCCCGTTATTTTGAGGTACTTTTAGGGGCCGAGGCCGTGGTAGAGGTGGTGGTGTCGCGTGATCGCAGGATGACGGCTTGATGAACTTGGACTTCTTTCTTTTGGAGCATTATAGGGAATGCATGGAAATTTATTTTGATTAGAACCATGTTATTCACGTTTTAGCACCTTCTTTCTGAGCTCATGAGAGCATCTTATGATTTTGTTGTATTTGGTCCATTTTGGGACTTGAACTACTTAGGAGATGCGTATTTCCTTGTTTTTATTGCTTTTTCCTTGCTGCAACTATGTACACAGGCTTTGGCTAGTCCGAAATACAAACGGCACCTGTAACGTCCCGTTATTTTGTGATAAAAAAATTTATTTATTTTATTTTAATTTAAGTAATTAAAGTTTATTTATTTATCGGTAAATTAGAATTTAGTAGTTTATTTTGATTTAAGTCATTTTAATGGCTTTATTTATTTAAATACGTTATAATGGTATTAATAATTATTAATCACCATTGGGATAGTTTAAGAAGTTCGGGTTTCGAATTATAAGTCAAAAGTCATAAAAGAACGCAACCGTCATTTCCAATTTCTTAAAAACTATCCAAACACTATTCACCTCATATTAAATATCCTCTTTGACTTCCATTGACCAAGAAAAACACTTCAACTTCTTCATTTATCTCCTCCAAAACCGTGGGCCTCCTTCCCCCATTTCCCAAATTTGATTTTCGTTCGTTTCTTGCTCGATCGACTTGATTCCGGGTCCATTGGAAAGGTATCGGTCCTACGATTCATTTCCAACCAACCATCGTACTTGCCACTCGTGTTATACGGAGTTCTCGATAAGTAAATTTTCAAACCCTAAGCTCTAAATAGTGTTTTAATGGAGTTTTCTTTTATTTCCTTCGATTTCGTGTCGTGAAACTCGGTGTTTGTAAATACGGGAGTTGTTTTTAGTGATTTTGGAAACTTTCCCTTAATCCTAAAACCGAGTTTCAGTCGAAGCCCTTCCCGTTTGAAATTTACCTTTTTGGGTTTGATTATGGGTTAGAATTTAATGAAATAATGTTTATTGAAATTCGATTCGGGAAAGGGTATAATGTTCGAAAACCCTAATTATCGATACCCATTGAAATCGGGAATATCGAATTTGCTTAAAACAAACTCAAACCACTTTTAAATTGCCTAAAAGCCGGAAAACCAAACCCGAAGCCCATTTTCTTGAGAGGGCAGAGAGCCTCTATGGGTGATTTGTGGAGTTTTTTCGTTGTTTTGAGCGTTTAGTTGATGTTTGATCGATAGTTGGTAAATTATTGATTGTGATATAATTTAATTGTAGGTGTTTTCGAACCACTCGCTTGATCGCTCCTTCGGACTTAGGAGCAAAGTCATCTTCCTTTAAGGTGAGAATAGTTAGGATTTAAAGTAACTATAAAAAGCGAATGAGTATGAAGGTTTGTAGAATTTGAAACTAAGACTAGAATCCGAATCTAAGATTAGAGGGATGTGAGTTAGTGCCCTTAGGATTAAGAGTTAATCCTTTAAGTGAGAACTTAGAATTTCTTAAGGAAAGTATTGAATCTTAGAAGATTCTAAGTTAGGTTTGATTTGAAATTAAGGTTGGATCATTGGAAGTTAAAAGATCCAAACTTGTATTTAGAACGATTAATAGAACCTCGGATTATATTGGAAGTTTAGAATCCTTGATGGTATAAGTTAATCGTTTAAGTTATGATTCTACTTTTATTATTGATACCGGAGTTCGACCGACATATCGTTCGTCCGAGATTACTATCTATTTTACTTATGTCCTTTACTTTATGTCTTTACTTTATGCTCCTTTACTTTATGCATGTTTCGATTATTTTATCATTTACATTTACTTTATTTACTTTTGCAAGCATATGCATAACATCTCGCATTATTGAAAAGAAAAGAAAGTGAGAAAAAAAAACGAAAGGTTAATGGTGGAATACGAGAAAAGTCTACATTACCTCCATGCATAAGTACTGGTGGATACTACGGGAAAAGTCCACGCTACCTCCATGCATAAGTACTGGTGGATATTATAGAAGAAGTCCACGCAACTTCATACATAAGGATAAGGGTGGATAGTATGTGAAAATCCACATTACCTTCATTTCATGCATAAATGGCGAATGCGTATCCCACGGGATGTACTCATTACTTTTATGCATATGATAGATGAGGAAGAGAATCGAGATGTTATATTTAAGCAAAGTTTTATTTATTATTCTTAATTATGTCATAACAAGTAATTGGATGAAGATTGACTACGAGTATTAGTAATATCATCATTTGGAAAATTTAGAATGAATTACCTAGAGTTTGGAGGACTTTAGGAGTTAATTGTGTGATTATTTGGGCACAAATCGAAATGCGAGTTTGAGGTCTATCTTTACTTTTTATGCTTATTATTCTCACTGGGCTTAAGTTGTTAGCTCATGATATTACAACTAATTTCAGGTAATGCCCTGGCCAGAGGTCGAGGGAGAGGAGATGGTGTTGCGTGATCGAGGGATGTTGACCTCGAGATGGACTCGTTGTTGTAAAATCTATGTAATTATTTTGTGAATTTCAAAGACTTTGATGATGTATATGTTGTATTTAGCTCATAAGAGCTTTTGATGTGGTTTTTATGATATAAAATATTTGAACTCCTAATTGGGACTTAAAGTCC
The DNA here is from genome assembly GCA_028015215.1 of Gynostemma pentaphyllum. Classification (NCBI taxonomy): domain Eukaryota; kingdom Viridiplantae; phylum Streptophyta; class Magnoliopsida; order Cucurbitales; family Cucurbitaceae; genus Gynostemma; species Gynostemma pentaphyllum. The sequence goes on along the minus strand of CM051355.1, from coordinate 40,656,541 downwards.
ATGTGATTTTATTATATTTGAAAAATTAGGATGTAAACAGGTTTTTGGCTAGCCAATTTTCAAACAAAACCACGCAAATTTTTCTTAAAATAAAAGACTTCCGCTGTTTTCTCTGATTTTAATTTATTTAAAAGTGTCGGGTCGTCACAGCACCATGCCGATTTTTCGAAAAATATAAGCTTCCGCTGTTTTCTCTGATTTTAATGTACTTTTCAATTTTCGAGTCGTTACATTGTATGTCTTGCTCTTCCACTATTTCATCTGTATTTTTGTATATACAAATTAGTAGAAGGTCCTTGGTGCAACAAATTCAAGTATATAAAGACTCAAATTCAAATACATAAGGTCCCTTTGTCACCATAAAATATTGAAAATTTTAAGACAATACCAATTCTTGAATCAAAGAATATCAATTTTGTTATTTATATGTCAAAGAAATTACATAAATTTCACAAACAATATGAAAGTAAAAAAAAGAGATAAAACACAAAATTAAAGAAACCACTAATGTAACGTCCCGTTATTTTGTGATAAATTATTTATTTATTTATTTTATTTTAATTTAAGTAATTAAAGTTTATTTATTTATCGGTAAATTAGAATTTAGTAGTTTATTTCGGTTTAAGTTTAATTAAATAAATTTTGAATTGTCCAAAATTAATGGGGATTTAAACAGAGGAGTCTATTTAAATATTTAATTTGAGATTGTCAAATTAAAGAGGAAATAAATAAAAGGAGTTTTATTTATTTAATTATTTAAAGGAATTGTTCCATTAAATAAAAGGAAAATAAAATGCCCAATAATGTCATTGGTGGATGACATGGGCGAGTGACCCATGGTGGGGTCACACGCCCCTTTGGTCAACAGTTGACCAAGAGTTTGCATTTTATTATTTGAAATATATTTAGAATATATTATTTAAATTAATATGATTAATTTAAATGGAAGATACGGAATAATATATTTAAATTGATATTGATTAATTTAAATAAAATATATGGAATATTTTATTATGGAATAAAATATAATATCTTTATTATTCAAATATATTTTAGAATATCTTAATTAATTATTTATTAATCAAAAGATTTTCTGAGGCCTTAGTTTTCCTATAAATAGGAACCTTGGGGTGAACCCCAAAACAACAACTAAGAGAGCAAAAGAAAAGGCTCAGGAAATTCCTCTCCTCCCTCTCTCTTAGCCGCCGCCCATAGGGTATTGGGAAGAAAATTTCTTCTTCCCAATTTTCCTTTTTCCAAAAGAGATAGAGCCCACGCACCGATTATTTTTTGTGCTTAGTGAGGAAGTACTTTTTGGTGGTCCCTGGATCGTAACCAGCCAAGAAGGAGGATGTAACGTCCCGTTATTTTATGATAAATTTTATTTATTTATTTTATTTTAATTTAAGTAATTAAAGATTATTTTAGAATCGGTAATTTAGAATTTAATAGTTTATTTCGGTTTAAGTCCTTTTAATTGCTTTATTAGTTTAAATAAGTTATGGTGGTATTAATAATTATTAACGGCCAATTAATAATTATTAATCACCATTGGGATAGTTTAAGAACTTCGGGTTTCGATTTAAAAGTCAAAAGTCATTAAAGGACGCAACCGTCATTTCCAAATTTCCTAAAATATCAATTCACTATTCATATTCTTCTTTAAATTGCCTTTGACAAAAAATTGACCATTGCTCATCCATTTTTTCCTTCTCAAAACCGTGGGTATCAAGTGGGGGGAGAAAATTTTGGGTTTCATTCGATTCTTGACGGATCGAATCGATTTTGGTTGCATCAGAAAGCCATCGAGCCTGAGATTCCTTTCCACCTAACAATGGTGCTTTCCACCCATGATCTAAGGACTTCTCGGTAAGTTAAACTTCAAATCCTAAGCTCCAAATAGTGTTTTAATGGAGTTTTTTCTCTTTGATTCTTTGAATTCTGGCCGGGGAACTCGATGTTTTTAAGTACGGGAGTTGTTTTAAGTGTTTTTGAAAACAATCCCATAACCCTAAAACCGAGTTTCAGTCAAAAACCTTCCCGTTTGAAATATACCTTTCGGGGTTTGAATATGGGTTATTTATTATTGATTATATTGTTATTGTAATTCAATTCGGGAAATTATATATTGTTCAAAAACGCGGTTTATCGTTAACCATTGAAAACCGGAATTTCCAAAGTACTTGAAATCAATCCAAAACACCTCTAAATTTCCTAAAAGCCGGAAAACCAAACTCGAGGTCTATTTTTCCTTGCTTGGCCGAGAGCACCCTTTGGGGATATTCGGGGCTTTTCGTCGTTTTATGCCTTTAGTTGTCAATCGATCGATGCATGTTTATTTATTAATTGTTAGATGTAATTAATTGTAGGTGTTTATTGATTCTTTGCTTGATCGCTCTTCCGGAGGTTTGGAACGAAACCTCATCTACCAAGGTGAGAATAAATAGGATTTAAAGTAACTTTAGAAACCGAATAACTAGAACGGTTTGTAGAGTCGGAAGTTAAGAATAGGATTCGAATCTAAGAGTAAAAGAAAGTGAGCTAGTGCCCTTAGGATTAGGAAATAGTTCTTTGAGTGAAAACTTTGGAGTTTCTCGAGGGAAACATTGAACTTTAGGAAGTTCTAAGTTAGAATCGTTGTGGAGATTAAAAATGGATCATTGGAAGTTAAAGGATCCAAACTTTTAGATAGAATGGTTAAAGGAACTCAATAGAACTTTGGATTTTATTTGGAAGTTTAGAATCCATGGAAGTATAGATTACTTATTTAAGATAAGATCTACTTTATTTAAAGTATCGTTAGTTCGGTTTACTCATTGTAAATCCGAAATTTCTATTTATTTACTTTATGCACTTTATTTTATGTTCTTTCATTTAGTGATGAATTATTTTATCTATTTTACTTGCAAATAAAAGATTTTCATATCATATCACAAAGCCTGCGGGAGCTTACACATAGCCTGAGGGAGCTATCACATAGCCTGAGAGAGCTATCACATAGCCTGAGGGAGGTATCACATAGCCTGCGGGAGCTATCACAAAGCCTGCGGGAGCTTACTCATAGCCCGCGGGAGCTATTATTGCTGTCATTCATCACATTTTATTTTATTTGAATATGTTTATACCAAGAAAAGATAATACATGTTTTTATGGTCAAATGAATATAACCATATATCTCGATAAAGGTTTTAAGGAGAAATTTGAGTATGACCACTTTCTTATAAACTTTGGGAGTTATTATTCTCCAGTTTTGGAAGTTTAGTGAGAAAGTTGTAAGAGTTACTTGGACACAAATCCGAATATGGGTTTGGGGTCTAACTTTACCTTTTATTCTGTCTATTCTCACTGGGCTTTGTTGTTAGCTCATGATATATTACAACCAATTTCAGGTAATGCTCGTGCTAGAGGTCGTGGGAGAGGAGCTGGTGCTGTATGATTTCAGGATGATGACCTCGGGATGGACTAGGTGTATTTAAAGTCCATGGACTTCGGTTTTGTGAATTTCATATATTTTGGGATTTGTATATTTGTAAATAGCTCTTAAAAGCTTTTCATCTTTACTTTTATGATTATAACTCTTTTGAACTCCTAGATAGGAACTTAATGTTCCTTGTGTGTTTTAAATTCTGAAATTAAAATGTAACAGGTTTTTGGCTAGCCAATTTTCAAACATAACAACGCCATTTTTCTTAAAATATAAAGACTTCCGTTGTGTTTTATATTTAAATGAATTTAAAAGAGTCGGGTCATCACAGAAGAAGAGTCAGACACTTCTCTACAAGGGTTAGTATTCTGTTTATGCATTTATATTTTGAATTTATTATACTGCAAGGAAAGATCCGTTGGGACTTCTGTTTGAGAACTCTTTTAGAAGCCTCAATCCCCAACACCTTGGTCTTGATCTTTTGGGTCCTTAGTTAAGTTTAAGAATTTAAAAACTATTTAAAAAAGTTTTCTTATAATTTGTTATCAGAGCATAGGTTGCATCTTATGGCATACTCTAGAGTTTATTCTATCTTACTTTTATACATCCTGTTTTCAACTCTACACATTATGTCCATCCCATTCGTTTATTCCATTTCATCATATTTTTTTCTTCATATTTGAATCATATCTCATTTCCATCTTAAAGATCACGTTTAGATCGTGAAAAAACAAAAACAAAAAGAGAGAAATTGCATCCAAGAGCATCAAATTTGTTCATCTTGTGTTCTTTCAAATTCTTGAAATTTCTGAGTTTGATCCATAATTTTTTAGTTATATTCAATAATCAATCATTTATAATTCATATTACAACACTCCCTCACAAAATATCACTCAAGGAATGTAATGACCCGATTTTTTGTAAAATCCTTTAAAACAAATACGCAGCAAAAAACTTGATTTTACAGAAAAACGACATGGGTTCGTTTATAATTCGGATAAACCAAAACCTGTTTATACATTGGCTCAAATCAGAGAAAGCAATAAACCAGGAATGCGCATTCAATACTATGATGAAACTTCTAGAGAAAGATTTAAAGTCCAAAAATATATACAAATTATACAATTACTCCATCGAGCTCAAAATGAAACATAATAAAAGTAGTGAAATGTTCATGAGCATTGAAGAATGCTTCACCCAAAATAAGTTGTGTTCTTGTCCGTTCATTATCTCGATAGGTCACGCGGCGCCACCTCTTCTACCTTGACCTCTACCATGTTTGTTACCTGAAAAATTGTAATTGTAGCAACATTAGCATAAAAATGCTAGTGAGAGTAAAATGAAAGCAAGTAATCCTATGAACCAAATCCCATATCGGAAATTGTGTCCAAAGGCCTAGATTTCACTTTTACTACCCATTCCTCACTATGAATTCCACACATAATCAACGTACATAGTATGCTTCTTGTGAAGTAATGATATCAAGACTTAAAGTAAAAGTATCGGTTATTACTAAGTCTTACTACACAATTCTAAGAATATGTAATTGTAATACTAACTAGCTTTGTTACTAAACAAGTTTCATTGTACCATAATACCGTATGGATCGAAGTCAACATACCACGTACCGTATCACAAATCATTGCACCATGATACCGTATGGAGCGAATCAACAGACTATCATGTGCCGTATCACAAATCATCGGACCATGACACCGTATGGAGCGAATCAACATACTATCATGTGCCGTGTCACAAATCATCGCACCATGATACCGTATGGAGCGTATCAACATACTATCATGTGCCGTACCCCAAATCATTGCACCATGATATCGTATGGAGCGTATCAACATACTATCATGTGCCGTATCACAAATCATCGGACCATGATACTGTATGGAGCGAATCAACATACTATCATGTGCCGTATCACAAATCATCGCACCATGATACCGTATGGATCGTATCAACATACTATCATGTGCCGTATCACAAATCATCGTACCATGATACCGTATGGAGTGTATCAACATACTATCATGTGCCGTATCACAAATCATCGCACCATGATACCGTATGCAGCGTATCAACATACTATCATGTGCCGTATCATAAATCATCGCACCATGATACCGTATGGAGCGCATCAACATACTATCATGTGCTGTATCACAAATCATTGCACCATGATACTGTATGGAGCGACTCAACATACTATCATGTGGCGTATCATAAATTGTGGCACCATGATACCGTATGGAGCGTATCAACATACTATCATGTGCCGTATCACAAATCCTCGCACTATGATACCGTATAGAGCGTATCAACATACTATCATGTGCCGTATCACAAATCATTGTACCATGATACTGTATGGAGCGAATCAACATACTATCATGTGCCGTATCACAAATCATCGCACCATGATATCGTATGAAGCGTATCAACATACTATCATGTGCTGTATCACAAATCATCATACCATGATACCGTATGGAGTGAATCAGCATACTATCATGTGCTGTATCACAAATCATCGCACCATGATACCGTATGGAGCGAATCAACATACTATCATGTGTCGTATCACAAATACCGTATAGAGCTCATCAAGTTCCCTAGTAAGTTAGATAGAATTCCACTAAACTACTAAAGAACATAAACTTCTTGAATTACACGAGTCAATACTTAAGTGTAATTTCTAAGCCACTTCCACTCCCAAATTACTTAAGGTTCCTTATTCATCCACTCTCATCTAATTCTCCAATTCATCTTACAAGACTTCCAAATCACTCATAACTCCTCTTTTACTTCCAAATTCATAAGAACACCAAAGCCACTCCACTCACATCCGAGTTTAAAGTCACCAACCAAGTATAACTTCTGGAAGTTAGTTCCCTTCTTAACCTCGATAAACAATATCGTAATGAAACATAATTAATAAAATTACTAACTTCCGTTTTAAACTCACCTTAGATGTGAAATCCAAGCTTCCAAAGTGCCGGGGTCAAATCACGCAATCGATCACAAACCTACATATCAATTACACCTAACCATCAATAATCAATCGAAAACTGAGAAAATGACAATTAAACGCATTAAACGACGAAAATCTGGAAATTGGACCCTAGGGTACCCACGGCCAAGCAAGGGAAAAGGCTTTGGTTCGGGTTTCCGACTTTTATGCAATTTAGAGGCGGTTTGGGTTGTTTTCGAATACTTTGGAAACCGGGATAGCAATGGGTCACTGTAATTTAGGGTTTTACATAATAATCAATTTTCGAAAAATTAAGTAAAACGTAAAATCATAGTAAACTAAACACCCTACCCGTGGTCAAGTGAGAGAAAATAACACAGGACGGCTTTTGGACTCAAACTCGACTTTAGGGTTATGGAAAGTTTCTAAAATCACCTAAAACGACTCCCTCAATTGAAATCTTCGAGTTTCTTGGCAAGAAATCGATGATTTCAATCTTGGACTCCATTAAAACACTATTCAAAGCTTTAATTTAGAAACTTTGTCATACCTTCAGGCCTTTAGAAAAGTGACGAAAACCTCGATTGTTGGGATGGTTAGAAAGTACGTCTTGAGAGCTTTCCAACGAGCTAAGGCACGATGAAAACGGTCGAAAAACGAAGCCGGGGTGATATTTTCTTTCTCTCCTCTTTTTTTCTCTTTAAGCTACGGGTTTGGGGGAAAAAGAAGAGAAGAATGTGATGTTTTTGAACAAAGATTGACTTTAAAAAGGAGAAGAAAGTGAATAGTGATTTTTAAAGAAATTAGAAAATGACGATTACGTCCTTATTAAGTGGTTTGATTAAAAATACGAAACCCGAAGATCTTAAAGTAATCTAAAGGTGATTAATAATTATTATTAATTGGCCCGTTAATAATTATTAATGTCACCGAAACTAATTTAAAGTCATAAAAGGATTAAAAGGATTTTCAGACGAAAATAACTACTAAAATCAAAATCACTACTTTTAAACTAACCTTAAATACTTTAATTAAAATAAATAAAAATTACCCCCAAAGAAACGGGATGTTACAGTCTACCCTCCTTAAAAGACTTTTCGTCCTCGAAAAGTGCATTTACAAGTGAAAAGTAAGGGTACTTAGACTGCATTTCATCCTCACTTTCCCACGCAATCTCTCCTTCAACACTTGGTTCCTTTACAAACTTTGACCAAGTTGATCACTTTGTTTCTCAACACTTTGGTTCGGATAATAGGATCACAATCGGCGTATCCTCCTAATACTAGCTAGCCTCCAAAACCACTTAATAAAACATAAAGGTTCATAAACACGATTATCAGGACTTTCACCATATTAGGTCTCAGTGGAATAGTACTCAAAGCAGACAAGTGTGATGACTTTCGACTAAGTGCATCAGCAACTACATTGGCCTTCCCCGGATGACATTGGATGTCACAATCCTAATCCTTCACAAGTCCTAGCCATTTCCTCTGTCTCATATTGAGCTCTTTCTGGGTGAAAAAGTATTTGAGACTCTTGTGATCGGTGAAAATCAAAATCTTTTCACCATACAAGTAATGTCTCCAAATTTTTTAATGCATGTACCACTGCTGCTAGCTTTAAATCGTGAGTTAGATACTTTTCTCATGCTCCTTCAACTGCTGAGAAGCATAAGCTATTACCTTCCCATGCTGCATCAATACACATCCCAGTCCCTTCTTGGATGCATCTGTATACACTTTCAAACCACCCGACTCATCAGGTGATACTAAAACCTGGGGCTGATACAAGTCACCTTTTAAGCTCCTCAAAGCTATTTTCACACTCGTCAGTCCACACAAAATCAACCCCCCATTTTTTTTTTCAAATGAGTCAAAGAGGATGCAATCTTGGAAAAATCTTGCACAAATCGTCTATAAAAACCTGCAAGTCCAAGAAAACTCCGTATCTTAGTCATATTAGTTGGTCGGGGCCAACTACTAACAACTTCCACCTTAGAAGGACCCATAGAAATCCCTCTATTAGATACTACATGCCCAAGGAAATTCACTTCCTTCAGCAAGAATTCACATTTCGAGAACTTTGCATACAACTTTTGAGCCCTCAAAGTCGATAATACTTTCTCTAAATGTATAGCATGTAACTCCTCAGTCCTCGAATAAACAAGAATATCATCAATAAACACTATCACAAAAGTGTCAATAAACCTCTTGAACACAGTATGCATCAGGTCCATAAAGACCATATCGTGTCCTAAAGGCAGTCTTGGGAATATTTTCATCTCTAATTCTCAACTTATGATATCCCGATCGAAGATCTATCTTCGAAAAGACAGTAGCTCCCTTGAGCTGTTCAAACAAGTCCTCTATCCTGGGCAAAGGATACTTGTTTTTCACTGTGACCCGGTTTAGCTTTATGTAATCAATACACAATCTTATAAAAGCCATCTTTCTTCTTTACAAGCAATATCGGAGCTATCCAAGGTGATACACTTGGGCATATAAACCCCAAATATAAAAGTTCTTGCAACTGCCCTTTCAACTCTTTAAGTTTAGCTGGTGCCATACGATAAGGTGCCTTGGACAATGGAACGGTCTCAGAAATCACCTCAATCTGGAAGTCTAACTCCCTCACAGGTGGTAAACCAGGTAACTCATCAGGAAAAACATTAATGAAATCCCTCACAACGGGTACAGTAACTAGGGTGGTCACACTAATAGATGTGTCAACTACACTAGCTAAGTAACCCCGAGCACCATCACTCAAAAGTGCTCTAGCCTGGATCACCGAGATAACCGTAGGTGTCACCCTACCTCGGATCCCATGAAATTGTAAACTAGTCCCACGTGGACCAATAAAGTCTACCACTTTCTCACTATAACCGATAATGGCGTGGTTGGCTGATAGCCAATCCATACATAAAATAATATCAAAGTCAAACATTGGCATCACAATCAACATAGCATGCAGAAAGCAACCCATAATACATAAATCATCAATATAAATGACTCTATCCACAACAACAGATTTTCTGAGCGGAATAGTGACATGCAACTCATGCCCTAATGGCTCAGACTGTAAGGCAGGAGACCCGACAAACTCAGCAGAAATAAATGAGTGACTAACCCCAAAATCGAATAATACAAGGCAGAGTGTCTTACAACGGACAAAGTACCTGTCACAACTGTACCAGATGCCTCAGTATCCTCTCGAGTGGTGGCAAAGACACGGGCCTGCTGTCGTGTCTCAGGCTGTGGCTGAATTGCCGGTGGTGCTCTCTGCTGCTGATTAGGCCTAACCTGGCCTCTACCAATAGTCTGACCTCGCCCTTGGTTCTGTCCTCGGCCCTGACCCTAACCTGAACTCTGACCCTGACCTCCACTATACCGTGGTATCTATAAACTAGGGCAGCAATGTCTCATATGTCCAATATGTCCACACTGATAGCATTTCACCACCTTACACTGACCTAGGTGGTACCCGGTGCAATCTGGACAGTAGGGTAAGGAAGGGGCCCGATCACTAGACTTACCTGAATGGAACTGAGGTCCTGTCTGTCCCTTGCCACTATCAGGAGCCTGTCTAAGTGACTGTGTCCCTCGACTGGGAAGGTCGTCCATAGACTTCTTCTTCCCAGAAGAGGTCTGTGCAACAATCTTATTGGCCTTTTTTCTCAGAATCACCAATATCTAAGGCCAAAGCAGCAGTCAAAGCATCAGCATACGTAGCAGGCTGTAAAGCTCGTACCTGCCCTCGTAGCTCTGCCCTCAAACCTACAATAAACCTTTTTCTCTTGTCCTCAGGATCAGTAACATGTTTAGTAGCAAATTTTGACAATCTGTCAAACTCTCTCTCATACTCCACAACAGACCTATCATCCTGTCTGAGTGTGAGAAACTGTATCTCTAAATTGATCACGGGTATCCTCTGGATAGTATTTCTCAAAAAACTTTTCTCTGAACATCTCCCAACTAACCTGCAACTCAGGGCTGAGAGTGTGGAATAAACCATTCCACCAGTACAAGACATTATCAACTAAAGAATAGGTCCCACAATGGACCTTCAAATGATCCGGACATTTAATAAACTCAAGTACCCTTTCTATCCTAGTGATCCATTTTTCAGCAACTGTAGGATCAGTAGATGTCCCATCAAACTCAGGAGTATTATACCTGATATAGTCTTTCAAAGTTTTTGCAGCATCAGTAATACCAGACTGGTCTGCCACTGGAGTTGGTACTCTAACAGGTGGTATAATCCGATCAGTCTGTCCTCCACCACCTCGTAACAGGTCTAAAAAGTACTCCTCTGAAATGGTGACAATACGACCCTGACTATGTGTCTGATCAATTGGAGGCTCATCCTCTCGATAAACAGGTGGAGGGGGTGGCGGTGTAACTACCCTCGCCCGACCTCTACCTCAAACCCCAGCCTATACTCTGCTCCGACCTCTCCTAGGTATCACTGTCCTTGGAGGCATACTGAAATCACAATCAGAAAAGCCTCACATGAGATAATAGGAAAGGAATGACAATACCACAATTACACTTATCAAAAGAGAAGGTTCAAAGGATACCTGGCGCCATTGACCTCGAACAATGATTGGACAAGAACAAAATCAAACCATGAAAACATGCGATGCATGTGGTCTACAGAATCAAAGAGGCTCTGATACAAACTGTAACGACCCGATTTTTCGTAAAATCCTTTAAAACAAATACGCAGCAAAAAACTTGATTTTACAGAAAAACAGCATGGGTTCGTTTAAAATTCGGATCAACCAAAACCTGTTTATACATTGGCTCAAATAAGAGAAAGCAATAAACCAGGAATGCACATTCCATACTATGATGAAACTTCTAGAGAAAGTTTTAAAGTCCAAAAATATATACAAATTATACAATTGCTCGATCGAGATTAAAATGAAACCCAATAAAAGTAGTGAAATGTTCATGAGCATTCAAGAATGCTTCACCCAAAACTAGTTGTGTTCTTGTCTGTTCATTATCTCGATAGGTCACGCGGCGCCACCTCCTCTACCTTGACCTCTACCACGTTTGTTACCTGAAAAATTGTAATTGCAGTAACATTAGCATAAAAATGCTAGTGAGAGTAAAATGAAAGCAAGTAATCCTATGAACCAAATCCCATATCGGAAATTGTGTCCAAAGGCCTAGATTTCACTTTTACTACCCATTCCTTATTCGAATTCCACACATAATCAACGTACATAGTATGCTTCTTGTGAAGTAACGATATCAAGACTTAAAGTAAAAGTATTGGTTATTACTAAGTCTTACTACACAATTCTAAGAATATGTAATTGTAATACTAACTATCTTTGTTACTAAACAAGTTTCATTGTACCATAATACCGTATGGACCGAAGTCAACATACCACGTACCATATCACAAATCATCGCACCATGATATCGTATAGAGCAAATCAACATACTATCATGTGCCGTATCACAAATCATCGCACCATGATACTGTAAGGAGCGAATCAACATACTATCATGTGCTGTGTCACAAATCATCGCACCATGATACCCTACAGAGCGTATCAACATACTATCATGTGCCGTATCACAAATCATTGCACCATGATACCGTATGGATCGTATCAACATACTATCATGTGCCGTATCACAAATCATCGTACCATGATACCGTATGGAGTGTATCAACATACTATCATGTGCCGTATCACAAATCATCGCACCATGATACCGTATGCAGCGTATCAACATACTATCATGTGCCGTATCATAAATCATCCCACCATGATACCGTATGGAGCGTATTAACATACTATCATGTGCCGTATCCCAAATCATCGCACCATGATACCGTATGGAGCGAATCAACATACTATCATGTGCCGTATGACAAATCATTGCACCATGATACCGTATGGAGCGAATCAACATACTATCATGTGTCGTATCACAAATCATCACACCATGATACCGTATGGAGCGTATCAACTTACTATCATGTGCCGTATCACAAATCATTGCACCATGATACCGTATGGAGCGAATCAACATACTATCATGTGTCGTATCATAAATTATGGCACCATGATATCGTATAGAGCGTATCAACATACTATCATGTGCGGTATCATAAATATTCGCACCATGATACCGTATGGAGCGTATCAACATACTATCATGTGCCGTATCACAAATCATCGTACCATGATACTGTATGGAGTGAATCAACATACTATCATGTGCCGTATCACAAATAATGGCACCATGATACCGTATGGAGCGTATCAACATACTATCATGTGTCGTATCAGAAATCATCGCACCATGATACCGTATAGAGCGAATCAACATACTATCATGTCTTAGATCATAAATCACCGCACCATGATACCGTATGGAGCGAATCAACATACTATCATGTGCCGTATCACAAATACCGTATAGAGCTCATCAAGTTCCCTTGTAAGTTAGATAGAATTCCACTAAACTACTAAAGAACATAAACTGCTTGAATTACGAGTCAATACTCAAGTGTAATTTCTAAGCCACTTTGAGTCCCAAATTACTTAAAGTTCCTTATTCATCCACTCTCATCTAATTCTCCAATTCATCTCACAAGACTTCCAAATCACTCATAACTCCTCTTTTACTTCCAAATTCATAAGAACACCAAAGCCACTCCACTCACATCCGAGTTTAAAGTCACCAACCAAGTATAACTTCAGGAAGTTAGTTCCCCTTTTAACCTCGATAAACAATAACGTAATGAAACATAATTCATAAAATTACTAACTTCCATTTTAAACTCACCTTAGATGTGAAATCCAAGCTTCCTAAGTGCCGGGGCAAATCACGCAATCGATCACAAACCTACATATCAATTACACCTAACCATCAATAATCAATCGAAAACAGAGAAAATGACAATTAAACGCATAAAACAACGAAAATCCGGAAATTGGACCCTAGGGTACCCACGGCCAAGCAAGGGAAAAGGCTTGGGTTCGGGTTTTCGGCTTTTATGCAATTTAGAGGCGGTTTGGGTTGTTTTCGAATACTTTGGAAACCAGGATAGCAATGGGTCACCTTAATTTAGGGTTTTACATAATAATCAATTTCCGAAAAATTAAGCAAAACGTAAAATCATAGTAAACTAAACACCCTACCCATGGTCAAGTGAGAGAAAATAACACAGGACGGCTTTTTGACTCAAACTCGACTTTAGGGTTATGGAAAGTTTTTAAAATCACTTAAAACGACTCCCTCGATTGAAATCTTCGAGTTTCTTGGCAAGAAATCGATGATTTCAATCTTGGACTCCATTAAAACACTATTCAAAGCTTGAATTTAGAAACTTTGCCATACCTTGAGGTCTTTATAAAACTGATGAAAACCTCGATTGTTGGGATGGTTAGAAGGTACGTCTCAAGAGCTTTCCAACTAGCTAAGTCACGATGAAAATGGTCTAGAAACGAAGCCGGGGTGACAATTTCTTTCTCTCCTCTTTTTTTCTCTCTAAGCTACGGGTTTGGGGGAAAAAAAAGAGAAGAATGTGATATTTTTTACCAAAGATTGACTTTAAAAAGGAGAAGAAAGTGAATAGTGATTTTTAAAGAAATTAGAAAATGACGATTACGTCCTTATTAAGTGGTTTGATTAAAAATACGAAACCCAAAGATTTTAAAGTAATCTAAAGGTGATTGATAATTATTAATGTCACCGAAACTAATTTAAAGTCATAAAAGGATTAAAAGGATTTTCAGACGAAAATAACTACTAAAATCGAAATCACTACTTTTAAACTAACCTTAAATACTTTAATTAAAAAAAAAAAAATTACCCCCAAAGAAACGGGATGTTACAAGGAAACTCTCATTTGTAAACACTCAAGGTAGGCCAAAATGTCAATTAAGGCTCTTGGATAAGTTATGGTTAAAAGGAAGCAACTTGTGTTTAAAGTACCAAAAATAAAGAAATAAATATTTAAAAAATCTTAAATAATGAAAAGAAACAAGAAAAATAGATTGGAAGGGTAAAAACAGAAATGGAAGCAAAAACATAAAAGTGAAGCAAATAAGTCTAGAAAAGTGGTAGTTACAAATTTCTTAATTCGTGGAGTTCAATAATGAATTTGTAGGTGGAAGCTTAGATGTAGCTTATTAAGATGATTATAAAGAGCATAAAAAATGTCAAATTCAAAAATTCATTCAGAATTGAAAACATTAACTCACAGAATTGAAGTTGTCAGAAAATAGGCTAAACATGCACACATAAATAAAATCTTACATTTTAACAGCTTTCTTTATGATTTGGACAACATGCCTTTCTAAACATAGAAAGATAACAGTCAGAATAAATTTTTTAATATGGGAAAAAAAAGTAAATTCGGACGTTAACATCGAGTTTGAATAGTGAACAGAAGCATTAAATCGATAGTTACAAAATTGGACAGTTTTGAGAATTTTGAACTATAGTCGTTTCTGATACTTTAAATATGTGCAAATCAATGTGAAAAATAATATATTTCAATGGTAACTATTATATAAAAACAATTATATTAAATCTACACGAATTTATTTGGATCAAACTTAGAAATATCAAGAACTTGCAAGATACATGGATTTGGGTGCTCTCGGATGAAAATGCAGTCTTTTTTTTCAAGATCTATATGTGATCTTTAAGATGGAGATGAGATATGATTCAAATTATGAAGAAAAAATGATGAAAGGGCATAAACGAATGGGATGGACATAATGTGTAGAATTGAACTACAAATGCATAAAATTAAGATAGAATCAAATCTAGAGTAGGCTACAAGATGCAACCTATACTTTGATATCAAATGATACGAAAACCCTTTTGAAATGCTTTTAAAACCCTTAAACTTAACTAAGGACCCAAAAATATCAAGACCAAAGAACCTATATATGCCATTCGACACAACACAAGGCAAAAGACTTGAAAGGTTTGATAGTTTCGAAAGAAATGAAATGTAGTAATTTTATACATATGGAGTGCCTTAAGCCTCAACCCTTTGTAATCTTGCTTTAGATTATATGTTTAGAAACATTCAAGGGGAAATGATCAACCAATTTGTGGAGTGTTTTGAGTCATGAGTTAATGGAACAAAAATGTTTATCCGTTTAATAATTTTTAGTTCATGTAAGGAAATTTGTTTCTATCCTACTCCTTATGGGTTGTTTTAAATGGCTTATATGGGTTCTATGGTTTGATCTTTTTGATTCCTTAGTTAAGTTTAAGGGTTTTAAAACTAATTCTATAGGGTTTTAAGAGCAGTTAACCTTGTGACATGTTTCGTATCACCTTGTAAATACAATTTTCCATCAAAGAATTTAAAGCCTTGAATGCGCATTCCATATTTATGAAAGTTTAAAAACAGGTCAAGATCATAAAAGTTTAAGGTAGAAATGCTCTTAGGATCTCATATACAACACATGCATCAAAAGATGAAAAATAAAATAAACATAAGTCCATGAACTATACTCTCTTTCTAGTCCATCTCGCCATCATCGTCACCAAGATCATGTAGCACTGGCTCCTCTCCCACGTCCATGGTCCATACATGCAAATTGTAATGTCATGAGCGAAAACCCAGTGAAGATGAATGAAAAATAAGTAAAATTAGACCTCAATCTTACATATTCTTTACTAATTAACAACCTCAAAGGGTTTCACATCAAGCATTACACTTCCAATTATGAGATCTCTTAGATAAACAAGAACTATATCTCAAGCATATCAAAGTATCGTATCTCATACTATACATATCATTCTCATTTCATTTTTCCATAGAAACTCAGGATATACATATTATTCTCATTCCTTTTTTTATAGTAACTCAGGCTATACATATTATTCTCATCTACTTTATCTATAGCAACTCAGGCTATACATATTATTCTCATTTCCAACATTCCTTCCATAATCTGTTACTCACCTAATTCAAACAAAACTAGTAAAAAAATCCAAACTAATGGCATGTCCTTAAGACTTGCGTATTTCACAAACGAAAAGTAACTTAAGATTCTGACGGGTGCTCGCCGTTCCTCATATCTAAGTTACAAGTTTATAGAAATATGGATAATACTAGATAATACAAATAACACACATCATATACATTATCTAATTATCCCTCGCATTAATACGTCCGCCATATGTAAATAATAAAAGATGGATAATACTAGATAATGAAAATATCACATAGCGTATACTTTGTCTCATTATACCTCCCATTGATACGTTCACCATAAGTAAACATAAAACATGAATAATACCAGATAATGCAATGAACGCACATCATATACATGATCCCATTATCCCTCCCATTAATACGTCTGCCACAAGTAAACATAAAACATAGGTAATTCCAGATAATGCAAAGATCACACAACATATGTACTATCTCATTATCCCTCCCATTAATACGTCCGCCATAAGTAAACATAAAACATGGATAATACCCGATAATGCAAAGATCACACAACATATACATTATCTCATTATCCATCCCATTAGTATGTGCACCTTTAAAAACATAAAACAAGGATAATACCAAATAATGTAAAAATTACACAACATATACGTTATCTCATTATCCCTCATATTAATACATCCGCTTTTAAAAACATAAAACATGGATAATACCAACTAATGCAAAGAACAAAAAACATATACATTATCTCATTATCCCTCCCATTAATACGATAAAACATGGATAATATCAGATAATCCAAAGAACACATAGCATATATATTATCTCATTATCCCTCCCATTAATACGTATGCCTATAAAAACATAAATAATAAGTTTTCAGAGTTTCATGATGCATTTGAAATATAAATAGAGTCTCAATAACCTCCAATTTAATCAATCTATAACCTGTAAATCAATAACTCTTCTCAAAATCTCATAACATAAAATGAAGTCAAGCCGTAAGGTCTTCAGATTAGCAACATACTATTCACGGGAAAATACAGTCTCATTTGCATAATTCATAAACAAGCGTGATTCCATCTTCAATTCCCATAATCACATTCCTTTACACATGGAAGTCAAATTACCCAAAATCATCAAGAGTCAGTCATTTCTACTAAAAATTCCATAAGCTCACCCAACTCATTTTAGAACAAACTCCCAAGCCTAAACAAATTAGTAATCATGCTTTAAGTCTCTCATTTCCAAAATCAATCTCAACTTCCGATCATACGAATAGTTCAACAAATTCAGTTTCTAAGTTGACCTTAAATTCTATTTATCCTCAAATAGCGTGCTTCAGTGAAAACAACGTTCCAACGAACCGTCAAACGAGCAACCAACATCCATGAAAGCACCAATCGAAAATATTTATAACCCATAAATAATATGAGAAAAGAGTGATTCTAGGGTGAACAGTGGTTTCATATAAATAGTGTTTTCAGGTGATTAGTGTTTTTGAATGAATAGTATTTTATGAAATTACGAGCTCGAAATCTTTTAGTTTCTCGAAAGAAATTGAAGATTTCTACTTAAAATCTCATTTAAAAACAATAAGAAAGAAAAACATTGGAAAAGTTTTAAGAACTCACTTTTTGAGGCTTTCCTTGGAGAAAGAGAAAAGTCACAAGGTTAGGATGGATAGAAAGCCTAGGTCTCGAGCAATCCAACACAAAAGAAATCGTTGAAATTGGTCAAGAAACGAAGAAAACTCGAGCTCAAATCTCCTCTTAAGGGTGCAGGCCATAGGAGCCTTTTTGGAGAGGTCTTTGTGTCTTTTGTTTGTTTTGTCAAAATGAAGAAGAAAAAGGGATGTGTGACGACCCGACTCCTTTTAAATCATTTAAAAACCAAAACATAGCGAAAGTCTTAGTATAAAAAAAACTGCGTGGATATGTTTAAAACTTGGACTATCCAACACTTGTTTACATTTTTTACATCAGAAAATTTAAAAGACAAGGAATTGCAATTCTTGTTGTAAAGTTTAAAGGAGTTCAATGTTATAAAAGTAAAAACAAAAAGCTCTTATGAGCTTATTGTGACGACTTGACTCTTTTAAATAATTTAAAATCAGATTGACAGCGGAAGACTTATTATTTAGTAAAATTTGGCATGGATATGTTTAAAACTTGGACTATCCACAACCTTTATACATTTTTCACAATCAGAGAAATTAAAAGTAAGGAAATACAATTCCTTTTCCAAAATTAAAAGAAGATTATAACCATAAAACTTAAGACGAAAAGCTCTTAAGAGCTTATAAACAAATTTACATCTCAAAGACCAAAATCAAAACAAAATAAAATAAGCCCCGGGATTTTTAAATGACATCTAGTCCATCTCAGTATCATCATCATCTCGATCAAGCCGCACCAGCTCCTCTCTCATGACCCGAATACCTGAAATGTGTGTAATATCATGAGCTAACAACTTAAGCCCAGTGAGAACAAACAGAATAAAAAGTAAAGTTAGACCCCAAACCCGTATCCGGATTCGTGTCCAAGAACTTTCTTACTCTGTGCTATCAATCCATTCAAAGAGTTTTATATCAAGTGTTCCACTTTTACTTACCAATTCTCCAATATAATTGTGGAACTACATTCCAAGCATTTTTAGGTATGGTTTCGTAATGCATATAGCATTTATATCTCATTTTCTATATATACCTTATACTATATACAAGGTTTATATTCAAATGTTTAGTCTCCAATTTCAAGATCTTCCAAATTAATGAGAACTAGTTTTCTTACATATATCACATAACAGTTATACAAGGTTCAATACACACTTCTATTCTCTCATTATCAATTCAATCTCCTTTTTTTCCTATAGCACTCGGCTATCAAAAGTTTACTTTCCATTATTTTTAGTAATATAATAATGTTAAGCTCACTCGGACTTAACATATTCAACAATCACAATTTGCGATTAATGATGATAATATTAGTATACGTAGTCTAATCATTATTCATTAATTCGCTAAACAAGTGTAAAGGACACACAACCTTTACTTTAATATAACTATCACATGCGAATAATGTCAGGTAATGAAGCTCCCGTAGGTCAGTTCATTCACCTCTTTATCTCGCTTTCCAAAATAGATTATACAAAGCCCTTTCAATAATAACATTCCATTTCTACTGAATAATGACAGGTAATGACTCTCCCGTAGGTCAGTTCATTCACCTCATTAAACTCACTTTCCAAAATAAAATATAAAAAGTCTTTTCAATAATATCTTCCCACCTCTAGTGAATAATGTCAGGTAATGAAGCTTCCGTAGGTCAATTCATTCACCTCATTAACTCACTCATCGAATACAGGTAATGAAGCTCCCATAGGTCAGTTCATTCACTCTGTATCTTCGTATATGTATCATAGTAATTATGGATAATACCAGATAATGTGAACTCGCTGAAGGGATGATTTACTAAACTAGCGGAAATTTATTTAGTAAACTTATTAACATTTAATAACGGATCTATCAACATCATGCAATTTGTGATAAAACATGTAGATTCATGCTTAATTTCAAAAATTAAAACCCTTTTACTTACATTGAGTAATTAATGGAGAATCGGTTGGAGGTTTCTTTACAGCATCAAATCCTCAGCAACACCGGATCTTCTATGCTATATCCCGATCGAAAGCAAAACTGATTTGTGGGAATCGAACCGGAAGAACAATAGAAGAAGAAATTTCTTCTAAATTTTTCCCTAAGGAAAATCGGCAATTGGACAAAAACTTGAGAGAGAGTTTTCACTTTTCTAATTAAAGTGAGAAGTATAAAAAATATAAATCCCAATGGTCATATTTATAGGAAAATATGATATCTAATCTAATTAGATAAAGCTTATCTCCAAATTATTAAAATAAATAGAAAAATAAATAAAAATAATATATATATATATATACTTTGTCACGTAAGCCATGTCATGCACGCCACTTTCTAAACCTGGATATATATATTTATTATTTATTTAAACTTTATTTAAACTATTTATTTATTTAATAATTATATTTATATATTTAAAATTAGAAAAATTCAAATAACAATTTCTAATTTAAATACATTTAGCCAAAACTAATATATTAATCACCATTGAATCTTATTCAATTAATTAAATATTTTGGGCCAAAACCAATTTGTTTCTTAAACCAATTGCATTTAATTCTCTCTAATATTTATTATTAAATTAAATAAACTCATTATTTAATTAATAATACTAATTATTAATTTCCATTTCAATAAACTCATTATTTAAATAATTAATAATATTAACATTAATTCCCATTTAAATAATTTATTTATTTAAACAATTAATTTTGCCGTCAAATATTATAATTGATATGTTATATTAATTTCCATTTAAATAAACTCTTTATTTAAACAATTAATATTGTATCAATATTAATAATATTAATATTAATTTTCATTTAAATAATCTCATTATTCAAATAATTAATATTGCCTAATTTTAAGTAAAATCAATTACTTAAATTATTTGTTCTTCCTAAGTTAAATTAATAACTTAGTTTTGCTACAACGATATTTGGGTTAGCATAGGGACCCAATGGACCTATAGATCATGGGCTTAATCATTAGTCAATTAAGTGACTAACTCATAATCAGTTAATTACTTATTATTTAACTATGAATAATTCCACTATAAATTCATAGTTGAACTCCCCTCACTATAGATGAGTTGTGTTCATTTAGTTTATCTTTTATTTATATTTGTGATATAATCCTTCACGTGGAACCCTCATAATTACAGGCGAATTAAATTTACCGTTTTGCCCCTGTAATTACCGCTTTATCTTTGTGTTCCCGCTGATTCTCCAATGAATTTTATCTTTAGTCGAACTAGAGATAATGTACTTCTGTGATCAATAGAAGTCGTGGCGCCACTTGTTCATGTCTCGAATCAGTACATCAAGGGAGTTTCCTAAAGTTCCTAAAATGTTTAGGTATCGCACTGATACCGTTAATTTATAGGAAAGTTATGAATTCCATCTCGTGTAAATGAGTTCCCAGCTACTTATCTAGCCATGTTCCCAAAACAGAAGTGTATTGAGCATTCTTACAGATCGCTCTCAACCATGTGAATCAAAGAACATAACTCCACAAATAAGAGTCCGCATTTCACTCAGGATTGAGATCTATCACGGTTGATAAACTTAGTTTGATATTCGGTCATTTCTCATAAACGGTACTAATGAGAAATTCGATCGAACATCGTGGTCCTGTCTTATACAATCAATATTGCATATGATACTTCCATTTCATGTCTCCCACATGAATGATCAGGATTAGATCATTTGTCTATAAAACAAAATGCGAAGCTATCAACAGTGTTACCAGGATAAGGTTCCCAAACGTTATCCATTTACTGTAGACACTTTTAAGTTACTCATCTCGACTTTAATCCTCTCGTATGACTCACATACTAAGTCGTGATTTCATAAGAGTAACTTAGGGTTTACTATTTGAATGTTTGATATTAATATATTTCCATATATTCCTAATATCTTCAATTGAATCAATCTAGATAATATAAAGAAGTTATGTTTATTTATTTAATTTATTCGAAATAAATTATTATACTTAAATAATTACAAGTTCTAGGACACCATTCCTAACACTCGCATAGTTCCATCATTATCTCATTATCCATCTCCTCCGATCATGCAAAGTCTCGCAGTCCTTTAGCATTCCTCATGTACATATACGGAAATATAAAACGAATAATACCAGACAATGCAAAGTACTGCAACCTTTACATGTCTTATTATTCCTCCTAACTTCGATTATGCAATATGATATGATATGAATTATGCTTTCGAGTGCAAGTAAAGTAAATATAAACATTCAACATAATCGAAAAGGCATAAAGTAAAGGAAATAAAGTAAATTGCATAAGGTAAATGGATCATAGATGTCCTTATGCATAAAGTAAATAAATAGAAATTTCGGAAGAACAATAAGTAAATCGAAGTTCTGATACTTTAATAAAAGTAAGTTCTTACTTAAACTAACAAGTCGCCACTTCCAAGGATTCTAAACTTCCAACTAAAATCCAAGGTTCTATTTTCAACTTCCTTTAACCATTCTATCTAAAAGTTTGGATCCCTTAACTTCCAATGATCCATTTTAAACTCCAAACGATTATAACTTAGAACTTTCAAAAGTTCAATGTTTCGCTCGAGAAACTCCAAAGTTCTCACTCAAAGAACTAGCTCATAATCCTAAGGTCACTAGCTCACTTTTCTTTACTCTTAGATTTGAATCTTAATCTCAACTTAAGATCCTACAAACCGTTCAACTTATTCGGTTTCTAAAGCTACTCTAAATCCTATTTATTCTCACCTTAGCCAAAGTAGATTCGCTCCAAATCTCCGATTTCCCACGAATCAAAAATCGAGCAATCACACCTACAATTCATCAATTGCACAACATATTACAACTCATATCTAATATGAGAACAAGCTTGAATTTTCAGATGAATAGTAATTTCGAATGAATAGTGTTTTTTTCGAAAATCCGGGCTCAAAATCGTCAAATTCCATGATATAAATTCATGATTTCAACTTTAAAACTCATTTATAATAAAAAACGAACAAAACCATGTAAAATTTTTTGAAAACTTACTTTTTGGGACTTCCCTTAGGGAACGGGAAACTTCGAAAAGGTAGGTTGAATAGATAGCCCTCATCCCTACCAATCCAACGCAACCGAAATCAAGCCGATCCGCCGAGAAACGAAGGAAACCAAAACCACATCCTTGGAAGATGATGGCCACGACAATGAGAGAAGAAGAAGAGAAAATGTAATTTTTGGTCAAATTTGTGATTTTTAAAGATGAGTGATTAGTGATTTTAGATATTTTAAGAAATTGAAAAATGACGGTTACGTCCCTTAAATGAATTTAACTCATAAATCGAAACCCGAAGCTCTTAAATTAATCTAAAGGTGATTAATAATTATTAATTGGCTCGTTAATAATTATTAATGTCACCGAAGCGGAATTTAAAGTATTAAAACGATTAAAAGAATTTTGGACTAAAATAACTACTAAAATCGAAATCTCTACTTTTAAATAAACCTTAAATACTTTAATTAAAAAAAAAATTCACTACAAAATAACGGGACGTTACACTTATATACAAATATACAACCCAAAATACGAAACATAAATAATATGAGTCCATGGACTTTAAAAGTATCTCTAGTCCATCTCGGCATCATCATCAACTTGATCAGACTGCACCGGCTCCTCTCCCACGACCCTAAGCATGACCATTACCTGAAAAAGTTTGTAATATCATGAGCTAAAAGCGATCGTAGTGAAAATAAACGGAAAATAAAGTAACATTAGACTCCAAACCTGCATCTCGATTTGTGTCCAAGAACTTACTTAATCCTTGCTATCCATCCATTCAAAGAGATTTACATCAAGTATTCCACTTTTACTTACCAAGTCTCCCAAATAATCGAGGATCTAGCTTCCAAGCATTTAGGAGGATGTGTTTCATAACACACATAATATTTGTATTTCATTCTCTTTAATACCTTACACTATACATAAGATTTACATTCAAGTATTAATCTCCAATTTCAAGATCTTCCAAATAATCGAGAATCTAGTTCTCTCTCTCTCTCTCTCTCTCTCTCTCTCTCTCTCTATATATATATATATATATATATATATATATATATATATATCATGATAATTATACAAAGTTCAATACATCATTGTATTCTCTCATTATACAATTCAATCTCATTCCTTTTCCTATAGCACTCGGCTATACATCATATTTCATTTCTTTTCTTTATAGAAATGTATGTCATACATAATGTTTCATTTCTTTTTCTCTATAGCAACTCAGGCTATAAAATAAGGTTTAACTTCCTTTATTTTTAATAATTAATGTTAAGCTCACTCGGTCTTAACATATTCAAACAATCACAATTTTCAATTAATGACGATTATATTAGCACACGCAGTCTAATCATTATTCATTAACTCGCTAAACAAATGTAAAGGGCACACAACCTTTACATCAATATAACCATCAAATGCCTATAATGACAGTAATGAAGTTCCCGGAGTCTCATCAATACTTCATTATCTCATTTTCCAAAATAAGATATACAAAGTCTTTTCAATATTATATTCCCACCTCTAGTGAATAATGACCGTAATGAAGCTCTCGCAGTCTTAAAATGTGATGACCCGTCACTTTTAAATAATTTAAATTAGAAAACACAGCGAAAGTCTTTATATTTTAAGAAAAATGGCGTGGTTATGTTTGAAAATTGGCTAGCCAAAACCTGTTTACATCTTAATTTCCAAATCTAAAATACACAAGGAACATTAAGTTCTTATCCAGGAGTTCAAAATGATTTATAATCATAAAAGTAAAGACAAAAGCTTTTAAGAGCTATATACAATTGTACAAATCTCAAAATTAAATAAAATTCACAAAACCATGTACATGTTACATAACACCTAGTCCATCTCAAAATCATTATCCTTTGATCATGCAGCACCATCTCCTCTCCCTCGACCTCTAGCCAGGGCATTACCTGAAATTTTGTAATATCATGAGCTAACAACTTAAGCCCAGTGAGAATAATAAGAATAAAAAGTAAAGTAAGACCTCAAACCCAATTTTTTGATTCGTGTCTAATTAATCACACAATCAATCCTAAAGTTCTCTAAACTTTAGGTAATTTTATTCTAAACTCTCCAAAGGATGATATTACTAACACTCGTAGTCAAATCCTCGTCCATTAACTTGTTACGACATAAATAAGAAAAATGAATAAACTTTGCATAAATATAACATCTCGATTCTCTATTCCATCGATCATATGCATGAAGGTAATGAAAACATCCCGTAGGATACGCATTCGCCCTTTATGCATGAAATGAAGGTAACGTGGACATTTCTCGTAGCATCAACCATTCAACCTTATGCATGATGAAGGTAACATGGACATTTCCGTAGCATCCACCATTCAACCTTATGCATGAAGTTAACGTGGACATTTCCCGTAGCATCCACCATTAACCTTTCATTTTCTTTCTCAGTTTCCTTTCTTTTTCACTTTCTTTTCTCTTTCACTTTCTTTTCTTTTTCTGTAACGCCCCGTCACTTTCAAAAAGGGTATTATGGTAATCTTTCCCGAAAAACCTCGAAATTTGAAACTTATGATTTGATTAATGTTTTGATATAAAATTGATCGTCTCGATGTCACGATTCCAACGCAACTGACGGTTTGTCATTCTGAGACCCGGTGATCAAGTTATGGACGTTTTAAGACGTGTGGCGGTTTCGTAATTATGGGAACTCGGGATTTTGACCTAATTTTAACTAAGGAAAGGAAGGAGAAAATTTTCCTCATCTTCCCCACACCCTTGCCGCCGCCCTCATAGTGAAAGAGAAGAAGGAGATTCGTCGTTCGCTCGTTGGTTGATCGATTGTGAATCGGGTTTTTGGATCTAGGCATTTTGGAAGCGATTTTGGTCGAAGGTAATGAAACTTCTCTTTTCTCTCTTTCTTCTTGATGCCGTGGGGTTAGGTGTGGTTAATGATAGGATTTTTCGTCAATTGTTAATTAAGGGATCGGTGGAAATTGCCCGGAATCGAAGGAGGAAGATCGGGAGCCTTTTTCTTGAATTTCGTTGAACGGGTAAGCTTTTGGGATGGATTTAACCACCTTTTTAATTCTGGATTTTGTTTTTATATTCACTTTATGAACACCAAGAACCCTAGCCATTGTATCGACCTCCATAATTGCCAATTTCCGAAACCGTGGCCAAATACCTAATCGATCTTGATTACCAACACCTAAACCATCAAGATCGATCACCCTAACTACGAAACCGTGACCGAACCACGTCCCGATGACCATGGCCAGCCGCGGCACCCACACACCCCCACGCCCACACTTAGCCAATTTCCTTCGCCGTTTGATTTTCGTTATTTGATCCACCGAACCCCAAACCTCTTTGTTTGATTGTAGTATATTTTAAATGGTATTTTAAGCTATTTAGGATCTTCATTTCAGGTCTGGAACGTCAAGGGAAGTAGCTTTGTTTTCGGATTTAAGCAAATTGTTGAGGTGAGTTAACGGGTTATTCAACGGTAAGGTTTTGGAGAAATCTAAAGCCCTTACCGTAGCTTGTTCTTTCACATATAATTAAATATGTAATTCTGGAAATTTAGGAAGAGAAATAACATTGGAAACACCGAAAAACAATTGGGAGACATAATGTTTTCGGTTAGAACTTGTGAAGGCCAATTTCGCCAAAAGTGATGTTTTTAGATTCGATTTGCTTCTGGATGGTAATGAGTATAAATCTGGAATTATTTGATGATTTTTAGTGCCAATAGCCTTAAGTTTTGAATTAGGATTCATTAAGGTTCATATTTTTAGTTTTCGGCAGTTTTCTTGTTTTTCGGCAGTTTTGTGAAGTGTATGTAAAACTGAGTGGGCTGCTGTATTTTAATGTTATAAACTGATTTTGAATGATTATTATTATGAGGATAATGTGGTTGTGATGATGAATTGAGATTGATTAAAATATATTTACTAGTGTTGAGGCTACGAGCTCAACACTTAGTCATTTTAGTTATGGAAAGGTCCATAACCGGGTATTAATGATCATTGCTCGTACGAATGATTCATTAGGTGAATAGCAGTTATAGTTGAGGCTATAACCAGGTACTAAGAAGTGGTAGTAGTTCCGAGGAACCGCCTTCTTAGTGGTGTTGTGAAAAGAGAATGTTTGTATAATTAATTAAACTTGTAGATCGGATTGATTGTATTAAGTGTGAGTTTGATGTTGGGACTTGGGTAATATATTTGGTAAGCCATTTTGAGGGAGGTGGTTTCCATGAAAGAGTTAAGTGTTGATAGCGAATGTTTATTGAATAAAGAATTAGTGGAGGAATAAGTGACGGTTGGAGTGTAAGAGTCTTTGGAAGAGTGTTGAGAGCTTGGGACTCGGTTTGGGTTGTTAGAGACTACCTAAGACTTTATTGTTGTTTAATTCGTTTTCTCACTGGCTTTAGCCTCACAGTGCTATCTGTGGTTATTTTTCAGGTAACAATGGACCGAGAGGTGGCGGTTGATGAAGTGGAAGAGATGAGCGTTCATGTCATGGAGGCGCCTCGAATTTATTTTTCTTTTTGAATGATGAATTAAGTTTATAAACTTTTATTTGAATTATTGAGTCGTTGTGAGTTGTAGTTGATTTTTAGACTCTTTAGTCTTTACTCTTATATTTGAACGTTGTTGTTTTGGTTTAAAAGTTGAACTCCGGAGTTTCTTTTGTTTTAAATTCTCTATGATTATGAAGTTTGTTTTATTTTAAATAAAGGAATTTTATTGAGTCTTCCGCTGTTGAAAATAAGTGTGTCTTGCTACTCTGAAAAGTCGGGTCTTTACAGTTGGTATCAGAGCCTTTTGGTTCTGAAGACCATATGTTAAACATACATTTTCTTTTGACATGAACCTCATCTTCACACTCATCGGCGCCAGGTATCTCAAGAAATAGTCTCTAAACTTATACCTTGTCTTAGTAGCTTGATAGATAGTGTTATAGTTTGACTGTTCAATCTCGATAATTATAGTGTTTGTGTATTCCAGGATGCCTCATGTGGTTATGCCTAGAAGAGGCAAAGGAAGAGGCCGTGATAGTGGCCAATGTAGGGGAGGGCGCGGCCGAGGCCGTGGTACCAATCCTGAGTACTAAAGCGACGCCGAGTTGTCGAATAAAGTTAAATTTTTATGCTACTCCTAATGTGGAGGGGGATGATGGATTTGTGAATCCAGTTAGATTAGAGGAACAGAGGAATGTTCAATTAGCTTCCCCAAGTACCACCAATTGTTCAGGGCGAGTTTGTGCCCCAAACCGAGTTAGATGAGATGCGTAGAGCATTAATTAGAGTTGGGGGAGTGACAAAGGACACTTGAATGCTGAAAGTGTATAATGTATATGCTTCGTTGGAGTTTAATGGAAGTTCTATTAAGCTGAGAAGGTTTATAGATGTATTACCGGAGTTTAGAGAACTCGCGAGTTATAAATTTCGTAAATAGATTGAAGGTTAATTATGGAACCTTTTCTTTCTACGGTTTTACACACTAGTGGTGTTTGAGGATTTGAAATTTGAATTCAAGTGAGTATGAGCCGACGATTCTGATGAATTAAGGAATCGTGCAGAGTTTAAATATAAGACTATGGAAGTGGACCCAATATTTTTTTTAAGCGAATTATGAGGTAGTTGTTTGTTTTAGTGGTTGTACCACTAGTTTTATTGACATGGGGCAATGTATTATAAGCTAAGTTGAACAACAAGTTGGCAAGTAGCCATAAACTTATGAGTATGCTAACGCAGTAAAATTGAAGAGTGAAATAAACTTACTCTTAAAGAGATTAATGGAAACTCTACCAATCTTGGGTAGAAGAATTGGGTGACTCGAGTTGAGCAAAAACATGGGATTCATTGTCTAGATAGAATGAAAGTTTAATGAGAGGTCTACTAAATAATTTACTATGTCATTTAATGATTGAAGTTTATTACTAGATACCTTTGGATCCTTTTGCCTCATTGAGATGAGCAATGATAATGATGAAGTTCTTCGACAATTATTATTGTATACAATCTTATTGCCAGCTGGAGAATGAGCTCTAATATTTAAGACATGATGATATGGTACTAGTAGAATACGAGGGAGTAGAGATATTTTAAGAGATTGATCTTTTGATCATGAAACTGTGATGAAGGTTTGATAGTTGCGTGGTTGCTTAAGTAGTCACTTTAGTGGAACATGTGATTAACATCATGTGTTAGTGTCGTGTTAAATTGATATAGTGTGGTCACTCAAGAGAGAAAGTTAGAACTTTTCATGAAGGGTCTCGATAAGGACAATGAATGAATGTATTATTGATCATCGACCTAATCTTGTAGCTATTACGCGATGAGTGAACTGACGTGAGTTGGAATATTTGAGATCAAGTTATCAAAAATCACCTATTGGAAAAAATGTATGCGTTAACTAAACACTAGTGTTGTGTGTTCGTTTCTACTCGAGGAGTGGAGGGAATATTGTCGGATCGTGGTATAAGTGACTTTTATAAGGTGATGCGATAGTTCGGTAAATTATAAAACACATGGTGTTTGACCATCAAATTGAGATTGTGAGTGTCGAGAAACTCGAAAGTCGTGGCTTGGATGTAATAATTCATTAGGATATACCTTTGAGGCGAATCCACTGTTTGAACTCGGAAGGACAGAACATTAAGGGAATAAAGTGCTTGGGAGACACTTGTTTTACTTTATAAGGAAATAAAAAAAAAATTAGGAGGTTACGATTGACCCACGAGTTGGAAGAAGTGACCTACGAGGGAGAGTACATATCTTTTAGCATGGACTAATGTTTGGTCAATTTAAGGGTCCATGATATGATAGAACTTGGTCCTTGGATCAACCAAGTGTTTGAAGGAGGATGTTCAGAGGGCAAGTGCAAGGATGTGTTTCTAACACTTTAAGTGAATGCTTAGGATTTTGAAGAAAGGTTGGATATCCAATTGTCTCTTTTTAGTGTGAAGTTGGAAAATCGGGTGATGTATAATGAAACATCATGATATAAATTTAGAGGAGAATGTTTTAGCATAAAGTCATTTCACCCCTCAAATTAGTTCAATACTCGGTATAAGTCATAAGGAGACCTGGAACGGGACTAGAATTCTTGAAGTAATATTACAATCGGTTGAGGAAAAAAAAAGGATCCATCTTATAATTAGAGACTTATCGAAACACGCCAGGACGATTAATGATTGGAACAAGAATCTTCGGGATTCGTGAGAGGGGTTGAGAAGGATACAATGTTGTCACATATTTTACATATTATTCCGAAATGGTTAAGAGGACTGATGGATATTGTTAGTGGTTATCAAGGACGGTAGAGGTTATTATTAAGTTCGAGATAGTGGTCGATCATCTACCAAGTTGATTTACTTTTATCAGATGAGTGTAATAGTGGACTTTTGAGAGAGAATAAAAGTTTGGATGTAATGGAGGAAGTCTTAAGAGATGAATAAGGTAACTGCTACTTCATTGTCGGGCGAGAGCGTCCGAACTGTTTTGAGATGATCACATGATTTATGTTATGCCTTGAGCATCAAGCTAAGACCTCAGAGTGGTTCTTATCTCTTGATAGATTATCGAATAAGATGGTTTAATTAGATTTGAGTTTATGCTTCGAGCTGGTACTCTAGTGATGAGAACTTGGAGTAATCACTTAATCCCATGAGGGATGGAAAATGCTCAGAGTGAGCGGAGGAGGGTGTGAAAACTTGACATTTAAAGTTGGGTTGTGATAGCAAGGAAATGAAATCTTGTAAGTGGTTCACGTAATGATTTATGAGGTGTGGATAGAAGGGCAAGCTTATTGTTTGATCAATATACCTTTTGAAAATTTTGGATGGGAAGAGAAAATTGTTGGGGCTTGAGTTGGTCCAGTTCACGAGCCGGTCAATTGATGTGATTAGATGACAAATGAAGAATACATAGAGAGATATAAAAAGCTATGTATAGCAACGAACTGATCTTGAGTTCCTAGTTAGGAATAACGTGTTTTGAAGATAGCACCTAGGAAGAATTCGGAACGAAAAGGAAGTTGAGTCCTCGGTTCATTGGTCCTTTTGAGATTTTAAAAAAAAAAGATTGGGTCACTTGTTTATAGGTTGGATTTGCCACCTGTGTTGGCTGAAGATCATGTTTCATGTATTGATGCTTCATAAGTACGTTGTCGATCCTACACATGTGATAGAATATAAATCGGTTGGATTAGAAGTGAACCTGTCATATGAAGAAAAGCCATATGAGAGTTTGGCAAAAGAGCAAAGGGTATTGAGAAATAAGACCATAGAGTTGGTCAAAGTTTTGTGGGAGAATCACAACTCAAAAGAATCTAGATGAGAGCGAGAAGAAGTTACGAGCACTAAGTACCCTCAGCCTTTTACCGTGCAGTGAAACTTTTCGGGGACGAAAAGCCTTTTTAGGTGGGTAGTTCTGTAACGGCCCGTCACTTTCAAAAAGGGTATTATGGTAATCTTTCCCGAAAAACCTCGAAATTTGAAACTTATGATTTGATTAATGTTTTGATATAAAATTGATCGTCTCGATGTCACGATTCCAACGCAACTGACGGTTTGTCATTCTGAGACCCGGTGATCAAGTTATGGACGTTTTAAGACGTGTGGCAGTTTCGTAATTATGGGAACTCGGGATTTTGACCTAATTTTAACTAAGGAAAGGAAGGAGAAAATTTTCCTCATCTTCCCCACACCCTTGCCGCCCCTCATAGTGAAAGAGAAGAAGGAGATTCGTCGTTCGCTCGTTGGTTGATCGATTGTGAATCGGGTTTTTGGATCTAGGCATTTTGGAAGCGATTTTGGTCGAAGGTAATGAAACTTCTCTTTTCTCTCTTTCTTCTTGATGCCGTGGGGTTAGGTGTGGTTAATGATAGGATTTTTCGTCAATTGTTAATTAAGGGATCGGTGGAAATTGCCCGGAATCGAAGGAGGAAGATCGGGAGCCTTTTTCTTGAATTTCGTTGAACGGGTAAGCTTTTGGGATGGATTTAACCACCTTTTTAATTCTGGATTTTGTTTTTATATTCACTTTATGAACACCAAGAACCCTAGCCATTGTATCGACCTCCATAATTGCCAATTTCCGAAACCGTGGCCAAATACCTAATCGATCTTGATTACCAACACCTAAACCATCAAGATCGATCACCCTAACTACGAAACCGTGACCGAACCACGTCCCGATGACCATGGCCAGCCGCGGCACCCACACACCCCCACGCCCACACTTAGCCAATTTCCTTCGCCGTTTGATTTTCGTTATTTGATCCACCGAACCCCAAACCTCTTTGTTTGATTGTAGTATATTTTAAATGGTATTTTAAGCTATTTAGGATCTTCATTTCAGGTCTGGAACGTCAAGGGAAGTAGCTTTGTTTTCGGATTTAAGCAAATTGTTGAGGTGAGTTAACGGGTTATTCAACGGTAAGGTTTTGGAGAAATCTAAAGCCCTTACCGTAGCTTGTTCTTTCACATATAATTAAATATGTAATTCTGGAAATTTAGGAAGAGAAATAACATTGGAAACACCGAAAAACAATTGGGAGACATAATGTTTTCGGTTAGAACTTGTGAAGGCCAATTTCGCCAAAAGTGATGTTTTTAGATTCGATTTGCTTCTGGATGGTAATGAGTATAAATCTGGAATTATTTGATGATTTTTAGTGCCAATAGCCTTAAGTTTTGAATTAGGATTCATTAAGGTTCATATTTTTAGTTTTCGGCAGTTTTCTTGTTTTTCGGCAGTTTTGTGAAGTGTATGTAAAACTGAGTGGGCTGCTGTATTTTAATGTTATAAACTGATTTTGAATGATTATTATTATGAGGATAATGTGGTTGTGATGATGAATTGAGATTGATTAAAATATATTTACTAGTGTTGAGGCTACGAGCTCAACACTTAGTCATTTTAGTTATGGAAAGGTCCATAACCGGGTACTAATGATCATTGCTCGTACGAATGATTCATTAGGTGAATAGCAGTTATAGTTGAGGCTATAACCAGGTACTAAGAAGTGGTAGTAGTTCCGAGGAACCGCCTTCTTAGTGGTGTTGTGAAAAGAGAATGTTTGTATAATTAATTAAACTTGTAGATCGGATTGATTGTATTAAGTGTGAGTTTGATGTTGGGACTTGGGTAATATATTTGGTAAGCCATTTTGAGGGAGGTGGTTTCCATGAAAGAGTTAAGTGTTGATAGCGAATGTTTATTGAATAAAGAATTAGTGGAGGAATAAGTGACGGTTGGAGTGTAAGAGTCTTTGGAAGAGTGTTGAGAGCTTGGGACTCGGTTTGGGTTGTTAGAGACTACCTAAGACTTTATTGTTGTTTAATTCGTTTTCTCACTGGCTTTAGCCTCACGTGCTATCTGTGGTTATTTTTCAGGTAACAATGGACCGAGAGGTGGCGGTTGATGAAGTGGAAGAGATGAGCGTTCATGTCATGGAGGCGCCTCGAATTTATTTTTCTTTTTGAATGATGAATTAAGTTTATAAACTTTTATTTGAATTATTGAGTCGTTGTGAGTTGTAGTTGATTTTTAGACTCTTTAGTCTTTACTCTTATATTTGAACGTTGTTGTTTTGGTTTAAAAGTTGAACTCCGGAGTTTCTTTTGTTTTAAATTCTCAATGATTATGAAGTTTGTTTTATTTTAAATAAAGGAATTTTATTGAGTCTTCCGCTGTTGAAAATAAGTGTGTCTTGCTACTCTGAAAAGTCGGGTCTTTACATTTTCACTTTCTTTCAATGATGCGAGATGTTATGGTGCAATATATTATGGTGCGAGATGTTATGGTTATGCTTGCGTGTGCTTGTAAAAGTAAATGAAAGTAAAGTATGAATATTATAGTAACCAAAACAAACATAAAGTAAAGGGCATAAAGTAAAGACATAAAGTAAAATAGATAGGAATCCCGGAAGAACGATATATAAATCGAACTCCGCTACATTAGTAAAAATAAATCCTATCATAAACGATTAACCTATACCTTCAAGGATTCTAACTTCCAATATAATCCGAGGTTCTATTAACCGTTCTATCTAAAAGTTTGGATCTTTTAACTTCCAATGATCCATCCTAAGCTTTGAAACGAATCTAACTTAGAACTTCTAAGATTTAAAGTTTGCCTCGAGAAACTCTAAAGTTCTCACTCAAAGGATTAACTCTTAATGCTAAGGGCACTAACTCACTTCCTTCTAATCTTAGATTCGAATCCTAGTCTTAGTTTCAAATTCTACAAATCATCATACTTATTTGCTTTCTAAAATTACTTTAAATCCTAACTATTCTCACCTTAGTAAAAGATGATTTCGCTCCCAACCTCCGATAAAGCGATCAAGCAAAGTTCAAACCACCTACAATTAGAATTACATCTAACAATCAATAATTAACAAAATAACGGTCAAACAACATCTATACGTACAAAACGACGAAAAACTCAACAAACCCCAACATGAAGCTCTCGGCCCCCCCATGAAAAGTGGGTCTCGGGTTTGGTTTTCCAGCTTTTAGGCAATTTAAATGTGTTTCGAGTTGGTTTCAAAGTAATTTCGATATTCTAGATTTCAATGGGTATCAATAATTAGGGTTTTTAAACAATATGTCATTTCCCGAATTGAATTACAATAAACATTATTTCAATAATAATTAACCCATAATCAAACCCCAAAAGGTAAATTTCAAACGGGAAGGGTTTCGACTGAAACTCAGTTTTAGGGTTATGGGAAAGTTTTCAAAAACTCTTAAAACAACTCCCGTATTTACAAACACCGAGTTTCCCGACAAGAAATCGAAGAATCAAAGAGAAAACTCCATTAAAACACTATTTGGAGCTTAGGGTTTGAAAATAAACTTACCGAGAACTCAGTGGATCACGGGAGAAAAGCACAATGGTTAGGTGGAAATGAATCCTAGACTCGAGGGCTTTCCGATGCAACCGAAATCGAGTCGATCTGCCGAGAAACGAACGAAAACCGAATTTCTCTCTTTCCCAAGGAAAAAAATGAGAGGGTTGGTCAACTTTGGTCAAAAGTGGTGATTTTAAAGATGAATGAATAGTAATTTGGATATTTAGGAATTTTGGAAATGACGGATGTGTCCTTTTATGACTTTTGACTTATAAACCAAAACCCGAAGCTCTTAAATTAATCTAAAGGTGATTAATAATTATTAATTGGCCTATTAATAATTATTAATGTCACCGAAATGAATTTAAAGTATTAAAATGATTAAAAAGGATTTCGGGCGAAATTAACTACTAAAATCGAAATTACAAAATATAATAATTAATCTAAATACTTAAATTGAAATAAATAAATAATAAAAAAAAATAAAAATAAAATTTCACTTCAAAATAACTGGACGTTACAGTCTACCCTCCTTAAAAGACTTTTCGTCCTCAAAAAGTTCGCTCACTAAGTGAAAAGCAAGGGTACTTAGACTGTATCTCATCCTCACGTTCCCACGTTGCTTCTTTTGACACTTGGTTCTTTCAAAGAACCTTAACCAAGTGAATCCCTTATTATTTCTCATCACTTTTGATTGAATGCTACGATCTTAACCAGTGTCTTCTCGTAAGACTTATTAGCATTCAAAACAACCCGTTCATAATCAATCACGTGGAACGGATTCACCATGTATTTTCGAAGCATCAATACATGGAAAACATTACAATCGGTCGATAACGAAAGTTGTAAGGCTAAACAATAAGCTACCACTTCTACTCTATTGAGTATCTCAATAGGCCAATAAACCTAGGGCTCAACTGACCCTTATTTCCAACTTTCGTAACACCCTTCATTGGTGCCACTTGAAGTATACGATCCACTACTACAACTTGAACGGACTACACCGAATCCTGCTATCAACTTTGGTTAACCTTAACCTTTCTCTAAACAAATGACACACTCGCTAGTCATTTGTTCCAACTTGAGTACCAAAAGTCTCTTTGCTCCAATCTCATCATAATGAGCGGGAGAACAACACTTTCTACCACAAAGTGTCTAAACAGTGCTAAAACTTTGAGACAAAGCGAGTGTCTCGATCTTATAAAATCTTCACCGGCACACCACAATTTATCAATCTTTCTTAGGTACAACTGTACCCTAGTCTTAACTGGATAGATAATCCTTCCAAGAGTAAAGTGTGCGGTTTTTCATCAAATGGTCTACAATCACCCAAACGGTAATATAATTCCTTGCCGTCCTTGGCAAACCTTGATAAAATCCAAGAGAATCTTTTCCCATTTCCATTCAAATACTCTCAAAGGTTAAGATAAACTGGTGGATCTTTAGGGCCTTGACTTGCTAACAAATCAAGCACCTACTCACATACTTTACAATCTCATGTTTCATCCCAAGTCATCAATAATATTGTCCCGATTCTCGTACCTATTTGTATTGCCTGGATGAACATAAAAGATAGAACTATGAGCTTTCTCCAACAATTTTTTTCAAAAGTCGATCCTAAAGGCACACATAGCCTTTTACGATACATCAATGCACTATCTCAGAGAAGGTAAAAAATGGCTAGGAAAATCGACTCGACCTCTCTAAAACCTGCTGCAAAAGAGTCTCTCCTCTTTGTGCATCAATCATCCTCCGACTCAAAGTAGGTCCCACTGTTAAACTAGCCAGACTCACAGTGACCTCGGCAGTAAGAAATGCTATCTCATCTCATTCCATAACCCACCTCAATCTCAAGGGTATGGCTAACAAAGCTGATGAATGAGAAGACTTTCTACTGAGCGCGTCGGCACTACATTGGCTTTCCCAGGATGATACTGAATGTCACAGTCATAATCCTTAACGAGCTCTAACCATCTCCGCTGTCTCATATTCAATTCCTTCTGAGTGAAGAAATACTTGAGACTCTTATGGTCAGTAAATATCAGGATCTTCTCACCATACAAAATCAACTCCCTTCCGAGTTAAACGTGTCAAAGCTGAAGCAATTTTGGAGAAATCTTGCACAAACCGTTTATAATAGCCTCTAAGTCCTAGAAAACTGCGAATATCAGCCACACTCGTCAGTCTAGGCCAGTTAGTAACTGCCTCAATCTTAGAGGGATCAATAGATACTCCTTTATTCGATACTACATGGCCTAAAAATGCCACTTCCCTCAGCCAAAACTCACACTTGGAGAACTTGGCATACAATCTCTGATCTCGTAGTACCGTCAGTACTTCCCGTAGGTGCATAGCATGCAACTCCTCTGTCTTGGAATAAACCAAGATATCATCAATGAATACAATTACAAAAGAATCAATGAACCTTCTGAACACCGTGTGCATAAGATCCATAAAAGCTGCAGGTGCGTTGCTCAAACCAAAGGACATAACTACGAACTCATAATGTCCATAACGCGTCCTGAATGCAGTCTTGGGAATATCCTCATTCTGAATCCTCAACTGATGACAGCTAGATCTCAAATCCATCTTCAAAAAGATAGTGGCTCTCTTCAACTGATCAAACAAGTCTTCTATCCTGGGCAAATGATACTTGTTTTTCTCCGTAACACGGTTCAACTCTCTATAATCAATACATAAACGCATAGAACCATCCTTCTTCTTCTCAAACAACACCGGATCTCCCCATGGTGAAACACTCGGGCGTATAAACCCCAAGTCTAAAAGTCCCTGTAACTGGCTCTAGAGTTCTTTCAACTCAACCGGTGCCATACGATAGGGTGCTTTGGACAATGGAGCTATCCCAGGAGCAACCTCAATCTGAAAATCTAACTGTCTCATCGATGGCAAACCGGGTAACTCATCAGGGAAAAGATCAACAAAATCCCTCACTACTAGCACAGAACTCAAGCTAGTCTCTGGTACAGAAGTATTAACAACACTAGGTATATAGCTCAAGGCTCCATCACTTAGAAGCGTTCTAGCTTCTAACATAGATATCATAGTGGGTGCTACTCGACTACTAGTCCCACGAAAACGTAAACTGGTTTCACATGGACTCATAAAATCAAAACTTTTTCATTACAATCGATAATGGTGGTACGATTAGCTGATAGCCAATCCATACCCAATATCACATCAAAGTCAGACATATGCATAACAATCAAAGTAAAATGTGAGCATCTACTCATAATACATATGTCATAAGTGCCATACGCACTATCACAATAATAAACTTCCCCACTGGGGTAAAAGCACATATCTCAAAACTCAACAGTCTCGACTCAAGAGCTGCCAACTCATCATAACAAGATAAAATAAAATAGTGGCTAGCTCCAGAATTAAACAGAATAAAAGCCAAATAGCCTGAAAATAATAAAGTATAAATCACTACCATACTGGTAGCTTCTCCTGATAATCCTGACTTTGCTACTATGTTGTGATGGTTGTATCTTATACGCCCTATAAAAGTGGCGTGAATCCAAGTTTGATTACAACATAGCATCTTGATGGAAGTGTGCATCTCCCTGATGGAAACTGGCATAACTATTTTAGAAAGGATGATTGTATCCTTGTACTTTTGGCTATCCATGTTGAGCTCCACCTCGAACCTGTTGTTGTTGTTGTTGTTGTTGCTGTTGTTAATGTTGATGTTGTTGCTGCTTCTGCGGTATCCCTTGACTGGCATCGTCATCTTCTGTCTTCTTCCCCTAAGAGGAAATCATGCGTAGTTGTTAATTTTCTTTTTCCTTTCATAAGATGTAAAATCCAAGATAAGGATGACTCCTAAGCTTCCTTATTCAAATCTTGAATGAACTCGACTTCAGAGATCATTTTCTTTCTTATAAAGCAAAACTGGTGTCTGTAAAACACCTTAGTCCATTAACATTCTATCCTTCCAACATAGGATTCACTTTAGAGTCTATCTTGAAAAGACTCAGTAGGTCCAAACTACGATTTACAAGTTTCTCAAAGTTCACCGTCCAATTTGATGGTCAAACACCATGTGAATTGAAATTCACCAAACCATCTCATTGCCTTATAGAAGTTACCGATACCATGATCCATTAACTTCCTTCTATAATTCAATCGAATATTAACACTGCACCTTAGTGTTAGTCAATCTTGACAATTTACTGAACATGGATCTTCATTACTCGACCTCGAGTATTTCCAATTCAAATTGATACACCATAGTGTAATAGCAACCAAACTATGCCATTCACCAATTAACATTGTCGTTAATGGTCCTCATTGAGACTTATCACGTAAAGTCCTTACTTCCTCTTTTGAGTGGCAACACACTTTCCTTTTAGCACAATGCTACCATAAAGATTTATCACTTACCATAATTCAACTTTCTCAACTCAAACCAGGAACTTGTCCATTGAGTTAAATCTAGGTTACTGGACTCGAGCCAGACTGATTTCTTTTCAACAATTTCTCACCACAAATAGGTGTTTCATCTCTTAATACTGGGCCCCAGACAACATGTCCCCTTTTTACACATAAATGTCCACACACATCTACTAAGACCACTACTCACAATAGTGTGTGACAATAACACTTTGATTAGCTTTAAGGATCAAACGGTTGATCTCTGAGTATCTCATCTCCTTTACTTTGACATTATGTCAATACTCTTAACAAGGTGTATAACCTCCAAAACTCGTATGGGTCATTCACCTTCTTGACACACTTACCCAAATCTCAAAATGGGTCAAATAAACATAACCACATAGTGGTTTTACAAGGATGTAAAATATCACAAACATCATTAACTTCTAACAATATTCTCATAACTCTTCTAATATCAAAGAAATAAAGCATGAGAATAGAAGTTATAGGCATACCTGGTGCTGCTGATCTTAGATGATGACTTGAGAATGGACTTAAAACAAAACATGAAAACAAACATGCATCGCATGTAGTCTATAGAACCCTAAGGCTCTGATACCAACTGTGATGACCCGTCACTTTTAAATAATTTAAATTAGAAAACACAGCGGAAGTCTTTATATTTTAAGAAAAATGGCGTGGTTATGTTTGAAAATTGGCTAGGCAAAACCTGTTTACATCTTAATTTCATAATCTAAAATACACAAGGAACAATAAGTTCCTATCCAGGAGTTCAAAATGATTTATAATCATAACAGTAAAGACAAAAGCTCTTAAGAGCTATATACAATTGTACAAATCTCAAAATTAAATAAAATTCACAAAACCATGTACATGGACTTTTACATAACACCTAGACCATCTCGAAATCATTATCCTTTGATCATGCAGCACCATCTCCTCTCCCTCGACCTCTAGCCAGGGCATTACCTGAAATTTTGTAATATCATGAGCTAACAACTTAAGCCCAGTGAGAATAATAAGAATAAAAAGTAAAGTTAGACCTCAAACCCGTATTTCCGATTTGTGTCCAATTAATCTTGACACAATCAATACTAAAGTTCTCTAAACTTTAGGTAATTTTAATCTAAACTCTCCAAAGGATGATATGACTTTCGACTTATAAACCGAAACCCGAAGCTCTTAAATTAATCTAAAGGTGATTAATAATTATTAATTGTCCTATTAATAATTATTAATGTCACCGAAACGAATTTAAAGTATTAAAACGATTAAAAAGGATTTCAGGCGAAATTAACTACTAAAATCGAAATTACAAAAAATAATAATTAATCTAAATACTTAAATTGAAATAAATAAATAACATTAAATAAATAATAAAAAAAAATTTCACTTCAAAATAACGGGACGTTACATAACATTACCTCATTTACTTACAAGGTTCAATGCACCCCTGTATCCTCGTATATGTATCATAGTAATTATGGATAATACTAGTAATGTGAACTCGCATAGTTCCATAATTATCTCATTATCTACCTCCTCCGATCATGCAAAGTACCGCAACCTTTAGCATTCCTCATGATACATATACATAAACATAAAATGAATAATAGCAGACAATACATGCACGCTCAAGCTATGCATTGCCTCATTATTCCTCCAATAATCGATTATGCAATATGAATATGAATATGCTCTCAAGTGCAACTAAAAATAAATATAAACATTCAAAGTAATCGAAAGGACATAACGATAAATAGATCACGAATTACCCTTTATAATTAAAACAAGCAATTAGGAACTTCTGAGAAACAACGAATAAATCAAGCCAAACAGCCTTTAGATAACTCGAGATATTAACTTTAACATATAAGTCTCTAATCCATTATTTCATTGTTCTTATTAAACGTACAAAATTCCTTATTCACCCCATTATACTTGAAACTTTCAACTTCCGATAATCATTATTAAACTCCTAACCGAAACTAAACTTAGAACTTCCAAGAGTTAATTAAACGTTTCCCTCGAAGCACCTGTGAGTTCTCTCCCTCAATTAGAACTAACTTCCAAGCCTAAGCATGTTAGCTCACTTACTTTAATCTTTTCGATCCAAATCTTAATCTCAACTTCTAATGCTACAAATCGTTCAACTTATTCAGTTTCTAAGTTTACTTTATGTTCTATTTATTCTCACCTCGAATGTTCGCGTGACAACCAAGTTCCCACGAACTATCAAACGAGCAATCACACCTACAATTCATCAATTGAACAACAATTTATAAATCATAACTAAAAGGACAAAAAGTGTGATTCTCGGGTGAATAGTAATTTTCAGATGAATAGTGTTTTTGGGTGAATAGTGTTTTTCAAAAATCCGAGCTCGAAATCGTAAAATTCTTTGATAGAAATACATGATTTCAACTTCAAAACTCATTTAGAAACAAACACAAAGAAATCCATATAAAAAGTTTAAAAAAATCACTTTTTAGGGCTTCCCTTAGAGAATGAGAAACGCCAAAAAGCTAGGTTGGATTAGCCCTCGTCTCGAGCAATCCAGCGCAAACCGAAAATAAGATGATCCGTCGAGAAACGAAGAAAACCCATGGAAATTTCCCACCCAAATATCACCCACGGCTTGGAGAAGGAAAGAGAGGAAGAATTTGTCTAATTTTTCCGTTTTGTTCTATTTAAGAAGATGAGGGAACAATAAATTAGATATTTTAAGAAAATAAAAAATTACGCATGCGTCCCTCATTTGCTTTTAACCTTTAAAACTAATCCCGAAGCATTAAACTTACCAAAAGGTGATTAATAATTATTAATTGGCCCGTTAATAATTATTAATACGACCAAAACTAATTAAAGCTAATAAAACGATTAAAAAGGTTATCGAACGAAAGTAACTACTAAATTCTAAATTATTAAAACTAAAATTAAACTAAATACTTTAATTAGAATAAATAAATAAAATATTAAATAAAAAAAAATTCACTTTAAAAGTAACGGGACGTTACAGGATGATTGAATTTAAACTTGAGAAGAAAATTAAGAAAAAACCCCTCGTTTGTTTCTAGCTTTTAAAAATTAATCCAAAGCACTTAAACTAGCTAAAAGGTGATTAATAATCATTAAGTGGCCTCTTAATAATAATTATTTAATACACCTAATTCTAATTTAAGCTTCTAAAGTAATGAAAGTTAAATAAAAGAATATAAATTCTAAAATCTAAATTAACTAATTTTAAAAATAATTTAAATGCTTTAAATAAATACAAAAAAATTTGCATCGAAAAATAACGAGACATTGCATCCTTCTTAAAAGACTTTTTGTCCCCAAATAGTGCATTCCCTATACAAAAAAATGGGGATACTTATGAAAACTGGTCTTACATTGACCCAGAAAATACTTCGTCAGTACAACCAATAGTGGTATGATTGGCTGATAGCCCAGCCATACCAAAAATCACATTAACGTCAAACATAGGCATAACAATCAAAGTAACATGTAAACCAGAAATAAGAATACACAATTCATTAGTACTAATCACACTATCAACAATAACAAACTTCCCCACTGGAGTAGAAACACACATCTCGAAACCCAACAGTCCAGACTTAAGAGCAGCCAACTCAACAAACTCAGGTGAAATAAAAGAGTGCTTAGCCCACAATCAAACAAAACAAAAGTTGAATGCCCCAAAACTGACAAAGTACCAGTCACTACCGACCTGTAGCCTTAGTATCCTCCCTAGTAGCAAATACACGAGCATGATGATGAGCGGGTGGAGGAGGTAACATTTGTTGTGGTGGAGCAATAGGCTGAAATCTTTACTAGTGAGTCTGTCTACCCTGACCTCTACCTCTACCCTGGAATACATACTAAGCTTGTGCTGCCTGTTATAGCCTCTACTAACCGGCATGACCCTGGTTACTACATTATGGTGGAAATAATTGATAAACCCTACAAAAGTAGCGTGATGCCCTGTCTAACCACAAGTATAACATCTTGGTGGAAAGGTGCATCTCTCAGAATGATAAGTGGCAAAACAAATGTGACTGTTGTGGCGGTATCCCTCGACTTGCATGGTCGTCCTCTGCCTTCCTTTTCTGAAAGGAAGCCTATTCTGTAGCAGCTAATTCTCCCTTCTTTTCAAAAGATGCCAAATCCAAAGGAAGGACAAACTCTAAAGTCTCCTCACTTAAATCTTGAATCAACTTAACTTCGTATATCGTTTATTTTCTTGCAAAAAAAAACAGATGTTGTAACGTCCCATTATTTTTTGATAAAAAAAATTTATTATTTATTTTATTTTAATTTAGGTAATTAAAGTTTATTTTAGAATTGTTAATTAGGAATTTAGTTGTTTATTCGGTTTAGATCTTTTAATTACCATTTTAGTTTGATTTCGTTTTAATGGTATTAATAATTATTAACGGGCCAATTAATAATTATTAATCACCATTGGGATAGTTTAAGAACTTCGGTTTCGATTTATAAGTCAAAAGTCATAAA
This sequence comes from Gynostemma pentaphyllum, assembly GCA_028015215.1. Taxonomy (NCBI): domain Eukaryota; kingdom Viridiplantae; phylum Streptophyta; class Magnoliopsida; order Cucurbitales; family Cucurbitaceae; genus Gynostemma; species Gynostemma pentaphyllum. The sequence goes on along the minus strand of CM051355.1, from coordinate 40,612,681 downwards.
AGGACGCAACCGTCATTTCCAATTTCTTAAAAAACTATCCAAAGACTATTCACCTCTTATTAAATATGCCATTTGACTTTAATTGACCAAAAATATCATCATCTTCTTCTCCCTTTCTCTCCTCCAAGCCGTGGACCTCATCACCCTTTTCCCAAAATTTTGGTTTTTGTTCGTTTGTCATCGGATCACATCGATTCTCGTTTCGTTGGAAAGATATCAAGTCTAGGATTCTTTTCCACCCAACTATCGTGCTTGCCACCCCATGATATACAGAGTTCTCGGTAAGTTTATCTTGAAACCCTAAGCTCCAAATAGTGTTTTAATGGAGTTTTCTCTTTGATTCTTCGATTTCTTGTCGGGAAACTCGATGATTTTAAGTACGGGGTTGTTTTAAGAGTTTTTGAAAACTTTCCCTTAACCCTAAAACCGAGTTTCAGTCGAAGCTCTTCCCATTTGAAATTTACCTTTTGGGGTTTGAATATGGGTTATAAATTATTGAAATAATTTTTATTGTAATTCAATTCGGGAAATTACATATTGTTCAAAAACCCTAATTATCGATACCCATTGAAATCGAGAATATCAAAATTGCTTGAAACCAACTCGAAACACATCTAAATTGCCTAAAAGCCGGAAAACCAAACTCGGGACCCACTTTTCATGGGGGGCCGAGAGCCTAATGTTGGGGTTTGTTGAGTTTTTTGTCGTTTTGTACGCTTAGATGTTGTTTGATCGTTATTTGGTAAATTATTGATTGTTAGATGTAATTCTAATTGTAGGTGGCTTGAATTTTGCTTGATCGCTCTATTGGAGGTTGGGAGCGAAATCATCTTTTACTAAGGTGAGAATAGTTTGGATTTAGAGAAATTTTAGAAAGCAAATAAGTATAATGATTTGTAGAATTGGAAACAAAGACTAGGATTCGAATCTACGAATAGTGGGAAGTGAGTTAGTGCCCTTAGGATTAAGAGTTAATCCTTTAAGTGAGAACTTAGGAGTTCTCTAGAAAAATATTAAATCTTAGGATTTTCTAAGTTAGATTCGTTTCGAAGCTTAGGATGGATTGTTGGAAGTTAAAAGATCCAAACTTTTATATAGAACGATTAATAGAACCTCGAATTATTTTTGGAAGTTTAGAATCCTTGAAGGGATAGATTAATCGTTTAAGATAGGATTTACTTTTATTAATGTAGCGGAGTTTGATTTACATATCGTTCTTCCGGAATTTCATATCTATTTTACTTTATGTCTTTTACTTTATGCCCCTTTTACTTCATGCTTGTTTCGACTGGGAGAGCTTTATTGGTTGCCTGGGATGAAGCTTGAGATCGCAGATTATGTTACTAGATGCTTGACTTGTCAGCAAGTCAAGGCTTTAAGGAAGAGTCCATCGGGTTTTCTTAACCCTCTGAGTGTGCCAGAGTGGAAATGGGAGGAGATTTCCATGGACTTTATCAGTGAATTGCCGAGAATGCCAAAGGGTTACGATACCATTTGGGTGATTGTAGACCGCTTGATGAAGACTGCACACTTTATACCTAGGAGGAACACCTACCCAGTTGAGACTTGGGCACAGTTGTATCTACGGGAGATCGTTAGATTACATGGTGTGCCAGTGAGGATCGTTTCAGATCGGGACGCTCGTTTTGTCTCGAAGTTTTGGCAGAGTTTGCATTTAGCCATGGGTACTGGCTTGGATTTTAGCACTGCTTTTCACCCCTAGACGGATGGTCAGACCGAGAGAGTTAACCAGGTTCTGGAGGATATGCTAAGGGCTTGTGTTCTTGACTTTGGCGGTAGTTGGGATTCTCAATTGTACTTGGTAGAGTTTGCTTATAATAACAGCTACCAGGCTACTATTGAGATGGCACCATTCGAGGCACTTTATGGTAGAAAGTGTCGATCTCCAGCTCACTGGGATGAGGTTGGGGAGAGAAGACTTTTTGGACCCGAGTTGTTACAGTTGACTAGTCAGTCGATTGACTTGATTAGAGAGAGGATGAGGATTGACCAAAGTCGACAGAAGAGTTATGCAGACAAATGACGTAGTCTACTTGAGTTTTCAGTGGGGGATCACGTGTTTTTGAAGGTAGCACCTATGAAACGTGTTATGAGATTTGGGAAGAGAGGTAAGCTGAGCCCTAGGTTCATTGGCCCTTTCGAGGTACTTGATATGGTAGGAGCAGTAGCTTACAGGTTGACTTTACCACCTTCTTTATCGGCAGTTCATAATGTATTCCATGTATCGATGCTTCGGAAATACATGGCGGATCCTTCTCATGTGATCGATCATGAGCCGATAGTTTGGGATGCTAGTATGTCTTATGAGGAGACACCAGTTGAGATTCAAGCATTCGAACAAAAGGTGTTGAGAAACAAGACTATTCGCTTGGTTAAGGTCCTTTGGAGGAACCAAGTGTGTGAAGAAGCTACATGGGAGCATGAGGATGATATGCGGGCAAAGTATCCTCACCTTTTCACTTAGTAAGTTTACTTTTCGGGGATGAAAAGCCCTTTTTAGGAGGGTTGACTATAACATCCCGTTATTTTGTGATAAAAAAATTTATTATTTATTTTATTTTAATTTAAGTAATTAAAGTTTATTTTAGAATTTTTAATTTAGAATTTAGTAGTTTATTCCGGTTTAGATCTTTTAATTACCTTTTTAGTTTGATTTCGTTTTAATGGTATTAATAATTATTAACAGGCCAATTAATAATTATTAATCACCATTGGGATAGTTTAAGAATTTCAGGTTTCGATTTATAAGTCAAAAGTCATAAAAGGACGCAACCGTCATTTCCAATTTCTTAAAAAACTATCCAAACACTATTCACCTCTTATTAAATATGCCATTTGACTTTTATTGACCAAAAATATCATCATCTTCTTCTCCCTTTCTCTCCTCCAAGCCGTGGACCTCATCCTCGTTTTCCCAAAATTTTGGTTTTTTGTTCGTTTGTCATCGGATCGCATCGATTCACGTTTCGTTCGAAAGATATCGAGTCTAGGATTCTTTTCCACCCAACTATCGTGCTTGCCACCCGTGATATATGGAGTTCTCGGTAAGTTTATCTTGAAACCCTAACCTCCAAATAGTGTTTTAATGGAGTTTTCTCTTTGATTCTTCAATTTTCTGTCGGGAAACTCGATGATTTTAAGTACGGGGGTTGTTTTAAGAGTTTTTGAAAACTTTCCCTTAATCCTAAAACCGAGTTTCAGTCGAAGCCCTTCCCATTTGAAATTTACCTTTTGGGGTTTGAATATGGGTTATAAATTATTGAAATAATGTTTATTGTAATTCAATTCGGGAAATTAAATATCGTTCAAAAACCTTAATTATCGATACCCATTGAAATCGGGAATATCGAAATTACTTGAAACCAACTCGAAACACATCTAAATTGCCTAAAAGCTGAAAAACCAAACCCGAGACCCACTTTTCATGGGGGGGCCGAGAGCCTCATGTTGGGGTTTGTTGAGTTTTTCGTCGTTTTGTACGCTTAGACGTTGTTTGATCGTTATTTGGTAAATTATTGATTGTTAGATGTAATTCTAATTGTAGGTGGCTTGAACTTTGCTTGATCACTCTATCGGAGGTTAGGAGCGAAATCATCTTTTACTAAGGTGAGAATAGTTTGGATTTAGAGTAATTTTAGAAAGAAAATAAGTATAATGATTTGTAGAATTGGAAACAAAGACTAGGATTCGAATCTAAGAATAGAGGGAAGTGAGTTAGTGCCCTTAGGATTAAGAGTTAATCCTTTAAGTGAGAACTTAGGAGTTCTCGAGGAAAACATTAAATCTTAGGATTTTCTAAGTTAGATTCATTTCGAAGCTTAGGATGGATCGTTGGAAGTTAAAAGATCCAAACTTTTATATAGAACGATTAATAGAACCTCGGATTATTTTTGGAAGTTGAGAATCCTTGAAGGGATAGATTAATCGTTTAAGATAGGATTCACTTTTATTAATGTAGTAGAGTTTTATTTACATATTGTTCTTCCGGAATTTCCTATCTATTTTACTTTATGTCTTTTACTTTATGCCCCTTTTACTTCATGCTTGTTTCGGCTACTTTAATATTCGTACTTTACGTTTATTTACTTTTGTGAGCATACCATAACATATTGCACCATAACATCTCGCATCATTGAAAAGAAGGAGAGAATATTGGACCCTTTGGGGAATGTCCGCATTGCCTTCAGAGAGAGAAAGAAAAGAAGGAGAGAATGTTGGACCCTTCGGGGAATGTCCGCATCGCCTTCAGAGAGAGAAAGAAAAGAAGGAGAGAATGTTGGACCCTTCGGGAATGTCCGCATCGCCTTCAGAGAGAGAAAGAAAAGAAGGAGAGAATGTTGGACCCTTCGGGGAATGTCCGCATCGCCTTCAGAGAGAGAAAGAAAAGAAGGAGAGAATGTTGGACCCTTCGGGGAATGTCCGCATCGCCTTCAGAGAGAGAAAGAAAAGAAGGAGAGAATGTTGGACCCTTCGGGGAATGTCCGCATCGCCTTCAGAGAGAGAAAGAAAAGAAGGAGAGAATGTTGGACCCTTCGGGGAATGTCTGCATCGCCTTCAAAGAAAAAGAAAATAAAGAGAGAAAGAAAAGGAGGGAAGAATGTTGGACCCTTCGAGGAATGTCCGCATCACCTTCTTCATTCATAAGGTTGAATGTTGGACCCTATGGGGAATGTCCGCACTACCTTCATTCATCCATAAAGGGCGAACGCGCATCCTACGGGATGTTCTCATTACCTTCATGCAAATGATCGATGGAAATATATATCATGGATAAAGAATTGAGATGTTATATTTATGTAAAGTTTATTTACTTTTCTTACTTATGACGTAACAAGTTAATGGATGAGTATTAGACTACGTATGTTAACAATATCATCCTTTGGGAATTATAAAACGAGATTACCTAGAGTTTGGAGAACTTTAGGATTGAATTGTGTCAGATTAATTGGACACAAATCGGAATACGAGTTTGAGGTCTATCTTTACTTTTTATTCTTATTATTCTCACTGGGCTTAAGTTGTTAGCTCATGATATTACAAAAATTTCAGGTAATGCCCTGGCTAGAGGTCGTGGGAGAGGAGATGGTGCTGTGTGATCGAGGGATGATGACCTCGAGATGGACTAGTGGTTGTAAAAGTCTATTAATTTAATTTTGTGAACTTTAAGGATTTTGTGTTTTGTACATTTGTATTTAGCTCAAAAGAGCTTATTTTCTTTATTTTATGATTATAAGTCTTTGAACTCCTGATTTGGGACTTAATGTTCGTTGTGATTTTATTAGATTTTTAAATTATGATGTAAACAGGTTTTGGCTAGCCAATTTTCAAACATAACCACACCAATTTTCTTAAAATATAAAGACTTTGGCTGTGTTTTCTAATTTAATTTATTTAAAAGTGTCGGGTCGTCACAGATGTCTCTCAAGAACTTTAGTTAATAATGTTCAAACCTTCCAACATAGGATGGGGTATATCTTGAAAATAATCCTTCGGTCCAAACTACGACCTATAGATTTCTAAAACTTCACCGTCCAAATTTAATGGTCAAGCCCAATGTGATTTGAAGTTCACCAAACATCACTTTGCCTCATATAAATCACCAATACCATGGTTTGACAACATTCCCTCTAGATCTCAATCAGATACCAACACTCAATCTTTGTGTTTGTTAACTGTAACAACCCGATTTTTCATCTAAGTGCATTTTAGCCTTTTCACCAATTTTGATCCAAACAACTTTAGTTTTTGTCCTTCTGAATCTTCGAGCCGTTACGAATTCAACGCAATTAACTATTCAGAAATATCAGTTCGGAGTAAAAAGTTATGATCCAAATACCATTTTTGCCCTTGGTCCTATACTTTTATATAAGGGTATTTTGGTCCTTTTCCAATCAACCCGATGTATTTATTTGTCTCGAAAACCTAGGTGAACCTTTGATTTTATTTCTATTTTTCTTGTTTTTCTCTCCCAACTCTCATGGTCGCTATTGTTTCTTCACCGTCCTTTTGATCCGTTACTTACTTTCGTTCTTCTTTCAATTATCGCATGAAAGTTTTGGATTTTCGTTGTAATAGTGGGTTTCATCTGATTAAGAGGTCATCAGATTCTGAGTTTTTCTCGTCGGAGTTCTTGCATTCTTGTCGTTGTTTCTTTGAGTTTTGAGTTCAGTTTTACGTGGGATTTCCTTTTAGTTTGTCTTCCCATTATTTCAAACCAATTTGGATATAAATGGCTGCATTTTTCTTTACTTTTATTTGGATTTAGACCTTAGCAGGTTTCAAAAAATTGCTCGCCGGAAAACTCGAGTTGTTCGCTGTGGATTTCTTTTCTTATCAATCATATGAAGTTTTTGCACGTTTTCCAATAGATTCCATCATCAAAGATTGTACGTTTTGCCATCGTCGCTTTCTGGTAAGCCAACGCAAGTCTTGCGTTTTTTTCCTATGTTGCGTGCGTGAGTTTTTGAGAAGAAATGGTCCAGTTGGAACGACTGGGCAGGTTTAACTTAACTGGTTCAGCTGGTCCAACTAGTTCAGGGACTAATTTGACTCAATTCGAGCAAGTTTTCGTCCCTTAGCCCGGTTCTTGTTAAATTGACTTCAAATTTATGTTATTACTGATCTTTGCCATTGTTAGAAGTCTTTATGGATATATGTCAAGATCATTTGTGTAACGTCCCGTTATTTTGTGATAAAAAAAATTTAATTATTTTATTTTAATTTAAGTAAATTAAGTTTATTTATTTATCGGTAAATTAGAATTTAGTAGTTTATTTCGTTTTAAGTCATTTTAATGGCTTTATTTGTTTAAATAGGTTTTGGTGGTATTAATAATTATTAACGGGCCAATTAATAATTACTAATCACCATTGGGATAGTTTAAGAAGTTCGGGTTTCGTTTTATAAGTCAAAAGTCATAAAAGGACGGAACCGTCATTTCAAAAGTTCTTAAAAATATCAAACACTATTCCTTTTTCTTCTTTAAATATCCTTTGGCCAAAAGTCTTCATATTTTTCTCATTTTTCCTTGCCCATTGTCGTGAGTCCAAGAGGGATTGGGGGAAGATTTGGCTTTTCTTCGTTTCTCGACCGATCGACTTGTTTCCGGGGGCGTTTGAAATTTACCCTTTTGGGTTTAATTATGGGTTATAAATTAGTGAAATATTGTTTATTGAAATTCGATTCGGGAAAGGGCATAATGTTCAAAAACCCTAATTATCGATACCCATTGAAATCGGGAATATCAAATTTGCTTAAAACCAACTCGAAACACTTTTAGATTGCCTAAAAGCCGGAAAACCAAACCCGAGGCCCATTTTCTTTGAGGGGGCCGAGAGCCTCTATGGGAGGGTAGTTGAGTTTTCGTCATTTTGAACGTTGAGTTGATGTTTGATCGATAGTTGGTAATTTATTGATTGTGTGATATAATTCAATTTGTAGGTGTTTTTGAACCGCTCGTTTGATCGCTCTTTGGGACTTAGGAGCGAAGTCAACTTTTATTAAGGTGAGAATAGTTAGGATTTAAAGTAATTATAGAAAGCAAATAAGTGTAATGGTTTGTAGAATTGGGAACTAAGATTAGAATCCGAATCTAAGATTAGAGGGATGTGAGTTAGTGCCCTTAGGATTAGGAGTTAATCCTTTAAGTGAGAACTTAGGAGTTCTCGAGGAAACTATTGAATCTTAGAAGATTCTAAGTTAGATTCATTTCGAAGCTTAGGTTGGAACATTGGAAGTTAAAAGATCTACTTTTATGTAGAACGATTAATAGAACCTCGGATTATATTGGAAGTTTAGAATCCTGGAAAGTATAGGTTAATCGTTTAAGTTATGATTTTACTTTTATTATTGTTAGCGGAGTTCGATTGACATATCGTTCGTCCGGAGTTTCCTATTTATTTACTTTATGTATTTTACTTTATGCCCCTTTACTTTATGTTTGTCTCAAGAACTTTATTATTCGCACTTTACTTTATTTACTTGTGCAAGCATAACCATAACATCTCGCATCATTGAAAAGAGAAAAAGAAAAGAAAGTGAGAAAGAAAAGAAATGAAGAATGTTGGAGCCTACGGGATGTCCGCATCACCTTTACGAAAAAGAAAAGAAAAAGGAAAGAAAAGAAAAGAAAGTAAAACTAAGAAAGAAGACGAATGGGTAGCCTACGAGATGTACTCATTACTTCTTCATGCATAAGGTTGAATGGGAGCCTACGGGATGTCCGCATTACCTTCATTCATGCATAAGGGTATATGCGAACCCTACATTGCATATGATCCATGGAATATAAATCGAGATGTTATATTTTATGCAAAGTTATTTACTTTTCTTATTTTGCCATAACAAGTAATTGGATGAGGATTGACTACGAGAGTTAGTAATATCATCCTTTAGAGAGTATAAAATGAAATTACCTAGAGTTGGAGGACTTTAGGAGTGAATTGTGTCAGATTAATTGGACACGAATCGAAAATGCGAGTTTGAGGTCTATCTTTACTTTTTATGCTTATTATTCTCACTGGGCTTAAGTTATTAGCTCATGATGTTACAAAAAATTTCAGGTAATGCCCTGGCTAGAGGCCGTGGAAGGGGAGATGGTGTTGCGTGATCGAGGGATGCTGACCTCGAGATGGACTCATTTGTTGTAAAGTTTATGTAATTATTTTGGAGAACTTTAAAGACTTCGATGACTTATATGTTGTATTTAGCTCATAAGAGCTTATGGTTATGGCTTTATGATATTAAATCTTTGAACTCCTGATTGGGACTTAATATTCCATGTGATTTTATTAGATTTGAAAAATTAGGATTAAACAGGTTTTGGCTAGCCAACTTTCAAACATAACCACGCCAATTTTTCTTAAAATAAAAGACTTCCGCTGTGTTTTCTAAATTAAATTTATTTAAAAGTGTCGGGTCGTCACAGTTGATATCAGAGCCGACGGGTTCTATAGACTACATGCGATGCATGTTTGTATTTCATGTTTTGTTTTAAGTCCATTCTCAAAGTCATCATCTTAGATCAGCAGCACCAGGTATTCCTAGACCTTTATCTTTAAACTTGCATTTTATTTCAATTTGGTAAAGGAGTGGTGAATCCTCTTTTACTAGTAACTTATCAAGTTATGTTGACTATGATGTAGTATGCCTTCTAGAAGGGTGCTAGGCGAGCTGGAGTGAGGGCGGCTGCTCCTATGAGGGGTAGAGGCCGAGCCCGTAACCTGTGATTCCTGTTATACCGCCACCTTTTCAGGGGCGAGGAGTTTACATCGTTGAGGATGTTTATCTTGAGTTATTACGGGATGCTGGTAGACCCGTTGTGCCTGTTATACCTCCACCGAGAGCAGCAAATATAACAGTTGATCAGGTAGGGGTCACTGATGCTGCTAAGACTCTGAGGGAGTATAAATGATATGCACCTGCTAAGTTTGATGGTAGGTCTTTGGATGCCGCTGTTGCAAAGTTATGGATTGATAGGGTTTAGAGAGCCTTCGAGTTTATTGAGTACCCGGATCGGCTAAAGGTCCACTGTGGCACATATTCTCTTGTTGATGATGCCCTGTATTGGTGGAGAGGCCTTCATAGATCACTTTCTCTTACCATGGAGGTTACTTGGGAGGTATTTAGAGAGAGGTTTTATGAGAAATATTACTCAGCTGATTTACGAGATAGATTAGAGGAGGAGTTTCTGACCCTGAAACACGGTGATAGATCAGTGACAGAGTACAAGCGAGAGTTTGATCGATTGTTTAGGTTTTCTCCTGGAGAGATTGTCGACCCTCAGTGTAAGAGGAAGAGGTTTATGGTGGGATTGAGAGCCGAGGTTAGGGGTCATCTACGCACTTTACGTCCGACTACTTATGAGGAGGCTTTAGAGTTTGCCCTTTCTTTAGATTTGGCATCTGAAGAAAGGAAGGACAGACTAGCTGCTACAGGAGAGACTTCCTCTCAGAAGAGGAAGGCAGAGGATGACCATACTGGTCGAGTACCACTGCCACAGCAGAGACAGCAGCAGCAGCAGCTCCAGGGTGGAGCGCGGTTTAGACATTCTAGGACACAGGACAGACTCCCCATTATTGTCATAATCTGTTCTAGTTATCATGTTGGGATGTGTACCCTACCACATATATGTTATACTTGTGGTCAGGAGGGTCACCTATCTAGACAGTGTAGGGCTCGTCAGAGCACGACCACCACAAGTATGGTTACCCAGGTCAGGGTGTTCGAGTAGAGACCATATCAGGCACCACCTGCCTTTTAGGCTCCTCCGGGTTAGGGGTAGAGGTCGGGGCGAGGCGAGGTCCATGCAGGGGTAAAGGTCAGGGTGGACAGGTTCAGCAGTATAGACTTCCACCTGTTGTTCAACCGGCACAGATTTTACCTCCACCGCCCTTGCCATTTCCTCCACCGCCACGACCAGTTCCTCCACCTGTTTAGCGACAGACTTGTGTATTTGCCACCAGAGAGGAGGCCGAGGCTGCAGGTACTGTAGTTACTGGTACTTTGACAGTTTTGGGTCATTCGGCTTTTGTTTTATTTGATTCTGAGGCTAGCCACTCTTTTATTTCTTGAGTTTGTTGAGTTGGCTGCAATTGAGTCTGCACCGTTAGGTTTTGAGATGCGTGTTTCTACCCCGGTGGGGAAGTTTGTTATTGCTGATAGTATGATTAGCACTGATGATTTGTGTTTTATGGGTTGTTGCTTGCATGCTACCTTGATTATCATGCCTATGTCTGATTTCGATGTGATTTTGGGTATGGATTTGCTATCAGCTAATCGTGCCACCATTGATTGTGCTGAGAGAGTTATTGATTTTATGGGTCCATGTGGGACCAGCTTACATTTTCGTGGGACTAGTAGTCGAGTAGAACCCACTTTGATATCTATGTTAGAAGCTAGTATGCTTCTAAGTGATGGAGCCTTGAGCTATATAGCTATTGTTGTTGACATTTCTGTACCAGAGACTAGCTTGAGTTCTATGCCAGTAGTGAGGGATTTCGTTGATGTCTTCCCTGATGAGTTACCCGATTTGCCACCGGTGAGACAGTTTGATTTTCAGATTGAGGTTGCTCCTGGGACAGCTCCATTGTCCAAAGCACCTTATTGTATGGCACCGGCTGAGTTGAAAGAACTCCAGAGCGATTCTAGGACTTTTAGACTTGGGGTTTATACGCCCTAGTGTTTCACCAGGTGGGGAGCTCCAGGTGTTGTTTGTGAAGAAGAAGGATGGTTCTATGCGTTTATGTATCGATTATAGAGAGTTGAACCAGGTGTTACGTGAAAAACAAGTATCCTTTGCCTAGGATAGAAGACTTGTTTGATCAATTGAGAGGAGCCACTATCTTTTCGAAGATAGATTTGAGATCCTGGCTATCATCGATTGAGGATTCGGGATGAGGATATTCCCAAGACGCATTCAGGACGCGTTATGGACATTATGAGTTTGTAGTTATGTCGTTTGGGTTGACCAACGCACTTGCGGCTTTTATGGACCTTATGCACACGGTTTTCAGGAGGTTCATTGATGCTTTTGTGATTGTATTCATTGATGATATCTTGGTTTATTCCAAGACAGAGGAGTTGCACGCTATGCACCTTCGAGAGATACTACGAGATCAGAGATTGTATGCCAAGTTCTCCAAGTGTGAGTTTTGGCTGAGGGAAGTGGCATTTTTAGGCCGTGTAGTATCAAGTAGAGGAGTATCTGTTGATCCATCTAAGATTGAGGCAGTTACTAACTGGCCTAGGCAAACTAGTGTTGCTGATATTCGCAGTTTTCTGGGACTTGCAGGCTATTATAGACGGTTTGTGCAAGATTTCTCCAAAATTGCTTCAGCTTTGACACATTTGACTCGGAAGGGGGTCAATTTTGTATGGTCTAAGGATTGTGAAACGAGCTTTGAGGAGCTCAAGAGGAGGCTTATGACAGCACCTGTTCTAGTGTCGCCTGATAGAACCGGTGGTCTGACTATGTATACAGATGCTTCCCATAGAGGTTTGGGATGTGTGTTGATGCAACACGGAAAATTTATAGCTTATGCTTCCCGTCAGTTGAAGGAGCATGAGAAGAAATATCTGACTCACGATTTAGAGTTGGCAGCTGTTGTTCATGCATTGAAGATTTGGAGACATTATTTGTACGGTGAGAAGATCTTGATATTTACTGACCATAAGAGTCTCAAATATTTCTTCACTCAGAAGGAATTGAATATGAGACAGCGGAGATGGTTGGAGCTCGTTAAGGATTATGACTGTGACATTCAGTATCATCCTGGGAAAGCCAATGTAGTGGCTAACGCGCTCAATAGGAAGTCTTCTCATTCATCAGCTTTGTCAGCCATACCTCTGAGATTGAGATGGGATATGGAACGAGCTGAGATAACATTTCTGACTGCCAAGGTCAATGTGAGTCTGGCTAGTTTGACAAGGGGACCTACTTTGAGGCGGAGGATGATTGATGCGCGAGGGGAGAGACTCATTTGCGGGCTGGTTTTAGAGAGGTCGAGTCCGATATTCCTAGCCATTTTACCTTCTCTACAAACAGTGGCTCGATGTATCGTAAGAGGCTATGTGTGCCTTTAGGATCGACTTTTAGAAGGGAACTGTTGGAGGAGGCTCACAGTTCTATCTTCTCTATTCATCCAGGTAGTACGAAGATGTACAGGGACCTGTGAGAGCATTATTCGTGGCCTGGGATGAAGCTTGAGATTGCGGACTTTGTTAGTAGATGCTTGACTTGTCAGCAAGTCAAGGCTTTGAGGAAGAGTCCATCGGGTTTTCTTAACCCTCTGAGTGTGCCAGAATGGAAATGAGAGGAGATTTCCATGGACTTTATCAGTGGTTTGCCAAGGACATCAAAGGGTTACGATACCATTTGGGTCATTGTAGACCGCTTGACGAAGACTGTACACTTTATACCTGGGAGGATCACCTACCTAGTGGAGACATGGGCACAGTTGTATTTACGGCAGATTGTTAGATTACATGGTGTGCCTGTGAGGATCGTATCAGATTGGGACACTCGTTTTGTCTCGAAGTTTTGGCAGAATTTGCATTCAGCCATGGGTACTGGCTTCGATTTTAGCACTGCTTTTCACCCCCAGACAAATGGTCAGACCGAGCGAGTTAACCAGATTCTAGAGGATATGTTGAGAGCTTGTGTTCTTGATTTTGGAGGAAGTTGAGATTCTCAATTGTACTTGGTAGAGTTTGCTTATAATAACAGCTACCAGGCTACTATTGAGATGGCACCTTTTGAGGCACTTTATGGTAGAAAGTGTCGATCTCCAGCTCACTGGGATGAAGTTGGGGAGAGAAAGCTTTTGGGACCCGAGTTGTTACAGTTGACTAGTCAGTCGATTGACTTGATTAGAGAGAGGATGAGGATTGCCCAGAGTCGACAGAAGAGTTATACAGACAAACGACGTAGTCCACTTGAGTTTTCAGTGGGGGACCACGTGTTTTTGAAGGTAGCACCTATGAAAGGTGTTATGAGATTTGGGAAGAAAGGTAAGCTGAGCCCTAGGTTCATTGGCCCTTTCGAAGTACTTGATCGTGTAGGAGCAGTGGCTTACCGGATTGACTTTACCACCTTCTTTATCGGCGGTTCATAATGTATTCCATGTATCTATGCTTGAGTACATGGCGGATCCTTCTCATGTGATCGATCACGAGCCGATTGTTTTGGATGCTAGTATGTCTTATGAGGAGACACCAAGTTGAGATTCAAGAATTCGAGCAAAAGGTGTTGAGAAACAAGACTATTCGCTTGGTCAAAGTCCTTTGGAGGAACCAAGTGTCGAGAAGAAGCTACGTGGGAGCGTGAGGATGATATGCGGGCAAAGTATCCTCACCTTTTCACTTAGTAAGTTTACTTTTCAGGGATGAAAAGCCCTTTTTAGGAGGGTTGATTGTAACTTCTTGTTATTTTGTGATAAATTTTTTTTAACTATTTTATTTTAATTTAAGTAATTTAAGTTTATTTATTTATCAAGAAATTAGAATTTAGTAGTTTATTTCGTTTTAAGTCATTTTAATGGCTTTATTTGTTTAAATAAGTTTTGGTGGTATTAATAATTATTAACGGGCCAATTAATAATTATTAATCACCATTGGGATAGTTTAAGAAGTTCGGGTTTCGTTTTATAAGTCAAAAGTCATAAAAGGGCCGCAACCGTCATTTCCAAAGTTCTTAAAAATATCAAACACTATTCCCTTTTCTTCTTTAAATATCCTTTGACCAAAAATCTTCATATTTTTCTCATTTTTCCTTGCCCATTGTCGTGAGTCCAAGAGGGATTGGGGGAAGATTTGGCTTTTCTTCGTTTCTCGATCGATCGACTTGTTTCCTGGGGCGTTGGAAAGATATCGGGTCTAGTATTCTTTTCCACCCTTCCATCGTGCCTTTCTCCCGTGATATACGGACTTCTCATAAGTAAAGTTTCAAACCCTAAGCTCCAAATAGTGTTTTAATGGAGTTTTCTTTGTTTTCTTTCGATTTCTTGCCGTGAAACTCGGTGTTTGTAAATACGGGAGTAGTTTTAAGAGTTTTTGGAGCATTTCTCATAACCCTAAAACCGAGTTTCAGTCGAAACCCTTCCCGTTTGAAATTTACCCTTTTGGGTTTAATTATGGGTTATAAATTAGTGAAATATTGTTTATTGAAATTCGATTCGGGAAAGGGCATAATGTTCAAAAACCCTAATTATCGATACCCATTGAAATCGGGAATATCGAATTTGCTTAAAACCAACTCGAAACACTTTTAGATTGCCTAAAAGCCGGAAAACAAAACCCGAGGCCCATTTTCTTTGAGGGGGCCGAGAGCCTCTATGGGAGGGTTGTTGAGTTTTCGTCATTTTGAACGTTTAGTTGATGTTTGATCGATAGTTGGTAATTTATTGATTGTGTGATATAATCCAATTTGTAGGTGTTTTTGAACCGCTCGTTTGATCTCTCTTTGGGACTTAGGAGCGAAGTCAACTTTTATTAAGGTGAGAATAGTTAGGATTTAAAGTAATTATAGAAAGAAAATAAGTATAATGGTTTGTAGAATTGGGAACTAAGATTAGAATCCGAATCTAAGATTAGATGGATGTGAGTTAGTGCCCTTAGGATTAGGAGTTAATCCTTTAAGTGATAACTTAGGAGTTCTCGAGGAAACTATTGAATCTTAGAAGATTCTAAGTTAGATTCATTTCGAAGCTTAGGTTGGAACATTGGAAGTTAAAAGATCTACTTTTATGTAGAACGATTAATAGAACCTCGGATTATATTGGAAGTTTAGAATCCTGGAAAGTATAGGTTAATCGTTTAAGTTATGATTTTACTTTTATTATTGTTAGCGGAGTTCGATTGACATATCGTTCGTCCAGAGTTTCCTATTTATTTACTTTATGTATTTTACTTTATGCCCCTTTACTTTATGTTTGTCTCAGTAACTTTATTATTCGCACTTTACTTTATTTACTTGTGCAAGCATAACCATAACATCTCGCATCATTGAAAAGAGAAAAAGAAAAGAAAGTGAGAAAGAAAAGAAATGAAGAATGTTGGAGCCTACGGGATGTCCGCATCACCTTTACGAAAAAGAAAAGAAAAAGGAAAGAAAAGAAAAGAAAGTAAAACTAAGAAAGAAGACGAATGGGTAGCCTACGGGATGTACTCATTACTTCTTCATGCATAAGGTTGAATGGGAGCCTACGGGATGTCCGCATTACCTTCATTCATGCATAAGGGTATATGCGAACCCTACATTGCATATGATCCATGGAATATAAATCGAGATGTTATATTTTATGCAAAGTTATTTACTTTTCTTATTTTGCCATAACAAGTAATTGGATGAGGATTGACTACGAGAGTTAGTAATATCATCCTTTAGAGAGTATAAAATGAAATTACCTAGAGTTGAAGGACTTTAGGAGTGAATTGTGTCAGATTAATTGGACACGAATCGAAAATGCGAGTTTGAGGTCTATCTTTACTTTTTATGCTTATTATTCTCACTGGGCTTAAGTTGTTAGCTCATGATGTTACAAAAAATTTCAGGTAATGCCCTGGCTAGAGGCCGTGGAAGGGGAGATGATGCTGCGTGATCGAGGGATGCTGACCTCGAGATGGACTCATTTGTTGTAAAGTTTATGTAATTATTTTTGAGAACCTCAAAGACTTTGATGACTTATATGTTGTATTTAGCTCATAAGAGCTTATGGTTATGGTTTTATGATATTAAATCTTTGAACTCCTGATTGGGACTTAATGTTCCATGTGATTTTATTAGATTTGAAAAATTAGGATGTAAACAGGTTTTGGCTAGCCAACTTTCAAACATAACCACGCCAATTTTTCTTAAAATAAAAGACTTCCGCTGTGTTTTCTAAATTAAATTTATTTAAAAGTGTCGGGTCGTCACAATTTTCTAGTTCAATTTGCAATTAAGGTAGGTTAATTCCTACTTAGAAGTTTAAATTGAATTCCTTGTGTTTGTTTGATTATTGTATGATTTATAATATGATTTTGGAGATGATTTATTGATTTTAAATGTCATCATGTGCCCGTTTTGAATTGTGAATATTGTTCATAATTGGTTTATGATCGTTAATTTGTTTTTATATTATAATTAGAGCCTATAGAGCATTTAAGTGGATTTAACCATATTATTAAACCCATATTAAATTTGTAGAGTGGTATATTATGGCTCGTATCGTGAGTGGCCTTATACCCCACTATGATACATATTTCCAAGCTGAATAGTATGGCCCATATCACTTGTGATCGTGTATTCTGCGGTGATTCATATATGCAAATTTAATAGAAACTGTAGTGATGTTGTGACTACCCGACACTTTTAATTAAATTAAATTAGAAAACATAGCAGAAGTATTTTATTTTAAGAAAATTTGGCGTGGTTATGTTTGAAAATTTGCTGGCCAAAACCTGTTTACATCTTAATTTCAAAATCTAAAATACACAAGGAACATTAAGTTCCTATCCAGGAGTTCAAAATGATTATAATCATCAACATAAAGACAAAAGCTCTTAAGATCTATATACAATTGTATAAATCTAAAAAATGATATAAAATTCACAAAACCATGTACATGGATTTTTACATAACGTCCCGTAACTTACCATTCAACTCCCTATGCATGAGAAGTAATGTGTACGTCCCGTAACTTACCATTCAACTTCTTTCCTTGTTTTACTTTCTTTTCTTTTTCTGAAGGTGATGCAGACACTACCCGTAGGCTCCAACATTGTCCCCTTCTTTTCTTTTTCAATGCATGATGCGAAAATGTTATGGTGCAATATGATATGCATATGTCTGCATATCCTTGTAAAAGTAAATAAGTAAAGTACGGAATTAAAGTAGTCAATGCAAGCATAAAGTAGAGGGGTATAAAATAAAAGACATAAAGTAAAATAGATAGGAAACTCCGGACGAACGATATGTAAATCGAACTCCGCTACATTAATACAGGTAAATCCTATCTTAAACGATTAACCTATACCTTTCAGGATTTTAAACTTCCAATAATTATCCGAGGTTCTATTAATCGTTCTATATAAAAGTTTTGGATCTTTTAACTTCCAATGATCCATCCTAAACTTCGAAACGAATCTAACTTAGAATCTTCTAAGATTCAAAGCTTTCTTCGAGAAATCCTAAGCTCTCGCTTAAAGGATTAACTTCAAATCCTAAGGGCACTACTCACTTCCCTCTAATCTTAGATTTGAATTCTAGTCTTAGTTTCCAATTCTACAAACCATCATACTTATTTGCTTTTTAAATTTACTTTAAATCCTAACTATTCTCACCTTTGCCAAATAAGATTTTCTCCAAATCTCCAAATTCCCACGAATCAACAACCGAGCAATCGCACCTACAATTCACCAATTGCACAACATATTACAACTCATAACTAAGATGAGAACAAGTGTGCATTTTCGGGTGAATAGTGATTTCAGATGAATAGTAATTTCGGATGAATAGTGTTTTTGGGTGAATAGTGTTTTTCGAAAATCCGGGCTCAAAATCGTCAATTTCCATGATAGAAATTCATGATTTCAACTTCGAAACTCATTTATAATAAAAAACGAACAAATCTATATAAAAAGTTTTGAAAACATACTTTTTGTAACTTCCCTTAGAGGAAACTTCGAAAGGCTAAGTTGGATAGGTAGCCCTCGTCCCTACCAATCCAACGCAACCGAAAACAAGCCGATCCATCGAGAAACGAATGAGGAACGAAGAAAAGAAAAACTCACCCATGGTGGATGAAGAAGGCTCACGGTGGAAGAAGAGAGAAGGAGAGGAAAATGAAATAATTTGGTCAAAATTTGGATTTTTAAAGATGAGTGAATAGTGATTTTAGATATTTTAGGAAATTGGAAATGACGGTTGCGTCCTTTTATGACTTTTGACTTATAAAACGAAACCCGATGCTCCTAAATAAATCTAACGGTGATTAATAATTATTAATTGGCCTGTTAATAATTATTAATGTCACCGAAGCGAATTTAAAATATTAAAACGATTAAAAAAAGAAATTCAAGTAAAATTAATCGCTTCAATTCTAAATTACAAAAATAATAATTAAACTAAATATGTAAATTAAAATAAATCAATAACTAAATAACATTTAATAAAATAAATAAATAAATAAAAATTTCACTTCAAAATAACGGGACGTTACAGATGTGTAGGCTAAGTACCTACTAATTATTGTTGACTATAATATACAAAACATAATAAATTTGTAAAGCGGTATACTATGGCACGTATCATAGTTTGCCTTGATACATATTTCCAAGCTGAATAGTATTGCCAATATCATTTGTGGTCGCGTATTCCAAAATGATACCTACGTACAAATTTAATATAAAATAATGAGATGTTGTAGGCTAAGTACCTACTAATAATGATAAAACGTGGAAATGGATGAGTGTCCATAAAGTGCTATATGATATTGATGATTGAATTTTAATTTACTTATTTGAATTTAGATTTAATCCAGTGAGCTAAAAACTCACGTGTTCGAATGCCCTACAAACTTTTATTTAGCAAGGTAATGGCATTAGCTAGTCAGGGTGCGTGACGTGGATGCTCTACACTTAGAGGCCCTTAGGATATATGTCATTTATTATTTTTCTTTATTTTCGATTATATCATTTCATGATTTTTATCTTTCAAATAAATTTTAAATTTATTTATAATTTCATTGATTCCGTTATTTTAAAACATTGGCACCTCAAATAAATTTATTGTTTTGATTTTTAGTTGACTATTTAATAAACGCTCCCGAACCATTTGGTCTTACTCGATTTATTTTTATTTTAAATGAGTCATTTATTATTTCTACACCAACTCGGTGTCTATATTAGCTTGTTTGAAAGTTAGGTCTAGTACGATTTTGTTGCATGCTTCCCAATTAAGCGCAACTTTGATAGTCATTCATATTAGTTCTTCTTATATGATTTTTTGCATAGGTTAATTGGTTGCCAATCGTGCTACCAAAAGTAGATTCAGTTACAATTCTCGTTTTACCTGTGGAGAGTAAGGCTTTAAGGGAACATGCAGCTTGAGTTGGTTAAAGTTTTGTGGTGAAACTAGAAATTTGAAGAGACAACTACAAAACACAAGGAGGTTACGTTAGCTATTAACGTGTTTGTTCCAATATTAGTGTTAGTTTTCGGGGACGAAAAGTATTTAAGGAGGGAAGATTGTAACAACCCGGTTGTTCATCTAAAAACGTTTTAGCGTTTTTTCCCAATTTTGATCCAAACAATGTTATTTTTAGTTCTTTTGAACCATTGTGTCGTTATGAAGTCAACGCAATTGACTATTCTCAAATATGAGTTTTGAGTAAAAAGTTATTATCTAAATACCGTTTTTACCCTTGGTCCTATTATTTTATATAAGGGTATTTCAGTCCTTTTCCAATCAACCTGATATTTTTATTTGTCACGAAAACCTAGGTCAACCTTTGATTTTATTTTTATTTTTCTTCTTTATCTCTCCCAACTCTTGGCAGCTGCTACTGTCTCTTCACCGCCCTTTTGATCCGTTAGTTATTTCCATTATTCTTTCTATTATCGCATCAAAACCAGTTTTGGATTGTCGTTGTAATAGTGGGTTTCATATGATTAAGAGGCCGTGTAACGACCCGAATTTCCGTTAAATTCTTTAAATTCAAATGCACAGCGGAAGACTTAATTTTTAAAGAAAAACGGCATGGGTTCGTTTAAAAGTCGAATAATCAAAACCTGTTTTACAACCCAAAGTCCAGAGAAAGCTATAAATCGGGAATGCACATTCCAAAGTAAAGTTTAATCATAAAAACATCAAAATACTTTACACATACACCCTTCACGGGCTCAAAATGACACAAGTATGTAAAAAGTATATGATTTACAAGCATTACTACTAATGCTTCAAAAGTGTTTAATATTGTCCTTACACCACCTCGGCCAGTCAAGCGACACCATTTCCTCTACCTTGCTTCTTAGGACGGGGTTCACCTTAAAATATTGTGGTGTAGCACCATTAGCAAACAATGCTAGTTTGTAAAATGAAAGCAAGTAATCCCTATGAACTAAATCTCATACCAGAAATCGTGTCCAAAGGCCTAAATGTTCATTATTACCCATAACCACATTCCAATTTCCATGTATACATATGATAGTATCATACTACCCGTATTCGTCATTCAATACCATGAGATGGAAAATAAAGACTTAAAGTAAAATTAACATTCACAACTAAGTCTCACTACACGTTTCTAAAGAATAGGTAAAAATAACATTAACTATCTTTATTACCAAACAAGTTTCATCGTATCGTGCTATTGTATGGATCGAAATCAACATACCACGTCGCGGTCATACCATGTCACAACCATCGCACCATGATACGTATGGATCCGAATCAACATACTATCATGTGCCGTATCATAGATCATAATACCATGGTACGTGCGGATCCGAATCCACGTACTACCATGTACCATATCTCAATCATCGGATATCAGGAGTTTCACCATACCGGATATCAGGAATTTCACCATAGGTATCAGGAATTTCACCATAGGTATCAGGAATTTCACCATATAGATATCAGGAATTTCACCATATAGGTATCAGGAATTTCACCATATAGATATCAGGAATTTCACCATATAGATATCAGGAATTTCACCATAGGTATCAGGAATTTCACCATATAGGTATCAGGAATTTCACCATAGGTATCAGGAATTTCACCATAGGTATCAGGAATTTCACCATTTAGCAACATGATATGTATGGATCGAAATCGACATACTATCATGTGTTAGTTACTGTAACGTCCCGTTACTTTTAGAGGTAAATTTTTTTTTTTATTTTATTAATTTATTATTTTTATTTAATTAAAGCTTTTAAAATTAGTTAAAATTAGTAATTTCAGTTTTATTAGTTAATTCCGTCCGAAAATCCTTTTTATCGTTTTAATTCGTTTTGGTGACTCTAATAATTATTAACGGGCCAATTAATAATTATTAGACACCTTTATATTTATTTAAGACCGTCGGTTTTCGTTTTATAAGCAAAAGGTCAAAAAGGGCAAAACCGTAATTTCCAAACTACCTAAATATCTAGATATTTGTTTCATCTTCTTTAACTATCCTCTTTGACCAAATATTGACCAAACTCATCATCCTTTCTTCATCCCCAAGCCGTGAGCTTCTCATCCATTGATGAGAAGAAACTTTTTCTTGTCCTTTCTTCGTTTCTCGGCGGATCGTCGTGTTTTTGGTTGCGTTGGATTGGTAGGGACGAGGGCTACCTATCCAACCTAGCTTTTCGAAGTTTCCCGTTCCCTAAGGGAAGTCCCAAAAAGTAAGTTTTCAAAACTTTTTATATGGTTTTGTTCGTTTTTTTTATTGTAAATGAGTTTTGATGTTGAAATCATGAATGGTTATCATGGAATTTGACGATTTTGAACCCGGATTTTCAAAAAACACTATTCACGTGAAAACACTATTCATCCGAAAACACTATTCATCCGAAAATGCAAACTTGTTCTCATATTAGATATGAGTTGTTAATTGTTGTGCAATTGGTGAATTGTAGGTTTGTATTTGTCGTGTGGATTCGACTTCGATTTCTTGGATACTCGACTTAAAACCTAAGGTGAGTTTAAAAGGGAAGTTAGTAATTTTATGAATTACGTTTTGATATGATATTGTTTATCGATGTTAAGAGGGAATTAGCTTCTTAGAATTATAGTTTGGTTGGAGACTTTAATTCGGAAGTGTGTGTGGAGAAAGTTGGACTTTTGGTTAGTTTGATGATTAGAGATCATCGGGGAGGTTTGGAAGTATGGTAATGTGATTTGGAGATGTTAGATGAAAGTGGAAATGGAAGTTACTTTGATTGATTTGAAAGTTACTTGGATGGATTTGGAAGTAAAGTAATTAGAAGATGCACTTGAGTAGTAACTCGTGTATTCTAGTTAGTTAGGTTTCTAATTAACTTAGTAGACTTTTTCGGAGTTTAGCTAACTTATTGGAGACCTAGGGCACAATGATTCACACATGGTAGTATGTTGATTTGATCCATATGTAATCATGGTGTGATGACTTGTGGGGACCTTGAGCACTTTGATTCTGCACGTGATAGTATGTGATTTTGATCCATATGTAATCATGGTGAGATGATTAGTGGGATAGTACATGGTAGTATGTTGATTTGATCCATATGTAACCATGGTACTATGGTTTGTAACTAGTACATGGTAGTATGTGATTTTGATCCATATGTAACCATGGTACTATAGTTTGTGATACGGCACATGATAGTATGTGACACGCTCCATACGGTATCATGGTGCGATGAATTGTTATATGGTGAAATTCCTGATACCTATGGTGAAATTCCTGATACCTATGGTGAAATTCCTGATATCCGGTATGGTAAAACTCCTGATATGCGATGGTTGTGATATGGTAATACCGTACGGGCTTAGTATGCGATATTTATCCATATGGTATACCCGGTACGATGGTTGTGATATGGTAATACCGTACGGGCTTAGTATGCGATATATATCCATATGGTATACCCGGTACGATGGTTGTGATATGGTAATACCGTACGGGCTTAGTATGCGATATTTATCCATATGGTATACCCGGTACGATGGTTGTGATATGGTAATACCGTACGGGCTTAGTATGCGATATTTATCCATATGGTATACCCGTGCGATGGTTGTGATATGGTACATGGTAGTACGTGGATTCGGATCCGTACGTACCATGGTATTATGATCTATGATACGGCACATGATAGTATGTTGATTCGGATCCATACGTATCATGGTGCGATGGTTGTGACATGGTATGACCGTACGTGGTATGTTGATTTCGATCCATACAATAGCACGATACGATGAAACTTGTTTGGTAATAAAGATAGTTAATGTTATTTTTACCTATTCTTTAGAAATGTGTAGTGAGACTTAGTTGTAAATGTTAATTTTTTTACTTTAAGTTTTTATTTCTATCTCTTGGTTTTGAATGACGAATACGGGTAGTATGATACTATCATATGTATACATGGAAATTGGAATGTGGTTATGGGTAATAATGAACATTTAGGCCTTTGGACACGATTTCTGGTATGAGATTTAGTTCATAGGATTACTTGCTTTCATTTTACTCTCACTAGCATTGTTTGCTAATGGTGCTACACCACAATATTTTCAGGTAAAACCCGTCCTAAGAAGCGAGGTAGACGAAATGGTGTCGCTTGACTGTTCGAGGTGGTGTAAGGGACAATATTAAACACTCTTGATAAGCATTATTAAAATGCTTGTAATCATATACTTTTTACATACTTTGTGTCATTTTGAGCCCGTGAAGGGTGTATGTGTAAAGTATTTTGATGTTTTTATGATTAAACTTTACTTTGGAATGTGCATTCCCGATTTATAGCTTTCTCTGGACTTTGGGTTGTAAAACAGGTTTTGGTTATTCGACTTTTAAACGAACCCATGTCGTTTTTCTTTAAAAATTAAGTCTTCCGCTGTGCATTTGAATTTAAAGAATTTAACGGAAAATCGGGTCGTTACAGTTACAAACCAAAGTACCAACATCACACCATGACTACGTATGGATTGAAATCAACATACTATCATGTGCTAGTTACTAAGTGCTCAAAGTTCCCACAAATTCATCATACCATGATACGTATAGATCGAATCAACATACTATCATGTGTGAATCATTGTGCCCTAGGTCTCCAATAAGTTAGCTAAACTCCGAAGAAGTCTACTAAGTTAAATAGAAACCTAACTAACTAGAATACACGAGTTATCACTCAAGTGCATCTTCTAATTACTTTACTTCCAAATTCATCAAAGTAACTTTCAAAACCAACAAAGTAACTTCCATTCTCACTTTCATCTAACATCTTCAAATCACATTACCATACTTCCAAACCTCTCCGATGATCTCTAATCATCGAACTAACCATAAGTCCAACTTTCTCCACACACACTTCCGAATTAAAGTCTCTAACCAAACTATAATCCTAAGAAGTTAACCCCCTCTTAACATTGATAAACAATTACATAATGAAACTAAATTCATAAAAGTACTAACTTCCCTTTTAAACTCACCTTAGGTTTTAAGACGAGTATCCAAGGAATCGAAGTCGAATCCACACGACAATTACAAACCTACAATTCACCAATTGCACAACATATTACAACTCATATCTAATATGAGAACAAGTTTGTATTTTCGGATGAATAGTGTTTTCGGGTGAATAGTGTTTTCGGGTGAATAGTGTTTTCGGGTGAATAGTGTTTTTCAAAAATCCGGGCTCAAAATCGTCATTTTTCATGATAGAAATTCATGATTTCAACTTCAAATCTCATTTATAATAAAAAAACGAACAAAACCACCTAAAAAGTTTTGAAAACTTACTTTTTGGTACTTCCCTTAGGGAACGAGAAACTTCGAAAAGCTAGGTTGGATAGGTAGCCCTCGTCCCTACCAATCCAACGCAACTGACCTCATCGAAAACGGTCGAGAAACGAAGAAAACCCAAGAAATTTTTTCTCTCCCACCATTGATGACCCACGGCCATGAGAGAAGAAGAGAAGAAAGATGAAGTGTGGTTTTTGCTTAATGATTAAGTTAAAAGAAGATAGTAAAAAAAAAATATCTAGATATTTTAGGGTTTGGGTAATTACGGTTTTGCCCTTTTCGACCTTTTGCTTATAAAACGAAAACCGACGGTCTTAAATAAATCTAAAGGTGTCTAATAATTATTAATAGGCCCGTTAATAATTATTAGAGTCACCGAAACGAATTAAAACGATAAAAAGGATTTTCGGACGGAAATAACTAATAAAACTGAAATTAGTAATTTTAACTAATTTTAAAAGCTTTAAAAAAAATAATAATAATAAATTAATAAAATAAAAAAAAAATTTACCTCTAAAAGTAACGGGACGTTACAGGCCGCCTTATTCTTTTTGAGTTTTTGAGTTAAGTTTTACGTGGGATTTCTTTTTAGTTCATTTTCCCATTATTTCAAACCAATTTGGATATAAATGGCTACGTTTTTCTTTGCTTTTCTTTGGATTTAGACCATCGTCAGTTTTTGAAAATTGCTCACCGGAAAACTCGAGTTTTTCATCGCAAATTTCTTTAGTTTTTTAGTTAATCCTAAGAATTTTCGAACATTTTCCAATTGTTTCCATCATTAAAAGATTGTTCGTTTCACAACCGTCATTTTCTGGTAAGCCAACGCAAGTCTGCGTTTTTTTCCTTGTTGCATGCAAGAGTTTTGGAGAAGACACGGTCCAGTTGGACCGGCTGGTCCTACTAGTTCATGGACTAATTTGACTCAATTCGAGCCCATTTTCATCCCATTAGCCTGGTTCTCGTTAAATTGACTTCAAATTAACGTTATTAAAGGTCATGGGTATTGTTAGGAGTCTTTTTAGATTTATTTCGAGGTCGTTTGCTAATTCAATTTGCAAGTAAGGTAGGTTAATTCCTACTTAGAAGTTTAAATTGAATTCCTTGTGTTTGTTTGATTATTGTATGCTTAATAGTATGATTTGGGAGATGATTTATTGATTTTAAATGTCAGCATGTGCTCGTTTTGATTTGCGAATATTATTCATATTTGGTTTATGATCGTTAAATGGCTTTTATATTATAATTAGAGCCTATAAAGTATTTAAGTGGATTTGACCATATTATTAAACCAATACTAAATTTATAGAGCTGCATACTATGGCTCGTATCGTGAGTGGCCTTATACCTCACTATGATACATATTTCCAAGATGAATAGTATGGCCCATATCACTTGTGGTCACGTATTATGCGGTGATACATAAATACAAATTTAATATAAATTGAAGAGATGTTGTAGGCTAAGTACCTACTAATTATTGTTGACTTTAGTATAAAAAACATACTAAATTTGTAAAGCTGAATACTATGGCACATATCATGGTTTGCCTTGATACATATTTCCAAGCTGAATAGTATGTCCCGTATCATTTGTGGTCGCGTATTCCAAAAGGATACCTATGTACAAATTTTATATAAAATAATGAGATGTTGTCGGCTAAGTACCTACTAATTATTAATGATAAACGTGGAAATGGATGAGTGTCCATAAACTGCTATATAATTATGATGATTAAATTTCAATTTACTTATTTGAGTTTAGATTTAATCTACTGAGCTAAAAACTCCCAGTATTCGAATGCCCTGCAAACTTTTATATTGTAAGTGATGGCATTGGCTAGCTGGGCACGTGATGAGAATAGCGCTATATTTAGATTCCCTTAGGATATATGTCATTTATTATTATTTTTTATTTTTTATTATATCATTTCATGATTTTTATCTTTGAGATAAAGTTTTAAATTTATTATTTATTTAATTGATTTTGTTATTTTAAAACATTGGCGCCTCAACTAAATGTTTTCTTTTCATTTTTTATTGAGTATTGAATAAAAGCTTCAGCAACCATTTAGTCTTACCCTGATTTATTTTTATTTTAAATTATTTATTCATTTATTTTTTGTTATTTTGGGTCGGGTTGTTACATTAACCTTGACATTTTCCAAGTGTGGATCTCGATAACTCGATCTAAAGTATTCCAAACTCAAATTGGTACATCTATAGTGTAACTTACTACAAGATTAGGAAATTAATTAAATAACACAGTTGGTAATGGTCCTCTTTGAGAACAATAACGAAATGTGCTAACTTCCTCTTTTAAGTGGCAACACACTTTCAGCTTAACACAATACTAACCAAATGGTTTATAATTCACAATAATTCAACTTTCTCAACTCAAACAAGGAACTTGTTCCTTGAATTGAATCTATATTACAAGACCTGAGCCAGACCGATTACTTTCAAACAATTTGTGATAATTCAAATCCTTTTCAATCATTTTAAAGCCAAAATGCACCAGAAGACTTAATATTTAAATAAAATTTTGCATGATGATGTTTAAAACTTGGGCTATCACAATGCCCTGTAAATACAATTTCACAATCAGAAAGATAAAAAGTGGAAAGTGCATTCCATATTCACAAAAAGTTCAAAAACAACACAAGATCATAAAAGTTTAAAATAGAATTTCTCTCATGAGCTCATATATACAACACGTGTATCAAAAGATGAAAAATAAAATAACCAAAGTCCATGGACCATAAATTCTCTCTAGTCAATCGCATCATCATCGTCACCAAGATCAAGTAGCACCAGGTCCTATCCAATGACAGAGACCACGTTCATACCTGAAATTTTTTTATATCATGAGCTAAAGTCCAGTGAAGATAAACAGAAAATAAAGTAACAACAGACCCCAAACCCATATTCGGATTTGTGTCCAAAAACTTACTTACTCTTTGCTACCCAAGCACAATTGGCTAGTTTTCTTTAATTCATCAAATCTGTTTATTCATTGAATAATGAAAGCCTATAATTGGAAAAAGAAGTTTCTTACTCCTAATATGACTCTAATTTCGAAAATATGAGATAAAGTGCTGATAAGGATGACTTCATCATGACATCACCATGATGAGTCATCAAAAATAAAAACTACTACTCCTAAAAATTTAAAAATGTAAAAATTAATACTTGAAACTTCCAATTCTACATAATGTCTTCAATCCTTGGTGTTGATCTTTCTTTGAATGTAAATTTCATCTTCTCCACGAATTACCATATATGGAAAATTTCATTTCGCGAAAGATTTCATTTCTAGAAAGTTTCCATTTCAGGGAAAGTTTCCATTTCTCTTCATTTCTAGCCAAGCTCTTCTTTCATGTTCCAACTTCTTAGCTCTATATCCTTGAATGAAGCTAATCTCATGAAGGGATGATTTACTAAATTAGCGGAATTTATTTAGTAACACAAATTAACACTTAATTTAGGATCTATTAATATCATGCAATTTGTGATAAAAACACGAAGAACATGCTTATATTTTCGAAAATTAAAACCGGAACTTACATTGACTGATTAATGGAGAATCGATTGGAGGTTTCTTTACAGCCTCAAATCCTCAGCAACACCGGATCTTCTACGCTATATCCCGATCGATCAAAGGAAATCTGATTGCGGGATCGAACTTAAGAAGAAATTAGGAAGAAGAAAAATATTTTCTTCCCAATTTTGAATAGCAAAATCGGCAAAGGGAGAGAAAAGGAGGAAGAGAGATTTTTCAATTTCCAAAGAATTGAATTGTGTGATTTATGAATGACCCAACCCTCCTATTTATAGGAAATAAGGAATCCTAATCCCATTAGGATTAATCTATAGAGATAAATACAAAAAAGAAAAAAGATTATCTCTTTCCTTTATCTAGCAATTTCGAAAATGTCATGGATAAATAGGAGATTATTATATTTTCTTTATTTTTATTTATCGTGGGTAAATAAATCTATGTAATTATTTTAGGATATAATTCAAACAATTATCTCCTCAAAATACATGTCATGGCCGACTTTATCATCATAAAATAATAAATAAATACAATTTATTTAATTAATTATTTTGGGCCAATTCCAATTGGGTTCATTAATCCAATTGGGCTTGAAATTCTCTCTTAAATTAATAAGTCCAACTTAATTAATTAATTTATTAATTACCATTTAAATAAAATATTTTATTTAAACAATTAATAATATTAATATTTTCTCCCGACTAAATATTATCCAATTTATATTTAATTATTAATTTCCATTTAAATAATTTTCATTATTTAAATAATTAATAATAAATATTTTAATTATTAATTTCCATTAAATAAACTCATTATTTAATTAATAATTTTATTGATAACATTTTATTATTAATTAATTAATTATTAATTATTAATTTCCGTTTAAATAAAATTAATTATTTAAACAATTAATAATTGTTAATTAATTTCAAATTATTAATTACCATTTAAATATACTTAACATTTAAATAATTAATAATGTCTAATTAATAATATTTCATTATTAATCTCCTGTTTAAATAAACTCATTATTTAAACAATTAATAATGTTTATATTAATTACCGTTTAAATATACTCAATATTTAAACAATTAATATTGCCTATTTTAAGTAATTCACTTTACTTAAAATTTCCATTTCTTCTACTTGATTTCGCGACTACGATATTTGGGCTAACATAGGGACCCGATGAACCTATAGATCATGGGCTTAATAATCAGTCAATTAAGTGATTAACACATAATCAGTTAATTACTTATTATCTAACTATGAATAATTCCACTATAGATTCATAGCTGAACTCCCCTCACTATAGATGAGTTATTGTCCATTTAGTTTATCATTATTTATATCTGTGATATTATCCTTCACGTGGAACCCTCATAATTACAGGCGGATAAATTTACCGTTTTTCCCCTGTAATTACCGCTTTATCCTTGTGTTCTCGCTGATTTTCCAATGAACTTTATCTTTAGTCGAACTAGAGATAAGATACTTCTGTGATCAATAGAAGTCGTGACGTCACTTGTTCATGTCTCGAATCAGTACATCAAGGGAGTTTCCTAAAGTTCCTAAAATGTTTAGGTATCGCACTAATACCGTTAATTTATAGGAAAGTTATGAATTCCATCTCGTGAAAATGAGTTCCCAGCTACTTATCTAGTCATGTTCCCAAAACAGGAGTGTATTGAGCGTTCTTACAGATCGCTCTCAACCATGTGAATCAAAGAACATAACTCCACAAATAGGAGTTCGCATTTCACTCAGGATTGAGATCTATCACGGTTGATAAACTTAGTTTGATATTCGATCATTTCTCGTAAACGGTACTAATGAGAAATTTGATCAAACATCGTGGTCCTGTCTTATACAATCAACATTGCATATGATACTTCCATTTCATGTCTCCCACATGAATGATCAGGATTAGATCATTTGTCTATAAACAAAATATGAAGCTATCAACAGTGTTACCAGGATAAGGTTCCCAAACGTTATCCATTTCCTCGGAGACACTTTTAAGTTACTCATCTCGACTTTAATCCTCTCGTATGACTCACATACTAAGTCGTGATTTCATAAGAGTAATTTAAGGTTTACTATTTGAATGTTTGATATTAATATATTTCCATATATTCCTAATATCTTCAATTGAATCAATATAGATAATAAAGAACTTATGTTTATTTATTTAATTTATTCGAAATAAATTATTTTTATTAAATAATTACAAGTTCTAGGATACCATTCCTAACAATCTCCCACTTGTCCTAGATCTTTGGAGATTTGACTTGTAATTCCAGTCAAACTGAATGACTATCAACTACTTAGCCATGGTAGTCATTTTAATACTTTATCAGTAACGTTTTCATCTGTTTAGTATGTATTTCTTTTGTCTGATGTTAGTTTCATTAAGTGTAATAGATTACATATTTTATCGCCATAAAATAAACTCTATTAACTATTGATTTGAAACCATCATGTTCAACCACCTTTCATTTACTAACGACTTAGTAATTAAGCGAATCTAGAGTTTAGTTAGTAAAAACTCATTTTACTTATACTTAACTCATTTGATGTTTAATTCGCAAAGGTCTTTTGTCGAATTCTTACATGGAAGTAAATTCATGTTCGAATTTGAGCCCGTGCAACTCATAAAATCTCTCATTTTATCTATGTGCACTAACATACTATTTGTAAATTTTCTTTTAGTCACATTGCTTCTAGGATTCTCGAAATTCTTAAGCTCCCACTACAAAGTAATTCTCCATTACTTTCATTTGTTTAATGATTACAATTCTATACTTCTTATTATTTCCAAAAATAATGTATAAGTATAAGTGACCTTTTTCAACTCAACTATTGAAAATTCATGTCATTTTTATTTCACTTATTTTGAACTTTATTCATTGATTTTTGAAGTCAATGAGTTTTACTTGGACTTCAAAAGTCCTTTTGGTTCGTGCTATGAAGCTCCCACTCAAATAAAGTTCTATAAGTAGTTTAACCATTTAAACTTTTAAATAACTACTTGTTTTATTGTGAAATAAAATTATTGTAATTCTTTTATATCTTAAGTAAGGTTTAAAGCCTTGATATCACCGTTTCGAGTTTTTCTTTAATAATTTGTGAATTCAATTATTCACTAATTATTACTTTCGATTCCGTTTTGTTTATTCCATATCGATTATTACCTTTAAAACATCCTTTTAAATAACTGAATGTTTGGAATATAAGAAATCGATTTAATGTTTACTTATCACTTAAGTTCTAACATCTAAATTTCCAACTTTAGTGATGTTTAAGTCTAGTTATCTTTGATAAATCAAAAGATATTCGATTTTACTTATCCCATAAGTTCGTGGATTAATATGGTTATCATCTCAAACTCCTTGAGAACCATCTTTAAGAGATTAATCCCTCTAACTTATTTAAGTAATTTTAGACTTAAGTATTTATTCATTTTTAAACCTTATAACTCATTTAGATATACCGGAGTTTAGAATTTGGATTTGGAATTTATTTGTTTTATACTAAGTATTTTGAATAACCATCCAATCACACTTTGGAACTTTGTAATATAATTGTAAAGGAATATCTACCTAAATAACTCTTATTTAAAATATTCCCAAACTTGGTTCATACAAAATGAGAACCAATAGTTATTACATAATTCAAAACAAAAACAAATTGATAACTAAACTAAACTCGAAAACTATGGTTTGGGAAGAGAAATAATTTCTTCCCTTTTAGACTATTGTAAAATTGGTTACGAGGAGAATAGGAAGAAGAAGAGTTTTCAATTTCGAAAATTGAAATTAGAAGCTTTTGAATGAACAACCAAGACGTTTGTATTTATACGCAAAACAGTTTTCCAATCGAATTAGGAAATACTATTAAAATAAATACAAGATAAATGCCAAGGATAAAATCAAATTTTATTCCTTATTTATCTTACGTGCCGATTTTATGTGTATAAAATCAATAAGAAAAACTAATTTTTCTTTGTTTAGTTTGTCTTTGGTTGAACATTCTTTTATATATTTATTTTAGACAAAATATGTAACGTCCTGTTATTTTGAAGTGAATTTTATTTATTTATTTATTTATTTAATGTTATTTATTTATTTATTTATTTCAATTTAAGTATTTAGTTTAATTATTATTTTGTAATTTCGATTTTAGTAGTTAATTTCGACCGAAATTCGTTTTAATCGTTTTAATGCTCTAAATTCGTTTCGGTGACATTAATAATTATTAATAGGCCAATTAATAATTATTAATCACCTTTAGATTTATTTAAGAGCATCGGGTTTCGATTCGTAAGTCAAAAGTCATAAAAGGACGCAACCGTCATTTCCAATTTCTTAAAATATCTAAAATCACTATTCACTCATCTTTAAAAATCATAAAGTTGACCAAAGTCTTCATTTTCTCTTCTCTTCTTCCTTCC
Source organism: Gynostemma pentaphyllum (assembly GCA_028015215.1). NCBI lineage: Eukaryota > Viridiplantae > Streptophyta > Magnoliopsida > Cucurbitales > Cucurbitaceae > Gynostemma > Gynostemma pentaphyllum. The sequence continues at coordinate 40,579,672 of CM051355.1, read as the reverse complement.
CAAGCCGTGAGCACCCTTCTCCATGGATGAGAAGAAACTTTTTCTTCTCCTTTCTTCGTTTCTCGGCGGATCGTCGTGTTTTCGGGTTGCGTTGGATTGGTAGGGACGGGGGCTACCTATCCAACCTAGCTTTTCAAGTTTCCCGTTCTCTAAGGGAAGTCCCAAAAAGTAAGTTTTCAAAACTTTTTAGATGGTTTTGTTCGTTTTTGATTATAAATGAGATTTGAAGTTGAAATCATGAATTTCTATCATGAAAAATGACGATTTTGAGCCCGGATTTTCGAAAAACACTATTCACCCGAGACACTATTCATCCGAAATCACTATTCACCCGAAATTGCACATTTGTTCGCATATTAGTTATGAATTGTGATATGTTGTACAATCGGTGAATTGTAGGTGCAATTGCTCGGTGGTTGTTTCGTGGAAATTGGAGATTTGGAATTATTTGGCTAAGGTGAGAATAGTTAGTATTTAAAGTAACTATAGAAAGCAGACAAGTATGATGGTTTGAAGAGTTTGAAACTAAGATTAGAATCCGAACCTAAGATTAGAGGGTTGTGAGTTAGTGCCCTTAGGATTAAGAGTTAATCCTTTAAGTGAGAACTTAGAAATTCTCAAGGAAAGTATTGAATCTTAGAAGATTCTAAGTTAGGTTCGATGTGAACTAAGTTTGGATCATTAGAAGTTAAAGATCCAACTTGTAATTAAAACGGTTAATAGAACCTCGGATTATTTGGAAGTTTAGAATCCGGAGGGCATAGGTTAATCGTTTAAGTTATGTTTCTAATCTTATTATTGATACCGGAGTTCGATCGACATATCGTTCGTCCGAGATTCTTATCTATATTTATCATTATGTCATTTACTTTATGCTCTTTACTTTATGTTGAAATCGATCTCTTTAATATTCGCACTTTACTTTATTTACTTTTACAAAGCATATGCAAGCATATGCATAACAACATTGCACCATCATTTATTGTACTATAACACTTTGCATCATTGAAAGATAGTGAAAAAGAAAAGAAAGTGAAAAAGAAAGAAAGTGAAAAAGGAAAGAAAGTGAGAATGGAAATGTAAGGAATGATGGATGAATGTGAATATCCATGTTCCTCATGCATAAGGGATGATGGATGAATGTGAATATCCATGTTCCTCATGCACAAGGAATGGTGGATGAATGTGAATATCCATGTTCCTCATGCACAAGGAATGGTGGATGAATGTGAATATTCACGTTGCCTTCATTTCATGCATAAATGGCGAATGCGTTTCCTACGGGATGTACACATTACTTTTATGCATACGATTGATGAAAAGAGAATTGAAATGTTAACTATGATGCAAAAACTCATTTACTTTTATTACTTATGTCATAATGATGGTGATGGATGAGTATTGACTACGATTATTATCAAAATCATCCTTAAAAGTATAAATGAAATTGCCTAGAGTTTGAATGACTTTAGGAGTCATTTGTGTTATAAAAAGTAAAAGGATGAATAATTAGACTAAGTGTGCTAATTGTATCATCAATTGGAAATATGAAATAGAATGACCTAGACTTTGGAGAATTCTAGGAAGGATTGTGTCGGTTTAATTGGACACAAATCGGAATGCGAGTTTGAGGTCTATCTTTACTTTTTATGCTTATTATTCTCACCTGGGCTTAGTTTGTTAGCTCATGATATTACAACCAATTTCAGGTAATGCCTTGGCTAGAGGTCGAGGAGGAGGAGGTGGTGCTGCGTGATCGAGGGATGCTGACCTCGAGATGCACTAATGGTTTTTGTAAAGTTTATGTCTTATTTTGATGAACTTTAAGGAATTGTATTTTGTATTTGGCTCTTAAGAGCCTAATGTTGATGTTTTATGATATTATATATTTGAACTCCTGATTTGGACTTAAAGTTCAAGAGATTTTGTTAGATTTGAAAATTAGGATGTAAACAGGTTTTCGGCATGCCAATTTTCAAACAAAACCACGCCAATTTTTCGTAAATTAAAAGACTTTCGCTGTTTTCTCTGAATTTAATTTATTTAAAAGTGACGGGTCTTCACAAAATAATTCAACAATTATTTCCTAAAATATTATATATGAGTCGATTTTGGTATTTAATAATTCAAATAATTTGAACCAAAATCCATTGAATTCAATAATTCAATTATAGATTCTTCCTTATTAATAAATCTTATTTACTTCATATTTATTTAAATCATCATTTAAATAAAATATTATATTCCGATTTTTGTACTTAATTATTAATGAATATTTATTATTTTCTATTTAAATAATCGAAATTATTTAAATTAATAATAAATACCTTATTTAATATTATCCTTTTAAATAATCACTATTATTTAAATTAATAATAAATGTTTAATTATTGATTTCCATTCAGGTAAACACATTACCTAAATAATTAATAATTATTTATTAATAATATTTTATTATTAATTACCATTTAAATAAACACATTATTTAAATAATTAATAACAATGATATTAATTTCCATTTAAATAAACTCATTATTTAAATAATTAATATTGTCTGTTTATTTAAGTAAACTGCTTTACTTAAATTATTCATTTCCTTTTCTAGGAAACATAGTTTCATTGTTCAGTTTGTTCTTTCCAAGTATAGTGACTAAAACAGATGCTATATTACTGAAATTTAAATAAACTTTATCTTAATAATCTAACATGCATTCAACATTCAAATACTCAAAAGTTTTGACATATAATTAAATATGATGCATGAATGCTAACATATTAATGAACAGAAAAGCCCTAAAACATGTTACTATGTCACGATATTTTAATGATACTGGTGAAGTGTCGTCGAATGATAGGTCGATTACCATCATTAAAACGAGATGCCACTCGAACAATTGACAACTCCAGGAATAACTCATATTCCTATGTCATTGTTTACCGTGTATTTGGTCCAGGAGTTTTGATAACAAACTTTATCAAATTTCTTTTAAGTGTGACCCACCAATTTAGTCTTTTAAATAAAAATTGAAGAGTGTCTACGAAGTGTAGATTCGATCTTCAACCGCATTTAAAATTCTTTATCCCTTTCGGGAGACCCAACTTGATATTGATTTATACAATAAACCTTCCTATGGGAATGAACACCTGCAGCAGTGTTACAGAGGCCATGTATGAATCTCACGTTTTGAGCCCATTAGTGGAGACCATAGGATACATTGACATGTTTCCTTCTCCCACTTAATATTTTAAGTTAGGGTTTCATAACTTAGACTAATTTAGGCTAACTCATTAATCCAAGTTTTAATTGACCTAATCAACTTTAACTCTTAAATTGGTTAGATTAATTTTATAAAGTGATTGTTCAAGTTTTCCTAATTAAAACTAATCACATTATGAGCCGTCTTAATAATTTTGATTTATTAATTTGAACTTTTCTCCCAGGATCGCTCCCGAGTAGAGGCGCTCCGTGTTAGGGGGAAATTTATGAAACCTCATCGCTTGGGCGAGCTTTCTCCGAGAGATCCATTCAATTCAATTAATCTCAATTATTAATTTTTAATTAACCCTTAATTAAAAGTTTCTATTTGTTTATCTTATATGGATTTTGGCCCAATTGTTTAAACAATAATTCCATATTACAAATAATTCATTTAGTTTCTATTCAACTTTTAAACTAGATTTAACTTTTGAATTTTAACTAAATAAGCATGCTTTTAATTCTAAAACAATTAGAATATAATTTTCGATAATAACATTTATAAAATAAAATTATAGCATGCTTCACATACATTAGCATATAATAACACATATTATATCATGATGCATGTATGTACAATTAATAAAATCATACAACCTATGGTGGGATTTTCTACATGACATACTTTTATGCATGAACATTATTTAAAACAATTATATCATACATATAAACAATTTAAATAATAAATAGCTAAATTGACCGGTATTCTTGGCACTATTTCTAAAACGGAAAATTAAAATTACAACTTAATTTAAATCTTCCATTGTAGAACTTGAGGCTTCAACTTTCTCTCTCCTCCATGGTGTAGGCGTGGGCATGGGTACTTATGGGGCAAATATTATCTCCTTAATATTTCCATAAATACTTATTTTAAAATAATTATCTTTTAATTATATGGAAAAATAAAGAAAATATTTTCCATGTAATCTTATATCAATTTCTAAATTTATAATTTAAGATAGGGATATAATCTTTAAAAAAAATTTAATCCTTATCTTAAATATTTAAATTTTTAAATTGAGATAACAAGATAATTATGATAAAATATCTTACCATATTTTTACCTTTTATCTCTCCTTGGGCATGGGCATCATGAATGATGGAGAAAAAATTTTCTTCTCTTCCTTCCCTTTGGTGTAGCCGATTTTGCTCCTCTTTGGTATGGAAAAATTACAAACTTTTCCTATACCCTAAAATTAGGGTTTACAAATTTTCTACTAAAATTTAAAAACCTAAGTGCCTCAAGAATACCTAAACAGTCAATAAGCAAACCTCCACAATTTATATAACACAATTTATATAAACATACATAAAACAATTTTTTATGCAACCCACCAAAATTTTCGAAAACTCAAAATTTTGCATGATAATTAAAATTAGCTCTGATACCAATTGAAGGGATGATTTACTAAATTAGCGGAATTTATTTAGTAACACAAATTAACACTTAATTTAGGATTCGTAAAGAAGAGTTTCCTCCATTTGGATCTTTAGGATGGACAAAATTATTAGGACAATTTTAACAAGATTGGTTCCAATCCTTGTTTGACATTTTGATCCAAAGAGGATTCGCAAAGAAGAGTTTCCTCCATTTGGAAATTTAGGATGGACCAGATCATGAGGACAACTTTGACAAGATTGGTTCCGATCCTCGTTTGACATTTTGGTCCAGAGAGGATACCCAAAGAAGAATTTCTTCTATTTGGAACTTTTGGATGGACCAAATCATGAGGACAACGTTGACAAGATTGGTTCCAGTCCTAGTATGATATTTTTGTCCAAAGAGGATTCCTAAAAAAAGAGTTTCCTCATTTTGGAACATTAGTATGGACCAAATCATTAATACAACTTTGAAAAGATTCGTTCTGATTCTCGTTTGACATTTTTGTCCAAAGAGGATTCCGAAAGAAGAGTTTCCTACATTCAGAACTTTACGATGGACCTAATCATTAAGACAAGTTTGAAAAGACTGGTTCCAATCCTCGTTTGACATATTGGTTTAGAGAGGATTCCTAAAGAAGAGTTTCCTTCATTTGGATCTTTAGGATTGACAAAATCATGAAGACAACTTTGACGTTCGATATTTTAATCCAAAGAGGATTCCCAAAGAAGAGTTTCCTCCATTTGGAACTTTAGGATGGACAAAATCATAAGGGAGAAATCATTATGACAAGTTTGACAAGATTGGTTCCGATCCTCGCTGGACATTTTGGACCAAAGAGGATTCCCAAAGAAGTGTTTCCTCCATTTGAATATTTTGGATGGACCAAATCATGAGGACAACTTTTACAAGATTGGTTTCGATCCTCGTTTGATATTTTGTCCAAAGAGGATTCCCAAAGAAGAGTTTCCTCCATTTGGAACTTTAGGATGGACCTAATCATTAGGAAAAAATCTTTAGGACTAGTTTGACAGGATTGGTTCCGATTCTTGTTTAAAATTTTGGTCCAAAAAGGATTTCCAAAGAAGAGTTTCCTACATATGAATCTGTAGGATGAAAAAAATCATGAGGAAAACTTTGATAAGATTGGTCCCGATCCTCGTTTGAAATTTTTGTCAAGAGAGGTTTCCCAAAGAAGAGTTTCCTGCATTTGGATCTTTAGGATTGACCAAATCATAAGGACAACTTTGACGTTCGACATTTTTGTCTAAAAAGGATTCCCAGAGAAGAGTTTCCTCCATTTGGAACTTTGGGATGGACCAAATCATTAGGGAAAAATCATTAGGACAAGTTATACAAGATTGGGTCTGATCCTCGTTTGATATTTTGGTCCAAAGAGGATTCCCAAACAAGAGTGTCCTCCATTTGAAACTTTAGGATGGACCAAATCGTGAGGACAACTTTGAAAAGTTTTTTTCTGATCCTCGTTTGATATTTCTTTCCAAAGACGACTCCCAAAGAAGAGTTTCCGCCATTTGGACCTTTTGGATGGTCAAAATCATGAGGAAAACTTTAACAAGATTGGTTCCGATCCTCAATTGACATTTTGGTCCAAAGAGGATTCTTTGAGGCCAACATTGACAAGATTGGATCCGATCCTCGTTTGACATTTTGGTTCAAAGATGATTCCCAAAGAAGAGTTTCCTCAATTTGAAACTTTAGGATGGACCAAATCATGAGGGCAATTTTGACACAATTGGTTCCGTTCCTCGTATGACATTGGAACTTTAGGATGAACCAAATCATGAGGACAACGTTGACAAGATTTGTTCCAATCCTCGTTTGACATTTTTGTCTAAAGAGGATTCCCAAAGAAGAGTTTCCAGCATATGGAACATTAGCATGGACCAAATCATTAGGACAACTTTGAAAAGATTGGTTCCGATCCTCGTTTGGCATTTTGGTCCAAAGAGGATTTCGAAAGAGGAGTTTCCTTCATTTGGATCTTTAGGATTTGCAAAATCATGAGGACAACTTTGACGTTCGACATTTTTGTCCAAAGAAGATTCCCGAAGAAGTGTTTCCACCATTTGGAACTTTAGGATGGACATGATAATGAGGACAACTTTGACAAGATTGGTTTCGACCCTCGTTTGACATTTTGATCCAAAGAGGATTGTTAAAGAAGAGTTTTATCCATTTGGAACTTTAGGATGGACCAAATCATTAAGACAACTTTGAAAAAATTTGTTCCGAACCTTGTTTGACATGTTGTACAAAGATGATTCGCAAAGAAGAGTTTCCTCCAATTGGAACTTTAGAATGAACCATATCTTTGGGACAAGTTTGACAAGATTGGTTTCGATCCTCGTTTCACATTTAGGTCCAAAGAGGATTCCCAAAGAAGAGTTTCCTCCACTTGGATCTTTAGGATGGACCAAATAATTAGGACAACTTTGACGTTCGAAATTTTAGTCCAAAGAGGATTCCCAAAGAAGAGTTTCCTAAATTTGGAATTTCAGGATGGACCTAAACATTAGGAAAAAATCATTAGGACATGTTTGTCAAGATTGGTTCCGATTCTCAATTGACATTTTGGTCCAAAAAGGATTCCCAAAGAAGAGTTTCCTTCACATGGATCTTTAGGATGAAATAAATCATGAGGACGACTTTGATAAGATTTGTTCTGATCCTTGTGTAAAATTTTGGTCCAACGCGGATTTCCAAAGAAGAGTTTCCTCCATCTCGGATCTTTAGGATGAACCAAATCATAAGGACAATCGTGACATTCGACATTTTTGTCTAAATGGGATTCCCAAAGAAGAGTTTCCTCCATTTGGAACTTTAGGATGGACCAAATCATTAGGGCAAAATAATTAGGATAAGTTTGAGAAGATTGGTTCGGATCCTTGTTTGACATTTTGGTCCAAAGAGGATTGCCAAAGAAGAGTGTCCTCCATTTGGATTTTTAGGATGGACCAAATCGTAAGGACAACTTTGACAAGATTGGTTCCGATCCTCATTTGACATATTGGTCAAAAGAGGATTCCCAAAGACGAGTTTCCTCCATTTTGAACTTTTGGATGGACCAAATCATGAGGAAAACTTTGACAAGATTGGTTTCGATCCTCAGTTGACATTTGGTCCAAAGAGCATTCTTTGAGGCCAACTTTGACAAGATTGGTTCCGATCCTCATTTGACATTTTGTTCCAAAGAGGATTCCTAAAGAAGAGTTTCCTCCATTTGGAACTTTAGGATGGACCAAATCATGAGGATAATTTTGACAAGATTGGTTCCGATCCTCGTTTAACATTGGAACTTTAGGATAGACCAAATCATGACAACTTTGAAAAGATTGGTTTCGATCCTCGTTTGACATTTTGGTCCACAGAGGATTTCCAAAGAAGAGTTTCCTCCATTTGGAACATTAGGATGGACCAAATCATTAGGACAACTTTAAAAAGATTGGTTTCGAACCTCGTTTGACATTTTTTTTTGAAAGAGGATTCTCAAAGAAGAATTTCCTGCATTTGAAATTTTTGGATGGACCAAATCATTAGGATAAGTTTGAAAAGATTGGTTCCGATCCTTGTTTGACATTTTGGTCCAAAGAAGATTCCCAGAGGAGAGTTTCCTCCATTTGGATCTGTAGGATGGATAAATCATGAGGACAACTTTGACGTTCGACATTTTGGTCCAAAGAGGATTCCCAAAGAAGAGTTTCCTCCATTTGGAACTTTATGATGGACCAAATCATTAGGGCAGAATCATTAGGACATGTTTGAAAAGATTGGTTACGATTCTCGTTTGACATTTTGGACCAAAGAGGATTCCAAAAGAAGAGTTTCCTCCATTTGGATCTTTAAGATGGACCAAATCATGAGGACAAATTTGACATGATTGGTTTTGATCCTCGTTTGAGATTTTTGTCCAAAGAGGATTCCCAAAAAAGATTTTTCTCCATTTGGAACTTTAGGATGGACCAAATCATAAGGACAAGTGATATGAAACCCTAGAATTTAAATAGAATCGCTTTGAAAGAACAAAGATCCCCTAGATGCACACCCTAAAACCACATGAACAAAAAGGTAAAATCCTTGGAAAAACAAGAAAAGAAGATAATTTCAATGATCAAAGACCTTGAAATATGAGAACTTGTTCTTATTTCAATATTGAAATAATTCATAAACAAACTAGATCAAGGTTTACTTGAATGTTCCTAAAACATGCAACCTAAGAACAAGGCTACAAAACTAAGCAATTTCAGCAAAGAGAAAAGCAATATTATTTTCAAATGAACTATGAGTCTTTAGGGTTACAAATGAGGCCTTTAAATAGGCAAATAAATCCTAAAAAAAATCGAGGAAATTCGGAATACAAGGAGCATAAAATTTGCCTAAAACTTGCCTTATATGAAATTGACAGATTTTGTGGAAAATCTTTTCTAGAGAATAATATCTGTCCTAATCTTTTCCAAACATATAAACTGAAAATAAATGGCCTAAAACATGTTCTTTGGCCGTGGTAAACATTATACAAAAACCCTAAATGCATAAAATAAAGAAAAGACTCAAATAAGGAAAGTTGTCAAATATGGAAAGTTTGCAACTTTCTCTCTAAGCTTCATTCTTTGAATCTGATTGCACAACTTGTCCAAATTCTTCTTCCAATTGCACATGCCACAAGTTGAAGTGATTTAATTCTTCTTCCTTAGCCTCAATGTTCCAATCTTCAAAACTTTACTTGAGTTTGCTCATGTATGCTTGACAATGGATATTCAAAGCTTGTTGCAATTTCTTGGACTTGGATCTTATCATTGGGCCCTTAAACTATCCTAAACTTGTCTAGCTTGTCTTGTGCTCTATGATTCATATCATCCCCTCCCCCTTCAAAAGCATTTGCCATCAAATCTAATTCATCACCTACATCAAAAGGACTTAAGTCAGAAACATTAAAAGAAGCACTCACATTATAATCACCTGGAAGATCAATCTTGTAAGCATTGTCATTGATTCTTTCTAGCACTTGGAATGGACCATCTCCTCTTAGATTAAGCTTGGATTTCCTTTTCAATGGAAACCTCTCTTTTCTAAAGTGAACCCAAACCCAATCTCCAGGTTGAAAAACAAGTCTAGTTCGGCCCTTATTGATCCTTGAAGCAACTTTGGTGTTGTGCTTCTCAATGCTCTCTCGAACCTCCTTGTGTAACTTTTGAATCCTGTCAACCTTAGTACTAGCATCAAAACACACCAAATCAGTAGGTAACATGGGCAATAAATCAATAGGAGTAGTTGGATTAAAACCATAAACAAGTTCAAAAGGATTGCATTTAGTAGTACTATGGACAACCCTATTATATGCAAACTCTATGAATGGCAAGCAATCTTCCCAAGTCTTATGGTTTTTATCAATTATAGCCCTAAGCAATGTAACCATAGTCCTATTGACAACCTCAGTTTGACCATCAGTTTGGGAGTGACAAGTAGTAGAGTACATTAATTTAGTCCCAAGCTTACCCTACAAAACCCTCCAAAAATGACTTAGGAACATAACATCCCTATCACTCACAATGCTTTGAGGAATGCCATGGAATTTAACAACTTCTCTAAAGAACAAGTCAGCAATGTGTTTAGCATCATCAATTTTAGTACATGCAATGAAATGAGCCATTTTGCTAAACCTATCAACAAAAAAAAAAATACTATCCTTTCCCTTCTTAGTTCTCGGCAAGCCTAGCACATAATCCATAGAATCATCTAACGAATTGGCTAAAGGAATAGGCAAAGTAGAATATAATCCATGTGGTTTAACCCTAGACTTGGCTGCCTTACATGTAATGCAATGAGAACAAACTTTAACTACATCATGCTTCATCTTAGGCCAATAAAAATGCTCATGCAACATGTCATATGTCTTAGCTACCCCAAAATGTCCCATTAAACCTTCACCATGAGCCCCTTTAGTTAAAAGCTCCCTAATAGAACATTTAGGAATACAAAGTTTAACTTTATTAAAAAGAAAATCATTACACATCACATAGTCATCAAAAGAAGTCCCTCGGCCAATGGAAGCATAAATCTCTCCAAAATCATCATCAAGTGCATAAAGTGTCTTAACATGCTCAAAACCTAAGAACTTAGCGTTAAGAGAATTGAAAAGAGCATACCTTCTTGATAATGCATCAGCCAGAAGATTATCCTTACCTTTTTTGTACTTGATAACATAAGGAAATGTTTCAATGAACTCTACCCATTTTGCATGCCTTTTGTTGAGCTTGTCTTGTCCTTTCAAATGCTTCAAGCTTTCATGATCCGTATGGATAACAGACTCTCTTGGCCATAGGTGGTGATGCCATGTTTACAATGCCCTCACAAATGCATACAACTCTTTATCATAAGTTGGATAATTCAATGAAGCTCCACTCAACTTTTCACTAAAGTACATCACTGGCTTCCCATTTTACATCAAAACAGCTCCTATCCCTATGCCACTTGCATCACACTCTATCTCAAAAGTCAAATCAAAGTTTGGCAAAACAAGTAGTGGTGCATTACACAATTTTTCCTTAAGAGTTTGAAAGGCAGATTCTTAGGCTACTCCCCATGAAACACAACATTCTTTTTAACCAATTCATTTAAAAGAGACGCAATGGTGCTTAAGTCTTTTATAAACCTCCCATAAAAACCAGCAAGCCTATGAAAGCTCCTCACTTCACTCACATTTGTTGGGGTTAGCCATTCTTGGATGTCTTTAATATTTTCCTCATATACTTCTACCCCTTTATTAGACACAATGAACCCTAAGAACTTTACTCTTTCCATGCAAAAAGAACACTTTTTCAAATTAGCATACAACTATTCTTTCCTAAGTGTTTCACAAACAGCCCCTACATGCTCATGCAATGATCTAGAGTAAATGAGAATGTCATCAAAGTAGACTACCACAAATTTACCCAAAAAGTCTCTAAGAACATGATTCATTAACCTCATGAATGTGCTAGGTGCATTACTTAATCCGAAAGGCATTACTAACCATTCACACAATCCAAACTTTGTTATAAAAGCAGTTTTCCATTCATCCCCTAATTCCATTCTAATTTGATGGTAACCTGATTTTAGATCAATTTTAGTAAAGAGTGTGCAACAATGTAATTCATCAAGCATGCCATCTAATCTAGGGATAGGATGTCTATACTTAATTGTGATCTTATTAATGGCCCAACAATCAACACACATACGCCAAGTACCATCCTTTTTAGGAACTAACAAAACAGGAACTGAGCAAGGAAAAAGACTTTCTCTTACTTAACCTTTACCAAGCAACTCCTCAACTTGCTTTTGAATCTCATTTGCCTCAGTTAGATTTGATCTATTGGCTGGCCTATTTGGAATTGAATCTCTTGGAATGAAGTCAATCTTGTGTTCAATACCTCTGATTGGTGGCAAGTCACTAGGCATCTCCTCGGTAAAGACATCTCCATATTGCTGCAAAAGATCAACAAAGACACTAGGCAAATCTTGTTTAAGTTTGTTAGTGATAAAGCAAGATCCTTTGCACAAAAGTACAAGGATTGTTTTGTTTGAAAACAAAGCTCTCTTAACCTCACTAGTTCTTGCGAACAAGCTCACTCCTTTCTTTTGCTCTCTCTTTTCACTCAAAGTATTTATATCACTCAAATCTTTTGAATCAACCAATTTCTTTTTGTCTCTTAATTCTTTTCCCTCACTCAATTTTTTTTTCTCACTCTCAAGCTCTTTCCTTCTTTTTTCTAACTTACATTGATCAATGTATACTTCAGATCTAGTTAATGGTGTAAGTGTGGTCTTTCTTCCATTCAATGTAAATGAGTACCTTTTTAGATAACCATCATGGATTTCCCTTCTATCAAATTGCCAAGGCCTTCCGAATAAGATATCCTTAGCATGCATTGGAACTACATCACACTCCACCTCATCCTTATACTTCCCAAGAGTCATAGAAATAAGAGTCTTTTTGTTCACTTTCAACTCTCCACGATCAGGTAAGCCATTGTAGTTTGTTTGGTTTTGGATGAGGTTTGGTTGCTAGGTTTAATCTAGTAACAAGAGTAGAACTCACAAGCATTTGTGCAACTCCCACCATCTATGATGACACTACAAAACACTCCTTCTACATAGAATCTAGTATATAATAAGTTCTCTCTTTGGTCTTGGTCATTCTCTTTCACTTGTGCACTATAAACACTAGAGTAACTTTGTTTCCCTCCTCAACACTCCCATCACTTTCCTCATCAAATTCCATATTTTCATGTTCACTCTCATTATCCCCGGATATGTATTCTCTATTCTCAATAAACATGGTTCTTTTGTTTGGACAATCTTTCATGACATGCCCTAACCCTTGACACTTCCAACATTTGATGTCCCAAGTCCTAGCTTCTTCTATTTTATCCTTACCTTTGAAAGAACCCTCACCCTCCCTCTTTTTTTTTTTTTTATATCAAAAATAGGTTTGTCTTTTGGAAATTGGTCCCCTCGGCTAGAATATGTGTTTTTGGTGTCCTTTCCCCAAGGTTGGCTAGAAGTGGGTTTAGATGAAGTAGGTTTGGATGAATAGGGTTTAGAATAATACCTTGACTGAATCTTTTTGTATATGTGACTCAAATTTAATTGCAAGGTGTAACATTTCCTCCATGTCATTGCAAGAGTGGGCATCAACTTTGTGCCTTAATTCTCTATTCAAGCCTCTTACAAACCTTCCCATGGTAGCTAATTCGGTCTCCTCAATTCTAGCCCTTGTCATCAAGATATCAAGCTCCTTGTAATAGTCTTCTACACTTTTTGAGCCTTGATCAAACCTTTGCAACTTGAACACTATATCTCTTTCATAAGTTGTATGAATGAACCTCTCCCTCATCATGCCCTTAAGCTAATCCCATGTCTCTATTTGAGGTTGTCTCTCCCTTCTAAGTTTAGCTTTTAACTGAATCCACCAAATAGAAACATAATTAGTAAATTCAGGAATGGCTAAAAGTACCTTCCTTTGCTCACTAAAGTTGTTGCAATCAAATATGTGCTCGGTTTGTGCCTCCCATTGCAAGTACTCCTCCTGGATCAGTGGAATGGTGGAATTTTGAACTTGATTCACTTTAAGTCATCATCTCTAGCAAGAGGAAACTCCCTGTTTGGCCTTTGAATTTTGAACCCTCGGCCTCTTCCTCTACCTCCTCTATTATGTGCTCTCATTTGATTTCTAGGATCTTCATCATAAGCATAAGGATCACACCCTTGTTGTTCATTATGTGCCTCAGCCCCTTGCACAATTTGTTGCTCCATAGCCTCATTTGTAGCCACATTTTGATTGGCTCTAGGTTGGTTAAAGAGCAAAGCTTGTATTTGAGCACTTAGGTTGGCAATCTCCCTTGTTTGAGCCTCCATCTTCCTACCAACATCTCTTTGTATTTTTAAGATGTATCCCTCCATTGTTTCAGTTTTCTTAATCTCCTCCTTCATATTAGAACAATCCCCTTCATTAGTCATTGCTGCAAGAGAAACAAGTTAGTAATGTAAAAATAGGACCTTTCAAATCACTCCCTAAGTTTTTACACTCAAAGATGTTAATTCACTCGTGTTTGCACTCAAAAATATTTTAGGGCCTAAATGTAGCTTTGAACTCTTAGCACACTTTAGTAACTATCAAACAATGAAGATACTAATAAAGTTCATAAAAAGTAACAATAAAAAAAAAGAACAAGCAATTTTGGTTTGTTAAGAAAAATAAGACAGATTTAATCACTAGTTTGTGTTTTGCAGACAAGAAAAGAATAAGCAAGAATAAACTTTCCTATAATAGAAAATTTTGAGTTAAGACTTCCCTAAAGTGATTTGAAGCAGAAAATATGACTTTCCTAAAGCAAGAGATGCAAATAATCAGATATGGGACATATTTGATACTTTCCTAAAAACAGTTTGTCTATTTCTGGTAAGTTCTAGCTTTTTAGGAAACAAACAATTCTTGCATAATTCCTTTGAAATTTTCAAGATGAAGATATGATGAGTTTAAGATGAAATCTTCAAGAACAATACGAACACAAATACTTTTTCCAGAAATTTCAACAAATCAAACAAGAACACTTTTTTTTTTTCAATTTCGCACAATCGACGGTTCGAAAAGATCTATTTTATTCTCAACCTTCCAATTTTTTTTTGACAAACTTTTCTGAAAACGAATTAAACTATACAGAAAGATAAAGGCTTTTTTAGTTGGTGATTTTCTGAGAATATAATTGGAACTACACGAAAAAAATAAAATCTGTAGGAAAAAATAACAAAATAACAAAATTATGCAACTTTTTTTTTTTGTGTTTTCTGGATTTTCGATACACGAAGAACAATAAGTAAGAACAATTAAAATAAAAAGAAAGTAAGTAAGATAGAAATCTTCCCTTTAGCCTAAGCTCTGATATCAAATGATACGAAACCCTAGAAATTGAAGTAGAAACCCTTTGAACACAAAGAACCCCTAAATGCAAATCCCTAAAACCCCAAATAACAATAAGGTAAAACCCTTGGAAAACAAGAAGAACAAGAATATTCCAATGATCTAAGACCTTTAAATAAGAGAACTTGTTCTTCAAGATTAAAACAATTCTCAAACAAACTAGATCATGTTTTGCTTGAATGTTTCTAAAGCATGCAATCTAAGACAAGGCTATACAACAAAGCAATTTCCGCTAAGTAAAAAGCAATATTATTATCATATGAATTCTGAGTCTTTAGGGTTACAAATGAGGCCTTTAAATAGGCAAAGAAACCCTAAAAATAAGCTAGCTAATTTGGATTACAAGGAGCACAAAATCGCCCAAAACTTGCCTTATATGAAATTGACGATTTTGTGGAAAATCTTTTCTAGAGAATAATATCTTTCCTAATCCTTTCCAAACATATAAACTAAATATAAAATGCCTAAAACATTTCCTTTGGTGTGGGAGTGGGAAACATTACACAAAAGCCATAAATGCATAAAAAAAATAAAAGACTCAAATAACGAAAGTTGTCAAATATGGAAAGTTTGTAACTTTCTCTCTAAGCATAATTCTTTGAATCGATTGCACAACTTGTCCAAATTCTTCTTCCAATTTCACATGCCACAAGTTGAAGTGCTTTAAGTCTTCTTCCCTATCCTCAATTTTCCAATTTTCAAAAGTCTCCTTGACTTTGCTCATGTATGCTTGACAATGGATATTCAAAGCTTGTTACAATTTCTTGGACTTGGATCTTCTCATTGGCCCTTGAACAATCCTAAGCTTTTCTAGCTTTTCTTGTGTTTCATGATTCATATAAACAACTTTGACGTTCAACATTTTGGTCCAAAGAGGATTCCCAAAGAAGAGTTTCCTCCATTTGGATCTTTAGGATGGATAAAATCATGATGACAAGTTTGACAAGATTGGTTAAGATCCTCGTTTGACATTTTGGACAGAAGATGATTTGCAAAAAAGAGTTTACTCCATTTGGAACTTTAGGATGGACCAAATCATTAGGAAAAGTTTGACAAGCTTGGTTCCAATCCTCGTTTGACATTTTTGTCCAAAGATGATTCGATAAGAAGAGTTTCATACATTTGGAACTTTAGGATGGACCAAATCATTAGGACAAGTTTGAAAAGATTGGTTTCGATCCTCGTTTGACATTTTGGTCCAAAGAGGTTTCCTAAAGAAGAGTTTCCTCCATTTGGATCTTTAGGATGGAAAAATCATGACGACAACTTTGATATTTGACATTTTGGTCCAAAGACGATTCCTAAAGAAGAGTTTCCGCCATTTGGAACTTGAGGATGAACCAAATAATGAGGACAACTTTGACAAGATTGGTTCTGATCTACGTTTGACATTTTGGTCCAAAGAGGATTCAAAAAGAAGAGTTTCCTCCATTTCGAACTTTAGGATGGACCAAATCATTAGGACAAATTTGAAAAGATAGGTTTTGATCCTCGTTTAACGTTTTGGTCCAAAGAGGATCCCAAAGAAGAGTTTCCTCCATTTGGAACTTTAGGATGTACCAAATCATTAGGATAAGTTTGACAAGATTGGTTCCGATCCTCGTTTGACATTTTAGTCCAAAGAGCAATCCCAAAGAAGAGTTTCCTATATTTGGATCTTTAGGATGGACCAAATCAGTAAGACAACTTTGATGTTCAACATTTTTGTCCAAAGAGGATTTCTGAAGAAGAGCTTCTTCCATTTGGAACTTTAAGACAGACCAATTCGTTAGGAAAAGTTTTAAATGATTGGTTCCGATCCTTGTTTGACCTTTTTGTCCAAAGAGGACTCCAAAAGAAGAGTTTCCTCCATTTGGTTCTTTAGAATGGACCAATAATGAGGACAACTCTTACAATCGATATTTTGGTCCAAAGAGGATTCCCAAAGAAGAGTTTCTTCCATTTGGATCTTTAGGATGGACCAAATCATGAGGACAAGTTTGACAAGATTTGGTTCGATCCTCGTTCGACATTTTTGTCAAAAGAGAATTTGAAAAGAAGAGTTTCCTCCACTTGGAACTTTAGGATGCACTAAATCATAAGGATAAGTTTGACAAGACTGGTTCCGATCTTCGTTTGATATTTCGATCCAAATAAGTTTCGCAAAGAAGAGTTCCTCCTTCTTTAGAATAGACCAAATCATGAGCACAACTTTGACAATCGAAAATTTGGTCCAAAGTGGATTCCCAAAGAAGAGTTTCTTCCATTTGGATATTTAGGATGGACCAAATAATGAGGACAAGTTTTACAAGATTGGGTTCGATCCTCGTTCGACGTTTTTGTCCGAAGAGAATTTGTAAAGAAGAGTTTCCTCCATTTGGAACTTTAGGATGGACCAAATCATAAGGATAAGTTTGACAAGACTGGTTCCGATCTTCGTTTGATATTTCGGTCCAAATAGGATTTTCAAAGATGAGATTCCTCCATGGGGAACTTTAGGATTGACCAAATCATTATGACAAGTTTGAAAAGATAGGTTCCGATCCTCGTTAGACATTTTTGTCCAAAGAGGAATTTCCTCCTTTTGATTCTTTAGGATTGACAAAATCATGAAGACAACTTTGATGTTCGACATTTTTGTCCAAAGAGGATTCCCAAAGAAGAGTTTCCTCCATTTGGAACTTGAGGATGGACCAAATCATGACGACATCTTTGACATGATCGGTTTTGATTCTTTTTTTGCATTTTTTTCCAAAGAGGATTCCCAAAGAAGAGTTTCCTTCATTTGGAACTTTAGGATGGACCAAATCATGAGGACAACTTTGACAATATTGGTTCCGATCGTTTGACATTTTGATCCAAAGAGGATTCCCAAAGTAGTGTTATCTCCATTTGGAACTTTAGGATAGACCAAATCATTAGGACAACTTTGACAAGATTGGTTTCCATCCTCGTTTGACATTTTGCTCCAAAGAGGATTTCCAAAGAAGAGTTTCCTCTATTTGGAACTTTAGGATGGACCAAATCATTAGGATAAGTTTGAGAAGATTGGTTCCGATCCTCGTTTGACATTTTGGTCCAAAGAGGAATTCCAAAGAAGAGTTTCCTCCATTTGGATCTTTAGGATGGACCAAATCATTAGGACAACTTTGACGTTCAACCTTTTGGTCCAAAGAGGATTCCAAAGACGTGTTTCCTCCATTTGAAACTTTAGGATGGACCCATTAATTAAGACAATTTTTCATAGATTGGTTCCTATCCTCGTTTGACATTTCGATCCAAAGAGGATTCACAAAGAAGAGTTTACTTTATTTGGATCCTTAGAATGGACCAAATGAAGAGGACAAGTTGACAAGATTGGGTTCGATCCTTGTTTGACATTTTTGTCCAAAGAGGATTTGCAAATAAGAGTTTCTTCCATTTGGAACTTTAGGATGGACCAAATCATTAGGACAACTTTTACAAGATTGGTTCCGATCCTCGTTTGAATTTTTAGTCCAAAGAGCAATCCCAAAGAAGAGTTTCCTCCATTTGGATCTTTAGGATGGACCAAATCATTAAGACAACTTTGACGTTCAACATTTTGTCCATAGAGGATTCCAAAAGAAGAGTTTCCTTTATTTGGAACTTTAAGACGGACCAATTCATTAGGAAAAGTTTTTAAAGATTGGTTCCGATCCTCATTTGACATTTTTGTCCAAAGAGGATTCCCAAAGAAGAGTTTCCTCTATTTGGTTCTTTAGAATGGACCAAATCATGAGCACAACTTTTACATGATTGATTCTGATCCATGTTTGACATTTTTGTCCAAAGAGCATTCCCAAAGAAGAGTTTTTTTCATTTGGAACTTTAGGATGGACCAAATCGTAAGGACAAGTTTTACAATATTGGTTCCGATTCTCGTTTGACATTTGGGTCCAAAGAGGATTCCCAAAGTAGTGTTATCTCCAATAAGAACTTTAGGATGGACCAAATCATTAGGACAACTTTGAAAAGATTGTTTCCGATCCTCATTTGACATTTTGGTCCAAAGAGGATTTCCAAAGAAGAGTTTCCTCTATTTGGAACTTTAGGATGGACCAAATCATTAGGATAAGTTTGAGAAGATTGGTTCCAATCATCGTTTGACATTTTGGTTCTAAGAGGAATCCGAAAAAAGAGTTTCCTCCATTTGGATCTTTAGGATGGACCAAATCATTAGGACAACTTTGACGTTCGACCTTTTGGTCCAAAGAAGTGTTTCTTCCATTTGGAACTTTAGGATGGACCCATTCATTAGGACAATTTTTAAGAGATTGGTTCCAATGCTCGTTCGACATTTTGATCCAAAGAGGATTCACAAAGAAGAGTTTCCTCTATTTGGATCCTTAGAATGGACCAAATGATGAGGACAAGTTTGACAAGATTGGGTTCAATCTTTGTTTGACATTTTTGTCCAAAGAGGATTTGCAAATAAGATTTTCTTCCATTTGGAACTTTAGGATGGACCAAATCATTGAACAACTTTGACAAGATTGGTTTCGATCCTTGTTTGACATTTTGGTCCAAAGAGGAATCCAAAAAAAGAGTTTGCTCTATTTGGATCTTTAGAATTGACTAAATCATTAGCAAAACTTTGACGTTCGACCTTTTGGTCCAAAGAGCAATACCAAAGAAGAGTTTCCACCATTTCGAACTTTAGGATGGACCAATTCATTCGGAAAATTTTTAAAAGATTTATTCCGATACTCGTTTGACATTTTGATCCAAAAAGGATTTGCAAAGAAGAGTTTCCTCCATTTGGATATTTAGGATGGATGATATGAATCATGGAATGTCGAAATAGCTCAAGGATCAATCTCAAGATCAAAGTTCAAGACAAGCATAAAACATCCATTACAAGCCTACATGAGAAAAGTCAAGACAAGCTTTGAAGATTTGAGCATGGAGGCTAAGGAAGAGGACTTGATGAACTTTAATCTATTGAAAATACATGTTGAATAAGAGTATTGAAGACTTATTCAATCAGAAATGAAGAGAAGAGCAAATTAGGAAAGCTGCATCACTTTTACAAACTTTCCTTATTTGGACAACTTTCCATATTTGTTCCCGAACTTGCCATATATGATGTCCACGACTTTATAATGTATTTGGACATGTTTTAGTCCTTTATTTATTAGTTTTAAAGATTAGAATAGTTTAGGAATGATATAACATCTTCTAGGGCAAAACTTTCCTAAATTGCACCAAATGCACTTAAGGAAAGATTTGGCAGATTTTGTGCCTCCTTGTAATCCGAATTTTCTTGTTGTTTTTAGGGTTTCTTTGGCTATTTAAATCCTCATTTGTAACCCTAAATACTAAGAATTGACTTGATAATAATATTTCTTTTTGCTTAGCCGAAAATGCTTAGTTTTGTAGCTTTGTTCTAGGTTGCATGTTATAAAAACATTCAAGCATAATTTGATCTAGTATGTTTGTGAATTGTTTCGATCTTGAAATAAGAACAACTTCTCTTATTTCAAGATATTAGATCATTGGAATAATCTTTCTCTTCTTGCTTTCCAAGGGGTTTTCCTTATTGTTTATTGGGGTTTTAGGATTTGCATCTAGGGATTCTTTGTATATCAAAAGATTTCAATTTCAACTTACTAGAGAAGAGTTTCCTCCATTTGGATCTTTAGGATTGACAAAATTATGAGGACAAGTTTAACGTTCGGCATTTTTGTCCAAATAGGATTCCAAAAGAAGAGTTTCCTTCATTTGGTACTTTAGGATGAACAAAATAATGAGGACAACTTTGACAAGATTGGTTCCGATCCTCATTTGATATTTTTGGTCCAAAGAGGATTCCCAAAGAATAGTTTCCTCCATTTGGAACTTTTGGATGAACCAAATCATTAGGAAAACTATGAAAAGATTGGTTCCAATCCTCGTTTGACATTTTGGATCAAAGAGGATTCCCAAAGACGAGTTTCCTCCATTTGGAACTTTAGGATGGACCAAATCATTAAGATAAGTTTGACAAGATTTGGTTCCGATCCTTGTTTTACATTTTGGTCCAAAGCGGAATCCCAAAAAAGAGTTTTCTCCATTTGGATCTTTAGGATTGACCAAATCATTAGGATGACTTTGACGTTCGACCTTTTGGTCCAAAGAGCATTCCCAAGGAAGAGTTTCAACCATTTGGAACATTAGGATGGACCAATTCATTAGGACAAGTTTAAAAAAATTGGTTCCGATCCTCGTATGACATTTTGATCCAACTAGGATTCCCAAAAAAAGATTTTCCTCCATTTGGATCTTTAGGATGGACCAAATCATTAGGACAAGTTTGACAATATTGGTTTCGATCTTTGTTTGACATTTTGGTCCAAAGAGGATTCCCAAAAAAGTGTTTCTTCCATTTATATCTTTAGGATTGACAAAATCATGAGGACAAGTTTGACATTCGACATTTTGGTCAAAAGAGGATTCCCAAAGAAGAGTTTCCTACATTTAGAACTTGAGGTTGGACAAAATCATGAGGACAACTTTGACAAGATTTGTTCTTATCCATATTTGACAATTATATCCAAAGAGGATTCCTTAAATAGATTTTCCTTCATTTGGAAATTTAGGATGGACCAAATAATGAGGACAACTTTGACAAGATTGGTTCCGATACTCGTTTGAGATTTTGACCCAAAGAGGATTCCCAAAAAAGAGTTTCCTCAATTTGGAACTTTAGGATGGACCAAATCATTAGGATATGTTTGACAAGATCGGTTCTGATCCTCGTTTGACATTTTGGACCAAAGAGGAATCACAAAGAAGAGTTTTATCCATTTGGAACTTTAGGATGGACCAAATTATTAGGACAACTTTGAAAGATTGGTTTCGATCCTTGTTTGAAATTTTGGTCCAAAGAGGATTCCCAAAAAAGAGTTTCCTCCATTTGGAACTTTAGGATGGACCAAATCATTATGATAAGTTTGACAAGATTGGTTCTGATCTTCGTTTGACATTTTGGACCAAAGAGGAATCACAAAGAAGAGTTTCCTCCATTTCGATCTTTTGGTTGGACCAAATCATTAGGACAACTTTGACGTTCGACATTTTGGTCCAAAGAGGATTCCTAAAGAACAGTTTCCTTCATTTGGAACTTTAGGATGGACCAAATCATGAGGACAAGTTTGACAAGATTTGTTCTGATCCACGTTTAACATTTTTGTCCAAAGACAATTCCCAAAGAAGAGTTTCCTTCATTTGGAACTTTAGGATGGACCAAATAATGAGGAAAACTTTGACAATATTCGTTCCGATCCTCGTTTGACATTTTGGTCCAAAGAGGATTCCGTAAGATGAGTTTCCACCATTTGGAACTTGAGGATGGACCAAATCATGAGGACACCTATGACAAGATTGGTTCTGATTTACATTTGACATTTTTGTCCAAAGAGGACTCCCAAACAATAGTTTCCTTCATTTGGAAATTTAGGATGGACCAAATAAAGAGGACAACTTTGACAAGATTGGTTCCGATCCTCGTTTGAGATTTTGGTCAAAGAGGATTCCCAAAGAAGAGTTTCCTCCATATGGATCTTTAGGATGGACCAAATCATTAGGACAAATTTGAGAAGATTGGCTCCAATCCTCGTTTGACATTTTCGTCCAAAGAGGATTCCCAAAGAAGAGTTTCCTCCATTTGTAACTTTAGGATGGACCAAATCATGAGGACCATTTTAAAAATCTTTGTTTGACATTTTGGTCCAAAGTGGATTCCCAAAGAAGAGTTTCCTCCTGTCTAATCTTTAGGATGGACCAAATCATTATAGCAAGTTTGAAAAGATTGGTTCCGATCCTCGTTTTACATTTTGGTACAAAGAGGATTCTTTGAGGGAAACTTTGATAGGATTGGTTCCGATCCTCGTTTGACATTTTGGTCCTAAGAGGATTCTCTGAGGGCAAGGTTCA
Organism: Gynostemma pentaphyllum; assembly: GCA_028015215.1. Lineage (NCBI taxonomy): Eukaryota > Viridiplantae > Streptophyta > Magnoliopsida > Cucurbitales > Cucurbitaceae > Gynostemma > Gynostemma pentaphyllum. The sequence goes on along the minus strand of CM051355.1, from coordinate 40,556,641 downwards.
TAAGATTGGTTCCGATCCTCGTTTTACATTTTGTTCCAAAGAGGATTCTCAAAGATCGTTTCCTCAATTTGGAACATTAGGATGGACCAAATCATTAGGACAAGTTTGAAAAGAATCGTTCCAGTCCACATTTGACATTTTGGTCCAATGAGCATTCGCAAAGAAGAGTTTCCTCCATTTGGCACTTTAGGATGGACCAAATCATTAGGACAAGTTCTAGATGATTGGTTCCGATCCTCGTTTGACATTTTGGTCCAAAAAGGATTCCCAAGGAAGAGTTTCCACCATTTGGATCTTTTGGATGGATCAAATCATTAGAACAAGTTTGAGAAGATTGGTTCCGATCCTCGTTTGACATTTAGATCAAAAGAGGCTTCCCAAAGAAAGTTTTCTCCATTTGGAACTTTAGGATGGACCAAACCTTTAGGAAAACTTTGACAAGATATTTTTTTATCCTCGTTTAACATTTTGGTCCAAAGATGATTCCCAAAGATCGTTTCCTCTATTTGGAACTTTAGGATGGACCAAATCATTAGGACAAGTTTGAAAGGATTTGTTCTGATCCTCGTTTGACATTTTTATCCAAAGAGGATGCACAAAGAAGAGTTTCCTCCGTTTGGAACTTTAGGGTGGACCAAATCATGAGGACAAGTTTGAAATGATTCGTTCCGATCCTCGATGACATTTTGGTACAAAGAAGATTCTTTAAGGCAAACTTTGACAAGATTGGTTGTGATCCTCATTTTACATTTTTGTCCAAAAAGGATTCCCATATATCGTTTCCTCCATTTGGAACATTAGTATGGATAAAATCATAAGAAAAAGCTTGAAAAGATTGGTTTTTATCCCCGTTTGACATTTTGGTCCAAAAAGGATTCGCAAAGATTCGTTTTTATCCTCATTTGACATTTTGGTCCAAAGAGGATTCTTTGAGGGCATCTTTTACAATATTGGTTCTGATCCTCATTTTACATGTTGGTCCAAAGAGGATTCCTAAAGATCATTTCCTCGATTTGGAACATTAGGATGGACCAAATCATTAGGACAAGATTGAAAAGATTGGTTCCGATCCTCGTTTGACATTTTCGTCCATAGGGGATTCAAAAAGAAGAGTTTCCTCCATTTGAAACTTTAGAATGGACCAAATCAGAAGGAACACTTTGAAAGGATTTGTTCCGATCTTTGTATGACATTTTGGTCCAAAGAGGATTCCCAAAGAAGAGTTTCCTCCTGTTGGATCATTAGGATGGACCAAATCATTAGAGCAAGTTTGAAAAGATTGTTTCCGATCCTCGTTTGACATTTAAGTTAAAAGAGTATTCTTTGAGGGCAACTTTGATATGATTGGTTCCGATCCTCGTTTTATATTTTCATCCAAAGAGGATTCCCAAAGATCGTTTACTCTATTTGGAACATTAGGATGGACCAAATCATTATGACAAGTTTGAAAAGATTGGTTCCAATCCTAGTTTCACATTTTTGTCTGATGAGGATTCACAAGAACAGTTTCCTCCAATTGGAACTTTAGAATGGACCAAATCATTAGGACGAGTTTGGAATGATTCGTTCTGATCCTCATTTGACATTTTGGTCTAAAGAGGATTCCCAAAGAAGAGTTTCCTCCATTTGGAAGTTTAGGATGGACCAAATCATTAGGACAAGTTTGAAATGATTGGTTCCGATCCTCGTTTGAGATTTTGGTTCAAAGAGTATTCCCAAAGAAGAGTTTCCACCATTTGGATCTTTAGGATGGATCAAATCATTAGGACAAGTTTGAGTAGATTTGTTCCGTTCCTCGTTTGACATTTTTGTCCAAAGAGGATTCCCAAATAAGAGTTTCCTCCATTTGGAAGTTTAGGATGGACCAAATCATGAGGAACATTTTGAAAAAATTGGTTCTGATCATTGTTTGACATTATGGTCCAAAGAAGATTCCCAAAGAAGAGTTTTCTCCCATGTGATCTTTGGGATGGACCAAATCATTAGAGCAAGTTTGAAAAGATTGTTTCCGATCCTCGTTTGACATTTGCGTCAAAAGAGGATTCTTTGAGGACAATTTTAATAAGATTGGTTCCGATCCTCGTTTTACATTTTCGCCCAAAGAGGATTCCCAATGATCATTTCCTCCATTTGGAACATTAGGATGGACCAAATCATTAGGAAAAGTTTGAAAAGATTGGTTCCTGTCCTCGTTTGACATTATGGTGAAATGAGGATTCGCAAAGAACAGTTTCCTCCATTTGGAACTTTAAGATGGACCAAATCATAAGGACAAGTTTGAAATGATTGGTTCCGATTCTCGTTTGACATTTTGGACAAAAGAGGATTCCCAAAGAAGAGTTTCCACCATTTGGATCTTTAGGATGGATCAAATCTTTGGACAAGTTTGAGAAGATTGGTTCCGATCCTCGTTTAACATTTTGGTCCAAAGAAGATTCCCAAAGAAGAGTTTCCTCCATTTGGAACTTTAGGATGGACCAAATCTTTAGGACAACTTTGACAAGATCTGTTCTGATCCTCGTTTGACATTTTGGTCCAAAGAGGATTCCCAAAGATCGTTTCCTCCATTTGGAACTTTTGGATGGACCAAATCATTAGGACAAGTTTGAAAGGATTGGTTCCGATCCTCGTTTGACATTATGATCCAAAGAGGATTCGCAAAGAAGAGTTTCCTCCATTTGGAACTTTAGGATGGACCAAATCATGAGGACAAGTTCGAAATGATTCCTTCCTGATATGAAACCCTAGAATTGAAATAGAAACCCTTTGAAGCACAAAGAACCCCTAGATGCAAATCCTAAAACCCCGATGAACAATAAGGTAAAAACCCTTGGAATACAAGAAGAGAAAGATTATTCCAATGATCTAATACCTTGAAATAAGAGAACTTGTTCTTATTTCAAGATCGAAACTATCCACAAACACAATAGATCAAGTTATGCTTGAATGTTTCTAAAACATGCAACCTAGAACAAGGCTACAAAATGCTAGGTAAAATCAACCAAGCAATAAGCAAAACAAAGCTATTTTCTATCATATTAATTCTTTATATTTAGGGTTACAAATGAGGCCCTTAAATAGGAAAAGAAACCCTGTAAATAACAAGGAAATTCGGAATAAAGAAGAGAATAAAATCTGCCCAAAACTTGCCTTATATGGATTTGGCAGATTTTGGGGAAAATCTTTCCTAGAGAATAATATCTTTCCTAATTCTTTCCTAGCTAATAAACTGAATGTAAATGGCCTAAAACATGTCTAAATACATCATAAATTCGTTGGAACCATATATGGAAAGTTTGGGAACAAATATGGAAAGTTCGGGAACAAATATGGAAAGTGGTCCAAATAAGGAAAGTTTGCAAAAGTGATGCAACTTTCCTAATTAGCTCTTCTCTTCAATTATGATTGAACAAGTCTTCAATATTCTTCCTCTAAATGTATTTTCCATAAATTGAAGTTCATTAAGTCTTCTTTGTTAGCCTCCATGCTCGGATCTTCAAAGCTTGTCTTGACTTTGCTAATGTAGGCTTGTAAATGGATGTTCAATGCTTCTCTTGATATTTGATCTTGTGGTTGGTCCTTGAGCTATTTGTGAGGTTCCATGATTCATATCATCCCCTCCCTCTTGAAAAGGATTCGTCCTCGAATCTATAACATTACCTACATTACAATAACCGAAGTTAATAACATAAATAAAAGCACACTTACCTCGTGTATTATGAATTGGAACCAAAGAGAGCAACAATGGTACCCTTCCTTCTCCTTTCAACTTAACACCTCCCGGGTCAAATATTGTTGGTTTTCTTCCCTTTAAATCAGCAAAACAACCTAGCTTAGCAAGGACCACAACATTGACAATATGGTTGGTGGATAGTGGGAACAAGTCTAATAGAATATATGGACCATAGTCAACCTCGTAAATTTTCTCATACTCAACAATACTCCCAAGATGATCACATGGTGAAGGTAACAAATTAATCAAAGCATATGAACTATAATCAAACTCAAATAGGTCTAATGTGTTGGGGTAAATTAGAAAATGCGAAAACTCTATGCTCTCCCTAAATGCATCATATGTCTTATCAAAGATAACTCGTGTAGCACAAAACATATGTTTATCATTAGAATGAAATTGAAGTGGTAAAATATTAGAGTTGGGATCAAATTTAGCAAACAAACAAGAACTATGCAAATCATCACAAGTAAATGCGTAGGCTAGCTTGACATGTTTTGCAAGTGATAAGCTGTCAAACAAGTAAAGATCATCCAAAAGAACTTTCCTAGAAAAGAATGCATGTTTATCATGAAAATATAATTGGTTTGGATGCTTTCTAGTCTTAAAATCAGAATTGGAAAAGAAATAATCATTAAACAAATCGATGCAATAGGATTAAAAGTAAGAAACTTCCTTTTTTGGCCTTGGATCCCATTTGCAACATCTTTTTCCTTGAAATATGGTGGTTCCTTAAGTATCTCAGCCCCCTGAAATGTATCTACTATGTGCTCCATTCCAATTGAAAATTGATCAATGTTATTCTGCAAAAGGTTAGCTAAAACACTAGAAAAGCAAAGGTTAAGTTCATAAGTTAGAAAGAAAGAATCTTTGCACACAAGTACAAAGTGGGTTTTATTTAAAAACATTGTTTTCCTAGCCTCACTTTCTACAAAACTCACAATGTTCTCACCATTCCTCTCATTCTTTTTTGACTCACAACTCTCTTTCTTTTCAATTTCTCTTTCATTCTTTTCAAACACTCTTTCTTTTGACTCATTCATATCACTCATTTCTTTTTGAGCACTCATCTCTCTTTATTTTGGCTCACTTAATTCAATCATTTCTTTTTCACACTCTTCTTTTTGAAAACTCATCTCTCTTTCTTTTTGCTCACTCTCTTTTTGACAATTCTCATTCTTTTCAAATGTAGAACACTTTTTTAACTCACATGCATCATAAGTTTACCTCATATGAATATTTGATTGGAAGTGGTCTTGTTAAGCAAATGTTACCTTTTTCTTAATCAAGCCATTGGCAGCCACATCCTTTCTCTTTAATGCACTCTTTAATTGATTTTCTTGAGATGGAATTGGGTTGGAAAGATGTTTAGTAGAATACCTTTTTGTAGCCCTTCTTTTGAGTCTCTTTTCCACCGTGGTTGCATAATAAACCATATGTTCCAACTCCACATATGTTTTTCCTTCAACACAACACGCAATCTCCTCGTTTAAACCTTTTAAGAACCGTGTCATTGTAGACTCATTATCTTAAAAAAAGACAGCCCTTGCCATGAGAACTTCAAACTCCTTGTGATAAGCTTCAACAGTCCTTTCACCTTGTGTAAGATCTAGAAATTCTTTCACAATAGCTCTCTGACTTTGGCTCTGCACAAACCTCTTCCTCATGTGATATTTAAGTTCATACCAAGTATCAATATGTGGTTGTCGATCTCTCCTTAGTTTTTCCTTCAATTGAGACCACCAAGCATAAGCATAATTAGTGAATTTTGCACTAGCAAGAAATACCTTTCTTTCCTCACTATAGTTGTTGTAATCAAAGATATGCTCAATTTGACTTTCCCATTGCAAGTACTCTTCTGGATCTACACTCCAATGGAAAGTATATAAGTTGAGCTTATGTGCTCCAAAGCTCCTATGCACCATCCTTTCATAATAAGCCTCTCCATTTTCCCTCCAAGTATGCTCTACATCTCGACATTCATTGCTCCTCCTTTCAACATATTTTCCATGATACATTGCTGCAAGTAAACAAGTTAGTAATGTAAAAATAAGTCCTTTCAAATCACTCCCTAAGTGTTTACACTCAAAGATGTTATTTCACTCGTGTTTTCACTCAAAACAGATTCTAGACCCTAAATGTAACCTTGAACTTTTAGCACACTTTAGCAACTATCAAGCAACAAAGATACTAATGAAATTTGCAAAAAGTAACAATCAAGAAATAAGAAACAAGCAAATTGGTTTGTTAAGAAGAAAACAAGACAGATTCATGCAAATGGTTTATTTCAGTGACAAGGAAAGAATAAGAAAGAATAAACTTTCCTAAAAGAGAAAAAATCGAAATAAGACTTCCCTAAAGTAATTTGGATCAGAAAATATTACTTTCCTTAAGCAAGATATGCATATATTTGAATATGGGATGATTTGAAACTTTCCTAAAACAGTTTTTACTATTTATGGTAAGTTCTAGCTTTTTAGGAAACAAACAATTCTACCACAGTTCCCATGAAATTTTCAGATTCAAGATGAAGACATGATGAGTTTAAGATGAACTCTTCAAGAACAATACGAACACTAACCACTTTTTTCCAGAAACTCAAGCAAATAGCAAGAACACTTTTTTTTTATAACAAATTTCTGCACAATCCGACAGTCTGCAAAGATCTATTTTTTTCTCAATCTTCCACTTTTTTTTTTACAAACTTTTTGAATAACAAATACTCACAACAGAAAAATAAAGACTTTTGTAATTTATGATTTTCTGAGAATCGGAATGAAACTATACGAAAAAGAACAAAAACAGTAGGTTAAATAAGGAAATTCTGGAACTATATTTTTTTTTGTTTTTTTTTTCTGGAATTTTCGATGAACGAAGAACAAGACAATAAAAATTAAAACAACAAGAAAGCAAGTAAGATAGAAAATCTTCCCTTGAGCCTAAGCTCTGATACCAAATGATATGAAACCCTAGAATTGAAATAGAAACCCTTTGAAGCACAAAGAACCCCTAGATGCAAATCCTAAAACCCCGATGAACAATAAGGTAAAACCCTTGGAATACAAGAAGAGAAAGATTATTCCAATGATCTAATACCTTGAAATAAGAGAACTTGTTCTTATTTCAAGATCAAAACAATCCACAAACACAATAGATCAAGTTATGCTTGAATGTTTCTAAAACATGCAACCTAGAACAAGGCTACAAAATGCAAGGTAAAATCAACCAAGCAATAAGCAAAACAAAGCTATTTTCTATCATATTAATTCTTTATATTTAGGGTTACAAATGAGGACTTTAAATAGGCAAAGAAACCCTAAAAATAACAAGGAAATTCGGAATAAAGAAGAGAATAAAATCTGCCCAAAACTTGCCTTATATGGATTTGGCAGATTTTGGGGAAAATCTTTCCTAGAGAATAATATCTTTCCTAATTCTTTCCTAGCTAATAAACTGAATGTAAATGGCCTAAAACATGTCTAAATACATCATAAATTCGTTGGAACCATATATGGAAAGTTTGGGAACAAATATGGAAAGTTCGGGAACAAATATGAAAAGTGGTCCAAATAAGGAAAGTTTGCAAAAGTGATGCAACTTTCCTAATTAGCTCTTCTCTTCAATTATGATTGAACAAGTCTTTAATATTCTTCCTCTAAATGTATTTTTCATAAATTGAAGTTCATTAAGTCTTCTTTGTTAGCCTCCATGCTCGGATCTTCAAAGCTTGTCTTGACTCTGCTAATGTAGGCTTGTAAATGGATGTTCAATGCTTCTCTTGTTATTTGATCTTGTGATTGGTACAAAGAGCATTCTTTAAGGCCAACTTTGACAAGATTGGTTGTGATCCTCGTTTCATCCATTTAAACATTAGGATGGACAATATCATTAGGACAAGCTTTAAAAGATTGGTTTTTATCCTCGTTTGACATTTGTGTCCAAATAGGATTTGCAAAGATTGGTTTTAACCCTCGTTTGATATTTTGGTCCAAAGAGGATTCTTTGAGGGCAACTTTAACAAGATTGGTTCCGATCATCGTTTTACATTTTGGTCCAAAGAGGATTCCTAAAGATTGTTTCCTCCAATTGGAACATTAGGATGGAACAAAATCATTAGGACAAGTTTGAAAAGATTGGTTCCGATCCTCGTTTGACATTTTCGTCCAAAGAGGATTCAAAAAGAAGAGTTTCCTCCATTTGGAATTTGAGGATGGACCAAATCATGAGAAACACTTTGAAAAGATTGGTTCTGATCTTTGTTTAACATTTTGGTCCAAAGAAGATTCCCAAAGAAGAGTTTCCTCCTATTGGATCATTAGGATGGACCTAATATTTAAAGCAAGTTTGAAAAGATTGTTTCCTATCTTCGTTTGACATTTTAGTCCAAAGAGGATTCTTTGAGGGCAACTATGATATGATTGGTTCCGATCCTTGTTTTACATTTTCATCCAAAGAGGATTCCCAAAGATCATTTCCTCCATTTGAAACATTAGGATGGACCAAATCATCAGGACAAGTTTGAAAAGATTGTTTCCGATCCTTGTTTGACATTTTGGTCTAATGAGGATTCGCAAAGAAGAGTTTCCTCCATTCGGAACTTGAGGATGGACCAAATCATTAGGACAAGTTTGAAATGATTAGTTTCGATCTTCGTTGGACATTTTGGTCCAAAGAGGATTCCCGAAGAAGAGTTTCCTCCATTTGGAACTTTAGTATGGACCAAAATTTTAGGAAAATTTGACAAGGTTTGTTCTGATCATCGTTTGAGATTTTGGTCCACAGAGGATTCCCAAAGATCATTTCCTCCATTTGGAACTTTAGGATGGACCAAAATTTTAGGAAAATTTGACAAGGTTTGTTTCGATCATCGTTTGAGATTTTGGTCCAAAGAGGATTCCCAAAGATCGTTTCCTCCATTTGGAACTTTAGGATGGACCAAATCATTAGGACAAGTTTGAAAGGATTGGTTCCGATCCTTGTGTGACATTTTAGTCCAATGTGAATTCGCAAAGAAGAGTTTCCTCCATTTAGAACTTTAAGATGGACCAAATCATTAGGACAAGTTTGAAATGATTGGTTCCAATCCTCGTTTGACATTTTGGTCCAAAGTAGATTCACAAAGAAGAGTTTCCTCCATTTGGATCTTTAGGATGGACCAAATCATTAGGACAACTTTGAGAAGATTGGTTCCGATGCACGATTGACATTTTTGTCCAAAGAGGATTCCCAAAGAAGAGTTTCCTTCATTTGGAACTTTAGGATGGACCAAATGATGAGGACCATTTTGAAAAGATTGGTTCCGATCTTTGTTTGACATTTTGGTCTGAGGATTCCCATAGAAGTGTTTCCTCTCGTCTGATCTTTAGGATGGACCAAATCATTAGAGCATGTTTAAAAAGATTGTTTTAGATCCTCGTTTGACATTTTGGTCAGAAGAGGATTCTTTGAGGGTAATTTTAATAAGATTGATTCCGATCCTCGTTTTACATTTTGGCCCAAAGAGGATTCCCAAAGATCGTTTCCTCTATTTGGAACATTAGGATGGACCAAATCAATAGGAAAAGTTTGAAAAGATTGGTTCCGGTCCTCGTTTGACATTTTGGTCCAATGAGGATTCGCAAAGAAGAGTTTCCTCCATTTGGAACTTTAGGATGGACCAAATCATTAGGACAAGATTGAAATGATAGGTTCCTATCCTCGTTTGACATTTTGGTCCAAAGAGGATTCGCAAAGGAGAGTTTCCACCATTTTGATCTTTAGGATAGGCCAAATCATCAGGATAAGTTTGAGAAGATTGGTTCTGATCCTCTTTTGACATTTTGGTCCAAAGAGGATTCCCAAAGAAGAGTTTCCTCCATTTGGAACTTTAGGATGGATCAAATCTTTAGGACAACTTTGACAAGATTTGTTCTGATCCTCGTTTGACATTTTGGTCCAAAGAGGATTCCCAAAGATCGTTTCCTCCGTTTAGAACTTTAGGATGGACCAAATCATTAGGAAGAGTTTGAAAGGATTGGTTCTGATCCACGTTTGACATTTTGTTCCAAAGAGGATTCTTTGAGGGCAAATTTGACAATATTGGTTCCGATCCTCATTTTACATTTTTGTCCAAAGAGGATTCCTAAAGATCGTTTCCTCCATTTGGAAAATTAGGATGGACCAAATCATTACGACAAGTTTGAAAAGATTGGTTCCAGTCTTCGTTTGACATTTTGGTCCAATGAGGATTCGCAAAGAAGAGTTTCCTCCATTTGGAACTTTAGGATGGACCTAATCATGAGGACAGGTTTGAAATGATTCGTTCCGATCCTCGTTTGACATTTTGGTAAAAAGAGGATTCTTTAAGGCCAGCTTTGACAAGATTGGTTGCTATCCTCGTTTTACATTTTGGACCAAAAAGGATTCCCATATATTGTTTACTTCATTTGGAACATTAGGATGGACAAAATCCTTAGGACAGGTTTGAAAAGATTGGTTTTTAACCTCGTTTGGAATTTATGTCCAAAGAGGATTTGCAAAGATTTGTTTTTATTCTCGTTTGACATTTTGTCCAATTAGGATTCTTTGAGGGCAACTTTGACAAAATTGGTTCCGATCCTCGTTTGACATTTTGGTCCAATGAGGATTCGTAAAGAAGAGTTTCCTCCATTTGGAACAGTAGGATGGACCAAATCATTAGGACAAGTTTGAAATGATTGGTTTCGATCCTCGTTTGTTATTTTTGTCCAAAGAGGATTCCCAAAGAATGGTTTCTTTCATTTGGATCTTTAGGATGAACCAAATCATTAGGACAAGTTTGAGAAGATTAGTTTCGATGCTTGTTTGATATTTTGGTCCAAAGAGGATTCCCAAAGAGAGTTTCCTCCATTTGGAACTTTGGGATGGACCAAATCATTCGGACAAGTTTGAAATGATTGGTTCTGATCCTCGTTTGACATTTTGGTCCAAAGAGGATTCCCAAAGAAGGGTTTCTTCCATTTGGATCTTTAGGATGGACCAAATCATTTGGACAAGTTTGAGTAGATTGGTTTCGATCCTCGTTTGACATTTTGGTCCAAAGAGGATTTCCAAAAAGAGTTTCCTCAATTTGGAACTCTAGGACGGACCAAATCTTTAGGATAACTTTGACACGATTTGTTCCGATCCTTGTTTGACATTTTGGTCCAAAGAGGATTCCCAAAGATCTTTTCCTCCATTTGAAACTTCAGGAAGGACAAAATCATTAGGACAAGTTTGAAAGGATTGGTTCCGTTCCTCGTTTAATATTTTGATCGAAAGAGGATTCGCAAAGAAGAGTTTCCTCCATTCGGAACTTTAGGATGGACGAAAACATTAGGACAAGTTTGAAATGATCCGTTCTGATCGCCGTTTGACATTTTGGTACAAAGAGGATTTTTTTAGGCCAACTTTGACAAGATTGGTTGCAATCCTCGTTTAACATTTTTGTCAAAAAAGGATTCCCATATATCTTTTCCTTCATTTAGAACATTAGGATGGACAAAATCGTTAGGACAAGTTTGAAATGATTGATTCCGATTCTCGTTTGAAATTTTGTTCAAAGAGGAATCTTTGAGGCCAACTTTGACAAGATTGGTTCCAATCCTCGTTTTACATTCTAGTCCAAAGAGGATTCCCAAGACCTTATGCTATTATGCTTAGCATGAACCTTTGAAGCAAGAACTCAAACCCTCCCTAACTAATCGGTTTCAACCAAGAGATTTAAGGCTAGATGAGATTACCTCTTAGATCAATGACCTAGAGACAAGAATGAGATTCCTTGTTCTAGATTGAATCACTCCACAACTAAGTTGATCAATTCCTAGTTGAATGACTCGGCGAGAACCCTAAACACAAGAATTGTGAGAAGTTGAAAACTCAATGTGGTTTTCAAAAGAAACTCTCAATGAGTGACTTGATTTTAATTCAAACATAATCCGATTTGTTAAAAAGTGTTTCCCATGGCTTTATAAGCCTACAATCAGCAAAAGAAAAGCAAAACATAAAAGGAGACAAAGCATTAAAGCATTCAGTTACAATTGGAAAAAACAGAAAGGAAACTAGAGCCCTTAATGCCCACTATTACAAATAAGGAAAGTTTGACTAAAAAGTAAATAAAAGTGAATCTGATATGCTTAGTTGTTGCATTCTTCCACTTAAAGCATAGTTGGCACGTTAAATGAGTCTTGCACAAGGTCATCTTTGTAGACATTTTCCTTATGGATTTGCAAGTTGCATACATTGATCTTTAAAGTGTCATAAGTCAAATCTTCATCCGAATTGGGCTACTCACTTGGAAATAAAGCTTGATCCAAGCCTATCCATTCTTTTACATGAGTATTAAAAGCTTGTTGAACCTTATTTGCTTAGGATCTTTTGGAGTGCCTCCATGATTCATATCATCTTCCCCTTCTTCAAAAAGATTCGTCCTCGAATCAAGATCATCATTTCCTACATAAAAATGGCTCAAATTAATAACATTAAAGACTGAAATCTCATAATACTCACCGTGTAACACAATGGTGTGGAATTTTGAAAAGATTCTTGCAAGGACTTGATATGGTCCATCACCCCTTGGATGCAATTTAGTCCTTTTTTGAAGTCGTTTCTTTCAGATATGCATCCAAATCCATGCTCTCGAATGAAACATAAGCGGTTTACTTCTCTTGTTCATTATTGAGGTAAATGTGAAAACTTGCTCCTCAATCATTTGCTTTACATCGGTTTGCATTAATTTGATGAAAATATACTTAAAATGGGCTGAATAACTCACAAAGACGTTAGATCTCAAAGGCAGCAACTCAAAGGGAGTAATAGCATAAAGACCATAAATAAGTTTATTTGAAAAACAAACATTTTTATGTTGTACTCTCTTATTACATGTATTCTCCACAAAAGGCCAATAATTCTCCCAAGTTTCCACCTTAGAGTTAGTTTCCCTAAACTTGCCTCCTAAGATCACATTTATCAACTTTTGAGTTTCCCATTCTAGCAAAACAGATTGGTGGTATACATTGTAACTTCTCAAAGCAAAATCAACTACATAAGAAGAATATGCATTCCTTAATGAGTTCAACTTTTCAACATACTCAAAAATTGTAATTTCAAGATGCTCATTAACAAGAACTTCACATGCTTAAAAATAGAAAGTATATTACTTACAAAATTCTCTTTAGATTCGATATACTTTCTTGCATGGATGTATTGCCCTTCCGAACACCTCAAGCTCTTATTCGGCCATAAGTAACACTTCCAAACCTGAAAAAGATATTCAAACACACTAGACAAATAATGGTTAAGCTTAGTTGCCAAAAAGTCTACTTTGCACATAAGCACAAAATTAGGCTTTTGACTAAGAAAAACTTTCCTCACCTCACTCATGCTTACATGAAAGCTCACTAATTTGTCTTTTCTCTCTATTTCCTCTAAGTGTTCACACATTTCTTTTTCATTCTCTTTTCTCTCATTGTTTTCACTCTTGCTTTTTCCACTCAACTCTTTCTTTTCTCTCTCACTCATTTTTTCACTCAATTCCTTTTCTTTCAACTCTTTTTCTTTCAACTCAAATTCTTTTCTTCTTTTCTCAAGTATACATTGATCAAAATATACATCTTTTGAAGATAAAGGTAAAAGAGTTGTCTTTCGACCATCCTTTATGAAACTATACCTATTTAGGAAACCATCATACATAACCCTCCTATCAAATTGCCAAGGCCGGCCAAGTAGTATATCTCCCGCATGCATAGGTACAACATCACACAAAATCTCATCCTTATACTTACCAAGAGTAAAAGAAATTAAAGCTTGAGAAACTACCTTCTTTTCTCCACAATTGGTGAGCCATTGAAGCTTGTATGGTGTCGGATGTTCGTATTTGAAGTCTTTTGACCAGAAATGAGCTCACAACATTTGTACAACTTCCACCATCGATCACAACACTACATGGAGTCTCATTCACCAAACATCTTGTATGGAACAAGCTGTCTCTTTGGTCATCTTCACAACCTTCCTTCAATTGAGAATTTAAAGCCCTCATAGACAAAAGTGCTAGTTTATTTCCTTCCTCCCAACTACCATCTCTAGCCTCGGGATCCTTAATATATTCCTCCATATTATCATTCTCTTTAGCTTCCTCAAGAAACTCTTCCTCAATGTCACTTTCTTCCCAATCCATGGCTACTACTTCTTCATCATCACTTTCTAAGTCATTTTCACTCATATCTATCTTCTGATTTCCAGCAACTTTTAATCTACCCAAACGCTCAATTTTGGCATTTTCAACTTGAGTTAAGCGTGTAGATGTTCTCGTTTGAGCTTCCCTCAACCTAGTTCACTACTACCCACATCATCATCTCCCTCTTGTGACATGATGTTCCGCACAAAGTAACAAGTATTAAGGACCTTACAACACTCCCTCACTATATGTCACTCAAGGAAACACTCGTGTTTAACACTCAAGGTAGGCCAATTTGAAAGTAGGTGCTCTCGGATATAAACTCACTTTTCAAGCAAAAATTGTGTTTAGAAAGCTACAAAAGTAATTCAATTAGAAAAATACAACTAAATATGAAAAGAAACAATAATAGAATAAGAAAGCAAAAAAGAAAGCAAAAAGGTAGGAAAAACGGAATTTAAGACAAGGAAAGACGAGGAAAAAGCCAAATATGGTAAGTCAAATTCGGAATTATTGGAAATGAATTTTAAGATGGCAACTCATATATAGCTCAATCAATCAGTTATTAAGAGTGTACAATTGGAAAAAATTCGAAATAATGATGAGAATTAAATATGCCAATCAAAGAATAGACAAGATCCGGATTCTAAGGAGTGGTCTGCGCACTGTTTTGATTTTCACAATTTGAGTCGTTTACAGATAGAATTTCCTTAAATGTCCTTCTTGAAAATGAACGATAACTGATTAAATTAACTTTCCTATTCATATTATGAAAGCTAATTCGAAAGATTTCATGCGTTTTAGACAGCAAGACAGAGCATTAAATGCGGCAGATTCAAATATGGAAAGTATGAGCAGGATTTGAATGTCAACAGATCTGAATTGAATTGATGCTTAAATTGTGGATCTAAATTGATAAAATAACATTCAAAACCAAGAATTTTTCGTTTTCTATGGATCAAACTCAGAATTTTCAAAGTAAAGCATGAAAAACACAAGATGAACAATATAGTGCTCTCGGATGCAAAGCTCTCTTTCTCACTTTTTTTTTTATTTCCAAGATCAGAATGTGATCTACAATATGCAAACAAGATCGGAATGAAAAGAAAAGAAAAGTGATGGATTGGACAGAAAATGAAAAGATAGGGCAGATTTAAAACAAACAAGCAAATTGCGAGGAAAGTAAAGGATAGAATCAAATCTAGAGTTTGGCCAAGGTTTTGACCAAAGTTCTGATACCAACTGATAAGGAAAACCCAAATTGCAAGTCCAAATACCATATGCTATTATGCTAAGCATGAACCTTTGAAGCAAGAACTCAAACCCTCCCTAACTAATCGGTTTCAACCAAGAGATTTAAGGCTAGATGAGATTACCACTTAGATCAATGACCTAGAGACAAGAATGAGATTCCTTGTTCTAGATTGAATCACTCCACAACTAAGTTGATCAATTCCTAGTTGAATGACTCCCGGCAACCCTAAACACAAGAATTGCAAGAAGTTGAAAACTCAATGTGGTTTTCAAAAGAAACTCTCAATGAGTGACTTGATTTTCATTCAAACATAATCTAATCTGTTACAAAGTGTTCCCATGGCTTTATAAGCCTTCAATCAGCAAAAGAAAAGCAAAAACATAAAAGGAAACAAACATTAAAGCATTCGGTTACAATTGGCAAAAACAGAAAAGGAAATTAGAGCCCTTAATGCCCACGGTTACAAATAAGGAAAGTTTGACTAAAAAGTAAATAAAAGTGAATCTGATTTGCTTAGTTGTTGTATTCTTCCACAAAAGCATAGTTGACACTTGCACAAGGTTATCTTTGTAGATATTTTCCTTATGGATTTGCAAGTTGCACACATTGATCTTCAAAGAATGATATGTCAATTCTTCATCCGAAATGGGCTGCTCATTGTGAAATATAGCTTGAACCGAGCCTAGCAATTCTTGCATATGTGAAATAAATGCTTGTTGAACCTTATTTGCTTACGATCTTTTGGAGTGCCTCCATGATTCATATCATCTTCCCCTTCTTCAAAATGATTTGTCCTCGAATCAAGATCAACATTTCCTACATCAAAATGGCTCAAATTAATAACATTAAAGACTGAAATCTCATAATACTCACCGTGTAACACAATGGTGTGGAATGTTGAAAAGATTCTTGCAAGGACTTGATATGGTCCATCATCCCTTGGATGCAATTTAGTCCTTTTTTTGAAGTCGTTTCTTTCGGAAATGCATCCAAATCCATGCTCTCGGATGAAAATTCACTCTTTTTTCCTCTTTTTTTTTTGATCTTCAAGATCTAAACGTGATCTTTAAGATGGAGATGAAATCAGAATAAAATAATGAAGAAAAATGGATGAAAAGGCAGAAATGAATTCGATGGACAAAATGTGTAGAATTGAAAAACAAGTGCATAAAAGTAAGATAGAATCAATTCTAGAGATCGGCCACTAAAATGCAACCTATGCTCTGATACCAACTGATAAGGCAAACCCAAATTGCAAGTCCAAAGACCTTATGCTATTATGCTTAGCATGAACCTTTGAAGCAAGAACTCAAACCCTCCCTAACTAATCGGTTTCAACCAAGAGATTTAAGGCTAGATGAGATTACCTCTTAGATCAATGACCTAGAGACAAGAATGAGATTCCTTGTTCTAGATTGAATCACTCCACAACTAAGTTGATCAATTCCTAGTTGAATGACTCGGCAGCAACCCTAAATACAAGAATTGCAAGAAGTTGAAAACTCAATGTGGTTTTCAAAAGAAACTCTCAATGAGTGACTTGATTTTAATTCAAACATAATCTGATTTGTTAAAAAGTGTTTCCCATGGCTTTATAAGCCTACAATCAGCAAAATAAAAGCAAAACATAAAAGGAGACAAAGCATTAAAGCATTCAGTTACAATTGGAAAAAACAGAAAAGGAAACTAGAGCCCTTAATGCCCACGGTTACAAATAAGGAAAGTTTGACTAAAAAGTAAATAAAAGTGAATCTGATATGCTTAGTTGTTGCATTCTTCCACTTAAAGCATAGTTGGCACGTTAAATGAGTCTTGCATAAGGTCATCTTTGTAGACATTTTCCTTATGGATTTGCAAGTTGCATACATTGATCTTCAAAGTGTCATAAGTCAAGTCTTCATCCGAATTGGGCTACTCACTTGGAAATAAAGCTTGATCCAAGCCTATCCATCCTTGCACATGAGTAATAAAAGCTTATTGAACCTTATTTGCTTAGGATCTTTTGGAGTGCCTCCATGATTCATATCATGGATGGACCAAATTATTAGGACAAGTCTGAAAAGATTGGTTTCAATCCTCGTTTGACATTTTGGTCCAAAGAGGATTCCCAAAGAAGAGTTTCCTCCATTTGGATCCTTCGGATGGATTAAATCATAAGAACAACTTTGACGTTCAACATTTTTGTCCAAAGACGATTTCCAAAGAAAAGTTTTCACTTTGGAACTTTAGGCTTGACGAAATCATGGGGACAACTTTGACAAGATTGGTTCCAAATATTTTTGAGGTTTGGTCCAAAGAGGATTCCCTAAGAAGATTTTCCTCCCGTTGGATTTTTAGGATGGACCAAATCAATAGGACAAGTTTAAAAAGATTGGTTCCGATCATCATTTAACATTTTGGTCCAAAGAAGAGTTTCCTCCATTTGGATCTTTAGGATGGACCAAATCATGAGGACAAGTATGAAAAGATTGGTTCCCATCCTCGTTTGACATTTTGGTCCAAAGACGATTCCCAAAGATCATTTCCTCCATTTGGAACTTTAGGATGGACCACATCATTACGAAAAGTGTGGAAAGATTGGTTCCAATCCTCGTTTGACATTTTGGTCCAAAGAGGATTTCCAAAGAAGAGTTTCCTCCATTTCAAACTTTTGGATGGACGAAATCATGGGGACAACTTTTACAAGATTGGTTCAGATCCTCGTTCGAGATTTTGGTCCAAAGAGGATTCCCAAAGAATAGTACCCTCCATTTGGAAATTTAGCATGGACCAAATCATTAGGACAACACTAAAAAGATTTGTTCCGATCCTCGTTTGACATTTTGGTCCAAAGAAGAGTTTCCTCCTGTTTGATCTTTAGGATGGACCAAATCAATAGAACAAGTTTGAAATGATTGGTTACAATTCTCGTTTTACATTTTGGAACAAAGAGGATTACCAAAAAGAGTTTTCTCCATTTGGAGCTTTAGGATGGACCAAATGATGAAGACAACTTTGACGTTCGACATTTTGGTCTAAAGATGATTCCCAAAGAAGAGTTTCCTCCATTTGGAAGTTTAGGATGGACCAAATCATTAGGACAAGTTTGAAAAGATTGGTTCCGATCCTCGTTTGACATTTTGATCCAAAGAGGATTCGTAAAGATGAGTTTCTTCCATTTGGATTTTTAGGATAGAGAAAATCATGAGGACAAGTTTGAAGTTTGATATTTTTGTCTAAAGAGGATGCCCAAAGAAGAGTTTCCTCCATTTGGAACTTTAGAATGGACCAAATCATGGGGACAACTTTGACAAGATTGGTTCCATTCCTCGTTTAAAATTTTGGTCCAAAGAGGATTCCCAAAGAAGAGTTTCCTCCATTTGGATCTTTGGGATGGACCAAATCATGAGGACAACTTTAACAAGATTGGTTCCGATCCTCGTTTGATATTTTGGTTCAAAAAGGATTCCCAAAGAAGAGTTTCCTCCTTGAGAACTCCTAAGTTCTCACTTAAAGGATTAACTTCTAATCCTAAGGGCACTAACTCACATCCCTCTAATCTTAGATTCGGATTCTAGTCTTAGTTTCAAATTCTACAAACCTTCACACTTATTTGCTTTCTATAGATACTTTAAATCCTAACTATTCTCACCTTAAAGAAAGTTAGCTTCGCTCCTAAGTCAGGAAGAGCGATCAAACAAGCGGTTCGAAAACACCTACAATTGAATTATATCACATAATCAATAATTTTACCAACTATCGATCAAACAACAACCTAACATACAAAACGACGAAAATCCATCAAACCCCCATAAAGAGGCTCTCGGCCTTCACAAAGAAATTAGGCCTCGAGTTTGGTTTTCCGGCTTTTAGGCAATTTAAAAGTGTTTCGAGTTGGTTTTAAGAAAATTCAATATTCCCGATTTCAATGGGTATCGATAATTAGGGTTTTTGAACAATATGCCCTTTCCCGAAACGAATTTAAATAAACATTATTTCATTAAATTCTAACCCATAATTAAACCCAAAAAGGTAAATTTCAAACGGAAAGGGTTTCGACTGAAACTCGGTTTTAGGGTTAAGAGAAAGTTTCCAAAAACTCTTAAAACTACTCTCGTATTTACAAACACCGAGTTTCATGGCAAGAAATCGAAAGAAAACAAAGAAAACTCCATTAAAACACTATTTGGAGCTTAGGGTTCGAAACTTTACTTACCGAGAACTCCGTATAACACGAGTGGCAAGTACGATGGTTGGGTGGAAATGAATCGTAGGACCGATACCTTTCCAATCGAACGAGAATCAAAGCGTTCCGGCAAGAAACGAACGAAAACTGAATTTCTCTCCTTTCTCTCTTGGACTCACGGCAATGGGCAAGGAAAGATGAGAAAAATATGAAGACTTTTGGTCAAAGGATATTTAAAGAAGATAATGCAATAGTGTTTAGATATTTAGGAATTTTGGAAATGACGGATATATCCTTTTATGACTTTTGACTTATAAAACGAAACCCGATGATCTTAAACTTTCCCAATGGTGATTAATAATTATTAATTGGCCCGTTAATAATGATTAATACCACCAAAACTTATTTAAATAAATAAAGCCATTAAAATGACTTAAAACGAAATAAACTACTAAATTCTAATTTACTGATAAATAAATGAACTTTAATTACTTAAATTAAAAATAAAATAAATAAATAAAAAATTTATCACAAAATAACGGGACGTTACAACAACACTTAGAAGCATTCTAGCTTTTATCATATATATCAAAGTGGGTGCTACTCGGCTACTAAACCCACGAAAACATAAACTAGTCCCACATGGACTCATAAAATCAAAACTTTATCAGTACAATCAATAATGATGGTACGATTAGCTGATAGCCAATCCATACCCAATATCACATCAAAATCAGACATATGCATAACAATCAAAGTAAAATGTGAGCATCTACTCAAAAGACATATGTCATAAGTGCCATACGCACTATTACAATAATAAGCTTCCCCACTAGGGTAAAAGCACACATCTCGAAACTCAACAGTCTCGACTCAAGAGCTGCCAACTCATCATAACAAGATAAAATAAAAGAGTGGCTGGCTCCAGAATTAAACAGAATAAAAGCCAAACGGCCTGAAATTGACAAAGTGTAAATCACTACCATACCGGTAGCTTTTCCTGATAATCCTGACCTTGCTACTATGTTGTGATGGTTGTATCTTATACGCCCTATAAAAGTGGTGTGATTCCAAGTTTGGTCACAACATAGCATCTTGATGGAAGTGTGCATCTCCAAAAATGGAAATTGGCACAACTATTGTAGTAAGGATGATCCTATCCTTGTACTTTTGGCTGTCCATGTTGAGCTCCACCTCGAACTTGTTGTTGCTGTTGCTGCTGTTGATGTTATTGTTGCTGCTGTTGTTGCTGCTTCTGCGGTATCCCTTGACTGGCATCGTCATGTTCTGTCTTCTTCTCCTAAGAGGAAAATTGGTCTGTAGTAGCTAGTTTTCCCTTCCTTTCATAATATGCAAAATTCAAGATAAGGATAACTCCTAAGCCTCCTTATTCAAATCTTGAATGAACTCGACTTCAGAGATCATTTTCTTTCTTACAAAACAAAACTGGTGTCTGTCAAACACCTTAGTCCAATAATATCCTAACATTTCAACATAGGATTCACTTTAGAGTCTATCTTGAAAAGACTCGGTAGGTCCAAACTACGACCTACAAGTTTATCAAATTCTCCTTCCAATTAGATGGTCAAATACAATGTGAATTGAAATTCACCAAACCATCTCATTTCCTGATAGAAGTTACCGATACCACGGTCCATCAACTTCCTTCTATAATTCAATCGAATAGCAGCACTCAACTTAGTGTTAGTCAATCTTGACAATTTACTGAATATGGATCTTCATTACTCGACCTCGAGTATTTCTAATTCAGATTGATACACCATAGTGTAATAGGAACCAAACTAGACCATTCACCAATTAACATTGTTGTTAATGGTCCTTGTTGAGACTTATCACGAAATGTTCTTACTTCCTCTTTTAAGTGACATTGCACTTTCCTTTTTAACACAAATACTATCACAATGATTTACCATTTACCATAATTCAACTTTCTCAAAATTAACTTAGGAACTTGTCCATTGAGTTAAATCTAGGTTACTGGACCCGAGCCAGACCGATTATTTATCAACAATTACTCACCTCCAATAGGTGCTTTATCTCTTAATTCTGGGCTCTAGACAATCATGTCTCCTTTTATACACAAATGTCAACAAACATTTACTAAAACCACTATTTACCAATTGTGTGACAATTAAACTTCAATCAATCCTTGAGGATCAAAATGATCACTCTCTTGGAGTATCTCGTCTCCTTTATTTCGACATCATGTCGATACTCTTAACGAGGTATATAACCTCCAAAATTGCACGGGGTCATGAACATTTTCAGTATCCTTACCCAAATCTCAATCTGGGTCAATATAAACATCACCACATAGTGGTTTTTACAAGGATGTGAACTATCACATTTACAAATAAACAACATTCTCATAACTTTAATACTATTAAAGAATTTAAAGCTTGAGAATAAAGTTCTAGACATATCTGGTGCCGCTGATCTCATATGATGATTAGAGAGTGGACTTAAAACAAAACAGGAAAACAAACATGCATCGCATGTAGTCTACCGAACCCTAAGGCTCTGATACCAACTGTGACGACCCGACACTTTTAAATAATTTAAAATCAGATTGATAGCGGAAGTCTTTATAATTTAAGAAAAATTGGCGTGGTTATGTTTGAAAATTGGCTAGCCAAAACCTGTTTACATCTTAAATTCTGAAATTTAAAAACACAAGGAACATTAAGTTCCTATCCAGGAGTTCAAAAGAGTTATAATCATAAAAGTAAAGACGAAAAGCTCTTAAGAGCTTATAAACAAATTTACATAACATAAGATACAAATTAACAAAATGAGACCATGGTCTTTAAAAGAATGTCTAGTCCACCTCCGTGTCATCATCCTCTCGATCAAGCCGCACCAGCTCCTCTCCCACGACCCCAAACATTACCTGAAATGTTTGTAATATCATGAGCTATCAACTTAAGCCCAGTGAGAATAAACAGAATAAAAAGTAAAGTTAGACCCCAAACCCGCATCCGGATTTGTGTCCAATTAAAACTCACATTCTCTGACCTTTCAACCACCAAAATGGTTTTACATCAATGTTTCACTTTTACTTACCAATTCTCCCAAATATTTGAGGAGCAATCTTCCACCCATTAGGGGGATATGTTTCATAACATATATATATAACATTTGAATCTCGTTCTCTTTAATACCTTATACTATACATAAGGTTTACATCAAATCTTATTCTCCAATTACGAGATCTTCCAATTTACTGAGAAACTAGTTCTCTTACATGTTTATCACATGATAGTTATACAAGGTTCAATACACCCTTGTATCTTTTAATTATCCAATTTAATCTCATTCCTTTTTCCTATAGCACTTGGCTATACATCAATTTCATTTTTTTTCTCTCTAGAAAAGTACGTCTTAAATAATCCTTTCTATAGTTCTCTAATCTCTAGAAAACTAACTTCCATAATCATAATCTCTATAGGATGATAATACTAGCACACGTAGTCTAAATCTCATCCATTAACTCGTTATAACATAAATAAGAAAAGTGATTAAACTTTGTATAAAAATAACATCTCGATTCTCTATCCATGATATATATTTCCATCGATCATATGCATGAAGGTAATGAGGACATCCTGTAGGATTCTCATTCGCCCTTTATGCATGAATGAAGGTAACGTGGAACTTCCCGTACGGTCCACATTTGCCCTTATGAATGAAGAAGGTAACGTGGTCTATCCCGTAGGATCCAACGTTCTCCCTCCTTTTCTTTCTCACTCTCTCTTCTTTTTCTATGAAGGTAATGTGGTCTATCCCGTAGGATCCATCATTCTCCCTTTCATTTCTTTCTCACTTTCTCTTTTTTTTCTATGAAGGTAATGTGGTCTATCCCGTAGGATCCATCATTCTCTGTAACGTCCCGTTATTTTGAAGTGAAATTTTTATTTTATTTATTTTATTTTATTATTTATGTAATGTTATTTATTTATTTCAATTTAAGTATTTAGATTAATTATTATTTTTATAATTTCGATTTTAGTAGTTAATTTCGTCCGAAATTCTTTTTAATCGTTTTAATACTTTAAATTTCGTTTCGGTGACATTAATAATTATTAATAGGCCAATTAATAATTATTAATCACCTTTAGATTTATTTAAGAGCATCGGGTTTCATTTTATAAGTCAAAAGTCATAAAAGGACGCAACCGTCATTTCCGATTTCTTAAAAATATCAAAATACTATTCATTTGTTTTTAAAAATCAAGCAATTGACCAAAAGTTGACCTCATCTTCATTTTTCCTCCTCCTTGGCCGTGGCTATCAATGGGGATTGGGGGATTTTGGTTTTTGCTCGTTTCTCGACAGATCAACTCAATTTTGGTTGCATCGAAAAGCCCTCGAGTCTAGGATCCTTTTCCACCTAACCATCGTGCTTTTCTCTCGTGATCCACGGAGTTCTCGGTAAGTAAAGTTTCAAACCCTAAGCTCCAAATAGTATTTTAATGGAGTTTTCTTTGTTTTCTTTCGATTTCTTGTCGTGAAACTCGGTGTTTGTAAATACGGGAGTAGTTTTAAGTGTTTTTGGAAACTTTCTCATATCCCTAAAACCGAGTTTCAGTCGAAACCCTTCCCGTTTGAAATTTATCTTTTTGGGATTGATTATGGGTTGTAAATTAATGAATTATTGTTTATTTAAATTCAATTCGGGAAAGGGCATAATGTTCAAAAACCCTAATTATCGATACCCATTGAAATCGGGAATATCGAAATTGCTTGAAACCAACTCGAACACATCTAAATTGCCTAAAAGCCGGAAAACCAAAACCAAAACCCTTTTGTGAGGGGGGGGGGCCGAGAGCCTCAAAGTTGGGGTTGTTGGGTTTTTCATCGTTTTAAACGCTTAGATGTTGTTTGATCGTTAGTTGAATTATTTATTGATTGTTAGATGTAATTCTAATTGTAGGTTGTTTGAACTTTGCATTGACCGCGTTATCGAAGGTTTGGATTGAAATCTTCTTTTACCAAGGTGAGAATAGTTAGGATTTAAGATTAGAGGGAGGTGAGTTAGTGCCCTTAGGATTAGAAGTTAATCCTTTAAGTGAGAACTTAGGAGTTCTCGAGGAAACTATTGAATCTTAGAAGATTCTTGATATGAATCATGGAACGTCACAAATATCTCAAGGATCAATCTCAAGATCAAAGTTCAAGACAAGCATAAAACATCCATTACAAGCCTACATGAGAAAAGTAAAGACAAGCTTTGAAGATCTGAGCATGGAGGCTATGGAAGAGGACTTGATGAACTTTAATCAATGGAAAATACATGTTGAAGAAGGGTGTTGAAGACTTGTTCAATCAGAAAAGAAGAGAAGAGCAAATTAGGAAAGTTGCATCACATTTGCAAACTTTCCTTATTTGGACCACTTTCCATATTTGTTCCCGAACTTGCCATATATGATGTCCACGAATTTATAATGTATTTAGACATGTTTTAGGTCATTTATATTCAGTTTATTGGCTTGGAAAGAATTAGGAAAGATATTATTCTCTAGGAAAGATTTTCCCCAAAATCTGCCAAATCCATATAAGGCAAGTTTTGGGTAGATTTTATTCTCTTCTTTATTCTGAATTTCCTTTTTTTTTAGGGTTTCTTTGCCTATTTAAAGGCTTCATTTGTAACCCTAAATATTAAGAATTAATATGATAGAAAATAGCTTTGTTTTGCTTATTGCTTGGTCGATTTTACCTTGCATTTTGTAGCCTTGTTCTAGGTTGCATGTTTTAGAAATATTCAAGCATAACTTGATCTATTGTGTTTGTGGATTGTTTCGATCTTGAAATAAGAACAAGTTCTCTTATTTCAAGATATTAGATCATTGGAATAATCTTCTTCTTCTTGTATTCCATGGGTTTTACCTTATTGTTCATCGGGGTTTTAGGATTTGCATCTAGGGGTTCTTTGTCCTTTCAAAGGGTTTCTATTTCAATTTCCTAGGGTTTCATATCATTTGGTATCAGAGCTTAGGCTCAAGGGAATATTTCTATCTTACTTGCTTTCTTGTTATTTCAATTTTTTAGGCTTGTTCTTCGTTCATCGAAAATTTCAAAAAAAAAAAAAAATTATAGTTCCAGAATTTCCTTATTTAGCCTACTGTTTTTGTTCTTTTTCATATAGTTACAATCCGATTCTCAGAAAGTCATCAACTACACAAATCTTTATCATTGTGTTGTGGTTATTTTGTATTCAGACAAGTTTGTCAAAATAAACATGGAAGATTGAGAAACATATAGATCTTAGTAGACTGTAGGATTGTCCAGAAAATTGAAAAAAAATTGTTCTTTCTTGAATTGTTTGAGATTTAGAAAAAAGTGTTTAGTGTTCTTATTGTTCTTGAAGATTTCATCTTAAACTCATCATTTATGCATCTTGAATCCGAAATTATCAAGTTGAATGAGCCAAAGTTGTTTGTTTCCTAAAAAGCTAGAACTTACCATAAATAGAAAAACTGTTTTTAGGAATGTATCAAATCTTACCCATATTTGAATATATGCATCTTTTGCTTTAGGAAAGTATTATTTTATGATCTAAAGTGCTTTAGGGAAGTATAATTTCGAATTTTTCTCTTTTAGGAAAGTTTATTCTTGCTTGTTTTCTTTCTTATTCTTTCCTTGTTACAAAAATACACCATTTGAAAAATCTGTCCTTTTATTTCTCTAGCCACACAAGCTGATTGTTTCTTATTTTTTTATTGATACTTTTTACAAATTTCATTAGTATCTTTGTTGTTTGATAGTTGCTAACGTGTGCTAATAGTTCAAGGTTACATTTAGGCTTTTAGAATCTGTTTTGAGTGTAAACACGAGAGAACAAGCTTAATCGAGTGTAAACACTTAGGGAGTGATTGAAAGGTCCTATTTTTATTGCTAACTTGTTTACTTGCAGCAATGTATCATAAAAAATATGATGAAAGGAGGAGTAATAGATGTCGAGATGTAGAGCATACTTGGAGGGAAAATGGAGAGGCTTACTATAAAAGGATGGAGAATAGGAGCTTTGGAGGACATACGCTGAACTTATATACTTTCAATGGAAGTGTAGATCCAGAAGAGTACTTGCAATGGGAGATTCATATGGAGCATTTCTTCAAATACAACAATTATAGTGAGGAGAGAAAGGTAGTGCTCGCTATTACCAAGTTCACTAACTATGCTTATGTTTGGTGGTCTCAATTGAAGGAAAAACTAAGGAGAGATAGACAACCACATATTGATACTTGGTATGAACTTAAATATCACATGAGGGAGAGGTTTGTGCCGAGCCAAAGTCAGAGAGCTATTGTGAAAGAATTTCTAGATCTTACACAAGGTGAAAAGGGTGTTGAAGCTTATCAAAAGGAGTTTGAAGTTCTCATGGCTAAGACTCTCTTTTTTGAAGATAATGAGTCCACAATGACACGGTTCTTAAAGGGTTTAAACAAGGAGATTGCCTGTTGTGTTGAAGGAAAGACATATGTGGAGTTGGAACATATGGTTTATTATGCAACCAAGGTGGAAAAGAAACTCAAAAGAAGGGCTACAAAAAGGTATTCTACTAAACATCTTTCCAACCCGATTCCATCTCAAGAAAATCAATTAAAGAGTGCATTAAAGAAAAAAGATGTGGCTGCCAATGGCTTGATTAAGAAAAAGGTAACATTTGCTTTACAAGACCACTTCTAATCAAATATTCATATGGAGGAAACTTATGATGCATGTGAGTTAAAAAAGTCTTCTACATTTGAAAACAATGAGAATTGTGAAAAAGAGAGTGAGCCAAAAGAAAGAGAGATGAGTGATGAAAAAGAAATGAGTGAAATAAGTGATTCAAAAGAAAGAGAGATGAGAAAAAAAGAAAGAGACATTGAATCAAAAGAAAGAGAGTTTGAAAAGAAAGAGTGTAATGAGAGTGAAAAGAAAGAATGCTTTGAGATTACAAAGTGTGAGACATATGAGTTTAGTGAGCAAAAAGAGAGTGAATTAGAGAGTGAGAGCTTGAAAGTTAGATCAAGTGAGGCTAGGAATGAAATCTACCAACCTACATTTGTACTTTTGTACAAAGAGGTTTGTTTTACACTTAACCCATCTTTGCCTAGTATGTTTGTTGAGTTTTTGCAGGAATTCAAACGAATGTTCCCTAATGAGATGCCTAGTGAATTGTCATCAATCCAAGGCATAGAACATCAAGTTGATCATATTTCAAGGGCTGCCAAACTCAATAGATCAAGATCTCTCAAGACTCAATGCATGGAAAATAGGGCAAAAGAAACCATTGAAAAGTATCCTAACCCTATTCTTTATAATATGCATAACACTTGTTTGTTTGATAAAAATGATCTCAACTCTGAATTTTTGCACCATCGAATGAATTTCATTGATAATTATGCATGTTGTGCTAAGACTTACTTTCTTAATAATTCCCAAATTAAAAGTGTTGTTGAGACTTTTACTACTTTTGATCATGTGTTTAATGTTTTAAATAATTCTTGTTTGAATGATTCAATGGTTACACATTCTTGTCATTTGATTGAGAAGAATGTAGGATTTCAGTATGGACACACATATGAGTTGTTTGTGTTACCATGTTATGAGAAAATTTATGAAATTGACTATGGTCCTTTGGGTTCTAATATATTATCTAATAGTGTAGCTCGATCTCTTGTTATTTTTTATGAGATAGAATTTAAGAAGCTACAAATACTTCAATACCTAAGTGGGACCAAGGGTATGAAATTAAATGTCAAAGAGGGAGATGGATGGAAATTCAAGGTTTTTGATCCGGGAGGAGTTAGGCAATTCAAGGCACTAGAAAGATATCAAGATGCTTACAAATCTGATTTCCAAGGTAAGTATGCTTTAGGTGCTTTTATTTATGTTACTAACTTGAGTTATTGTGATGTAGGTAATGTTTTAGATTCGAGGACGAATCCTTTTCAAGAGGGAGGGGATGATATGAATCATGGAACGTCACAAATATCTCAAGGATCAATCTCAAGATCAAAGTTCAAGACAAGCATAAAACATCCATTACAAGCCTACATGAGAAAAGTAAAGACAAGCTTTGAAGATCTGAGCATGGAGGCTATGGAAGAGGACTTGATGAACTTTAATCAATGGAAAATACATGTTGAAGAAGGGTATTGAAGACTTGTTCAATCAGAAAAGAAGAGAAGAGCAAATTAGGAAAGTTGCATCACTTTTGCAAACTTTCCTTATTTGGACCACTTTCCATATTTGTTCCCGAACTTGCCATATATGATGTCCATGAATTTATGATGTATTTAGACATTTTTTAGGTCATTTATATTCAGTTTATTGGCTTGGAAAGAATTAGGAAAGATATTATTCTCTAGGAAAGATTTTCCCCAAAATCTGCCAAATCCATATAAGGCAAGTTTTGGGCAGATTTTATTCTCTTCTTTATTCCGAATTTCCTTTTTTTAGGGTTTATTTGCCTATTTAAAGGCCTCATTTTTAACCCTAAATATTAAGAATTAATATGATAGAAAATAGCTTTGTTTTGCTTATTGCTTGGTTGATTTTACCTTGCATTTTGTAGCCTTGTTCTAGGTTGCATGTTTTAGAAACATTCAAGCATAACTTGATCTATTGTGTTTGTGGATTGTTTCGATCTTGAAATAAGAACAAGTTCTCTTATTTCAAGATATTAGATCATTGGAATAATCTTCTTCTTCTTGTATTCCATGGGTTTTAGATTATTGTTCATCGGGGTTTTAGGATTTGCATCTAGGGGTTCTTTGTGCTTTCAAAGGGTTTCTATTTCAATTTCCTAGGGTTTCATATCAATTCTAAGTTAGATTCGTTTCGAAGCTTAGGTTGGATCATTGGAAGTTAAAAGATCCAAACTTTTATATAGAACGGTTAATAGAACCTTGGATTATATTGGAAGTTTAGAATCCTGGAAGGTATAGGTTAATCGTTTAAGTTATGATTTTACTTTTATTATTGTTAGCGGAGTTCGATTGACATATCGTTCGTCCGAAGTTTCCTATTTATTTACTTTATGTCTTTTACTTTATGCCCCTTTACTTTATGTTTGTCTCAATAACTTTATTATTTGCACTTTATTTTATTTACTTGTGCAAGCATAACCATAACATCTCGCATCATTGAAAAGAGAAAAAGAAAAGAAAGTGAGAAAGAAAAGAAGGGAAGAATGTTGGAGCCTACGGGATGTCCGCATCACCTTCAGAAAAAGAAAAGAAAAAGAAAAGAAAAGAAAAGAAAGTAAAACTAAGAAAGAAGACGAATGGGTAGCCTACGAGATGTACTCATTACTTCTTCATGCATAAGGTTGAATGGGAGCCTACGGGATGTCCGCATTACCTTAATTCATGCATAAGGGTATATGCGAACCCTACATTGCATATGATCGATGGATTAGAGAATCGAGATGTTATATTTTATGCAAAGTTATTTACTTTTCTTATTTTTGCCATAACAAGTAATTGGATGAGGATTGACTACGAGTGTTAGTAATATCATCCTTTGGAAAGTTTAGAATGAAATTACCTAAAGTTTGGAGAACTTTAGGATTGATTGTGTCAGATTGATTGGACACAAATCGGAATACGAGCTTGAGGTCTATCCTTACTTTTTATTCTTATTATTCTCACTGGGCTTACGTTGTTAGCTCATGATGTTACAAAAATTTCAGGTAATGCCCTGGTTAGAGGTCGTGGGAGAGGAGATGGTGCTGCATGATCGAGGGATGACGACCTTGAGATGGACTAGGTTGATTTAAAGTCCATGGACTATGTTTTGTGAATATTTCACATATTTTGGAGTTGTATATTTGTAAATGGCTCTTAAGAGCTTTTGTCTTTATGTTTATGATTATATTCATTTTGAACTCCTGGATAGGAACTAAAGGTTCCTTGTGTATTTTAGATTTTGAAATTAAGATGTAAACAGGTTTTGGCTAGCCAATTTTCAAACATAATCATGCCATTTTTCTTAAAATATAAAGACTTCCGTGTGTTTTCTAATTTAAATTATTTAAAAGTGTTGGGTCGTCACATTCTCCCTTTCATTTCTTTCAATGATGCGAGATGTTATGGTGCAATATGTTATGGTGCGAGATGTTATGATATACTCGCAAAAGTAAATAAACGTAAAGTCCGAATATTAAAGTAGCCAAAACGAGCATAAAGTAAAAGACATAAAGTAAATAGATAGGAAATTCCTGAAGAATAATAAGTAGATCAAGCTTCCGATACTTTAGTAAAAGTAAGATCCTATCTTAAACAAATGATCTTCACTTTCAAGGATTCTAAACTCCCAAATAAAATCTAAGGTTCTATTTTCAAGTTCCTTTAACATTCTATCTAAAAGTTTGGATCCTTTAACTTCCAATGATCCATGTTAATTTCCGGAACGATTCTAACTTAGAACTTTCAAAAGTTCAACGTTCCCTCGAGAAACTCCAAAGATTTCACTCAAAGAACTAGCTCCTAATCCTAAGGGCACTAGCTCACTTTCTTTCCTTTTTAGATTCGAATCTAAGTCTCAACTTCCGATTTTACAAACCGTTCTACTTATTCGGTTTCTAAATCTATTTTAAATCCTATTTATTCTCACCTTAGCCAAATAAGATTTGCTCCAAGTCTCCAATTTCCCACGAATCAACAACCGAGCAAACGAACCTACAATTCATCAATTGCACAACATATTACAACTCATAACTAAGATGATAACAAGTTTGAATTTTTTGATGAATAGTGTTTTCGGGTGAATAGTGTTTTTCAAAAATCTGAGCTCAAAATCGTCAAATTCCATGATAGAAATTCATGATTTCAACTTCAAAACTCATTTATCATAAAAAACGAACAAAACCATATAAAAAGTTTTGAAAACTTACTTTTTAGGACTTCCCTAAGGGAACGAGAAACGGCATAAGGTTAGGTTGGAAAGAAAGCTCACGTCCCGAGCAATCCAACGCAACTGACCTCACCGAAAACGGTCGAGAAATGAAGAAAGGCCAAGCAAATTTCTCCTTTTCCATGGAGGAGGAGAGCTCCACGGCAATGGAGAAGGAAATGGATGAGAAGTTTAGTCAATTTTGGTCAAAATGCATTTTTAAAGAGGAAGTGAATAGTATTTAGATATTTTTAAGAAATTGGAAATGACGGTTGCGTCCTTTAATGACTTTTGACTTCTAAATCGAAACCCGAAACTCTTAAATTAATCTAAAGGTGATTAATAATTATTAATTAGCCTATTAATAATTACTAATATCACCGAAACGAATTTAAAGTATTAAAACGATTAAAAAGAATTTCGGACGAAATTAACTACTAAAATCGAAATTACAAAAAAAAATAATAATTAAACTAAATACTTTAATTGAAATAAATAAAAAAATATTAAATAAAATAATAAATAATAAAAAAATTCACTTCAAAATAACGGGACGTTACAGGACCATTTTATCCCCAACTTAATTTTTTAATATTATAAAATGTGCCATTATTTATATAACATTAACCCTTCATTAAACTTTAATTTATAAAATATACCATTATCATTTAATTACCATTTATATATTAATTATGTAGATTTTAATTATCTATTTTTTTAGATTAATGATCAATTTATCATTAATTCATTAATTTAATATATTATTATTATTCAAATAACGTATCATATTTAATATATATACATTATTAAAATTAATTTGAACTTTACAAATATTAAAAATTATATTTGAATATAGTTATTTAACAAAATTTTATAAATATTTGTTTTCTAGTTAATCATTGAACATGTTAAAAATTTATATATCAGTATTTGTTTTTCAATTAAATAAATATTTTATTTTAAGATAAAAGAAATTTCAATATTATTTTTTTTATTAATTTTTAATTAAGAAACATGTGTAGTTTACCATTTAAATTTGTTGTTGTTTTTTTAGCACCAAAACAAACAAAGAACATAACTAAAAGCAAGTAAAAGAAGAAGTAAAAACAAAACCAAAAGTCTAAAGTTAATAAAGATAATTCTTTATATCTGTTGTTAGATTAAAATAATTTTTATAATATATCTAATTAATTATATTTTAAAAAAAATAAATTAAAAATATGATTTATTTTTCTAAGAAATTAAATATATTCTAAATAATTTATTTTTTATTATTTTATTTTTTATCAAGAGTTTAATGCTCTACAAAATGTGCTAATGTTTATTGCTCATTTTAGTTTACATCTGGTCTTAATTACTCTGTTGTTTGACAATGGTATTTTTTAAACCACAAAAGTATAAGACTCTTTTAGTTTATTTTCAATTGTGATAATATAATGACAATTTATCAAAATTAATTAAAACTAAAAAGCCTACGTGCATCGCACGTGGTAATTGACTAGTTATTGAACGTCACTACAAATAAATTTATTGAAAATTAACAAAAAAAAATAACAAAATATTTCAATAAATTATTGAATTGTTATTTTGGGTAATTTCTAAAATGTTTGGAGTCTTCTAGCATTAGTAGGTAGAAATATTCTATTTGTGACAAATTTCAATTGATTTTTTGGGAAAATTATTATTTATTTTTAACATTTTAATCTAAACCTTAAACTTTAAATATTACACATTTTTTAGTCCACGTATTTTTAAGTTTTAATATGTTGACTGTTTTTTTTAATAGCTCTATGTGTCAACCAATATTTTTATTCCTTCGTTTGTTCGGTATGTAGAACGTTTGGTAATGTCTTAAAGGTTTCTTTTTTACTGTATACAGTAAATATGTGAATTTTATTATTATATTTTATTGAATAGAAATAAATGACAGGACTTTTATTGAATGGTATAGCGGTATACGAAGAAGCTATAGTTTAGCGGGTTGTTTTATAAGATGAGATTAACGGGAGTAAAAATTTTTTATGTGATATTTATAATTATGTCATTACTTGATGAGATTTCCAATAATAAATAATGTATATTTTTTGGTCAATGTCAAATTTTTATCGAGATTGACATCACTTCTTAATGTAAAGGGATTGAAAAAATTAGAGAGGATTGTAAATATAACAAAATTTTATGTAATATTTATAAAAACAGCATGTTTTTTTTTTTATTTTACAAATATAGTAAATTTTGAGCGGGACATATCATTGATTATATATTTTCACAATAAATTATTTCACATAGTAATCAATGTTAATTACTGAATAACACCTTTTAAGAAGTGATAAATACTAGATAAAATTATGTTTTAATGATATTTCCAAAAAAACAAAGAACAAATTTGAATCAGCTTACATAATATAGAAATCCAAAGCTTTCATTTCTTCCATTCAATTAAGAAGAACAAACTTGTTCTCTTACATCTTCAATCAGGATTGTAATATTGAGATTAAATGAGCCTCATTCTCCCACAACTCGCTTTGCCATCTCTGCAAGTTCTTTAACTCTCCCTCTTCTCTCTTTTGTTTCTTCTCTTTGTTCATCCATCAACTTTTCCAAAGCTTCCTTAACTTCTTCCTTCTTCACTAGAACCCTAGTTTCCTCTTCCTCTCCCCAATTAACAGGCAACTCCACCCAAACTCTCACTGCAATTTTTAGAATATAAATGACCAATTTCTCGTTGAATTGTTGGTCTGCAAATAGCGGCCATGTAACCATCGACACCCCTACGCATATCGCTTCAAGGGTCGAATTCCATCCACAATGAGTCAAGGATCCTCCCACTGAAGAATGAGATTGATATGAATCATGGAAGGTCACAAATAGCTCAAGGATCAGTTTCAAGATTAAAGTTCAAGACAAGCATTAACATCCATTTACATGCCTACATTAGAAAAGTCAAGACAAGCTTTTGAAGATCCAAGCATGGAGGCTAACAAAGAGGACTTGATGAACTTCAATCTATGCCAAATACATTTGGAGGAAGAGTATTGAAGACTTGTTCAATCGGAATTGAAGAGAAGAGCTAATTAGGAAAGTTGCATCACTTTTGCAAACTTTCCTTATTTGGACCACTTTCCATATTTGTTCCCAACGTTTCCATATTTGTTCCCAAAATGGTTCCAACGAATTTATGATGTATTTAGACATGTTTTAGGTCTTTTATATTCATTTTATATGTTTGGAAAGAATTAGGAAAGATATTATTCTCTAGGAAAGATTTTCCCCAAAATCTGCCAAATCCATATAAGGCAAGTTTTGGGCAGATTTTATTCTCTTCTTTATTCCGAATTTGCTTGTTATTTTTAGGGTTTCTTTGCCTATTTAAAGGCCTCATTTGTAACCCTAAATATTAAGAATTAATATGATAGAAAATAGCTTTGTTTTACTTATTGCTTGGTTGATTTTACCTTGCATTTTGTAGCCTTGTTCTAGGTTGCATGTTTTAGAAACATTCAAGCATAACTTGATCTATTGTGTTTGTGGATTGTTTCAATCTTGAAATAAGAACAAGTTCTCTTATTTCAAGGTATTAGATCATTGGAATAATCTTCTTCTTCTTTGTTTCCAAGGGTTTTACCTTATTGTTCATTGGGGTTTTAGGATTTGCATCTAGGGGTTCTTTGTGTTTCAAAGGGTTTCTATTTCAATTTTCTAGGGTTTCATATCATTTGGTATCAGAGCTTAGGCTCAAGGGAAGATTTCTATCTTACTTGCTTTCTTGTTGTTTTAATTTTTATTGTCTTGTTCTTCGTTCATCGAAAATTTCAAAAAAAAAAAAAAAAAAAAAAAAAAAAACTGTTCCAGAATTTTCTTCTTTAGCTACTGTTTTTGTTCTTTTTCGTATAGTTTCAATCCGAATCTTAGAAAGTCATAAACTACAAAAGTGTTTATCTTTGAGTCGTGATTATTTGTTATTGAGAAAATTTTGTCAAAAAAAAATTGGAAGATTGAGAAAAAAATAGATCTTCGCAGACTGTCGGATTGTCCAGAAAATTTAAAAAAAAAAAGTGTTCTTGCTTGATTTGTTGAAGTTTCTGGAAAAAAGAGGTTTTTGTTCGTATTGTTCTTGAAAAGTTCATCTTAAACTCATCATATCTTCATCTTGAATCTGAAAAATGCAAAGGAATTGTGCTAGAATTGTTTGTTTCCTAAAAAGCTAGAACTTACCATAAATAGCCAAAACTGTTTTTGGAAAGTATCAAATCTGTCCCATATTTGATTATATGCATCTTTTGCTTTAGGAAAGTCTTATTTTCTGATTCAAAACACTTTAGGGAAATCTTAACTCGAATTTTTCTCTTTAGGAAAGTTTATTCTTGCTTGTTTTCTTTGTTATTCTTTCCTATTCACTAAAATAAACCATTTGCATAAATCTGTCTTCTTTTCTTCTTAACCACCAATTTGCTTGTTTCTTATTTTTTGATTGTTACTTTTTACAAATATCATTAGTATCTTATTTTTTTGATAGTTGCTAAAGTGTGCTAATAGTTCAAGGTTACATTTAGGCCTTTAGAATCTGTTTTGAGTGCAAACACGAGAGAACAAACATCATCGAGTGTAAACACTTAGGGAGTGATTGAGAGGTCCTATTTTTATTACTAACTTGTTTACTTGCAGCAATGTATCATGAAAGGTTTGATCAAATGAGGAGTAATAGATGTCGAGAGGTAGAACATACCCGAAGCCAAAATAGAGAGGTTTATCATGGAGGGATAGAGCATAGAAGCTTAGGAGGTGATAAGCTCAAGGTACCTACTTTTCAAGGAAGATCAAATCCAGAGCTTTACTTGACATGGGAAAGAGATGTGGAGCTTTGTTTCGAAGAACATCCATGTAGTGATTCAAAGAAGGTACAACTTATAACCACTCAATTTTGTGATTATGCACTAACATGGTGGAAACAATTGATGAATGATAGACAAAGAAGAACTTTGGAGGATCCAATTGAAACTTGGTGTGAACTCAAATACATAATGAGGAAACGATTTGTACCAGACCGATTTCAAAGAGACCTTGTGAAAAAGTTCGAAGATCTTACACAAGGAAACATGAGTGTTTGTGAGTACTACAATGAGTCTAAATATCTCATGACTAGAGCTAATATTGAGGAAGATGAAGAGATGACTATGGCATGGTTCTTAGATGGATTAAACTATGAGATTGCTGGCCAAGTTAATGGGTATACATATGTGAAGTTGGAAGAAATGGTTCACTATGCAACAAAGGTAGAAAAGAGACTGAAAAGAAGAGTAGATACACGGTATGCTTCTAAACCTTTTTCCAACTCTACTTCTTCTTATCAAATGGGAGAAAATGGTACATTAATGGATAAGAATGGGGCTGCCTATGGCTTGGTAGAGGAAAATGCAAATTTGATTTTAGAGAAGGTCAAGATGATTGAAAGTGAACTTTTGAAATCGAAGAAAGTTTTCAATGCTAGCATGGAGGAGATAAAAGATGATATTCGTGCTAATGTTTGTGTGAAGGAAACTTATGATGCATGTGAGCTACAAAAGTGTTCTATAATTGAAATGAATGAAAATTGTGAAAAAGAGAGTGAGCAAAAAGAAAGAGAGATGAGTGAGCAAAAAGAAATGAGTGATTCAAAAGATAGAGAGATGAGTTCAAAAGAAAGAGAGATTGAAAAGCAAGAAAGTGAAATTGAAAAGAAAGAGAGTTGTGAGTATAAAAAGAATGAGAGCAATGGTGAGGAAAATTTGAGTTTTGTAGCAAGTGAGGCTCGAAAAGCTTTGATTTCAAACAAAACCCACTTTGTACTTGTGTGCAAAGATTCTTTCTTTCTAACTTATGAACTTAACCTTTGCTTTTCTAGTGTTTTAGCTAATGTTTTGCAGAATTACATTGATCAATTTTCAATTGGAATGGAGCACAAAGTAGATGCATTTCAAGGGGCTGAAATACTTAAGGCACCACCATACTTCATGGAAAAAGATGTTGCCAACGGGATCCAAAGCCAGAAAAGGAAGTTTCTTACTTTTAATCCTTTTGCATCGGTTTGTTTAAATGATTATTTCTTGTTTTCCAATTCTGATTTTAAGACTAGAAATCATCCAAACCAATTATATTTTTATGATAAACATGCATTCTTTTCTAGCAAAATTCTTTTGGATGATCTTTACTTGTTTGACAGCTTATCACTTGCAAAACATGTAAAGCTAGCCTATCCATTTACTTGTGATGATGTGCATAGTTCTTGTTTGTTTGCTAAATTTGATCTCAACTCTGATATTTTACCACTTCAATTTCATTCTAATGATAAACATATGTTTTGTGCTACACGAATTATATTTGATAAAACATATGATGCATTTAGGGAGAGCATAGAGTTTTCATCTTTTCTAGTTTACCCCAACACATTAGACCTATTTGAGTTTGATTCTGGTTCATATGCTTTGATTAATTCATTATCTTCACCATGTGATCATCTTGAGAGTATTGTGGAGTATGGGAAAATTTTTGAGATTGACTATGGTCCACATATTCTTTTCGGCTTCTTAACACTAAGTTTTACCTTTTCGTGAGTGTTGTGATCTTTCATGAGCTAGATTTTGATGTGGATATAATGGGACGGAAGTTCAAAGTTTTTGATCCGGGAGGAGTTAGGCAATTCAAGGCACTAGAAAGACATCAAGATGCTTACAAATCTGATTTGCAAGGTAAGTATGCTTTATGTGCTTTTATTTATGTTATTAACTTAATTTATTGCGATGTAGGTAATGTTATAGATTCGAGGACGAATACTTTTCAAGAGGGAGGGGATGATATGAATCATGGAAGGTCACAAATAGCTCAAGGATCAGTTTCAAGATTAAAGTTCAAGACAAGCATTAACATCCATTTACATGCCTACATTAGAAAAGTCAAGACAAGCTTTTGAAGATCCAAGCATGGAGGCTAACAAAGAGGACTTGATGAACTTCAATCTATGCCAAATACATTTGGAGGAAGAGTATTGAAGACTTGTTCAATCGGAATTGAAGAGAAGAGCTAATTAGGAAAGTTGCATCACTTTTGCAAACTTTCCTTATTTGGACCACTTTCCATATTTGTTCCCAACGTTTCCATATTTGTTCCCAAAATGGTTCCAACGAATTTATGATGTATTTAGACATGTTTTAGGTCTTTTATATTCATTTTATATGTTTGGAAAGAATTAGGAAAGATATTATTCTCTAGGAAAGATTTTCCCCAAAATCGCCAAATCCATATAAGGCAAGTTTTGGGCAGATTTTATTCTCTTCTTTATTCCGAATTTGCTTGTTATTTTTAGGGTTTCTTTGCCTATTTAAAGGCCTCATTTGTAACCCTAAATATTAAGAATTAATATGATAGAAAATAGCTTTGTTTTACTTATTGCTTGGTTGATTTTACCTTGCATTTTGTAGCCTTGTTCTAGGTTGCATGTTTTAGAAACATTCAAGCATAACTTGATCTATTGTGTTTGTGGATTGTTTCAATCTTGAAATAAGAACAAGTTCTCTTATTTCAAGGTATTAGATCATTGGAATAATCTTCTTCTTCTTTGTTTCCAAGGGTTTTACCTTATTGTTCATTGGGGTTTTATGATTTGCATCTAGGGGTTCTTTGTGTTTCAAAGGGTTTCTATTTCAATTTTCTAGGGTTTCATATCAGAGATAAAATCAATACTTGTGGAGCCCAACCCTTTATCAGAAGCCCTATTCTTTTGATCCTTTCTTCAAATCCATCTTCTTGAATCCATTTATCCAATTCTTTATATTTGGGTCCTTTTCTTATGACCCAAATGAATGGTCTATTAGTTTCTTCCAATCCCAATCCAAGCTCTATAAGTTGGCTTCGTATTAGATTGCAAATACTTCCAAAACATGCATGTATAACAGTGTTTGGTTCCCATGAATCCAACCATTCAAGACACTAATGTTCATTGATGGATGCTTTGTTACCTCTCTGAACCTTGTCCAAGTCGTCATTGTTCTAGAGTGACACCGGGCCGATACACCAGACTATTTCGCCTCTTACTTTCTGCAATTCTTCTGCATAATTTGGCTTCAACTCCTCAAAACTATTAACAATCAACCCAAAAGAATCCTTATCAGTTTGAACAACTTGATTTTGATAATGTTCCAACTTTGGAGGCATGGGTTTTGGCAACTAAGCTAAGGTAAACTCAATTGGGTCAGGAAGGTCGGGCAGCAGGAAACTCCCCGACTCGGCGTTGATGTCACGAGGGTTTAAAAGTTTCAATATTTCCATAACCAAGTTGAAAAAATAGCCCATTCCCTGAAAAGAGATTCTGGGAATCTTCAAGTATTCAGCAATGGACATAGTGTATGGGAGCATACAATTAATCTGAAATGATGCAACTTGGTTTTGGTGTGAGATTATGAAGAAGCTTTAGTGCAGGCTCCTGAATAAGACTAGAGAGGGAGAAGAAGTCATAGGTCAAACCCAATGAAGGAAGCAAGTCAACGTTCTCACATCCTTTTGGAAATCCAGCTTCTTCAGAGGGATAATGGAGTTAAAGAAGGTTGATATTATTGAATCGAGAGAGTGATGGTTGAAAGCGAGATGCATTAAGAGGGGTTGTGAAAATTGTGACAAGAACGCCATGGTTGGATAAAAGCTTAGCAATATCAACCATTGGAATCATGTGGCCTTGTGCCATTAGAGGAAACAACACAAAATGGAGCTCTTGGTTATTGGAAGCCATGGCTTATCTCCCTAAGTTTTGTTTTTTCTTATACTTCCTCTCTTTTGGGGGCATCAAAATCACATGGTCTTTGTATTATTTAATGTAATGATGTGGCATCTTATCATTGGTTGTTAGAGGATGAGAGAATTAGTTAGAAATTTGTTAAGTTCTTTACTTAATTCTCACGTGTAAAACTTAGTGTATATAAGTCTTTTTCTCTTTGTTCTTTCAGATAGTTTTTGAGAAATATTGTTCTACATCTTCTTCTCTCTTTCATTCTCTTGCTATGTGAAATTAGCTCTCTGTATTTTCTTGTAATTCATTTGCTTCAATGCCAGTATATCATTGATTAAGTAGCTTCCACATCTACAATTGGTATCAGAGCTTCATTACAAAGTTTTTTGGAAAAGCAAGAAAGAAGTTTTCATCCTAACCCTGCGATAAAGAAGATCCATGAAGAAGCTCTAAGGTACTCCAATGGCGGCTAAATTCATCAGAAAGTTGCCAAAGTCCTAGATGATCCAGCAACCTTACCTGCTGCAATGACTGCTGAAAAGAGGGCTGAAATGGCAAAAATTGACTCTAGTTTGATAATATTGTATCTCTCTGATAATGTGCTTAGACAAGTGAACGAAGCAGATTCAGTGTCTACACTTTGGGAGAAATTGGAGAAACTTTATCAAATCAAGACTTTTCCAAACACGATCTTAATAAAGGAGCAGTTTTTCAGTTACAGAATGGATTCATCAAAAGGTCTTGAAGAGAACCTAGATGAGTTCAACAGAATCTGTGTGGATCTTACAAATGCAGGAGATGGCTTGATGATGAGAATAAGGCAGTGATTCTTTTGAATTCCTTGCCTGAAGGCCTGAAAGAGATAAAGACTGCCATTATATATGGCAGAGATACACTCACTCTTGATTTGGTTCTTGATTCCCTTAGATCTAAAGAGTTAGAGATGAAGACAGACAAGAGAGAATCAGAAGACCTATTTGTACGAGGAAGACAAGAGATAAGGTTGATAAAGAATGACAACAAGATTGACATGAATCAGAAAGGAAGGTTAAAAGCAAAAGGAGGCAAGACATATAAATGCTATCACTACAACAAGGAAGGACATCTTAGGAGAAATTGTTTCCTTCTTAAGAAACAAGGAAATTTTGGAGGAAAGCAACAACCTAAGGAAGAAGACCAATCAGCAAACCTTCTGGAGGGATATGACTCAGCAGAAGTCTTGATTGTCTCAGAAGAATGTGGCTCAGTAGATACCTTGATGGTCTTAGAAGCACAATCAGATGAAGAATGGGTGCTAGATTCATGTTGTTCTTTTCACATGACCCCTCATACAAAGTATCTTTCTGATTTTAAGATCATGAAGGGAGGCCATTTCAAGATGGGAAATAATCATACTTGCAGTGTGGAGGGCATTGGGACTGTCAGATTGAAGCTAGCTGATGGAGTGGAGAAGGTGCTCACTGATGTGAGATATGTACCTAACCTATCAAGAATCTGGTTTCATTAGGTACCTGTTGGTGAAAAATGGTGATCAAACTAGGTGGTGAATGGTGGCATGCAAGTGCACATGGTCAACAAGTGATAGTGTAACGTCCCGTTATTTTGAGGTGAATTTTTATTTTATTTTAATTATTAGTTTATTTTAAGTATTAAAGTTAATTTTAGAATTAGTTATTTAGATTTAAATAGTTAATTTTGTTCGGAAACCTTTATAACTGTTTAATTAGCCTAAATTAGTTTCGGTGGTATTAATAATTATTAATAGGCCAATTAATAATTATTAATCACCATTAGGTTAGTTTAAATGGTTCGGGTTTCGTTTTAAAAGCTTAAGACAAGAAAAGGACGTAGGCGTCATTTCTAATTTCTTAAATATCTAAAACACTATTCATCATCCCTTAAATAAGTCAAAATTGACCAAAGGTGCTCATTTTCTTCCTTTCTTCTTCCTTGTTGTCGTGAGCATCATTTGGAGTTCTCCAAATTTTGGTTTTTCTCCAATTCTTGCCGGATCGTCACAATTTCGGTTGCGTTGGATAGCCACGGGCCCGAGCATCATTTCCAACCTACCAATCGATCTTTTCCACCATTATCTCAAGGCTTTAAGGTATGTTTAAGTTCAAAACCTAAAGCTTCAAACAGTGTTTTAATGGTGATTTTGGTTTTAATCTTCCAATTCTTGCTCGGGAACTCGGAGATTTAGATCGAGGGAGTTGTTTTATGTATATTTAGAACTTTCCCTAAACCCTAGAATCGGGTTTGAGCCAAAAGCCATTTCTTTGAGTTATTCTCATTTTTATGATGATTAGGGTTTTGAAATTGTTATGTTATGATGTTTTTCTTAATTGTTCGGGATTGAACTTTTGACCTAAACCCTAAATCACGTTTACCCACTGATGTTACCAACCTCCAAGGTGCCCGAAACCAACTCGAAATCTTTTTAAAGTGCTTAAAAATCCGGAAAACCAACTTCACCTTGAACTTCCTTTGGGCCGTGGGCCTTGTGAGCTTAATTCCGGGTTGTTTTGTCCTTTATTTTAGTATCGTGATGATCGTTATTCGATTCGGTTAATTAATATACTTTAGGTGTATTTTAATTATAGGTTTTGTGCATCGTTCGTTATTTCGGTCAACCGGCGATTAGGAGTTGACTTCTTTTATAAGGTGAGTTTAAAATGGTTGTGATTACTTTTATGTTTTCGAATTGCTTGACGTTTATGTTCGATCGAGGTTAAGAGGGTTAATAGACTTTAGAACTTTCCAAGAATGTATGTTATTTGGGAGTTAAGGAAAGTGCATAAGGAAAATTAGTTAAGATTGGTTGTTGTTTAAAGTAAGATGTTATTGGTGGATTAAGTTATATTCTCGAGGAGAATTAGATTCCGGAATTTGGAGAAGAGTATTAGATACTCCTTTTGTTTCGAGTGGTTATAAGGTAGTTAAAAGAGACTTTGGAGAGATTCTTCGTTTAGAATCGAGTTAGTATGATATTATTAGCGATGAGATTCGCTATTTAGTACTACCAAAGAGGA
Organism: Gynostemma pentaphyllum; assembly: GCA_028015215.1. Classification (NCBI taxonomy): domain Eukaryota; kingdom Viridiplantae; phylum Streptophyta; class Magnoliopsida; order Cucurbitales; family Cucurbitaceae; genus Gynostemma; species Gynostemma pentaphyllum. Next base: position 40,513,623 of record CM051355.1, on the reverse strand, counting down.
GTAGTACGTGTGGTGTTATAATACGCACGATTTATGTTTGGTGACAGTGAGGTCACGGTGACAGTGAGGTCACGGTGCGATTTATGTTTCGTGACTGTGAGGTCATGGTGACAGTGAGGTCACGGTACGATTTATGTTTGGTGACTGTGAGGTCACGGTGACAGTGAGGTCACGATATGGATTGTGTTTGGTGACTGTGAGGTCACGGTGACAGTGAGGTCATGGTATGTTTGTGATTGGTGACAGTGAGGTCACGGTGACAGTGAGGTCACGGTATGGTTTGTGATTGGTGACTGTGAGGTCACTGTGACAGTAAGGTCACGGTATGATTGTGATTGGTGACTGTGAGGTCATGGTATGGTTGTGATTGGTGACAATGTGGTCACGGTGACAGTGAGGTCACGGTATGGTTGTGATTAGTGACAAGTGGTCACGGTTGAATTGTGAAATGTGACAATGTGGTCACAATGTGAAATAACGTGTGGAATGACGTAAATGATAAAAATTTACTTTATTATTTACTTTGTTATGCTTTAGTTGTTTTAGTACTTTATTTTACAAGCTTGAATGTTTACTTTTCAAAAGTTCGATATAGTAGAATGGGATTGATTTCTTATGCAAAGTACTTGGGAATATGAAATGCGTAGTAAGAGCACAATAGGATTTTTGGACACATTTTCCGATATGGGATTCGGTCCATAGGAGTGCTTGCATCCATCTTATTCTCACTAGCATTTTTATGCTAATGTTGCTACACTTAAACTTTTTTAGGTAATACTCGTGGGAGAGGATGAGGTCGTGGAGGTGGTGTTGCTTGATCCCGAGCAGATTGGTTTTGGGACATGGACATATGTGTATTTTGGGGCATTCTATGAATGCTATGTTGTTAGTCCTTAAACTTATATTTTGTGGCTAATGAGAGCCTAAGATTGTTATACATATTATCGAGTCTATTTCTTTTGATTTTGTCATGAAATGGAGTATGTACATCTTTGTTTTTACTTTCTCTGAAATGGGCCCATGTAAACAGGTTTTAGTAGTCCATATTTTAAACGGATCCACGCCAAATTTTTATAAAAATAAAGTCTTCCGCTGTTTATTCTGATTTAAAGATTTGAGTAAATTCGAGTCTTTACAGATAGTAGTGGTAAGTGAGTGTCGTGTCCCACGAGGATGGTTGGATTTAAACGAGTTAGAATCTAAGGGTGATTGCCGCTGCAGACTTAATTAAATAATAACACTAGAAGTTGTGATGCACAAAGTAAACAGATCAATACTAGGTGTAGATCGTAGGATTGAAGTGTGATGATGTGTTAGGAATCTGGATAGACTGTTATCAACAAGTAATGAGCTTGCCACGAGACTTTAAGTATAGATGGAGTTACGAGACAACAATTGCATAGGAAAATAAAAGAAAGAATGAATTTCCTCAAACACATTCTAACGAATTATCCGACCCTAGATTTTACCTCCAAAACCTTGGATGAATTATACTTCTTCTGAACTTCTAAGCATCATTTTCTATTCTTCTTAACTGTTCCCTTATTTCTAAGTTACAGATAAGGCAAATACAAAGAATCTTTCAATAGTTGCATAGACTCTTCTAACTTTACTTCCATAAAGATTTAAAGAAGGATATGATCATAAAGAATATTACACCATAATTTCCCTACATATATGAGTCTCAAAATATTTACTTGTGTCTATCCATCTCCACTAACACTTCATCACAAGAGGGTTTAGCCTCTCATGGCTATTAACAACATGAAAATAAGAATGTTCCTCAAAGCAGAATTCATGCTTGAATATAAAATGGAAATGATAAATATTGAACTAGCTAGTACAAAATAACTTCACGTCGTAAACGCCTTCTTGTTCGTTGCTCTTCTCCTGCTCTATGTCTTCCTTTCTTTGTTTTCCTCTTTTTATATCCTTTCGATTTTGTCTTCACTTTTCCACTTTCACTTTTTCCAGCCAAAAAAGTAGCTGGTGAAGTGTATCGGGATGCACGTGTGACTATAAAATTGTAGCATGAAGTGACTGCTGCTTGTCCTATCGAAAAAGGTAATCAGTGAGGGTAATATCTCTTTGTCCTTTGAGTGCCTTGCTTCAACAGCATCATAATGTGCTCTTCTTTGTGGTTTGCTCTGCAACAGTAAAGAATTGCCAAGAGCACCCACTAGAAACTATGCTCGCAAGGGCTATATTAGAACATTCAGAAAGTAATCAAATAATGAGAGAAAATTGATCAAAAAGGTCAAAGTGAATCAGAGGGCTCAATCCGAATTTGAAATTACAAAAGTGACTTAGATAAGTGCAGAAGCTCAACATTCTACTCAATTGCTTGGTCTTTTTACCTAGATTTACCCAAGTTTAACTATGTGAATACCCCTTTCTAAGGACTTATCAGTACCCTTGATGTAGTAGGTTACACTTTCAATTCTGAGAGGGGAATCTTGAAGATATACAAAGGCTCACTGTTAAAATTGAAAGGGACCTTGAGAAATAAATTGTAATTTCTTCAAGGAAGTGCAATAGAAACCAGTGGAGAATTGAATCTTGTGTGTGATTAGAAATTGAAGGACACTGAGTTATGACATAAGAGGATGGCACATATTAGTGTGAAGGGCCTTCATCAGCTAAGCAAAGATGGACTTATTGGCAAGAGTAAGGTAGATGATTGTAACGTCCCATTATTTTGTGATAAAAAAAAATTTATTTATTTTATTTTAATTTAATTTAAGCATTTAAAGTCTATTTTAGAATCGGTAAATTAGAATTTAGTAGTTTATTTCGATTTAAGTCATTTTAATGGCTTTATTTGTTTAAATAAGTTATGGTGGTATTAATAATTATTAACGGGCCAATTAATAATTATTAATCACCTTTAGATTTATTTAAGAGCTTCGGATTTCGGTTTATAAGTCAAAAGACATAAAAGGACGCAACCGTCATTTCCAATTTCTTAAAAATATCCAAAACACTATTCACTCATCTTTAAAATCACCACTTTGACCAAAATTGACCAAAACTTGTCATTCTTTTCCTTGTCATTGCCGTGAGCTTCTCATCCATGGATGAGAAGAAATTCTTCTTGGCTTTTCTTCGTTTCTCGGCGGATCGTCGTGTTTTCGGTTGCATTGGATTGGTAGGGACTAGGGCTACCTATCCAACCTACCTTTTCAGATTTTCCCGTTCTCTAAGGGAAGTCCCAAAAAGTAAGTTTTCAAAACTTTTTATATGGTTTTGTTCGTTTTTTATTATAAATGAGTTTTGAAGTTGAAATCATGAATTTCTATCATGGAAATTGACGATTTTGAGCCCGGATTTTCGAAAAACACTATTCACCCGAAAACACTATTCATCCGAAATCACTATTCATCCGAAATCACTATTCATCCGAAAATGCAAACTTGTTCTCATATTAGATATGAGTTGTAATATGTTGTGCAATTGATGAATTGTAGGTGCGATTGCTCGGTTGTTGTTTCGTGGGAATTGGAGACTTGGAGCAAAAATTACTTTTGGCTAAGGTGAGAATAGTTAGGATATAAAGTAACTTTAGAAAGCAAATAAGTATAATGGTTTGTAGCATTGGAAACTAAGATTAGAATTCGAATCTAAGATTAAAGGGAAGTGAGTTAGTGCCCTTAGGATTAGGAGTTAATCCTTTAAGTGAGAACTTAGGAGTTCTCGAGGAAAACATTGAATCTTAGAAAATTCTAAGTTAGATTCGTTTCAAGTTAGAATGGATCATTGGAAGTTAAAAGATCCAAAACTTTTATATAGAACGATTAATAGAACCTCGGATTATATTGGAAGTTTAGAATCCTTGAAGGTTAGGTTAATTGTTTAAGTTATGTTTTTACTTTATTATTAGTAGCGGAGTTCGATTGACATATCGTTCATCCGGAGTTTCCTATTTATTTACTTTATGTCTTTACTTTATGCCCCTTTACTTTATACTTGTTTTGGCTACTTTATCATTTACATTTACTTTATTTACTTGTGCAAGCATATGCATAACATATTGCACCATAACATCTCGCATCATGGAAAAGAAAGTGAGAAAGAAAAGAAGGGGGAAGAATGTTGGAGCCTACGGGTAGTGTCCGCATCACCTTCAGAAAAAGAAAAGAAAGTGAGAAAGAAAAGAAGGGGGAAGAATGTTGGAGCCTACGGGTAGTGTCCGCATCACCTTCAGAAAAAGAAGAGAAAGTGAGAAAGAAAAGAAGGGAGAACGATGGATCCGACGGGATAGACCACGTTACCTTCTTCATGCATAAGGGCGTATGCGAATCCTACGGGATGTCCTCATGCATTCATGCTTATGATCGATGAAATAGAGAATCGAGATGTTTTATTTTATGCGAAGTATATTTATTTTTCTTATTTATGTCGTAACAAGTAAATGGATGAGGATTTGACTACGAGTGTAGTATTATCATTCTTTGGGAGAATAAGATTTGTTGTAAACCTTGTATATAGTATAAGGTATATATAGAAAATGAGATATAAATGCTATATGCATTTACGAAACCATACCCAGAATATTTGGAATGTAGTTCCACAATTATATTGGAGAATTGGTAAGTAAAAGTGGAACATTTTGATATAAACTCTTTTAATGGATTGATAGCAAAGAGTAAGTATGTTCTTGGACACAAATAGAAAATGCAAGTTTGAGGTCTAACCTTACTTTTTATTCTTATTATTCTCACTGGGCTTAGTTTGTTAGCTCATGATATTACAAACATTTCAGGTAATGCCCTGGCTAGAGGTCGTGGAAGGGGAGATGGTGCTGCGTGATCGAGGGATGCTGACCTCGAGATGGACTATGGGTTGTAAAGTCTATGTATTTATTTTTGTGAACTTTAAAGACTTTTGTGATTTTACATTTGTATTTGGCTCATAAGAGCATAATGTCTTTACTTTATGATTATGAGTATTGAACTCCTGAAATGGGACTTGATGTTCCTTATGTTTTATTAGATTTTGAAATTAAGATGTAAACAGGTTTTGGCTAACCAATTTTCAAACATAATCACGCCATTTTTCTTAAAATATAAAGACTTCCGCTGTATTTAATTTTAATGATTTTAAAATAGTCGGGTTGTCACAATGATCTACCTTTCTGTGAGCATTGTACTCTTGGAAAATCAACTAGAGTAAAGTTTGGAAAGGGTGTGCACAGTACCAGTGGAATCTTGGAGTACATACACTATGATTTATGGGGACCATCCGAGGTAGATACACATGGTGGAGGAAAATACTTTCCTCCATAGTAGATGACTATTCAAGAAAGTTGTGGCTCATTCTTTTTAAAGAGCAAGGTGATGTATTTACGAGTTCTCAAAATGGAAGAATTTGATTGAAAATCAGACAGACAAGTGTATTAAGACACTAAGGACAGACAATGGTCTTGAATTTCTAAGCAAAGAGTTCAAGAATATGTGGGATGAGTCTAGTATAAAAAGACACCTCACAGTTACCTACACTTCATAGCAAAATGGGCTAGTGAGAGATTCAACGAACACACGGATGAGGGTGAGAGCCATGCTCTCAGATGCCAAATTGCCAAAGTTTTTCTGGGGAGAAGCTTTATACATAGCAACTTACATTATAAACAGAAGTCCTTCATCAGCATTGAATTTTAAAACCCCACAAGAACTATGGACAGGAAAGCCTCTAAATCTGTCTCATTTGAGAGTCTTTGGCTGCACTGCTTATGCTCATCATAAACAAGATAAACTGGATCCAAGGGCCAAGAAATGTGTTTTCATTGGTTATCCCTCAAAAACTAAAGGCTACCAATTATGGTATTTGGAACCTACAGGCTTGAGATGTATAATCAACCTTGATTTCATTTTTAATGAGTCAGAAATGGGATGGTGTGACAAATCAAAGACAGAAGAGGTAGGAGATAAACTTGACTTAATATTTACTCCCTCTGATAAGGATATAAGTGAAGAACCAGTTACTGATAGTAGTATTTCCCAACCAACTCCCTCTAATACTGAAATTACTCAAGAACAACTAGATTATCTGTTGACCAGAGATAGAGAAAGAAGAGAAATCAGAGTGCCAGCCAGGTTCAGAGAGACAGAACATGCTGATGTTGTAGCATATGCCTTGAACTTTGAATTGAAGTCTTCTGATCAAGAGCCTGAGAGCTTTGAAGAAGTTGTAAACTCAAAGGATAAACAGTTATGGAATGATGCTATGCTACAAGAGATGAAATCCTTGTATAACAACAACACATGGACCTTGAAACCCTTTCCTGATTGTCACAACACTGTTGATTGCAAGTGGATTTACAAGATCAAGCCTGGAATTGGTGGTATTCAGCAGCCTAGATATAAGGCCAGACTTGTTGCTAGGGGATTCACTCAAAAGCATGGAATAGACTATAATGAAGTGTTTTCTCCTGTGGTAAGACACAGTTCTATTAGATTGCTTCTGTTAATTGTAACTCACTTCAACTGGGAGCTACAACAGCTAGATGTTACACAGCATTTCTTCATGACACCTTGGATGAAGAAATATATATGAATCAACCTGCTGGATTTGTAAAAATTGGGGATGAAGATCTGGTGTGTCATTTAAACAGGTCTCTCTATGGATTAAAGTAATCCCCTAGGTAATGGAACAAGAAGTTTGATAGTTTTGTTGTTGCAAATGGTTTTAGAAGAAGCATGTTTGACTGTCGTGTCTATGTCAAAAGAGTTTCAGAATCTGTTTCTATCTTGTTATTACTATATGTTGATGACATGCTACTATCTTCCTCTGATTTGATGGAAATTGACAAAACTAAAGTCATGCTGAGTAATGAGTTCCAGATGAAGGACTTGGGTGAAGCAAGGAAGATCCTTGGTATGGAAATTACTAGAGACAGAACTATATGCAAGATGGTTGTGAATCAGAAATCATATCTGAAAAGTTTGGTTAGAAGATTCAATTTGCACACAGCTAAAGTAGTCAAGACTCTTTTGGCTTCACATTTTAGGTTGTCTACAAATCAGTCCCCCAGTGATGATGAAGGTAAGGAGGAGATGAATGTTGTCCCTTATTCAAATGTTGTTGGGTGCCTTATATATGGGATGATTTGCACTAGACCAGACCTTGCTTATATTGTTAGTTTGATAAGTAGATTTATGAGTAATCTTGGAAAACCCCATTGGGAGGCTGTTAAATGGATTCTCAGGTTTACCAAAGGTACCGTTGAGAAGGGTTTAGTGAATTTTCCTCAGCAGAATACACTAAACCCTACATCTTGGCTAGTTGGATATGTTGATTTAGACTTTGCAGCTGATATGGACAAAATTAAGTTTTTAACAAGCTATGTATTCACTCTCTTTGGTAACACCATCAGCTGGAGAACTAGTCTTCAATCAGTTGTTGCATTATCTAGAACTGAGGCAGAGTATATGGCTCTATGTGATGCTGTTAAAGAACCAGGTGGCTGAGAGGAATACTTGAAGACATGATTGGCTTAAAGGGTGTAATAACTATCCATTGTGATAGTCAAAGTGCTCTTGCATTGTCCAAGAACCCTTCATTTCATGATCGTACTAAGCACATAGATGTAAGGTTCCATTATGTAAGAGAAGTGATCAAAGAAGGGCATATTGATGTTGTGAAAATAGGGACTGAAATCAATCCTGCTGATATGCTAACCAAGAGTATGCCAAGTAAGAGATTTGATAGTTTGTGTAGTTTGTTGAAACTTGGAGTTGGTTGATTGTCATCTCATTTTCTGCTGTGTTTTGTTTTTAACTAATTAGATGCCAAGAGGCTGATTTGTAATGATGTGGTATATTATCATTGGTTGTTAGAGATGAGAGAATTAGTTAGAAATTTGTTAAGTTCTTTACATAATTCTCACGTGTGAAACTTAGTGTACATAAGTCTTTTTCTCTTTGTTCTTTAAGACATTTTTTGAGAAATATAGTTCTACTTCTTCTTCTCTCTTTCATTCTCTTGCTATGTGAAATTAGCTCTCTGTATTTTCTTGTAATTCATTTGCTTCAATGTTAGTATATCATTGATTAAGCAGCTTCCACATCTACATTTAAGCCAGAACAGAACCACGTGAATCAGGTAGGAACATCCTTAAAACGCTCCAAATTTTGAATTATTGGTGGAAATGGAGTGATCTCCTTTGATTGGTGACACATATATTGTGTAACTCTTGCCTTTTTCCTTTTTTTCCCAATAAACTCGTATACATAAACAAAGTGTTAAAATTATCAAAATAATATACAATCAACCTCAAAATTAATAAAATAATATTATGTTAATTATTTGTCAGTGATAAAAAAATGAAATCCCATAAGTTAAAATGTCGAGTTTTAATACTTGAGGATCAAATAAACAGACATTTTGGTTGATATCTTGTTGAGGTAGCTGACATCCTTTAGCCTTATTGTTTTGATTTGTTTATAGAAGGGCGAGAGGAAAACAAATCTTTTTTACAGATTTATTTTGAGTCATGAAACCGTAGATAAACTTGTTATACATGAGGGAAATAACACTTTTGACTATTGTGTTTTTATTTTTTTTTAATTGGTTCTTATAATTTAAAACACGATATTTAGTCCCTGAATCCTTTAGCTGTCAGTTTAGTACCTATCATCAAACTTCTATTAAGTTCTTTTATCTAGCACTAAAACATTCATTTCATATTTATTTGGTGGGAGTCGAATCCACAAAAAATAAGTTTACTTTTTGGGTTTATGGGATTTGCAGTAGTGAGAAATGAGGGTTTTAGAGTTTGTTGATGAATTGAAGAAAAACATGAGAGTATAAGAAAAATTCAATGATGGAAAGTTTCTAACCAAAGGTATAAATCATTGTTTGATTCGTTTTATTTTATCATCAATTGCATAATAAAATCCTACATCACTCGCTAAATTGATTATGATTATTAAGACGCCTTATTAATCTATTCTTCCTTAATTCGTCGATAATTAAGATACGATCGTTAATTATTTCCCTAATCAAAGACAACCCTAAAGTATGACAATATGATTTAATCAATTGACAGCAATAAGATAAAAATGATCACCAATTCTAACCAATAAATACGAATGTACTTGTAGCAATAAGATAGAATGGTTAATAGAACCTCGGATTATATTGGAAGTTTAGAATCCTGGAAGGTATATGTTAATCATTAAGATAGAATGTACTTGTATTAATGTAGCGGAGTTCGATTTACATATCGTTCATTCGAGATGCTTATCTATTTTACTTTATGTCATTCACTTTATATCTTTTACTTTATGCCCTTTTACTTTATGCTTGCATCAACTACTTTAATTCCGCACTTTATTTATTTACTTTTACAAGGATATTCAAGCATATGCATATCATATTGCATCATACCATTCTCGCACCATTCATGAAAAAGAAACGAAAGTGAAAAAGAAATGAAAGTAAAAAAGAAAAGAAAGTGAAAGAGAAAAGAAGGAAGAATGATGAACCCTATGTGGAGTTCACATCACCTTCAGTGAAAAAGAAACGAAAGTGAAAAAGAAATGAAAGAGAAAAAGAAAAGAAAGTGAAAGAGAAAAGAAGGAAGAACGATGAACCCTACGTGGAGTTCACATCACCTTCAGAGAAAAGAAAGAATGTGAAAGAAAAGGAGTTGAATGAGTATCCTACGGGATGTTCTCATTACTTCTAGATTCAAAAGGAGTGAATGGTATCCTACGGGATTGACGCATTACTTCTTCATACATAGGGAGTTGAATGGTATCCTGCAGGATTGACACATTACTTCCTCATGAATAAGGCTGAATGGGATCCTACCGGATGTTCTCATTACCCTTCATTCACGCACAAAAGGGCAATTGCGAAGTCCTACGGGATGTTCTCATGCATTCATGTTTATGATACATGAAAGAGAGAATCGAGAAGTTGTATGATGTGCAAAGTATATTTACTTTTCTTACTTATGTCATAACAATGTTGATGGATGAGTATTGATTATGATTATTAGTAATATCATCTTTGGAAAGTTTAGAACGAAATTACCTAGAGTTTAGAGAACTTTAGGATTGATTGTGTCAGGTAAATTGGACACAAATCGGAATACGAGTTTGAGGTCTATCCTTACTTTTTATGCTTATTATTCTCACTGGGCTTAAGTTGTTAGCTCATGATATTACAAAATTTCAGGTAATGCCCTGTAAGAGGTCGAGGGAGAGGAGGTGGTGCTGCGTCATCGAGGGATGCTGACCTCGAGATGGACTCTTTTGTTGTAAAGTTTATGTAATTATTTTTGTGAATTTCAAAGACTTTGATGATGTATATGTTGTATTTAGCTCATAAGAACTCTTGATGTGGTTTTTATGATATGAAATATTTGAACTCCTGATTGGGACTTAAAGTCCATGTGATTTTATTAGATTTGAAAAATTAGGATGTAAATAGGTTTTTGGCTAGCCAATTTTCAAACAAAACCACGCAAAATTTTCTTAAAATAAAAGACTTCCGCTGTGTTTTCTAAATTAAATTTATTTAAAAGTGACGGGTCATCACAAAGGATCTCTAAAAGCTTGCCAACACTACTGTGCCTTTCTGTCTCATGAATAAACCGATAAAAAATATTATTGATTGCCTTCCAAATAAACATACAATGCAAGCAAGATTGTCTTTAAATACTCTCACTCACGAGGATCCTTAGAATCAAACAAATCCAAAAGTTTCAACACGAATGAGTGATCAATGTATCTCTTTGCAACCTTCGTATCAGAGAAGAAATATATGACGGTCGACTTCTTTAGTTTCTCAAAAAGGGAGGAACGAGAATAAGATGAATCTTATTTAGGTTTAGTTTCTTACTCATTAAATAAGGATTGTAAAAATCAAGGAAGATTGATCTGAATTAAAAAAAAAAATTAAATGATGAATTAATTACACCAATAACCTATTTAATTCACCCAATTACAATAATGCTAGTTGTTATGATCTTTTATCATTTTTAACCAAAAACCACCAATTATGGTGGTGATCTTGCGGTTTCTGATTTAATGGTTTACCATTTTACTCTTTTATCTCTCCTAATAACTATATTTTATTAATTACATATCATTTAATTTATTATTTATTTTTGTAATTGGTGGGCGTCGAATCCACCAAAAATAAAGATCTCTACTTTCGGGTTTATGGATTTGTAGTTGTGGAAAGTAGGGTCGAATCCACAGGGAATGGTGAAATAAAATTGGGGGGGGGTTAAGTTTGTTGAGAAATTGAAGAAAACAATAAAATATTAAGAAAAATTCAATTAAGAAAAGGTTCCAACCAAATGTGTAATCATCGTTCAATTCATGATATTTGATCATCAATTATCTAATAAAATCCTAAATCATTCTCTAAATTGGTTATGATTATTAAGAACGTCTTATTAATCTATCATTCCTTAGTTCGTCGGTAATTAAGATACGATCATTAATTACTTCTCTAATCAAAGACAACCCTAGAGTACGACATAGGATTTAATCATTGACAGCAATAAGATTGAATGACTACCAATTCTAGCCAACAAATGTGAAACATTTGATTTATTTAAACTAGATCATATATTTTCATAATATGAGATGAAAAGACTTATTAATCATTCATACTAATTGTCACCAAGATTAGAATGCATAAACAATTACGGATTTAAACACCTAAATGACAATTTACCAAATTGAAGAATGATCAAAGGATCCTATTTGAGCAATCAAACAATATGATAATGAATGAAGAATAGAAAATTTAGAAATATAGAAAGATTAGAAAGAAAGATGAAGAACAAATCTCACAAATAAAAAGAATCAAACTTGATTAACCTTTGGTTGGAAAATAGTTGTTTAGCTAGACATGGAGTTCATGGCTATCCCAGAAAAATCTAAGAAAAACGTTATGTCCCCTTCCCTAAAGGAAACATCTCAAAATAAATAGGGTTTTAAACAAAGATAAGATAAAATCCTAAATTTTCGGATCAGTGCCGCGACATTGATTTTTGGGTGCCGTGGCACTAGGCAAAAAAATGAAAATACAGATTTCTACGTTTTTGATGCCATGGCACTGATTTTGGGTGCCATGACACTGAGCTCTTTGGATTTTTGGCTTGCATTCAGACTTTTCCTTGCAGTCGCGACCACTAAAAACTGGTGCCATGGCACTGAAGCGTCAAGAAAGGTCCATAATGTAATTATAAGCCCTTTTTCTTCCTTTCTTCTTCAATCTAGCACATAAACACAAATCAAAGATAATTAGTTCATTTTTAGGCTATTTAATCATCAAAGTATGAACAAAAATCTCAAGTTTATGTGCTAAATAATGACTTATTAGTAATCTTGATTTTCAAATCAATCTCCCTTGATTTAAGGATCCTTATTTTTATTTAAAAAAACTCATTTTTTTCAAAACCTGAACACTGAAGCTCAGATCGTGGATCTTGTCCCCTCCGTTTCCACCACCACCACCACCACCATCATGTGGAGAAGCTCTCTGATTTTTTTCGTCAAAATTATGATCATCTTCTCCTTCTCCTATTCCCGTCTTTTCCTCGCTCTGTTTCCACAACGGCGTCATTTGCCCATCCTTTTCATCCCCCGCCGTATCTCCGTCTTTTCAAATAAAGATTTGAGAAATATGTTGAATCAAAAGTCCATCAAAATCATTGATTTGAACATGAAAAATAATTTAATCTTTCGATCTTATTCCCTAGGAATGTATTCCTGTTCTCGTTCTCTTGGATGATATGAGTGATTCATGGGCTTTCTCCTTCCCGTTCTCGTTCTTGTTCCATGGCTGCTGTTATAGGTTTGATGATCTATAATACACCGTTTATTAAATATAAACATTTTCCTCCCAGTCTTCTTAGATTGTTTTCCAGATTTTATTTCTCATTCGTTTTCCTTTCAAAACACCCTTTTCATATTTAATTTGTGCCCTGTATCAAATTTAAGTGCACATCAATAAATGTTTACTATAAAAAAATTTTCTTTTCAATTCTCTGGCGAAATCCCTTTCACCATATTTTGTAAAACAAGTTACTTTTAATCATATGTTTATTTTTATTCAATATTTATTTTAAATTTCAATTTACTTATCTTTCAAAATTGTTACCTCTTTCATTTTCAATTTGTGCCTTGTATTAATTTTAAGTACACATCAATAAATATTTACTAAAAATAAACAGTTTTTATACATATCTGTCTATCATCGTTTTCCTCGTATTTTGTAGGATGACGAAGAAGAAAAGACATTCAAATTTTTTTGGAAGAAAGAAGTATTCAGAAGTTTGAAGATTTTTCTTTTATTTTTTGTTATAGTTTTATTTTTTGTTTAGATTTAATTTTTCCATTAATTTTGTAAAAGTTAAGGTATTTTGTATCTTTCCTTAAAACTTGCACAAATTAAGGAAAAATTAAATTAGGGGTATGTTTCGTATTTTCACTATGTAATTTAAATTTCTGTTGGTGGTTTAGGGTAGTTTTGAAATATATATATATATATATATATATATATATATATATAAAGCTTTATTTTTCTGAAATAAACAATATTAAATTGTACTCCATTACTTAAATTAACTCTTAAATGATATATGTAGTTAATAAGATAGTTATTAGGAGAGATAGAATGGTAAGATGGTAAACTTGAAAATTGGAAACCGCCATATCACCACCATAAATGGTATTTCTTAGGTATTTTTGACATTGATTGTAATTTTTCATTTATTTTGAAATTGAGTGAATTAAAGTGGTTATATTGGTAATTAATTCAATTTATAATTATTAAAAACAACCACAACTATATTTATAAATATTATATTTTTTTTCATCTAAATTTGTAATCAACACTACTCAATTTAGGTCTTTTCATTCTAATAAAAATGGATAAAACTAAACTCCTCGTAGAAGAATATTTTTTTCTGGCTAAAATCCAAAATAGAATGAGGAAAAGGTAAGTTTTGTCCACAAAAAATATCACATATCTATTAGAGATATTGTCTTTTCTAATAAGATCAGAATCATCTCTAATTTTAACCTTTGTGGGATTTTTTTTGAGCTCGAATGAAGTAGGAGAGAATGTACAAAATTGAATTAAAATCAAAACATTAAAAGAAAAAAATATATACGGATATACCAACAAAACTTGAAATATTATACGGAAATAAAATGCAGTAATAAAACAAAGAGAGATAAATGAAAATGAAGGGGAGAGTTGGAAATTGGAAAGAAAAAAGGAAAAAAATGAAAAAGAGATTATAAATTAGAGGGAAAATGAATTTCAAATTTTATAGAGTAAAAGAAAAAAGAAAAAAATAAAAATGATTTTTTTTTTTGGAAATTGGGAAAGAAAAAAATTAGAAATATCATAAACTTACACAATATACGGAGAAGGAAAAATGATAATGAACAACAAAAAAATAGTTGTTTTGGTTACTTTTCAGAAAAATGGTTATTTAGGTGAAAACGCACCCCAAGTGGCTTTTATAATCTTCAACCCAAAAAATAATGAGATGGAAGGGCGAAAAAATAAAATAAAATACGAAACACATGTTAAAGGAATAGAGGCCATGTTTATCACGAGTTGAAACCAAAAAAGAATGAGATGAAGGAGCAAAAAGACAAGAAAAAAAACATACGAAACACATGTTAAAGAAATAGAGGAAGCCATGTTTATTACGAGTTGAAAAATGTGTCATCTATATATATATATATATGTGTGTGTGTGTGTGTGTGTAGTGAAGAGTAGCCAGAAAGCCAAAGGCATGAATCAATCTAAGAAGAAGTAAGGGTTAACCATGAAACTAGCCACATTAAAGTTGAAATAATAGTATATGGCCACTATTTTTAAAATTCAATTTTTTGTCCATTTTGAATTTAAAAAATCAATGAAAATATTGATATGCCCTTGCATTTGAACGGTGGCCATTTTAGTTACTTTCTTGTGTAAACTACCGTCAAAACGTCTAATAGTCATACAATAGCAATTTTATTTTTTTTAGAGGTTTTAATTAATGACCACCGTTCAAATCGACTTATTTCATCCCATTTCGCTCATTTCTCTTGCTCTCTCTAGTTTGTGAAGGTTGCAAAGCGAGGGTTTCAAGTTTCTGGCCACTCCGAAGGTTGCGAGCGAGTGTTTGATAAAACTTGCTACTTAAGTTTGCGAAGCAAGTGGCCACTTCCAAAGGTTGCGCAAGTGGCCACTTCCAAAGGTTGCTAAGGAGGGTTTGAGATTTCAAGCCACTTCCGTTTAATGGTGAGTTCTTTTCTTTTCCAAATATTTGGGGCCCTATCTCATGACTGATAATTTGTTTTCTCCACTTTTTTCATCTATGGTTGAACGTATGTAGTAAATGGCCACATCTAGAAACAACAATGTCAATATAGAGGGAGATGAGATGCATGTTTCAAAGGTATAGAAGGGTCAAAATATATTTTTTTGATTAATTTTTAAGAAAAATTGATTATTGGTCAATATATTTTCTTGATTCATGTTTGAGTAAACTCGTTTGGTATAGAATGCAAGAAAAAGTACTGGAAAAAGAGGGGGAAGTGGGACCAAGAAAAAGGCGGATGAGGAAGGATGCACGGACAGCTCATAAGGTTACTCTCTGATTCATATAATTGATATAATATGTACTACATTGAGTGTTTTCTTGTATAATTCGTATAATATGTACTACATTTATATGCACGGATAGATCAAATAGTACGGTGAATAAGGCGAATACTTAATGTACTACTCGTATAACTTGTTTTATCATCTAATAATCGTTGTATAAGTGGTATAGTGAATACTAAAACACAAAGCATGTTTTCTTTCTGATTTAATTGTATAACCTATTATTTTAGTGAAATGTAGTAATTCAATTACAAAAGATGATTGTTTATTCATATATAATAGGTTCAACGTCGAGGGAAATCAACAAGACCACAAAAGTCGGGGATGTATGGTAAAGAGCCGTACACGTCTTCCCTTGCCCCTAAACCGAGAATTCCAAAAAGAGGAAGGGGAGCAGGGTTTGATGCAAAAACGAAAAAGATGAAACAATGAAAATTTCATAACTTTCTGTTCGAATTTTATTTTCATGCACAAACTATCGAATATTGACTTTGATGATCTTATGCATTTTCGACGACTTTCTGTTTGAATTTTATTTAAATGTCGCGTGTTGACAATAATTGTTTGTGGTTTTCTATTGCATTACATGATTGACGCGTATTTAAACTACCGTATCTGTTGTATGTATGCATTAAACCCTGATAGATATAGTATATCATGTCCAAAATGTGTGGTTCGTATATATAGTATATAAATTACAACAACTAACAGTATATTACAATCTATAAATGTTATTTTAACAAAATAGCTGATTTCAGTATGCTTAACCATAAACCCGAGAAATATTTACCCTTACAGGGTCAACGTGATGTTTTACGTTTCATAAGAACATTTATCAAAATAAATACTTCAAATTTACTATAATGCAACTAACTTCACCCCTATATTGTTATTGTACTTACGGTATATGTAACGTAATTAAGTATAAACTGTATATTGTGTAGATATTGTATATATGGTAATGTAGTATATATGGTATAAGAACTTATGGTGTCTTATAAACTACAAACCATCTTCCAGGGTTTACATAATATCTGACTTGAAGATGCTACAATACGATGAAATAAAAAATTGACACTAGCGGGGGGTTACACCAAAAAGATTTACCCTTACAAGGTCGCTTAGGCGTTTTGCATTTCATAAACACAAAAACACTAATCAACACATTTATCTTTGGTATGTGAAAAGCATACCCCATCTCTTCTACGACCTCATCCACATTTAAATCCACTTGTTTTTCATCAACTCTCGTGTAACGACCCGATTTTTCGTAAAATCCTTTAAAATAAATGCCCAATGGAAAACTTGATTTTACAGAAAAACGACATGGGTTCGTTTAAAATTTGGATAAACCAAAACCTGTTATACATCTCAATTTTTTAGAAAAAAGCAGTAAACCTGGAATGCGTATTCCATAATATGATGAAATGCTAAAGGAAGTTTAAAGTTCGAAAGAAAACATATACAAATTATACAAATGCTCCATCGAGCTCAAAATGAAACATAATAAAAGTAATGAAATGTTTAAGAGCATTCAAGAATGCTCCACCCAAAACCACATATGTTCTTGTCCATTCATTGTCTTGCTAGGTCACACGGCGCCACCTCCTCTACCTCGTCCTCTACCACGAGTCTTACCTGAAAAATTGTAATTGTAGCATCATTAGCATAAAAATGCTAGTGAGAGTAAAATGAAAGCAAGTAATCCTATGAACAACATTTCATGTCAGAAATCATGTTCAAAGGCCTAGATTTTACTTTACTACCTATTCCACTTTCCAAATATAGTCAACATACAATATATACTTTCTAAAAGTAACGATATCAAGACTTAAAGTAAAAGTACCCGTTATTACTAAGTCTTACTATGCAAATCTAAAGATTATGTAAATTGCATTACTAACTATCTTTCATCGTATCATAATACCGTATGGACCGAAGTCGACATACCACGTGCCATATCACAAATCATCGCACCATGATACCGTATGGAGCATATCAACATACTATCATGTGCGGTATCACATATCATCGCACCATGATACCGTATGGAGCGTATCACATACTATCATGTGACATATCACATATCCTCGCACCATGATACCGTATGAAGCGTATCAACATACTATCATGTGCCATATCACATATCATCGCACCATGATACCGTATGGAGCGTATCACATACTATCATGTGCCATATCACATAACCTCGCACCATGATACCGTATGGAGCGTATCACATACTATCATGTGCCATATCACATAACCTCGCACCATGATACCGTATGGAGTGTATCACATACTATCATGTGCCATATCACATATTACCGTATAGAATCCATCAAGCTCCCTAGTAAGATAGATAAAGTTCCATAAACTACTAAAGAACATAAACCGCTTGAATTTCACGAGTCAATACTCAAGTGTAATTTCTAGCTACTTTGACTCCCAAATCACTTAAAGTTCTTTATTCGTCCACTTTCATCTAAAATCTCCAAATCATCTATTAAGACTTCCAAACCACTCATAAATCCTCTTTTTCTTCCAAAACCATAAGTACACCAAAACCACTCCACTCACATCCGAGTTAAAGTCTCCAACCAAGTATAACTTCCGGAAGTTAGTTCCCCTCTTAACCTCGATAAACAATAACGTAATGAAACATAATTTATAAAATTACTAACTTCCATTTTAAACTCACCTTAGGTGTGAAATCCAAGCTTCAAGGTGCCTGGAGTCAAAGTCACGCAATCGATCACCAACCTTGCATATCAAATACACCTAACAACCATTAATTATCCGAAAATCGAGAAAACGACATCTAAACACATAAAACAATGAAAACCCCGGATTTAAACCCTAAGGGACCCACGGCCAAACAAGGGAGAGAGGGCTCGGGTTCGGTTTTCAGGCTTTTATGCACTTTAGAGGCGTTTCGGGTTGATTAAGGATACTTTGAAAGTCGAGATATCAATGGGTCACCATATTTTAGGGTTTTACATAATAATCGATTTCCGAAAAATTAAGTAAAACGTGAAATTATAGTAAACTAAACACCCTAATCTTAGTCAAGTGAGAGAAATTAACACGGGACGGGTTTTCAACTCAAACTTGATTTTAGGGTTTAGGAAAGTTTCTAAAATTACATAAAACGACTTCCTCGATTGAAATCTTCAAGCTTCGGTGT
The DNA here is from genome assembly GCA_028015215.1 of Gynostemma pentaphyllum. Classification (NCBI taxonomy): domain Eukaryota; kingdom Viridiplantae; phylum Streptophyta; class Magnoliopsida; order Cucurbitales; family Cucurbitaceae; genus Gynostemma; species Gynostemma pentaphyllum. The sequence goes on along the minus strand of CM051355.1, from coordinate 40,494,800 downwards.
GTGAATTTGAAGATTTCAACTCAAAACCTCCATTAAAATACTATTCACATCAAATTTTAGAAGCTTTGTCATACCTTAAGGCCTTGAGAAAACGAGCGAAAACCTCGATTGCTAGGATAGAAATGATCCTCGGGATGAGAGCTTTTCAACGGTACCGGAACTTTGGCGATCTACCGAGCAAATAAGAAAAGCCAATAAGATGGGGTGTGGAGATGAGGGTCTCAGCCCAAGCAAGAAGAAGGAGGAAGGAAGAAATGAAGTATTTGACCAATAGTTGACTATTTAAAAAGATGAAGATGAATAGTAATTTGTGATATTTTTAAGAAATTGATAATCATTCTTAAGCTTCGGAACTAATCTAAACTTAGAACTTCCAAGAGTTAAACGTTTCCCTCAAGAAATCCATAAGTTCTCTCACTCAATTAGAACTACATCCAAGCCTAGCATGTTAGTTCACTTTCTTTTATCCTTTCGATTTAAACCTTAATATCAACTTTCGATCCTACAAATCGTTTAACTTATTCGGTTTCTAAAGCTACTTTAAATTCTATTTATTCTCACCTCGAATGCTCCCATGACAACTAAGTTCCCACGAACCAACAAACGAGCAATCGCACCTACAATTCATCAATCAATCAACATATTACAACTCATATCTAATATGAGAAAAAGTATGATTTTCAGGTGAATAGTGTTTTTGGGTGAATCTAGGCTCAAAATCGTCAAATTCCTTGATAGAAATACGTGATTTCGACTTCAAAACTCATTTATAAAAAAAAAAAAATCCATGTAAATTTTTTTGAAAACTTACTTTTTAGGGCTTCCCTTAGAGAACGAGAAACATCAAAAAGCTAGGTTGGATAGGTAGCCCTCGTCCCAAGCAATCCAACGCAACTGACATCATCAAAAACGGTTGAGAAACGAAGAAAACCCAATAATTTTCTTCTCATCAATGGCTCCCACGTCCATGGCAAAGAAGGAGAAGAAGAGAAAGGATTCTTGGTCAATTTTGGTCAAATTTGAGATTTTAAAGAGAGATGAATAGTGTTTGGATCTTTTTAAGAAATCGAAAATTATGGTTACGTCCCTTTAATGACTTTTAACTCATAAATCGAAACCTGAAGTTCAAAACTAGTCAAATGGTGATTAATAATTATTAATTGGCTCGTTAATAATTATTAATACGACCAAAACTAATTTAAGCTAAAAAAGCGATTAAAAGAATTTACGAATGAAATTAACTCATAAATTCTAAGTTATAAATTCTAATTAAATCTAAAATTTAAATTAAGTGCTTTATCTCAAATAATAATAATTAAAATAAATAATAAATAAATAAATAAAAATTTTCTTGTAAAATAACGGGACGTTACACGTACCAACTCAACATCTTGCATGACATGCTTCAAAACGTCAGTGACAACATCATGCTTGCTCAGCTCGTCTTGTGAACATAACTCGTCGTTATGGATTAGAGGATCCTCTCGCCATCTTGCGCAATAATTCTTAATGTATTAGTACTTTTCTAAGTGTCACAATAAGCACAAGTAGTCGTATATACATACAAGTTTAACATCTTGTGCCAAATTTTCCATAACATTGGTGGCAACTTCATCAATTGGATCAAAATCACCTTCGTCTTCCCCTAAATCCTCCACTTCTATGTCCTTTTTGTCTGCTTCATTCTCCCCGACCACATCTTCCAGCACAGTATTATTATGACTGACATTCACATCAAATTCTGAATCAAATCTCTGAAATTTAATAATATAAGTCAGTTCCACAGGTATAACCCATTTTACACTTGTATAGCGCATACAGTATGTTCACAATGCAGAGCATCCAAAGTATTCTAATCATGTATAGCATGTATAAAACATTTAACAGAGTATAGCACGTAGAGTATGATTAACAATAAAAAATTTACGTCTTCATTTTTGCCATGCCCATCTTCACTATTTCTGTCTGTTTCTGTTTCACCATCACCCATTGTCCCCTGCTACCAAATTTAGAAGTTCAAACATGATATGGTAGTGTCTTATACGGAATATTAAAATATCACCTGGAATGTTATCAAAATTCGTTGGCAACTTACCTTCTTTCCATCATTGTCATTAACAACATTCCTTCTCTCTTTTTCATCAGTTAGATGTCTCATGTAGACAATGTCTTCTATCAAGTCAACCTTTGTTGCTAATGAAGCAGATCGGCTGATATTTCATCAAGCTTCTTACTCAGGTTTTGCGTACCCACTTATTTATGAGTCTTATCACTATCGGACTCTGTTTCCTGATCCACGTCCGAAGCCGCCCGATAAGTTCATCTTTGGTACATGAACCTCCTCTTGCACGCTTTTGCCCTTCCTCTTCCTAATTTGCTTGAAACTCGATCCAGGTAGTAGTATTTTTCAGGATTTTCTACTTGCTGCATTTCCTGAACGACAATCTGCGCATGAAGTTACCAAAACACAATAAGCACAGCGCGTAAATAGTATAGTGAGTACAGTACAAAGTATTTTGTATATTGAGTACAATAGAGAGTTACAAAAATCATATAGGACATTACACATGCATACATGGTCAATGAACACATCTTTATCAAGTTCCTTACATGTACCATGCCTCATAACATCCCACGCTAACAATCTGGGCTCATCATGACTGATTCGCCATGCATACTTTTCTCCAATACTTAACGCTGGAATTCATTCGAAAGCCCAATATATGAGTGCATCAGCACACCCACAGACACCCATGCACAATGAGCTGCTTCCTATTGCCCGTGTCACACTTTGACGTAACATATCGTTTGATATCCTTCCCCACAGGTATGTTTCGAACGAATCATTGTCTTCAACTAGCCTAAAGTGTAGATCACTTATCATGTTTTTGTGTTGATTTGCAATGACTATACTCTCTAGCATAGTCAATTTTTCAACCTTAATCGACATCTTGTCATTGTGAAAATCGTAGTCATCTATCTCTTCAAGTAACGCTTTCAGGTTGTGTACTGTGTGTGTCTTGAAGAACTTTTTCTCAATGGAGCTAGTTAGCAGCTTGTCTAAGTTTGTGAATTTAATGTCATCACATATCATTCCAGTGATTGTTGCAAAATCCTCAAGGGTGAAGTCAACCGTGTACCCACATATATTAAAAGTGAGCAGTGACTTATCGTCGTTGTGCACCCTTCAGGCATTATCCTGGAGCGAGTAGTTGAGTGGGGAAGTTTGCTGTTTGAATCTCCCAGAAATTCCAGAGGAAAGATTTTTTCATAATCCGTTTTTGCTTCTCTGTCATTTTCTTGTGCATAACCCCGAGCACCTTTGTCTTAGAGTACCCATTGACCTTTTGATCCTTTTGCCATGCATGTCTTGGTTGAATCAAGCAAGGCCCCTGTTAATACACTATACATGTTATACACATCATACTATACATTCATCCACACACAAGATAATCAGTATAGCTCGAAATAAACACATACCAAAAGTTCGATTCGGAACGTCCCGTTATTTTGAGGTGAATTTTTTATTATTATTATTTTATTTTATTTTATTTATTATTGAATTAAAGTATTAAAGTTAATTTTAGAATTAGTCATTTAGATTTAAATAGTTAATTTCGTTCGAAAACCTTTATAACTGTTTAATTAGCCTAAACGAGTTTCGATGGTATTAATAATTATTAATAGTCCAATTAATAATTATTAATCACCATTGGGCTAGTTTAAGTGGTTCGGGTTTCGTTTTAAAACTTAAGGCAAGAAAAGGACGTATGCGTCATTTCTGAAATTCTTAATATCTAAACACTATTCATCCATCTCCTTTATTAAGCCAAAATTAGACAAAAACATCACATTTTTCTCTTCATTTTTTCCCCAAACCCGTAGCTTAGAGAGAAAAAAAGGAGGAGAGAAAGAAATTGTCACCCCGGCTTCGTTTCTCGACCGTTTTCATCGTGCCTTAGCTCGTTGGAAAGCTCTCGAGATGTACTTTCTACTCATTCCATCAATCGAGGTTTTCATCCATTCTCTCAAGGCTTTAAGGTATGTTTAAGTTCAAAACCTAAAGCTTCAAATAGTGTTTTAATGGTGATTTTGGTTTTAATCTTCCAATTCTTGCTCGGGAACTCGGAGATTTAGATCGAGGGAGTTGTTTTATGCATATTTAGAACTTTCCCTAAAACCTAGAATCGGGTTTGAGCCAAAAACCATTTCCTTGAGTTTTTCACATTTTTCATGATGGTTAGGGTTTTGAATTTGATATGTTTTATGATTTTACTAAATTGTTCGGGATTGAACTTTTGACCTAAACCCTAAATCATGTTTACCCATTGATATTACCAACCTCCAAAGTGCCCAAAACCAACTCGAAACCCTTTTAAACTGCTTAAAAATCCGGAAAACCAACTTCCCCTTGAACTTCCCTAGGGCCGTGGGCTTCATGGGTGAATTCCCGGGTTGTTTTGTCTTTTATTTCACTATCGTGACGATCGTGGTTCAATTCGTTAAATTAATATACTTTAGGTGTATTTAATTATAGGTTTTGTGCATCGATCGTGATTTTGGTCAATCGGCGATTAGGAGTTGACTTCATCATTAAGGTGAGTTTAAAATGGTTGTGATTAATCTTATGCTTTCAAATTACTTGACGATTTTGTTCGATCGAAGTTAGGGTTATTAGATTTTAGAACTTTTCCAAGAATGTTTATAATTGGGAGTTAAGGAAAGTGCATAAGGAAAGAATTAGTTAAGTTTGTGTGATTTAAAGTGAGATGTATTTTGGTGGATTAAGTTATATTCTCGAGGAGAATTAGATTCCGGAAATTGGAGAAGAGTATTAGATACTCCGATGAATTGAGTGGCCATAAGATAGTTAAAAAGGAATTTGGAGAGAATTCTCGTATTGGGTGACAATGTAGTCACATTGGCTTTCGGGTCATACTATGGTTTGTATTGGGTGACAATGTAGTCACAATGGCTTTTGGGTCATACTATGGTTCGTATTGGGTGACAATGTGGTCACAATGGCTTTCGGATCATACTATGGTTCGTATTGGGTGACAATGGGGTCACAATGGCTTTCGGGTCATACTATGGTTCGTATTGGGTGACAATGTGGTCACAATGGCTTTAGGGTCATACTATGGTTCGTATATGGTGACAATGTTGTCACAATGGCTATAAGGTTATATTATGGTTGTGTATGGTGACAATGTGGTCACAAATGGGAAATTTACTTTGTTATTTACTTTGTTAATTACTTTGTTATGCACTAGTACTTTATTTTACATGCTTGAATGTTTACTCTTTCGAAATTTCGATATGGTAGAATGGGATTGATTTCTTATGCAAAGTACTTGGGAATATCATGGGTAGTGAAAGAGCACATTAGGATTTTTGGACACATTTTTCGATATGGGATTTGGTCCATAGAAGTGCTTGCATCCATCTTATTCTCACTAGCATTTTTATGCTAATGTTGCTACACTTAAACTTTTTTAGGTAATACTCTTGGTAGAGGGCGAGGTCGTGGAGGTGGTGTTGTTTGATCGCGAGCAGATGGCTTTGTGGACACGGACTTATATGTATAATTTGGGGGCATTTCATGAATGCTAGTTGAGACATTATATGTTATTGTCTTTAAACTTATATTTTGTGGCTCACGAGAGCCTAAGAACTATTGTATATATTTTTCGAGTTTATTTTCTCTTATTTGGGTATAATATGGAGTAGGAATTTCTGTTGTTTTAAATTCTCTGATTTGAACCCATGTAAACAGGTTTAGGGAGTTCGTATTTTAAACGGATCCACGCCAAATTTTTATAAAATCTAGTCTTCCTCTGTTTGTTTATGATTTAAAGATTTGAGAAAATTCGAGTCTTTACAAGTTCAGTCTGTATAACACATATAGAAATCATGCAATGTATAGTATATATAGTAGATATAGTCTAAATTAATTCCCACTCACTTTCTATAGTTAAAACAATACATATTCTTTTTGTAAAGCTAGTACGACCTGGAAAAGTAAAAACGCAGTGGTAGAAATAACATATTTGTGGCTTCAAATTACATAGTTTGTATAGAAGATACATTAATCATATTAATAAGCTAGTTTATGCAAACCTCACCCCTACACGAATATGCATGGTTTTCTACACCCACCTCTGTCTTCTTTTTGTTTGGCCTAGATGAAGAAGCTGGAGTTTTCATCTTATCTTTCGGTACATCCTTGCTTGTGACTTGTTCAGGTGTCTACATGCACAATCGTAATATTGTTACAGACCTTGGCTTGAAATTTCTTTTTTTTTTTTTTTTTTAAATTGAAACATTACTAAATACTTTCTCCTCACTATCGCCTGATCCTTTTAGACTGCTATACGCATGTACATCATTTGATTCTTCTTTGTCTGGATGAACTAGGAGTTTCTCCCTCTTCGCTGATCCTCGAGTTTCAACCATATCTGACATGTTAAACAACAAATTTCTTGGGTTTCAAGAGATGAATAAGAAATGTTTCGAAATTTTTTTGAATCAGATAAAAATACCTGTGTTTTTGGAGAATTTATGTAGTTGAAATCCTTCTCCAATGGCGGTTTCCAAAGGTTACAATGTGAGGAATGGGGGGAGAGGAAAAAATGTGGCGGTTTATAGGAGTTGGATTTGGAGAAAATGGGGGGAGAAAAAAAATGAATCGTGCGATGGAAGCCTTAATGCAAGATTTTTTTTTTAATCATGATACCCGAAAAGACAGCTTTTATATAGTGTGCATGTCAGACGCTGCCCTTATGTCTCTTTGCATTATACGTGTATAAAAACTTGATGGTATTTACGTAAAACTACTCTAAAAGGAAGGAAGAGGATGGCTACCAACGTGAAAAAAGATGAACGTGGCTATTTTGACATTTAAGGCCCATTAATTGGCTATTCTTATTTTTAACCCATTAGATTTTGATACAATATTTATAAATATATCATTATTTAAAATTATTTGTAAATATAGCAAATTTTACTATAGTAATTAGTGATTAACAATAATTAATGTGTGTATCAGTGATAAGTTTAGTGTGAAAATATGTAATTTAATGTTTATCACTAATTCACTCGATCAAAATTTATTATATTTATAAATATTTTTTAGAGCTTCTATTTTTACAAATATTATTAAAAAAAATTGATTATATTAATATTTTCTATAATCGACTCGATATAAAATAGCTTTTATACATCGGTAAAACATGAGAATTAAGAGACACCCTCGTCACTATATCTAAAAAAAGAATTTTATGATAGAAATACACTACCTAGCAAAATTGTGCTATATAATTATTCATATAGAATTTTTTTTTAAATATTTACCGATAAAGTATATTACTTTTAATTTATTAATTTATTGAACTAAATTATTGAACAAATTCAATAAAGAAATAATAAAAGACTTCTTATTTTAATTAAAAAATCCTTATTTTATTTTAATAAAAAAATATTACACCACTATAGTTTATCTGATCTATAAAATTACAATTATATCCCTTTGCTTATTAGTTTTAATAAAATTGACACACATATGTATTATCTTTCTGTTACATGTTCTAAATTTTTTATAGTTAATAATATGAAGTTTTTTAGTTATTTTTAATGGAATTGGAAAACGTGACAAACATAGAAGAGCTAATTTCACTAATAATTAAAAAAAAATAGGGATATATCAAATATACCTGACATTTTTATTAAATATCAATAGTACCCAAAACCGCCAAGGGCGAAATTAAATTACATTGTGAAAAGACAAAACATACCATCGATTTAATTTCTCCTTACTTTGTGCAAAATTTGGAGAAATTTATAAAAGCCCTTAAATTTTACAAAATTAATGGAAAAATCAAATCTAAACAGAAATAAAATAATAACAAAAGATAAAAGAAAAAATCTCCAAACTTCTGACTTATTCTTCCAGGAAAACTCGAACATCTTTCTTGTTCCTCCTCCTACAAAATATAGAGATAAAAAGTAAACAGTTTATTGATGTGCACTTAAAATTGATACCGGACACAAATTGAGGAAACAATTTTGAAAAGATATGTACATAGGATTTTAAAATAAATATTAAATAAAAATAAACATTTGATTAAAAAAAACTTATTCTACAAAATACAGAGAAAACGAGTTCGCCGGAGAATTGAAAGGTAAATTTTTTTATAAACTGTTTACTTTTAGTAAACATTTATTGATGCGTACTTAAAATTGAAAGAAGACACAAAATTGAATATGAAAAAGAGGTCACAATTTCTATACATATGTAAGTAGAAAATTAAAATAAATATTGAATAAAAATAAACATTTGATTAAAAGTACCTCGTTCTGCAATCGAATCCCAAATTCAATTCCTATATCCAACGATAATATTGTTACCCAAATCACGGTAGTGACACGACAGGCGAGCTCCGATGTTGGTTTTCTGCTGAATCGAAGCGTTAATTTCACAAATTCTCGTCGTATATCCTGAAAGACGAATTACAATTAAAGCAATTAAGTGAATCATTTGGTTTCGAAGAGAAATCTCGAGATCGATCTCGATGAAAGAATTGGCCGCCTTAAATACAGAGAATTCCGATTCCGATTCAGATTCTCCGAAACTATCGACTTCAAAATTCTTCAACGCATTCAAATTGATATCGTCTGGATTCGATTTATCTAGTTTATTCGAAGATGAAAGAAAGACAAGATCAATGTTCACGTCGAGATGTTTGGTATCTGTGATAATGGAGAAGATCATGACGGCGGCGAAGAGAAAAGTTGATAAGAAGATAATTCCAAGAAACAAACACAATCCTGACTCTGAAATTCACGAAAACTACCTCGCAGGTTGATCTCCAAAAGAAATGGTAACTGATTCAGAAGAATCTCCATCAGTCTTCTTCACAAAGGTCCACGATGATTTAAGATCTTCATCCGACTCGTTAGTAGAGGAAGCCATGAAGATTAGGGTTTCAAAAAATGAAATTTTAAAAGAGAAAAGTGAAATTCAGATAGAAAATTTAATGAGGGAAGGGAATTAATTAAAAGATATAATAGGTTTTCCTTAAATAAAGATTCATCAAATCAATTAAGATTGATTTGAATTCAGAATAAATAAATAAAAAATAATAAATTAAATGATATGTAATTAATTAGATATAATTATTAGGATAGATAAAAGGGTAAAATAGACAACATTAAAAATAAAAACCACCAAATCACCACAAAAAATGGTGTTTTATGGGTAAAAATGATAAAAGATCATAACAGCCAACGTTATTGTAATTGGGTAAATTAAAGTGGTTGTTGCTGTAATTAATTCGACATAGAATGTGTCCTAATTTCTATAAAATTAATTGGCTTAGTGATATATTTTAAAATTTTACAAATTATTTGAGGTTGAAAATCATTTTTAAAGCTACGGAATTTGTGATTTGCTCATATAAAAGAAAACAAAAAGACATGACTTAAAGTTGTGACCCTTTTAGGAAAAAAATGACTTAGGGTGGTTGACATCTACTCCCTTCTCATCAAATATATCATATTTTTACTGTATTAATCAGTGATTATGTAACAACCCAAAATTCTCAAAAACATGGACATTCACATAATAACAGCGGAAGCTAAAATCAAACCAAAAAACTCTTCTCATTTAAATCAAATTAAAACTTGTTCACAATCGATCGATCTTATTTCAAAATACCGAGATCAAATAAAAATGTCATTCTAGAAATCCTCTATTATTCTCAATATTTAAACACAAAGTAAATGTTTAAAAGAACAAAAAACCAAATAAAAGAAATCACCCCAAATAAACTAAAGAGAATAATTAATTATTGCCGGGATGTAAATCCTCTCCAACCGAGCCACAGATCACGAAGCATCGTCAGTTACCCGTTTTCTTCTTCTTTTTACCTGAAAAAAATGTGTAGCATCATGAGGCTACGCCCAATGAGTAGAAAATATTGAAAGAAAAGTAATGTCATGAGAAGCTTTTCTAAATCCTTTAAGTCCATAACGTTCTCACATCTTCCAACAAATTCTCTCAACTTAAATAATATCGATTTTTACACAATGCCTTAACTCAACTAATGTTCGTAAACAAAAGTGAGTTTCTCACTCAAAGGCATCAAACCCATGTTTCCATGTTTCAACCTTTTGAGATATTCTTCTTATGTGTTGTAACAACCCAAATTCCCAAAACATGGAAATTACAATAATAAATGACCCTAAATTCCCAAAAACATGGATCCCCTAAACCTGAACTCGGTTCCATCCTGGACCCTTAAACTTCACTTCCCTCCTATGACAGTCTATCATAGCAAAGTTGACTTTTAACCAATCCATTCCCAAAATCAAATCAAAGTCATCCATAGGCAAAACAAGAAAAAGTGGCGGCACACACTTTCCTAATATGCAAAGTTCAACAGTTTCTACCTTCCTATCTACATTCACATCAATTCTCCTGGAGTAGATACAGATAAAATATACTCTAATGGAAAAGTGTCTAAACCAGATGCTCAACAAATGCAAGAGATATGAATGAATGGCTCACTCCAGAATCAAATAAAACAAAGACATTATGGCCAAAAAGAGATAAGGTACCTGTCACCACATTTCCTGCCGCCTCGGCCTCTTTCTTGTTTGTAGTAAACAGCTTTACCCTGCTGTACATTCTCGCCTAGGTTGGTTCTTTTCAACTGGCCTACCCTGTTTCTTCTTAAACTCAGTAGAAATTTGACCCTCCTGCTAGCAAATAAAACACTTGCGTGGCAAAGTACAATTGCCCCAATGTATTTGGTCATAGCCGTTTTCATTCAAGTTTCGTTTCTGTGACTCCTCCTGAACTCGTCATTGTTCGATTGAACTGTCGATTTTGTTGAAATTGATTTTTACTAGTCCCTTGATTACCCTATTTCTGACTCTGCTCAGCTTCAACTTTCCTTTTCTGACCCACAGCTGGTTCAACAGTTTCTTTCACAACTGCTTTGCCCCTACTTTTAGGATCGAGGGCAATTGCCTTCTTCAAGGCTGAAGCATAATCCACTGGTTCAATGACCTTAATCTGTCCTCTCAGATCATCATCTAACGCCATCATAAACCTCTGCATCCTCAATTCAGGTGTAGCAACCTAATATTGAGCAAACTTTGCTAGTCTATCGAACTCCCTCTCAAAATCTAACATAGATTTCCCATTCTGTATCAAAGATAGGAACTCAACTTCCTTTGCATTTCTGACTCACTACGAGTAGTACTTGCCATTGAACAGCTCAGTGAATTTCTCCCAGGTCACATTATCTCCTAAAGTTTGGCTAGTTGTCTCCCACCAATATAATGCATCATCCACAAGACCATAGGTGCTACGATGCACCTTTAGGTGGTTAGGACAGTTCACAAATCTCAAAGCTCGCTGAACCCGAGACATCCATTTTTCTGCGTCATCCGGATAAACTGATTTTCCATCATACTCTCCTGAAGTATACTTTCTGTACTCCCTCATAAATCTAGCCTCCTCAGTTGTTCCGCCTGATCTGTTCATCGCTCTTTGCATTTCCTCGTACTCAGCCTAACGAACAAACACTCCCTAGACAGCTAAGGGTGCTGATGCAACTGGTGGAATGGGTGGGTCTTCATTTTTAGTAGGATCCACAACATCCTCAAAAGATCCATCCTCCTCATGATCCACTAAAGGCGTCATGTATAAGTTCACCTCATTTGATGACTCGGATCACCTCTCATAGTCAGGGTCGGCTCCACGGCCTAACACTCAACCTCTACCTCCTCGACCACGACCTCGACCGTGTCCCCTTCCACGTCCACGCATGGCTAATGGAGGCATTCCCAAAATCAAATAACACGAATAAGATATAACGATAACACATCGTAATCGTATCTTATATAAAGAACTTAAAGCAACTTAGACACTCTCATTTAGTGGCAATACTTGTTAATAAAAACAAGATACCTGACACCGACGAGTTCGTGGAGTGGTGGTTGGTTTGAATTTACTGGTCTTCATAACCATAAGGGCTTTGATACAACCTGTAACAACCCCAAATTCCCAAAACATAGAAATTGCGATAATAAGCAATGGAAGCTAAAATTTAAACCAAAGGCTCTTCTCATATAAAAATTCATAGCAAAATTCATTCACAATCGATCGATCTTATTTGTTTAAAATACAAAAATCAATTAAAAACATCAATTTAAAATTCTCAACCATTCTCAACATTTTAAACATAAGCAAATGTTAAAATGAAAAAATATTCATATAACAAAGTCCAACCCAAATAAACTAATGAGAAGAAATAAATAATGTCGGGATGTAAATCCTCCCAACCGATCCATCGATCACGAAACATCATCAGTTGCCAGCTTTCTTCTTCTTTTTACATGAAAAAAAATGTGTGGCATCATGAGGCAACGTCCAATGAGTAGAAATGTTTAAAGAAAAGTAATGTCATGTGATGTTTTTCTAAACCCTTTAAGTCCATATTGATCTCACATCACCCAACAAGTTCTCTCAACTTAAATGATATCGATTTTCTACACAATTCCTTTCTCAACTAATGTTTGAAAACAAAAGTGAGTTTCTCGCCCAAAAGCATCAAACCCGTGTTTCAACAATTCAACCTTTTGAGGTATTCTTCTTATTCATCCTCAAATACATACGCGAACCTACTTTGTATATTCTTTCCCATTGATCAAATGGAATGAACCTGCCCCACTAAGTGAAATTATGTCATGCGCACAACAATAATTTCCCCCTTAACATCATATTCAAAACTTGAAATATTATACGGAAATAAAATGCAGAATAAAACAAAGAGAGATAAATGAAAATGAAGGGGAGAGTTGGAAATTGGAAAGAAAAAAGGAAAAAAAATGAAAAAGAGATTATAAATTAGAGGGAAAATGAATTTCAAATTTTATAGAGTAAAAGAAAAAAGAAAAAAATAAAAATGATTTTTTTTTTTGGAAATTGGGAAAGAAAAAAATTAGAAATATCATAAACTTACACAATATACGGAGAAGGTAAAATGATAATGAACAACAAAAAAATAGTTATTTTGGTTACTTTTCAGAAAAATGGTTATTTAGGTGAAAACGCACCCCAAGTGGCTTTTATAATCTTCAACCCAAAAAATAATGAGATGGAAGGGCAAAAAAATAAAATAAAATACGAAACACATGTTAAAGGAATAGAGGCCATGTTTATCACGAGTTGAAACCAAAAAAGAATGAGATGAAGGAGCAAAAAGACAAGAAAAAAAACATACGAAACACATGTTAAAGAAATAGAGGAAGCCATGTTTATTACGAGTTGAAAAATGTGTCATCTATATATATATATATATAGGTGTGTGTGTGTGTGTGTGTGTGTGTGTGTGTGTAGTGAAGAGTAGCCAGAAAGCCAAAGGCATTGAATCAATCTAACAAGAAGTAAGGGTTAACCATGAAACTAGCCACATTAAAGTTGAAATAATAGTATATGGCCACTATTTTTAAAATTCAATTTTTTGTCCATTTTGAATTTAAAAAATCAATGAAAATATTGATATGCCCTTGCATTTGAACGGTGGCCATTTTAGTTACTTTCTTGTGTAAACTACCGTCAAAACGTCTAATAGTCATACAATAGCAATTTTATTTTTTTTAGAGGTTTTAATTAATGACCACCGTTCAAATCGACTTATTTCATCCCATTTCGCTCATTTCTCTTGCTCTCTCTAGTTTGTGAAGGTTGCAAAGCGAGGGTTTCAAGTTTCTGGCCACTTCCGAAGGTTGCGAAGCGAGTGTTTGATAAAACTTGCTACTTCCGAAGTTTGCGAAGCAAGTGGCCACTTCCAAAGGTTGCGAGCAAGTGGCCACTTCCAAAGGTTGCTAAGCGAGGGTTTGAGATTTCAAGCCACTTCCGTTTAATGGTGAGTTCTTTTCTTTTCCAAATATTTGGGGCCCTATCTCATGACTGATAATTTGTTTTCTCCACTTTTTTCATTTATGGTTGAACGTATGTAGTAAATGGCCACATCTGGAAACAACAATGTCAATATAGAGGGAGATGAGATGCATGTTTCAAAGGTATAGAAGGGTCAAAATATATTTTTTTGATTAATTTTTAAGAAAAATTGATTATTGGTCAATATATTTTCTTGATTCATGTTTGAGTAAACTCGTTTGGTATAGAATGCAAGAAAAAGTACTGGAAAAAGAGGGGGAAGTGGGACCAAGAAAAAAAACAGCATGAGGAAGGATGCACGGACAGCTCATAAGGTTACTCTCTGATTCATATAATTGATATAATATGTACTACATTGAGTGTTTTCTTGTATAATTCGTATAATATGTACTACATTTATATGCACGGATAGATCAAATAGTACGGTGAATAAGGCGAATACTTAATGTACTACTCGTATAACTTGTTTTATCATCTAATAATCGTTGTATAAGTGGTATAGTGAATACTAAAACACAAAGCATGTTTTCTTTCTGATTTAATTGTATAACCTATTATTTTAGTGAAATGTAGTAATTCAATTACAAAAGATGATTGTTTATTCATATATAATAGGTTCAACGTCGAGGGAAATCAACAAGACCACAAAAGTCGGGGATGTATGGTAAAGAGCCGTACACGTCTTCCCTTGCCCCTAAACCGAGAATTCCAAAAAGAGGAAGGGGAGCAGGGTTTGATGCAAAAACGAAAAAAGATGAAACAATGAAAATTTCATAACTTTCTGTTCGAATTTTATTTTCATGCACAAACTATCGAATATTGACTTTGATGATCTTATGCATTTTCGACGACTTTCTGTTTGAATTTTATTTAAATGTCGCGTGTTGACAATAATTGTTTGTGGTTTTCTATTGCATTACATGATTGACGCGTATTTAAACTACCGTATCTGTTGTATGTATGCATTAAACCCTGATAGATATAGTATATCATGTCCAAAATGTGTGGTTCGTATATATAGTATATAAATTACAACAACTAACAGTATATTACAGTCTATAAATGTTATTTTAACAAAATAGCTGATTTCAGTATGCTTAACCATAAACCCGAGAAATATTTACCCTTACAGGGTCAACGTGATGTTTTACGTTTCATAAGAACATTTATCAAAATAAATACTTCAAATTTACTATAATGCAACTAACTTCACCCCTATATTGTTATTGTACTTACGGTATATGTAACGTAATTAAGTATAAACTGTATATTGTGTAGATATTGTATATATGGTAATGTAGTATATATGGTATAAGAACTTATGGTGTCTTATAAACTACAAACCATCTTCCAGGGTTTACATAATATCTGACTTGAAGATGCTACAATACGATGAAATAAAAAATTGACACTAGCGGGGGGTTACACCAAAAAGATTTACCCTTACAAGGTCGCTTAGGCGTTTTGCATTTCATAAACACAAAAACACTAATCCACACATTTATCTTTGGTATGTGAAAAGCATACCCCATCTCTTCTACGACCTCATCCACATTTAAATCCACTTGTTTTTCATCAACTCTCGTGTAACGACCCGATTTTTCATAAAATCCTTTAAAATAAATGCCCAATGGAAAACTTGATTTTACAGAAAAACGACATGGGTTCGTTTAAAATTTGGATAAACCAAAACCTGTTATACATCTCAATTTTTCAGAAAAAGCAGTAAACCTGGAATGCGTATTCCATAATATGATGAAATGCTAAAGGAAGTTTAAAGTTCGAAAGAAAACATATACAAATTATACAAATGCTCCATCGAGCTCAAAATGAAACATAATAAAAGTAATGAAATGTTTAAGAGCATTCAAGAATGCTCCACCCAAAACCACATATGTTCTTGTCCATTCATTGTCTTGCTAGGTCACACGGCGCCACCTCCTCTACCTCGTCCTCTACCACGAGTCTTACCTGAAAAATTGTAATTGTAGCATCATTAGCATAAAAATGCTAGTGAGAGTAAAATGAAAGCAAGTAATCCTATGAACAACATTTCATGTCAGAAATCATGTTCAAAGGCCTAGATTTTACTTTACTACCTATTCCACTTTCCAAATATAGTCAACATACAATATATACTTTCTAAAAGTAACGATATCAAGACTTAAAGTAAAAGTACCCGTTATTACTAAGTCTTACTATGCAAATCTAAAGATTATGTAAATTGCATTACTAACTATCTTTCATCGTATCATAATACCGTATGGACCGAAGTCGACATACCACGTGCCATATCACAAATCATCGCACCATGATACCGTATGGAGCATATCAACATACTATCATGTGCGGTATCACATATCATCGCACCATGATACCGTATGGAGTGTATCACATACTATCATGTGACATATCACATATCCTCGCACCATGATACCGTATGAAGCGTATCAACATACTATCATGTGCCATATCACATATCATCGCACCATGATACCGTATGGAGCGTATCACATACTATCATGTGCCATATCACATAACCTCGCACCATGATACCGTATGGAGCGTATCACATACTATCATGTGCCATATCACATAACCTCGCACCATGATACCGTATGGAGTGTATCACATACTATCATGTGCCATATCACATATTACCGTATAGAATCCATCAAGCTCCCTAGTAAGATAGATAAAGTTCCATAAACTACTAAAGAACATAAACCGCTTGAATTTCACGAGTCAATACTCAAGTGTAATTTCTAGCTACTTTGACTCCCAAATCACTTAAAGTTCTTTATTCGTCCACTTTCATCTAAAATCTCCAAATCATCTATTAAGACTTCCAAACCACTCATAAATCCTCTTTATCTTCCAAAACCATAAGTACACCAAAACCACTCCACTCACATCCGAGTTAAAGTCTCCAACCAAGTATAACTTCCGGAAGTTAGTTCCCCTCTTAACCTCGATAAACAATAACGTAATGAAACATAATTTATAAAATTACTAACTTCCATTTTAAACTCACCTTAGGTGTGAAATCCAAGCTTCGAAGGTGCCGGAGTCAAAGTCACGCAATCGATCACCAACCTGCATATCAAATACACCTAACAACCATTAATTATCCGAAAATCGAGAAAACGACATCTAAACACATAAAACAATGAAAACCCCGGATTTAAACCCTAAGGGACCCACGGCCAAACAAGGGAGAGAGGGCTCGGGTTCGGTTTTCAGGCTTTTATGCACTTTAGAGGCGTTTCGGGTTGATTAAGGATACTTTGAAAGTCGAGATATCAATGGGTCACCATATTTTAGGGTTTTACATAATAATCGATTTCCAAAAAATTAAGTAAAACGTGAAATTATAGTAAACTAAACACCCTAATCTTAGTCAAGTGAGAGAAATTAACACGGGACGGGTTTTCAACTCAAACTTGATTTTAGGGTTTAGGAAAGTTTCTAAAATTGCATAAAACGACTTCCTCGATTGAAATCTTCAAGCTTCGGTGTGTGAATTTGAAGATTTCAACTCAAAACCTCCATTAAAATACTATTCACATCAAATTTTAGAAGCTTTGTCATACCTTAAGGCCTTGAGAAAACGAGCGAAAACCTCGATTGCTAGGATAGAAATGATCCTCGGGATGAGAGCTTTTCAACGGTACCGGAATTTTGGCGATCTACCGAGCAAATAAGAAAAGCCAATAAGATGGGGTGTGGAGATGAGGGTCTCAGCCCAAGCAAGAAGAAGGAGGAAGGAAGAAATGAAGTATTTGACCAATAGTTGACTATTTAAAAAGATGAAGATGAATAGTAATTTATGATATTTTTAAGAAATTGATAATCATTCTTAAGCTTCGGAACTAATCTAAACTTAGAACTTCCAAGAGTTAAACGTTTCCCTCAAGAAATCCATAAGTTCTCTCACTCAATTAGAACTACATCCAAGCCTAGCATGTTAGTTCACTTTCTTTTATCCTTTTGATTTAAACCTTAATATCAACTTTCGATCCTACAAATCGTTTAACTTATTCGGTTTCTAAAGCTACTTTAAATTCTATTTATTCTCACCTCGAATGCTCCCATGACAACTAAGTTCCCACGAACCAACAAACGAGCAATCGCACCTACAATTCATCAATCAATCAACATATTACAACTCATATCTAATATGAGAAAAAGTATGATTTTCAGGTGAATAGTGTTTTTGGGTGAATCTAGGCTCAAAATCGTCAAATTCCTTGATAGAAATACGTGATTTCGACTTCAAAACTCATTTATAAAAAAAAAAAAATCCATGTAAATTTTTTTGAAAACTTACTTTTTAGGGCTTCCCTTAGAGAACGAGAAACATCAAAAAGCTAGGTTGGATAGGTAGCCCTCGTCCCAAGCAATCCAACGCAACTGACATCATCAAAAACGGTTGAGAAACGAAGAAAACCCAATAATTTTCTTCTCATCAATGGCTCCCACGTCCATGGCAAAGAAGGAGAAGAAGAGAAAGGATTCTTGGTCAATTTTGGTCAAATTTGAGATTTTAAAGAGAGATGAATAGTGTTTGGATCTTTTTAAGAAATCGAAAATTATGGTTACGTCCCTTTAATGACTTTTAACTCATAAATCGAAACCTGAAGTTCTGAAACTAGTCAAATGGTGATTAATAATTATTAATTGGCTCGTTAATAATTATTAATACGACCAAAACTAATTTAAGCTAAAAAAGCGATTAAAAGAATTTACGAATGAAATTAACTCATAAATTCTAAGTTATAAATTCTAATTAAATCTAAAATTTAAATTAAGTGCTTTATCTCAAATAATAATAATTAAAATAAATAATAAATAAATAAATAAAAATTTTCTTGTAAAATAACGGGACGTTACACGTACCAACTCAACATCTTGCATGACATGCTTCAAAACGTCAGTGACAACATCATGCTTGCTCAGCTCGTCTTGTGAACATAACTCGTCGTTATGGATTAGAGGATCCTCTGCCATCTTGCGCAATAATTCTTAATGTATTAGTACTTTTCTAAGTGTCACAATAAGCACAAGTAGTCGTATATACATACAAGTTTAACATCTTGTGCCAAATTTTCCATAACATTGGTGGCAACTTCATCAATTGGATCAAAATCACCTTCGTCTTCCCCTAAATCCTCCACTTCTATGTCCTTTTTGTCTGCTTCATTCTCCCCGACCACATCTTCCAGCACAGTATTATTATGACTGACATTCACATCAAATTCTGAATCAAATCTCTGAAATTTAATAATATAAGTCAGTTCCACAGGTATAACCCAATTTACACTTGTATAGCGCATACAGTATGTTCACAATGCAGAGCATCCAAAGTATTCTAATCATGTATAGCATGTATAAAACATTTAACAGAGTATAGCACGTAGAGTATGATTAACAATAAAAAATTTACGTCTTCATTTT
Organism: Gynostemma pentaphyllum; assembly: GCA_028015215.1. Lineage (NCBI taxonomy): Eukaryota > Viridiplantae > Streptophyta > Magnoliopsida > Cucurbitales > Cucurbitaceae > Gynostemma > Gynostemma pentaphyllum. Next base: position 40,475,371 of record CM051355.1, on the reverse strand, counting down.
TGCCATGCCCATCTTCACTATTTCTGTCTGTTTCTGTTTCACCATCACCCATTGTCCCCTGCTACCAAATTTAGAAGTTCAAACATGATATGGTAGTGTCTTATACGGAATATTAAAATATCACCTGGAATGTTATCAAAATTCGTTGGCAACTTACCTTCTTTCCATCATTGTCATTAACAACATTCCTTCTCTCTTTTTCATCAGTTAGATGTCTCATGTAGACAATGTCTTCTATCAAGTCAACCTTTGTTGCTAATGAAGCCAGTACGGCTGATATTTCATCAAGCTTCTTACTCAGGTTTGCGTACCCACTTATTTATGAGTCTTATCACTATCAGACTCTGTTTCCTGATCCACGTCGAAGCTGCCCGATAAGTTCATCTTTGGTACATGAACCTCCTCTTGCACGCTTTTGCCCTTCCTCTTCCTAATTTGCTGAAACTCAGTCAGGTAGTAGTATTTTTCAGGATTTTCTACTTGCTGCATTTCCTGAACGACAATCTGCGCATGAAGTTACCAAAACACAATAAGCACAGCGCGTAAATAGTATAGTGAGTACAGTACAAAGTATTTTGTATATTGAGTACAATAGAGAGTTACAAAAATCATATAGGACATTACACATGCATACATGGTCAATGAACACATCTTTATCAAGTTCCTTACATGTACCATGCCTCATAACATCCCACGCTAACAATCTGGGCTCATCATGACTGATTCGCCATGCATACTTTTCTCCAATACTTAACGCTGGAATTCATTCGAAAGCCCAATATATGAGTGCATCAGCACACCCACAGACACCCATGCACAATGAGCTGCTTCCTATTGCCCGTGTCACACTTTGACGTAACATATCGTTTGATATCCTTCCCCACAGGTATGTTTCGAACGAATCATTGTCTTCAACTAGCCTAAAGTGTAGATCACTTATCATGTTTTTGTGTTGATTTGCAATGACTATACTCTCTAGCATAGTCAATTTTTCAACCTTAATCGACATCTTGTCATTGTGAAAATTGTAGTCATCTATCTCTTCAAGTAACGCTTTCAGGTTGTGTACTGTGTGTGTCTTGAAGAACTTTTTCTCAATGGAGCTAGTTAGCAGCTTGTCTAAGTTTGTGAATTTAATGTCATCACATATCATTCCAGTGATTGTTGCAAAATCCTCATGGGTGAAGTCAACCGTGTACCCACATATATTAAAAGTGAGCAGCGACTTATCGTCGTTGTGCACCCTTCGGCAGATTATCTGGAGCAGTAGTTGAGTGGGGAAGTTTGCTGTTTGAATCTCCCAGAAATTCCAGAGGAAAGATTTTTTCATAATCCGTTTTTGCTTCTCTGTCATTTTCTTGTGCATAACCCCGAGCACCTTTGTCTTAGAGTACCCATTGACCTTTTGATCCTTTTGCCATGCATGTCTTGGTTGAATCAAGCAAGGCCCCTGTTAATACACTATACATGTTATACACATCATACTATACATTCATCCACACACAGTATAATCTGTATAGCTCGAAATAAACACATACCAAAAGTTCAGTTCTGTAACGTCCCGTTATTTTGAGGTGAATTTATTATTATTATTATTTTATTTTATTTTATTTATTATTGAATTAAAGTATTAAAGTGAATTTTAGAATTAGTCATTTAGATTTAAATAGTTAATTTCGTTCGAAAACCTTTATAACTGTTTAATTAGCCTAAACGAGTTTCGATGGTATTAATAATTATTAATAGTCCAATTAATAATTATTAATCACCATTGGGCTAGTTTAAGTGGTTCGGGTTTCGTTTTAAAACTTAAGGCAAGAAAAGGACGTATGCGTCATTTCTGAAATTCTTAATATCTAAACACTATTCATCCATCTCCTTTATTAAGCCAAAATTAGACAAAAACATCACATTTTTCTCTTCATTTTTCCCCAAACCCGTAGCTTAGAGAGAAAAAAAGGAGGAGAGAAAGAAATTGTCACCCCGGCTTCGTTTCTCGGCCGTTTTCATCGTGCCTTAGCTCGTTGGAAAGCTCTCGAGACGTACTTTCTACTCATCCCATCAATCGAGGTTTTCATCCATTCTCTCAAGGCTTTAAGGTATGTTTAAGTTCAAAACCTAAAGCTTCAAATAGTGTTTTAATGGTGATTTTGGTTTTAATCTTCCAATTCTTGCTCGGGAACTCCAGGAGATTTAGATCGAGGGAGTTGTTTTATGCATATTTAGAACTTTCCCTAAAACCTAGAATCGGGTTTGAGCCAAAAACCATTTCCTTGAGTTTTTCACATTTTTCATGATGGTTAGGGTTTTGAATTTGATATGTTTTATGATTTTACTAAATTGTTCGGGATTGAACTTTTGACCTAAACCCTAAATCATGTTTACCCATTGATATTACCAACCTCCAAAGTGCCCAAAACCAACTCGAAACCCTTTTAAACCGCTTAAAAATCCGGAAAACCAACTTCCCCTTGAACTTCCCTAGGGCCGTGGGCTTCATGGGTGAATTCCTGGTTGTTTTGTCTTTTATTTCACTATCGTGACGATCGTGGTTCAATTCGTTAAATTAATATACTTTAGGTGTATTTAATTATAGGTTTTGTGCATCGATCGTGATTTTGGTCAATCGGCGATTAGGAGTTGACTTCATCATTAAGGTGAGTTTAAAATGGTTGTGATTAATCTTATGCTTTCAAATTACTTGACGATTTTGTTCGATCGAAGTTAGGGTTATTAGATTTTAGAACTTTTCCAAGAATGCTTATAATTGGGAGTTAAGGAAAGTGCATAAGGAAAGAATTAGTTAAGTTTGTGTGATTTAAAGTGAGATGTATTTTGGTGGATTAAGTTATATTCTCGAGGAGAATTAGATTCCGGAAATTGGAGAAGAGTATTAGATACTCCGATGAATTGAGTGGCCATAAGATAGTTAAAAAGGAATTTGGAGAGAATTCTCGTATTGGGTGACAATGTAGTCACATTGGCTTTCGGGTCATACTATGGTTTGTATTGGGTGACAATGTAGTCACAATGGCTTTTGGGTCATACTATGGTTCGTATTGGGTGACAATGTGGTCACAATGGCTTTCGGATCATACTATGGTTCGTATTGGGTGACAATGGGGTCACAATCGCTTTCGGGTCATACTATGGTTCGTATTGGGTGACAATGTGGTCACAATGGCTTTAGGGTCATACTATGGTTCGTATATGGTGACAATGTTGTCACAATGGCTATAAGGTCATATTATGGTTGTGCATGGTGACAATGTGGTCACAAATGGGAAATTTACTTTGTTATGCACTAGTACTTTATTTTACATGCTTGAATGTTTACTCTTTCGAAATTTCGATATGGTAGAATGGGATTGATTTCTTATGCAAAGTACTTGGGAATATCATGGGTAGTGAAAGAGCACATTAGGATTTTTGGACACATTTTTCGATATGGGATTTGGTCCATAGAAGTGCTTGCATCCATCTTATTCTCACTAGCATTTTTATGCTAATGTTGCTACACTTAAACTTTTTTAGGTAATACTCTTGGTAGAGGGCGAGGTCGTGGAGGTGGTGTTGTTTGATCGCGAGCAGATGGCTTTGTGGACACGGACTTATATGTATAATTTGGGGGCATTTCATGAATGCTAGTTGAGACATTATATGTTATTGTCTTTAAACTTATATTTTGTGGCTCACGAGAGCCTAAGAACTATTGTATATATTTTTCGAGTTTATTTTCTCTTATTTGGGTATAATATGGAGTAGGAATTTCTGTTGTTTTAAATTCTCTGATTTGAACCCATGTAAACAGGTTTAGGGAGTTCGTATTTTAAACGGATCCACGCCAAATTTTTATAAAATCTAGTCTTCCGCTGTTTGTTTATGATTTAAAGATTTGAGAAAATTCGAGTCTTTACAAGTTCAGTCTGTATAACACATATAGAAATCATGCAATGTATAGTATATATAGTAGATATAGTCTAAATTAATTCCCACTCACTTTCTATAGTTAAAACAATACATATTCTTTTTGTAAAGCTAGTACAGCTTCAGAAAAGTAAAAACGCAGTGGTAGAAATAACATATTTGTGGCTTCAAATTACATAGTTTGTATAGAAGATACATTAATCATATTAATAAGCTAGTTTATGCAAACCTCACCCCTACACGAATATGCATGGTTTTCTACACCCACCTCTGTCTTCTTTTTGTTTGGCCTAGATGAAGAAGCTGGAGTTTTCATCTTATCTTTCGGTACATCCTTGCTTGTGACTTGTTCAGGTGTCTACATGCACAATCGTAATATTATTCTAACCTTGGCTTGAAATTTCTTTTTTTTTTTTTTAAATTGAAACATTACTAAATACTTTCTCCTCACTATCGCCTGATCCTTTTAGACTGCTATACGCATGTACATCATTTGATTCTTCTTTGTCTGGATGAACGAGGAGTTTCTCCCTCTTCGCTGATCCTCGAGTTTCAACCATATCTGACATGTTAAACAACAAATTTCTTGGGTTTCAAGAGATGAATAAGAAATGTTTCGAAATTTTTTTAAATCAGATAAAAATACCTGTGTTTTTGGAGAATTTATGTAGTTGAAATCCTTCTCCAATGGCGGTTTCCAAAGGTTACAATGCGAGGAATGGGGGGAGAGGAAAAAATGTGGCGGTTTATAGGAGTTGGATTTGGAGAAAATGGGGGGAGAAAAAAAATGAATCGTGCGATGGAAGCCTTAATGCAAGATTTTTTTTTTAATCATGATACCCGAAAAGACAGCTTTTATATAGTGTGCATGTCAGACGCTGCCCTTATGTCTCTTTGCATTATACGTGTATAAAAACTTGATGGTATTTACGTAAAACTAGTCTAAAAGGAAGGAAGAGGATGGCTACCAACGTGAAAAAAGATGAACGTGGCTATTTTGACATTTAAGGCCCATTAATTGGCTATTCTTATTTTTAACCCATTAGATTTTGATACAATATTTATAAATATATCATTATTTAAAATTATTTGTAAATATAGCAAATTTTACTATAGTAATTAGTGATTAACAATAATTAATGTGTGTATCAGTGATAAGTTTAGTGTGAAAATATGTAATTTAATGTTTATCACTAATTCACTCGATCAAAATTTATTATATTTATAAATATTTTTTAGAGCTTCTATTTTTACAAATATTATTAAAAAAAATTGATTATATTAATATTTTCTATAATCGACTCGATATAAAATAGCTTTTATACATCGGTAAAACATGAGAATTAAGAGACACCCTGGTCACTATATCTAAAAAAAGAATTTTATGATAGAAATACACTACCTAGCAAAATTGTGCTATATAATTATTCATATAGAATTTTTTTTTAAATATTTACCAATAAAGTATATTACTTTTAATTTATTAATTTATTGAACTAAATTATTGAACAAATTCAATAAAGAAATAATAAAAGATTTCTTATTTTAATTAAAAAATCCTTATTTTATTTTAATAAAAAAATATTACACCACTATAGTTTATCTGATCTATAAAATTACAATTATATCCCTTTGCTTATTAGTTTTAATAAAATTGACACACATATGTATTATCTTTCTGTTACATGTTCTAAATTTTTTATAGTTAATAATATGAAGTTTTTTAGTTATTTTTAATGGAATTGGAAAACGTGACAAACATAGAAGAGCTAATTTCACTAATAATTAAAAAAAATAGGGATATATCAAATATACCTGACATTTTTATTAAATATCAATAGTACCCAAAACCGCCAAGGGCGAAATTAAATTACATTGTGAAAAGACAAAACATACCATCGATTTAATTTCTCCTTACTTTGTGCAAAATTTGGAGAAATTTATAAAAATCCCTTAAATTTTACAAAATTAATGGAAAAATCAAATCTAAACAGAAATAAAATAATAACAAAAGATAAAAGAAAAAATCTCCAAACTTCTGACTTATTCTTCCAGGAAAACTCGAACATCTTTCTTGTTCCTCCTCCTACAAAATATAGAGATAAAAAGTAAACAGTTTATTGATGTGCACTTAAAATTGATACCGGACACAAATTGAGGAAACAATTTTGAAAAGATATGTACATAGGATTTTAAAATAAATATTAAATAAAAATAAACATTTGATTAAAAAAAACTTATTCTACAAAATAAAGAGAAAATGAGTTCGCCGGAGAATTGAAAGGTAAATTTTTTTATAAACTGTTTACTTTTAGTAAACATTTATTGATGCGTACTTAAAATAAAATTGAAAGAAGACACAAAATTGAATATGAAAAAGAGGTCACAATTTCTATACATATGTAAGTAGAAAATTAAAATAAATATTGAATAAAAATAAACATTTGATTAAAAGTACCTCGTTCTGCAATCGAATCCCAAATTCAATTCCTATATCCAACGATAATATTGTTAACCAAATCACGGTAGTGACACGACAGGTGAGCTCCGATGTTGGTTTTCTGCTGAATCGAAGCGTTAATTTCACAAATTCTCGTCGTATATCCTGAAAGACGAATTACAATTAAAGCAATTAAGTGAATCATTTGGTTTCGAAGAGAAATCTCGAGATCGATCTCGATGAAAGAATTGGCCGCCTTAAATACAGAGAATTCCGATTCCGATTCAGATTCTCCGAAACTATCGACTTCAAAATTCTTCAACGCATTCAAATTGATATCGTCTGGATTCGATTTATCTAGTTTGTTCGAAGATGAAAGAAAGACAAGATCAATGTTCACGTCGAGATGTTCGGTATCTGTGATAATGGAGAAGATCATGACGGCGGCGAAGAGAAAAGTTGATAAGAAGATAATTCCAAGAAACAAACACAATCCTGACTCAGAAATTCACGAAAACTACCTCGCAGGTTGATCTCCAAAAGAAATGGTAAGCGATTGGAAGAATCTCCATCAGTCTTCTTCACAAAGGTCCACGATGATTTAAGATCTTCATCCGACTCGTTAGTAGAGGAAGCCATGAAGATTAGGGTTTCAAAAAATGAAATTTTAAAAGAGAAAAGTGAAATTCAGATAGAAAATTTAATGAGGGAAGGGAATTAATTAAAAGATATAATAGGTTTTCCTTAAATAAAGATTCATCAAATCAATTAAGATTGATTTGAATTGAAATAAATAAATAAAAAATAATAAATTAAATGATATGTAATTAATTAGATATAATTATTAGGATAGATAAAAGGGTAAAATAGACAACATTAAAAATAAAAACCACCAAATCACCACAAAAAATGGTGTTTTATGGGTAAAAATGATAAAAGATCATAACAGCCAACGTTATTGTAATTGGGTAAATTAAAGTGGTTGTTGCTGTAATTAATTCGACATAGAATGTGTCCTAATTTCTATAAAATTAATTGGCTTAGTGATATATTTTAAAATTTTACAAATTATTTGAGGTTGAAAATCATTTTTAAAGCTACGGAATTTGTGATTTGCTCATATAAAAGAAAACAAAAAGACATGACTTAAAGTTGTGACCCTTTTAGGAAAAAAAATGACTTAGGGTGGTTGACATCTACTCCCTTCTCATCAAATATATCATATTTTTACTGTATTAATCAGTGATTATGTAACAACCCAAAATTCTCAAAAACATGGACATTCACATAATAACAGCGGAAGCTAAAATCAAACCAAAAAACTCTTCTCATTTAAATCAAATTAAAACTTGTTCACAATCGATCGATCTTATTTCAAAATACCGAGAGTCAAATAAAAATGTCATTCTAGAAATCCTCTATTATTCTCAATATTTAAACACAAAGTAAATGTTTAAAAGAACAAAAAACCAAATAAAAGAAATCACCCCAAATAAACTAAAGAGAATAATTAATTATTGCCTGGATGTAAATCCTCTCCAACCGAGCCACGATCACGAAGCATCGTCGGTTACCCGTTTTCTTCTTCTTTTTACCTGAAAAAATGTGTAGCATCATGAGGCTACGCCCAATGAGTAGAAAATATTGAAAGAAAAGTAATGTCATGAGAAGCTTTTCTAAATCCTTTAAGTCCATAACGTTCTCACATCTTCCAACAAATTCTCTCAACTTAAATAATATCGATTTTTACACAATGCCTTAACTCAACTAATGTTCGTAAACAAAAGTGAGTTTCTCACTCAAAGGCATCAAACCCATGTTTCCATGTTTCAACCTTTTGAGATATTCTTCTTATGTGTTGTAACAACCCAAATTCCCAAAACATGGAAATTACAATAATAAACAGCCCTAAATTCCCAAAAACATGGATCCCCTAAACCTGAACTCAGTTCCATCTGGACCCTTAAACTTCACTTCCCTCCTATGACAGTCTATCATAGCAAAGTTGACTTTTAACCAATCCATTCCCAAAATCAAATCAAAGTCATCCATAGGCAAAACAGTAAAAGTGGCAGGCACACACTTTCCTAATATGCAAAGTTCAACAGTTTCTACCTTCCTATCTACATTCACAGTCAATTCTACTGGAGTAGATACAGATAAAATATACTCTAATGGAAAAGTGTCTAAACCAGCATGCTCAACAAATGCAGCAGATATGAATGAATGGCTCACTCCAGAATCAAATAAAACAAAGACATTATGGCCAAAAAGAGATAAGGTACCTGTCACCACATTTCCTGCCGCCTCAGCCTCTTTCTTGTTTGTAGTAAACAGTTTACCCTGCTGTACATTCTGCCTAGGTTGGTTCTTTTCAACTGGCCTACCCTGTTTCTTCTTAAACTCAGTAGAAATTTGACCCTCCTGCTAGCAAATAAAACACTTGCGTGGCAAAGTACAATTGCCCCAATGTATTTGGCTGCAGTTTCTGCATTCAAGTTTCTGTTTCTGCTGACTCCTCCCTGAAACTGTCTGTTGTTCTGATTGAACTGTCGATTTTGTTGAAATTGATTTTTACTAGTCCCTTGATTACCCTATTTCTGACTCTGCTCAGCTTCAACTTTCCTTTTCTGACCCACAGCTGGTTCAACAGTTTCTTTCACAACTGCTTTGCCCCTACTTTTAGGATCGAGGGCAATTGCCTTCTTCAAGGCTGAAGCATAATCCACTGGTTCAATGACCTTAATCTGTCCTCTCAGATCATCATCTAACGCCATCATAAACCTCTGCATCCTCAATTCAGGTGTAGCAACCTAATATTGAGCAAACTTTGCTAGTCTATCGAACTCCCTCTCAAAATCTAACATAGATTTCCCATTCTGTATCAAAGATAGGAACTCAACTTCCTTTGCATTTCTGACTCACTACGAGTAGTACTTGCCATTGAACAGCTCAGTGAATTTCTCCTAGGTCACATTATCTCCTAAAGTTTGGCTAGTTGTCTCCCACCAATATAATGCATCATCCACAAGACCATAGGTGCTACAATGCACCTTTAGGTGGTTAGGACAGTTCACAAATCTCAAAGCTCGCTGAACCCGAGACATCCATTTTTCTGCGTCATCCGGATAAATTGATTTTCCATCATACTCTCCTGAAGTATACTTTCTGTACTCCCTCATAAATCTAGCCTCCTCAGTTGTTCCGCCTGATCTGTTCATCGCTCTTTGCATTTCCTCGTACTCAGCCTGACGAACAAACACTCCCTAGACAGCTAAGGGTGCTGATGCAACTGGTGGAATGGGTGGGTCTTCATTTTTAGTAGGATCCACAACATCCTCAAAAGATCCATCCTCCTCATGATCCACTAAAGGCGTCATGTATAAGTTCACCTCATTTGATGACTCAGCATCACTCTCATAGTCAGGGTCAGCTCCACGGCCTAACACTCAACCTCTACCTCCTCGACCACGACCTCGACCGTGTCCCCTTCCACGTCCACGCATGGCTAATGGAGGCATTCTGAAAATCAAATAACACGAATAAGATATAACGATAACACATCGTAATCGTATCTTATATAAAGAACTTAAAGCAACTTAGACACTCTCATTTAGTGGCAATACTTGTTAATAAAAACAAGATACCTGACACTGACGAGTTCGTGGAGTGGTGGTTGGTTTGAATTTACGGTCTTCATAACCATAAGGGCTTTGATACAACCTGTAACAACCCCAAATTCCCAAAACATAGAAATTGCAGTAATAAACAGCGGAAGCTAAAATTTAAACCAAAGGCTCTTCTCATATAAAAATTCATAGCAAAATTCATTCACAATCGATCGATCTTATTTGTTTAAAATACAAAAATCAATTAAAAACATCAATTTAAAATCTCAACCATTCTCAACATTTTAAACATAAGCAAATGTTAAAATGAAAAAATATTCATATAACAAAGTCCAACCCAAATAAACTAATGAGAAGAAATAAATAATGTCGGGATGTAAATCCTCCCAACCGATCCATCGATCACGAAACATCATCAGTTGCCAGCTTTCTTCTTCTTTTTACATGAAAAAAAATGTGTGGCATCATGAGGCTACGTCCAATGAGTAGAAATGTTTAAAGAAAAGTAATGTCATGTGATGTTTTTCTAAACCCTTTAAGTCCATATTGATCTCACATCACCCAACAAGTTCTCTCAACTTAAATGATATCGATTTTCTACACAATTCCTTTCTCAACTAATGTTTGAAAACAAAAGTGAGTTTCTCGCCCAAAAGCATCAAACCCGTGTTTCAACAATTCAACCTTTTGAGGTATTCTTCTTATTCATCCTCAAATACATACGCGAACCTACTTTGTATATTCTTTCCCATTGATCAAATGGAATGAACCTGCCCCACTAAGTGAAATTATGTCATGCGCACAACAATAATTTCCCCCTTAACATCATATTCTTCATTAAGTATGGCCCTACTTAATGCGAACCTCCAACCATATTGTTTAAGGCACCAAAACAGTATGATTTACCTAAAAGCATCACTACCAAAATGCTTGACAAGCCTAAATTCGGTTTCTAGCCTAGAAATATCGTTTCCACCCAAAACTGACTTTTACATGGCTTAACTTGGAATTTTTAATTTCTGGAAATTGGGCACTTTCCTAACCTTAGGATGATCTAAAATCACCCAAAATCTCAATTTTATCTCACAAATTGATCACCCAAAGAAATTCCACTAAAAAGAGCAAAACTATCCAAAACTAGTGTAGTTTTGCTCTAATTTCAGACACTACGGTGGGCAAAAGTTTCTAGATAAAATTTGGCGACATAACGCCTATATTATCACTCCAAAAAAAAATTTAATATTACCTAAAAATGAACCAAATCAAAACCAAAGTCTAATTAACGATTCAAGAAAAATTCCTAAGCTAATTTCCTCCTATTGGGCACTAATCATGGAACTTTTCTCTTAAAAACCAGCAAGCTTTAAGGGCCTTAGAACTCACTTAAAGTGACCTTAAACATCATATAATATTCCACATTTATCTCCAAATTAGTAGCATAACATTAAGAGGCAAAAACATCCAACAAATATGCCTTAATTTCAATTTTTAAAGACTTAACATGTAAAATTTCTGCAACTTATAAAACAGCCTCATATCCTTCTTAAATATGCTTAGAACATCATCTTTATACCCAAAAACTTATAATAACAACTTATAAAAGAAAAGAACAACAAAGCATGAAAATAATTAACCTTAAACATATCTACTCACCTTTAAAGCTTAATATTTCAAGAACAAAGTCTTCCTTTCCAAGGACTTCAAGAACCTGAAAACGTCATCTAAAATATTCAAAGTCTATTATAACATATCTAAAAACATAAATCAAATGACAAGGATCGAAACCGTGGGCTACTGCTACAGTTATAATAGCAGCGGGGCGTCTTCTGGCATCTCATTTGGCTAGAAATCGGATCGTTAGGGCCACTTTCAGTTTATGAAAAGATTAGGTTTTTCGAGAATTCAAGAAATACGGAGTCTAATTGGGAAGAAGAGAAAATGATTCAAGAATTTGACCAAGGGTTTCATTAAAGAATGTATTTAGAACTGAAATCTGAAATTCAAAGGGAGAATTTCACATTACCTCTTCTTGAAAATTTAGAAGTTCGTTCCCACAGATTCCAATTTTCCTCCAAATCAAAGACCACCAAGATCAAACCTAAAAATACGAAGAACAGAAGAAAAATGATCAACAACACGCCCAAAGGCCCTTGAAGGGTGGCGGCAAGGAGGAAGAAGGAGAAGAAAAGATGGAGAAAATCCTACCTTTTTCTCTGTAGAATTTCATGTTCTGAAAAGTTCCTTTCACGTTCCCCTCTTCCTTTTTCTTTTTCCGTTAAGACCAAATAAAAATTAATATTTAAAATAATTAAATTCCCAAAAATAAGAATTTAATTATTAAATACAAATTCTTTAATTCTCTAAATTAAATATTAAAATAAACAATATTTAATTAAAGAGAATTCTTACCGAGATTAATGGGTCGTTACATGTGTTCTCAAAACACATAAGCGAAACTACTTTGTATATTCTTTCCCATTGATCAAATGGAATGAACCTGCCCCGCTAAGTGAAATTACGTCATATACAACAATAATTTTCAACTTAACGACATATTCTTCATTAAGTATGGCCCTACTTAATGCGAACCTCGAACCATGTTGTTTAAGGCACCAAAACAAAATGATTTACCTAAAAGCATAACTACCAGAATGCTTAACAAGCCTAAGTCCGGTATCTAGCCTAGAAATAACGTTTCTACCCCAAATTGACTTTTACGTGGCTTAAACTTGGAAATAATAATTTCTAGAAATTAGGCACTTTCCTAACCTTAGGATGATCTAAAATCACCCAAAATCTCAAGTTTATCTCACAAAACGATCACCCAAAGAATTTCCACTAAAAAGAGGTAAACTAGTATAAACTAGTGTAGTTTTACTCTAAATTCGGACACTAGGATGAACTAAAATTTCTAAATGAAAATCGGCGGCATAACGCCTATTTTATCATTTCCAAAAACATTTTACATCACCTGCAAATAATCCAGAACCCAACAAAATTCTAATTTGGCGTAGGCTAGTTTTCTTCCTATTGGACACTAAGCATGCAATTTTTCTCATAACAATCAGTAGCTTTAAGGGACTGTAAAACTCATATAAAATAGTCTTAAGCCTCATAAAATAGTCCAGAATTAACTCCAAATAAGTTGCATATCATAAAGAGGCAAAACATTCAATTAACATGCCTTAATTCCAATTTTAAACACTTTACAATTCAAATTTCTGCAACTTTATAAAACAGCCCCATAATCTTATTAAACATGCTTAGGACATCTTCTTAATGCCCAAAAAATTTATAATAACAACTTATAAAAGAAAAAAAAACAAAGCATGATACTAATTAACCTTCTAAACATATTCTACTCACCTTTCAAGCTTAAATAAAATTCAAGAACAAGTCTTCCTTTCCAAGGATTTCAAGCACCTAAAAATTTAGCTAAAACTATTCAAAACCTTTCCTAAAAATATACCTAATCATAATATACATAATAGGGATCAAAACAAGATGAAGAACGACACGAGCACTGATGGCTATCGAAACCAGCAAAAATAAAATAAACTTGCTTTGATGATTAACTAGTAGTAAATGGAAGCAAGGTCGAACCCATAGAGACCGGTAAACTAATTAAATGTTATCAAAAAGGGTTGTTTTGAGATTTTAAAATAATAAAAGACAAAAAATAATTAAAAGATGTAAATTGATTTGAGAAGGTTTCCAACTAAAGACGTAATCTCTGTTTTAGTTTACTTAATTTGATCATTGATAAAAGCATAAATTCTAATTCAACTTTAAATTGTTTGGAAGTTGCCGGAACAACAAGTGTCCTTTCTTAGATTCTCGATAGCCAAGATATGATCTAATGACTGCTTCCTTAATTAACGGATAACCCTAGAATACGATAATAGAATTTAACCCATTAACAACATTAAGAAGAGAATGACCCAACTGCTAACTAACAAACAGGGTACGACCGATTCATTTAAGTTAGGTCACAATTTCTCATAACCTAAACTGAAAAGTGTCCTAATCAATTCATGCTATTTGTCACAAGGATTAGAACAATCAAACAATTATGGATTTAAATGTTCTAATTGACTAATTATCAAACTAACATGTGAACAAAGGATCCTATTTGAACAAACATCAATTTGATAATAGATATGCAAAGAGAAATCACAAATAAGGAGAATTAAGAAAATCAATTAAGAATGAATCTCACGAATTAAAATAAACCAAATTTTGATTTACTCTCTAGTTGGAACGAAGAGTTTAGCTAGACATAATTACAAAGAAAATAACTAAGAAAAGTTCTAAAAAGTGAAAAAGAGGCTACCCTAAAAACTAATGAAAACTAATACTTATAAGCAGATTATCGCTCTCGTCGCCTCAGCCATGAAGACCTCATCGCCGCAGCGATGGTGGAGATTTCACGAAGTAGATATGCAAATAATGCTTCTGTCGCCGCTGCGATGGAGTGCTCGTCATCGTGGCGACATGCCAAAATATCAAAAAATATCTCCTTTCAAGCTTTTTGCAATTTGATTTATTCTTAACCACTTGAAATTACCCGTTAAAAAGAAAACCAAATAAATCTATTCAAAAACTCTCAGAACTAAGCATTTTAGGGGATAAAACATTTAAATTAAGAACATAAAAATCAAGTTATCAAATACCCCCAAACTTAGACTATTGCTAGTCCTTTAACAAATCTATAATTAAGCACAAATCCTAAACTCCGGCTACAGGTACAAAACTTAGATGTCATAAAATAATCAAACATGTTCTCAAGTAAGACTCAGACATTCAAAGTTTCAAACGAAATCCCAAGTGTTTGTGTCAACTCAACCTTGTTCATTCTCAAAAACATTTAAAAACAAAATTTGAGACCAATTATATCACCAACCATAAAAAGAGTAGAAACATGGACACACTTTCTAAAATCAAATCAAAAAGGAGAAGAAACCCTCACGGGATAATCACTCTAAGATCTCAAAGTGTTTTAGGGAAATAATTGATATCACTCAAATCAATGCATGGAAAACGTTTTGCCATAGGCTTGTAAATATATGAAATCAAGACCGTTAATACAAGAAATTGAAAAAAAAAAGAATCCAAGGGTCTTTAAAGGTTGCAATGGGGCTTAGGTGAATGGGTAGATCGACGACATTTAGACTAAAAAAATGAGAGATTACTATGAGCATAAACCATAAATTCAATCAAAACTCAACATTTTCTTGAAGAACAAATTCTCAAATATCAAAATCAAATTTCTTCATATCTTTCTTTTCTCAACTTTCTTCAACATTCTACTTTTTTTTTCGGATTTTCAATAACAAACCTTTTCTTTTCTCCACATTTTTTTTAGAATATAACATAAACTCATCTCCTTTATCGACTTTTTCAAAGAGACATAAATCTTTCTAAATCATGGTAATCTCTCAATTCGGGTGAAAAAGAAAACAAAACGAAAGGGAAAACTGCTAATTAATATATGGCTAATAATCAAAGAAAAGGCTAAGGCTCAAAATTGGCATCTAATGAATTAAGTTCGGTAGGCCTTTAGAAAGTTAAAAGTGGTTTCCCTAGTTTGCCCTTATAGATTTCTAGCATTTAAAATCAAACAAAAAACTCTCGAAATACATAACAAAGCAAGTTCTAAAAATCATTAGCCATGCATGACATTCACTACGCAAAGAAAATTAGAGCATAAAATATGAATTTTGCTCTTAGGCTCTAAAGCTCACAAAAAGGCTAAATGTGACTCAACTAGTTTACTTTTCAACCAGTCAGAATGTATAGAAACTCTCAAGCCATAAAAGGTGCAATATTTAAAATATGTTTCGAAAGCCATTTGAATCTCAAATTGAAAGAAGATCCAAGAGTGCACTAAAAGGAGGGGATTTAGGCAAGGAACAAATAAAATCATGAATCTCACAAGTGAACAAGCCTAAATCTTAAACATCTTCTAATCTTTTACATAATCAATAAGAAAAATCATCATTAGCCATCATCGTTTTTTTTTGTTTATTTATTTTTTTAGAGTAAAACCAAACAACTAAATAAATGCAAAAAGAAAATGAAGAAAGACTAGAAGAAAAATAAAATAAACGAAAAGTTATACTACCTAGCTATAGAACTGCCCACTCCCAAACTTAAATTGCGCATTACCCTCAAGGAGCAAAGAAAAATAAAAGGAGGGGTAGAAAGACTTCCCTGGATGATCATTCATCGTCCTTCTCTTCATATGAAACCTCATCAGTCCGCGACGAAGAAGCGTCGTGCAAGTTGTAGTTAGGGGGATTGGGGAAAAGCACCCGTTCCGCCCCCAAACGATCGGTGATGATGTCAAGTTGTTGAGCGTTGGCTATATCGTATTGGTAACGGTAGTCTCTATCCATGTTGTATTGTAGGCGGAAATTTGTGAAGGCATCAGAAATTATTTGTAAATGTTCAGGAAGGGATGGCCTAGAAGTGGTGGCACGTGGTGGTCTAACTGGTGGTGTGGATGTCTGTGTACCTCAATCAACCTCTTTAAATTTCAAGATACCTTGAGTGTCTAAGAGTGATGCAGGATGTTGAATTTCCTCAGTTGGGAGCCACTTAACTTGGCATTCTTACAAAGGGCATGAGGAATGGGAAACCAAGGCCACCTTTTTTCCGTCGAGCAACATCAAGAATGCGAGATTGAATAACCTTACCCACATCGATCGACTTTCCAGACATTATAGTAAACGGAAGGATGGCCTTATCGGTGTTGATTGTGCTATAATGATTGACGGGAATGAGTTTATGACCAATGACTTTGTAAAAGACTTTGGCCTCTTTAGACATGTGATATGAAAACCCTATGGAATTGCTCTTAAAACCCTTAAACTTAACTAAGGACCCCAAAAGATCAAACCATAAAACCCACATATGCCATTCGAAGCAACCCAAGGAAAGGCTAGAAAACAGATTACCTTATGTTGATCTAAAAATCATGAAACGGACAAACATTACATTCCATCATTTCATGATCCGAGACACTCCACAAGTAGCACGATCATCTCCACTTGAATGACTCTAAACAAGTAATCTAAGACAAGATGACAAAGGGGTGAGGCTCAAGGCTCTCCATTTGCTCCAAAGGCAACTTTTCATTACATTTTTTAATCCTCTCATTAGGGTTACAAATAAGCCTTTAAATAGGCAAAAGAAACCCTAAAATAAGCTACAAAATTCGAAATAAATGAGAATAAAATCTGCCAAATACTTTCCTTAAGTGCATTTGGTGCATTTTAGGAAAGTTTTGCCCTAGAAGATATTATATGATTCCTAAAATATTCTAAGCATTAATACTGATAAATAAAGGCCTAAAACATGACTAAATACATTGTAAATTCGTTGACACCATATAAGGAAAGTAGAAGACAAATATGGAAAGTGGTCCAAATAAGGAAAGTTTCCAAAATCGCCGAAAACATTCCTAAAATTATTTTTAGCACATTTCTTCTTCAAAGTTTGCTTCTTTACTGAGTATCTTGATTTCTTATAGCTTCTTCTTCAATATTCTTTGTCCACACATCGATTTACAAGATTATCTTATTGATTGACAAGCTTCTCCTCTGTTTGCTCTCATTTGACAAGTTTCTTGGCTCTTGAACTTTTGATTGCGAGGCTCCCTGATTCATATCATTCTCCCTTTCTTCAAAAAGATTCGTCCTCGAATCAAAAAGTTTGACTGCAAAACAAAGTTAGAGAGAAAAAAAAAATATTGGACCTCACAAACACTCCCTCACTTTTAAAACTCTCAAAATTGTAATCCACTCGTGTTTTCGATCAAAATGATATTCGCGAAGATTGGATGTGAATTTCAATGAAGCAGCCCAGATATAGGTCAAAAAAATAAGTTATAAAGAGCTTACAATTGGAAAAATTGAAAAATTAAATCACAAATGAAAACACCTATCAACAAGAGACAAGGTGCGGAAATGTAGGAGAAATTTACGCACTGTTTTAATATCCAGATTTTGAATCGGTTCCATATCGAATTCTCTTATACTTCCTTATAGAGTAAGATAGATAATTGAATATATTAACTTTCCTATTAAGGATGTGAAAGCTAATTCGTTCTTTATCACTTGATTGGGACAGCTACAAAGAGGATTAAATATGGAAGTTTCAATTTTGGAAAGTAATTGCAGAATTGGAGTTCCAAATGAATAAGAATTCAATGAAGGCTTAATTTGTGGATCTAAATTGATGTAAGAACAGAATAAACTCAGATTTGTACGAAATATATGAATCAAACTCATATTTTAAAAAGATTAGCACAAAATAACTAGTAAACAATGCTCTCCGATTCAAGGTTATCTTTGGTCCTTTTTTTTTGTTTTTTTTTATATTCAAGATCAGAACATGATCTTCAAAATAGAAACAAAATCAGAACGAAAAGATGAAGAAAAAATTGAAATTTGGATAGAATCGAAAAGAAAAGACAGAATTGAAAATAACACGAAATTGAAAGGATAGTTTGGATAGAACCTGTTCTAGAGACCGACCACAAAATCGTATCCAATGCTCTGATACCAAATGATATGAAAACCCTATGGAATTGCTCTTAAAACCCTTAAACTTAACTAAGGACCCCAAAAGATCAAACCACAAAACCCACATATGCCATTCGAAGCAACCCAAGGAAAGGCTAGAAAACAGATTACCTTATGTTGATCTAAAAATCATGAAACGGACAAACATTACATTCCATCATTTCATGATCCGAGACACTCCACAAGTAGCACGATCATCTCCACTTGAATGACTCTAAACAAGTAATCTAAGACAAGACTACAAAGGGGTGAGGCTCAAGGCTCTCCATTTGCTCCAAAGGCAACTTTTCATTACATTTTTTAATCCTCTCATTAGGGTTACAAATAAGCCTTTCAATAGGCAAAAGAAACCCTAAAATAAGCTAAAAATTCGAAATAAATGAGAATAAAATCTGTCAAATACTTTCCTTAAGTGCATTTGGTGCATTTTAGGAAAATTTTGCCCTAGAAGATATTATATGATTCCTAAAATATTCTAAGCATTAATACTGATAAATAAAGGCCTAAAACATGACTAAATACATTGTAAATTCGTTGACACCATATAAGGAAAGTAGAAGACAAATATGGAAAGTGGTCCAAATAAGGAAAGTTTCCAAAATCGCCGAAAACATTCCTAAAATTATTTTTAGCACATTTCTTCTTCAAAGTTTGCTTCTTTACTGAGTATCTTGATGTCTTAAAGCTTCTTCTTCAATATTCTTTGTCCACACATCGATTTACAAGATTATCTTATTGATTGACAAGCTTCTCCTCGATTTGCTCTCATTTGATAAGTTTCTTGGCTCTTGAACTTTTGATTGCGAGGCTCCCTGATTCATATCAACATGGTTGTGGTTTCGAAAGATGTAGGGTGGTCGGTGGCGGTTTTAATCCAATAAATGTCGGGAGGAGCTAGAAAACGGATGACCTCCTCATGTTCTCTACCGGGGATGTACTGAGAATACTCATCATTATCAATGTTAGGTAATTAGTAATAATAATTGATGGTATTTCTATCGAATGGCACCATTTTTCCCCTAACAAAAGCCCGGTACCCTTTATGTTCAAGGGCGTTAGCATAGAATTCCCGTACAATGGGAATGACACAAGGCTCGGGAGGGGTTAGAAAAGCGGACCAACCTCGACTAACAACTTTGTGGTAAGAGGATGGAAAATGGGTGGAATCAAATTCAAATCCTCTCTCTTTGGCTGGTTTTCTCTTAATCAAGCTTTCTTGATGACATTTAAACGCTTCCAAGCTCACAAATATTTGGTTGTCAGATTGAGGTTGGGAGGTGGATGAACTAGCCCTAGAACGTTTTGGAGGTGCCATTGATGCCAAGTGGTGAATATGAAAGTAAAATTAAACCCAATTGAATAAAAAACGTTCTTGAGGAACAATTGAAGTAAAAATCCACCAATTTGAAGCTTTGAAAATCAAATCTAAAGTCTCATCCACAGTGAACCGGGTGAGAGGAAAAGAAAAATACTGACTTCGTGATTTAGAGATTTGAGTGAAAGGGAGGCGGCAGATTCCGGCGAGATGGGCGATTTTAGGCGAGATCTTGGATCCAAAGTGTGATTTCCTACATAAAAAATAAAAAGAAAACGTTAGATTTAAGAAATATGGAAGAAAATAGAAGAAATATTCCAAGAAGTCATGAACCTTGAATGTAAGTAGAGAGATTGAAGGTTAGGGATTGTTGTTGGTAGAGAGAAAAGAGATGAGGAAGAAGAAGAAGAAGAAGAAGAAGAAGAAGACAGTGAGAGATAAGTGAGATTTTTTTTTCCAGGGCCCATCACCGCAGTAGCAACGAGCGGAATGCACGAAGAATTCCGCTTATCTTCCTGTTTTTTTTAAATTTTTTTATAAACTCGTTGCTGCGACGATGACTCCTATCGCCGCAGCTTCCACTCTCGGGTTTTTTCGCCTGAGAATGGTTTTCGCTGCAGGACGCTGCGATGGGTTTCTCGTCAATGTGTAGAGGAGACAATTTTTTTTAATATATATATATTTTCTAGAAGCACGTAAAACTAAACTAGAAAAAATTAAAATAGAAGAAAGGAAAGTAAAGTGTAGAAATTTAGAAGGTCGGGTTGTCTCCCGACGAGCGCTTTTCTTTAACGTCTTTGAGCTAGACAGATGCACTCCCGAGACGATTAAGGCGGGGTGCCTAAAATCCAACTATCAACTTTGTATGCTTGGAAACTTTCATAAAAAGGTTTTAAGCGATGCCCATTGACTTTAAATGACGTTCCAGATTCTAAGCATTGAATTTCTACTGCGCCATGAGCAAAAATATTAGTAATGACAAAAGAGCCTATCCAACGAGACCGTAATTTTCCTAGAAATAATTTTAATTTAGAATGGAAAAGTAAGACTTTCTGGCCAATATCAAATACTTTCCTGGAAATCATTTTATCATGGAAAAGCTTTGTCTTTTCTTTCTAAATCTTTGAACTCTCGTAGGCATCATTACGAATCTCTTCTAGTTCTTGCAATTGCAACTTCTTGTTCTCCCCAGCCTCATCTATCTTTATATTGTATTGCTTGATGGCCCAGTATGCCCTATGTTCTAGCTCAACAAGAAGATGACAAGGTTTACCATAAATCAAACGAAAAGGAGACATACCAATTGGAGCTTTATATGCAGTACGGTAAGCCCAAAGTGCATCATCAAGTCGTAGACTCCATTCTTTTCTATTGGGATTCACCGTTTTCTCGAGTATTGACTTGATTTCCCTATTTGATATCTCAGCTTGACAGTTTGTTTGTGGGTGATACGTGGTGGAAACTTTATGGGTGACGTTGAATTTCTTCAGCAAAGATTCCATCACTTTATTACAGAAGTGAGATCCACGATCACTAATGATAGCTCTCGATATGCCGAACTTAGAAAAAATATGTGATTTTACAAAATTCACAACAGTTTTAGCATCATCAAGTCGGGTTGCCTTTGCCTCCACCCATTTAGAAATATAATCAACTGCGAGAATGATATAAGCATTGTTATTTGTAGAAGGGAAGGGACCCATAAAATCGATGCCCCAAACATCAAAAATTTCACAAACAAGGATAGGCGTAAGGGGCATTTGATTACGTTGTCCTACGCTTCTGATCCTTTGGCACTTCTCACATGCTTTACAAAACATATAAGAATCACGAAAAATATTAGGCCAAAACAATCCACATTCTAGTACCTTATGAGCAGTTCTCCTTTAACCGAAGTGTCATCCACAAGCAAAGAGTGACAAAAAAGTTAGAATATAAGAGATTTCACCTGAAGGGACACATCTTCAAATAATCCGATCTGAACAATGTTTCCATAAGTATGGATCATCCCAAACAAAGTACTTGGCATCACTTTTAATCTTGTCTTTCTGGGCTTTGGATAACTGTGGAGAAAATTGCTTAGAAACAAGAAAATTGACGATATCAGCATACCATGGATGTTCTTCTTGAATAGAGAGGAGGTGCTCATTCGGGAAGTTATCTTGCAATGGTGCCGGTTCTTCCCATGTGATCAATTGACTGAGATGATCGACAACCAAGTTCTCTGATCATCAATTGACTGAGATGATCGGCAACATAATAGTCTAGGCTTGGCATCCTTCTTTGATAACAAATACTTCAAAGCTGCATGATCAGAATAAACAATCAACTTAGTGCATAGTAAATAGGAACAAAATTTTTCTAAAGCAAAAACAACAGCTAGAAGTTCTTTTTCAGTAGTAGAATAGTTGCATTGAGCACTATCTAGTGTTCTTGAGGCATAAGAGATGACGTGAGGAGCCCTTCCAACTCGTTGTCTAAGAATAATAGCAACGGCATAATTGCTTGCATCACACATAATTTCGAATGGTAGATCCCAGTTAGGAGGTTGGATGACTGAAGCTGTGGTCAATACCTCTTTCAAATTATCAAATGCATCCTTGCATGCTTGATCAAATAGGAAGTCTATCTCTTTTTGAAGCATTTTGCAAAGTGGTTCGGCGGTCTGTGAGAAGTCCTTGATGAATCGCCTATAAAAACCTGCATGACCAAGAAAAGAACGAATTACCCACACACTTGTGGGATAAGACAAGGTTTTAATGACATCAATCTTAGCTTTGTCTACTTCAATTCCTTTGGATGAAATGATATGACCTAAGATAATACCTTGATCAACCATAAAGTGACACTTCTCATAATTCATGACAAGATTCGTTTGGACACATCTTTCTAAGACCTTGGATAGGTTAGTTAGACATTCTGTATAAGAATTCCCATAAACTGTAAAATCATCCATAAATACCTCAATGATGTCTTCAACATAATCGGAGAATATACTCACTATACACCTTTGGAATGTAGCGGGAGCATTGCAAAGTCCAAACGGCATTCGTCGATAAGCAAAGGTACCAAATGGGCACATGAAGGTTGTCTTCTCTTGATCTTCTGGAGCAACTGGAATTTGATGAAAACCTAAATAACCATCAAGACAACAATAATGAGTTTTACTAGCTACATGTTCAAGCATTTGATTAATAAAAGGAAGGGGAAAATGATCTTTTCAAGTTGAAGAATTCAACTTCCTATAATCAATACAAACCCTCCAACCATTTTGAACTCAAGTAGGTACTTTTTCACCATCTTGATTTTCAATAACGGTTATACCTGTTTTCTTGGGCACAACTTGAACTGGACTCACCCACTTACTATTTGAAATATGATAGATCATACCAGCATCAAGGAGCTTGAGGATCTATTTTTTCACAACCTCCATCATTGGCGGATTTATCCGGCGTTGTGCTTGCCTAGAAGGTTTGGAATCATCTTCCATCAGTATCTTATGCGTGCATGTATAAGGACTTATCCCTTTAATATTAACTGTGGTCTAACCAATTGCTTCTTTGTAACGTCGAAGTATCCGGATTAATCTTTCTTCTTCCAAACGAAATAATTTATTAGAAATTATCACGGGAAGAGTTTCTCCATCTCCCAAGTATGCATACTTGAGATGATTTGGCAATGGTTTTAGCTCTAAAGTGGGTGCCTACACAATGGAAGAGAGAAATGTTGTGTGAGAAACAAGTAGGGTAGAATTATACCTACGAGGTTCCAAAGATTTGAGTTCAAGAATGGATTCTTATAATTCAGGCCCGATTTCTTCTTCATTAGCTTCGTTTTCCAAATCAGTAAGAGTGAAGTTCTCACTCAATGCTAATTTCAGTTTATCATCATCAATTAAATCAAAGAATTACTGTGCTAAAGAATCAATAACATCTATAGAGAAAACAAAAGATACATCATTAGGATATTTCATGGCATCATAAATATTGAATTTAATAATATCACGATCAAATTCCATTGTAAGTGTACCATCGTGCACGTCAATTTTCGTTCTATATGTTTTTAAGAATGGACGTCCTAGCAACATTAATGACGAATTTTGTTGATATTCATCTCCCATATCAAGCACATAAAAATCAGTGGGAACACTAAACCATTAACTTGAACAAAAACATCTTCTAAAACCTCATCAGGATATACATTAGATCTATCTGCTAATTGAAGTATCACACCAGTTTCTTTTAATTCACCCATGTTCAACAATTTATAAATAGAAAGAGACATGATATTAATTGAAGCTCCTAGATCTAACATAGCTTTTTCGAACTTTAAAATTCCTATCGTACAAGGAATAGAAAACATACCTGGATCTTTGCATTTTAGAGGTAACTTTTTTTGGAGCACAACTGAAACATTCTAGCCCATATTCACCTTTTCATTACCTTTCAACTTCTTCTTATTTATGCACAAATCTTTGAGAAACTTAGCATATCGAGGTATTTGCTTAATTGCATCAAGTAAAGGAATGTTTACCTCGACTTTTCTAAATATTTCAAGGATCCCTTTTTCTTCTTCCATCTTTTTAGAGTTGATCAATCTAGTTGGGAAAGGAGGAGGAGTTATCAATACCTCTAGTTGGAGTTTTTCAGGTTCTTCGGTTTGATAAGTTTGTGGAGGAATCAAGATTTCCTTTTTAGATTCTTCCCTTACAACATGCTTACACTCCTTCATTGAGTTTTCACTACAAAAAAAAAAGTCAATTTGCGACCAGTAATTTGCGACCAACTGGTCGTTTTTATTGTAGAATGCGACCAAAAAAGTGACCAACATGGTGGAGGCAAAAAAGCTGGTCGGTCCTGAATTTGTGCGACTGTATAGTCACAAAAATACGACCAGACATGTTTGGTAGCAAAAAAGTCAACATTTTGAAAAAACGACCAGATGGTCGCTTAAAAAAGTGGCCATCTGGTCGTAATTTAAGTTGAAGACAAGTGACCAGTTGGTCACATACAACAGTGACCACGTGGTCGTTTTTATAAGTGACCAAATGGTCACTTTTGGACTCAGACAAAAAGCGACCAGATGGTCGTTTGTTTAGGGATAAAATACGACCATCTGGTCGTAATGTAACTTGAAAAAAAGTGACCAGTTGGTCACATGAAGCAGTGACCACGTGGTCTTTTATAAGCGACCAAGTGGTCACTTTTGTACTCAGACAAAATGCGACCAGATGATCGTTTATCTTATGATAAATGCGACCATCTGGTTGTATTTAATAAATATTTTATTTATTTATTTAAATTACAATAATTAAAATTTAATATTAATTAAATTAATTAGTTAATTAATTATTATTTATTTATTTAATTAGTATTAGAATTTAATAACAAAAAATTGGAATGAAAATAAAATATATATAAATCAAATATTCATTATACGAACCCTTAAGCGTTGACAGATTCAAGAACCGGATGATGGACCCTTGAACGGAAAAGCTTGAAAACCCTTAACAATTTGAATCAACCTTTAGGCGAGGTTGGGAAGATGATGATCTAATCGAACAATCCCCTAATTCAAGAATATGTTTCTTTAATTAAGGTTGAGGCACTCCACAAGAACAATGATCAATTGGACTTGAATGACTCTAAACATGCAATTCAAGAACATGAATTACAAAGAGGTTTTTCAAAGCAAAAGCTTAAACCAAAACAAAAGGATTTTCATTCATTGATATTCTAATTGTAAAGCTTATAAAAGAGGCTTTAAATAGCCTAATAAACCCTAGCTTGGTCGAAAATATGAAGGGAAATAAAGACCTAATAATAAAAAGGTAAAAAATTAGACTTTCCTAATTCAAATTAGGAAAGTTTTCCTAATCTTTTAAACTTGGTCTCCATGTTTGCAAAACTAAGGAAACAAAGTTAAATCTTCCCTATTACATCAATAATAATAATAATAAATAAAACTAAAGTAATAAAACTCAAATAAAATACTAAAATTCGAAATTGGATGAAAATAGACAAAACTACAAGTGTCAGTCACCGTTTTTGATGTCATTTTCACTCGTTTGAATGTTTTCATGCGCGATTTTCTTTGGAGCTCTTTGAAACAAATATCCCATGAGTTTAATAGTGTTTTAAACTCATTTTCTTCATTAGTCAAGTATGTAACCCAATATCCTTGCAAATGCCCAAGAAAGTCAATCTTCACTCTTTTAGTCTTCGGATTCTTGATCTTTTCTTGATTGAAATCTTGGACTTCAATATTGTCAATTCGTTGACATTTAGGGCTGGGATGATTCATATCATTCTCTCCAACTTCGAAAAGATTCGTCCTCGAATCTAAAGGTTTGATCATGGTTGAGTCTCCCTTGAAAAGTTCGCCAATTGTTAAAGCATTTGTGGCACCATTATTGGCATTGATTTCCTGCAAAACATCATAAACAAAATCTTACAAAGGGTTTAGGTTGAAACTTCCCATATGAGACTCGAGTGCAAAGAGGGGTGGTGTGGCCAATAATTTCCTTTTCCTCTCAATTCTTCTAACGAGAGCTTGCTTTTCTTGCTCTAATTTTCTCAACTCTTCTTGCTTCTTTATTTTCTCCTTTTCTTCTCGCTCTAATCTCTCTTTCTTGTGACTCACTCATGTCACTCATTTCTTTTTTAGCACTCATATCTCTTTCTTTTTGCTCACTTATTTCAATAATTTCTTTTTCACACTTTTCTTTTTGAAAACTCATCTCTCTTTCTTTTGGCTCACTCTCTTTTTGACAATTCTCATTCTTTTCAAATGTAGAACACTTTTTTAACTCACATGCATCATAAGTTTCCCTCATATGAATATTTGATTGGAAGTGGTCTTGTATAGAAAATGTTACCTTTTTCTTAATCAAGCCATTCCCAGCCACATCCTTCCTCTTTAATGCACTCTTTAATTGATTTTCTTGAGAAGGAATCAGATTGGAAAGATGTTTAGTAGAATACTTTTTTGCAGCCCTTCTTTCAAGTCTCTTTTCCACCGTAATTGCATAGTAAACCATGTGTTCCAATTCTACATATGTTTTTCCTTTGACACAATAAGCAATCTCCTCTTTTAAACCCTTTAAGAACCGTGTCATTGTAGACTCACTATCTTCAAAAAAGACAGCCCTTGCCATGAGAACTTCAAACTCCTTGTGATAAGCTTCAACACTCCTTTCACCTTGTGTAAGATCTAGAAATTCTTTCACAATAGCTCTATGACTTTGGCTCGGCACAAACCTCTTCCTCATGTGATATTTAAGTTCATACCAAGTATCAATATGTGGTTGTCGATCTCTCCTTAGTTTTTCCTTCAATTGAGACCACCAAACATAAGCATAATTAGTGAATTTTGCACTAGCAAGAAATACCTTTCTTTCCTCACTATAGTTGTTGTAATCAAAGATATGCTGAATTTGACTTTCCCATTGCAAGTACTCTTCTGGATCTACACTCCCATGAAAAGTATATAAGTTGATCTTATGTGCTCCAAAGCTCCTATGCACCATCCTTTCATAATAAGCCTCTCCATTTTCCCTCCAAGTATGCTCTACATCTCGACATCCATTGCTCCTCCTTTCATCATATTTTCCATGATACATTGCTGCAAGTAAACAAGTTAGTAATGTAAAAAATAGGACCTTTCAAATCACTCCCTAAGTGTTTACACTCAAAGACGTTATTTCACTCGTGTTTGCACTCAAAACAGATTCTAGACCCTAAATATAACCTTGAACTTTTAGCACACTTTAGCAACTATCAAGCAACAAAGATACTAATGAAATTTGTAAAAAGTAACAATCAAGAAATAAGAAACAATCAGCTTGGGTGGCTAGAGAAATAAAAGGACATATTTTTCAAATGGTGTATTTTGTAACAAGGAAAGAATAAGAAAGAAAACAAGCAAGAATAAACTTTCCTAAAAGAGAAAAATTCGAAATTAGACTTCCCTAAAGCACTTTGGATCAGAAAATAATACTTTCCTAAAGCAAAAGATTCATATATTCAAATATGGGCAAATTTGAAACTTTCCAAAAATAGTTTTGGGCTATTTATGGTAACTTCTAGCTTTTAAGGAAAAAAACAATTTTGACTAAATTTTCATGCAATTTTCGGATTCAAGAATAAACTTTGATGAGTTTAAGATGAACTCTTCAAGAACAATACGAACACAAACCACTTTTTCAAGAAACTTCAACAAATCAAGCAAGAACACTTTTTTTTTTTTTAATTTTCTGGACAATCCGAAAGTCTGCGAAGATCTATTTTTTTCTCAATCTTCCACTTTTTTTTAATAACAAATAATCACGACTCAAAGATAAACACTTTTGTAGTTTATGACTTTCTAAGATTCGGATTGAAACTATACGCAAAAGAACAAAAACAGTAGCTAAAGAATGAAATTCTGGAACAGTTTTTTTTGTGTGTTTTTTTTTTTGGGAATTTTCGATGAACGAAGAACAAGACAAGGAAAAAAAATAACAAGAAAGCAAGTAAGATAGAAATCTTCCCTTGAGCCTAAGCTCTGATACCAAATGATACGAACCCTCAAGTGTTGACGGATTCAAGAACCGGATGATGGACCCTTGAACGGAAAAGCTTGAAAACCCTTAACAATTTGAATCAACCTTTAGGCAAGGTTGGGAAGATGATGACCTAATCGATCAATCCCCTAATTCAAGAATATGTTTCTTTAATTAAGGTTGAGGCACTCCACAAGAACAATGATCAATTGGACTTGAATGACTCTAAACATGCAATTCAAGAACATGAATTACAAAGAGGTTTTTCAAAGCAAAAGCTTAAACCAAAACAAAAGGATTTTCATTCATTGATATTCTGATTGTAAAGCTTACAAAAGAGGCTTTAAATAGCCTAATAAACCCTAGCTTGGTCGAAAATATGAAGGGAAATAAAGATCTAATAATAAAAAGGTAAAAAACTAGACTTTCCTAATTCAAATTAGGAAAGTTTTCCTAATCTTTTAAACTTGGTCTCCAAGTTTGCAAAACTAAGGAAACAAAGTCAAATCTTCCCTATTACATCAACAATAATAATAATAATAAATAAAACTAAAGTAATAAAACTCAAATAAAATACTAAAATTCGAAATTGGATGAAAATAGACAAAACTACAAGTGTCAGTCACCGTTTTTTATGCCATTTTCACTCGTTTGAATGTTTTCATGCGCGATTTTCTTTGGAGCTCTTTGAAACAAATATCCCATGAGTTTAATAGTGTTTTAAACTCATTTTCTTCATTAGTCAAGTATGTAACCCAATATCCTTGCAAATGCCCAAGAAAGTCAATCTTCACTCTTTTAGTCTTCAGATTCTTGATCTTTTCTTGATTGAAATCTTGGACTACAATATTGTCAATTCGTTGACATTTAGGGCTGGGATGATTCATATCAATTCAAAAAAAATTTTATACAGAAGAAAACATCCTAGAACTATTGCGGAGGGGCGGGGGGTGGCGGAAGAGGCGTCGATGATGAATGGCCGCCGTCTAGGGATCTGAAGTTCGCGGCCAAAGATGTTACGACCTAGGCCTCGACATGTGCCTGTATATCCGCCTCAATCGCAGCGACTCGAGAAATGAAGTCGTCGCGCATAGCGTCCAAGTTCGTGTGAAGCTGCTGAACCTCCGCGTGCAGCTGCTGCTCAACCGGAGAAGGGCCGGAGCTAGTGCTCGCTCCGCTCCGATAAGGCCGAAGCACATCCGCGTAAAGGCGTCGCCCGTACGAGCTGAGCCCAGGAACTGATCCATCAGGCCAAACCCTTCTAGCAGCCTCCAAGAACGCTTCTCTACGGTAGTCCTGAGTCGGTTGCGAGTCTGGTGTGGGCAACCGCTGACTCAACGACTCCGTGAAACGTTCCTAAACATTTAAAATTCTGACAATAAAATAGTTAATATATAAGTTAGGAAATATTTTAAAAGAAAAAAAATAATTGAAAAAATTAGTAAATACCTGAACTTCTTTCGCCTTATCGTCGACGAACGTCCCATCCTTCTTCGTGTGAAGAACGCGGTGCAGCTCATTGAGAGGGATAGAACGACCGTGCTTCGCTTCCTAAAAATATTAGAGATTGAAGAAGAAAAAATAATAAATTAATATAACTTAATTGAAAAAAGAAAACAAGAAAAAAGTACGTAAAAAAAAAAAAAAAACTTACCAATCAACAATGGTGCTCGTCGTGAGTCCGGGCCCCGACTGTGTGTTTGGTGGGATTCTTTGTGCGGTTGGCCTTATTCCTCCTTGACATTGCCATGCCCTCGGGAGTGCTCAAGCTCGCGATAAGCCGCGCGTGGTCCTCCGGGCTCATCCACACGGGGCGGTTTGCTGCTTGCTTTCTGCGCCCCCGGTACATGAAGTTCTTGAATTGATCCCGGACGTGATTGTTCCATAGGGGGAACAATGTACCGTCCGTGATATCGGGATCGATAACAGTAAACTTGCTCTGAAAAATTTGAAATAAAAACTTGTTAAAGTAATAAATTTATTTATATAAATTTGAAAATTAATTAATTATAAAAAGAAATGATGTTTTTACCTTCCAATTGTCGTACATCCAACGTTTCTCCGTCGTCGGAATCTTCTGCCAACGAAGGTCGCTGGGTAGAGGCATGCTCTAGAGGACCTCGCGAAACCGTTTTGAAACAGTTGTATACGGCTGTACTCTGCAAAAACATAAAAATATTGTGATATTAGAAACTATTAGTTAATAGAAGAAAAAAAAACTTTTAAAAATGTTTAAAGATATAAAAATTAAGTAATTAAAAAAAGAAACAAAATTACTTACGTATTCCCTTCAATCCGAAGGGTAGAGTCTGCGGCCCGAGGAGTCTGCGTGCCTGAAGTGGATGGTCCCGCTGGATCAGGCTATGATGCAGACCCTGATGCTCCCACGGAAGTCGTGGCCTGGGAGTCCTGCGCCAAGCGTGGTGTTGCAGGCTGGGTCTCAGGGACTGCAACATCGAGAGTGCCAGAAAGTCTCGGCTCGTAACCGTAGAGGATGCTGTCCAACTCCTCAGTAGTCAGGTCCGCATTAGGGGCAGCGACAGTAGGCGTCTGCGGCGGAGTCGCCTTGTCAATCGTGTCGTCAGGCTCGTCTGACTGGGGAGGACGTTGTCTGCCCGTCAAAATCCTACAATTTAAACTAAACTAATTTAATACTAATTAAGTAATTAAAATAATTAAATTAATTAATTAATGAAATAATCTGAATTAAATTAATTAATTAAATAATCTAAATTAAATTGATTAATTAAGTAATTTAAAATAATCTAATTAATTAATTTGAATTAAAGTAAATTAAAATTAGATTAATTGAACTAAAATGAAGTAATTAAAGTAAACTAAGTACTGAAGAATTAAAATAAAGTAATTAAATTAAAAGTAAATTAAGTAATGAAGAATTAAACTAAATTAGATTAATTGAACTAAAATTAATTAAATTAAACTAACATTAATTAATTAAAACTAAAATAAACTAAGCTAAACTAAACTAATTAATTAAATTAAAGTAAACTAAAATTAGCTTAAGTGAACTAAGTAATTAATTAAAGTAAACTAAGTAATGAAGATTTCAACTATTAGATTAAATTAAACTAAAATTAATTAAATTTAACTAACATTAATTAATAAACACTAAACTAATTAATTAAGTTAAACTAAATTTGAAAATTAGATTAATTGAACTAAAATTTATTAATTAATTAAAGTAAACAAAATTAGATTAATTAACCTTAAGTAAACTAAGTATTTAATTAAACTAAATTACATTAATTAAACTAAAATTAATTAAACTAACAACATTATACTAAACTAATTAATTAATTAAAGTAAACTAAAATTACATGAATTAAACTAAAGTAAACTAAGTAATTAATTACACTAAATTAGATTCATTAAACTACAATTAATGAAATTAACACAATGAAACTAAACTAATTAATTAAACCTAAGTCAACTAAATTTAAAGTTAAACTAAAACTAACTAAAAACTAAAACTAACTTAAAAACTGAAAATATATACGAAAACTAACCTCGTAATAGAAACCGGGATTGGAGGTTTAGGGTTTTTAGGTTTAGAGTAGGAACGGGGAATGGGAACGGGGAAAAAATAACGGGGAACGGAATGGGGGAAAGAGAGAAAAGAAAGAAAAAAGAGAAAGAAAAAGATAAAGAAAAGGAAATGGGGGAAGGAAACACTAAATTGAATTTAAATCATATTTTGCGACCAAATGGTCGCAAATATGTAATCATGACCAGAAACGAAAGGTCGCGCGTGCTGGGGGAATTACGATCAAATGGTCGCATTTTTATACATATTTGCGACCACCTGGTAGCATTTATTAAAAAAGCGACCATATGGTCGTCACTTTGCCATTATCCAGAACAGCTGTCATATCACGAGTCCTATAAAAAATTGCGACCATCTGGTCACAATCGTGAAATTCACCGCCAAAAATTGCGACCAGAAGGTCGTAATATTTAAATTCACCACCATAAATTTCATGAAAATTTATATTTACCGCTTAGATTTGCGACCATATGGTCGTAATTTCACTTATATTTTTTGAAAAATATAATTCTACTTTTTCACAAATGTGACCAACTGGTCGCCTTTTCCTTCTAAATTTCACTTATATTTTTTGAAAATATAATTTTACTTTTTCACAAATGCGACCAACTGGTCGCCTGTTCCTTTTAAATTACTACCAAGTGGTCACCTTTTGTGTTAAATTGCGGCCACATGGTCGCAAATATTAATATATATATATTTTTTATCATTCATTAAATAAATAGTTTTAATAAATAAACACATACACAGTGAATAATAAAGTTACGAAATGTCTCATGCATCATCCTCAGTTTCTTCGGTCGTCGCTTCTTCTTCTTCTTCTTCTTCTATTTCTTCGTCGGATTCATCGTCTCAAAGAAGTTCGTCACATAAAGTCTTCTTCTTCTTCTTCTTTTTCTTCTGTTTCTTCATCGGATTCATCGTCTCGAATAAATTCAGCATCAATGTCACGTGCGTGAGAAGTGGAAGCATTTATATCATCATCATGCAATGTTATCGTTCCATCGTTCAAAGGACGAACAGTACTTGCATTCTGACCATCGTCGATTGCACGACATCTTATCTCATCTTCTTGAAAAGCAACAGCTCCCTCTGCACCGGCGTCTTGCTCGGACAAGTTTTCTTCTACCTGGCGTGGTTTAACTTTACAAACAACTAACCAATCTGTCAGATCTCGTCTATTAATCGGATAGTTCAGATAATAAACTTGAATCGCCTGTGAAACCAGGACAAACCTATCAGCGGTGCGCATATGTTTAGACTTGTTTACCTCAACGATTTGTAAATGATCAAGCTTACGGACTCCGCCTCGTCCGGTTGTCTCGAACCAAGTGCAGTTGAACAAAACAATGCGTTTTAGCGTCGAACTTGCGTAATGAATCTCAAGAATCTCATCGATTACTCTGAAGTAATCGTCTTCGTTTGTGCCGAATACATGACCTTTTATGCAAACACCACTGTTGTTTGTTGCCCTGTTAACTGAATGCGCCTTCGTTTGAAATCTGTAACCGTTACCGACGTATCCAGTATACGACCTTGCAATCCGTCCAGGTCCCTTTGGCAAAGAAATAATGCGAGGATCGTCTACCGGTAATGTAGGGGAGTCAACCTGTCATTGTTCACATACAGTAATGTTAGGAAGCTATTAATTTTTTCAACAAAATGCCACGGTTTTTTTGACAATTTAAAATAACTCACGTATGCACTAAACTAAGAACGAAACTCTTTGTCGATTATTGACCCCTCCTCAACTGCTGTAAGACCAACTCGTGTCATTCGAACGTATAAGTTTAGAAATAATCTGTATATTACAAAAGTAGTTAGCAAATAGTTTGTAATTGTTTATGCTATGAAATAATGTTAACTTACGAACTCACTCTATGTAAGGCTCGATCTCTGCGCAGTTGCATAACACGTATGTCTGCATTACGTGATACTTAGAATCGGTCAACGGCCTACGCACTGATCTTCCAACTGTCATGCCAAGTTCCGTAAAAATCGGCAAGTCGTTTATGTCAACACCTTCAAGTAAATTTTCGACAATGTTTCGTTTCACTGGTAGAAACTGCTCTGCAATGTGTTGGTCAAAGTAGTATGAACAAAATGTGGTAGTCTCTTGTGTCAGGTACGCACTACAGATTGATCCTTCTACTCTTGCTTTATTTCCGACCGTCTTTTTCAACCGACGTAAGTACCTGTGGGTAGGTAGAATGTGTAGAAAACATTTACATTCGATATCAATGTACTTTACACGTGTACATTACAAACAAACTGTGCTTACCTTTCAAATGGGTACATCCAGCGGTAATGTACCGGATCCCCTAAGAATGCCTCGTATGGAAGATGCACTGGAAGATGCTCCATGGAGTCAAAAAAGCCAGGTGGGAACATTCGCTCCAACTTACAGATAATAACAGCGATCTCTGAACTCATTGAAGCGACAGTAGCTTCAGTCAGCCCTGTACATGTCAAGTCCCTGAAAAAAACACTCAGCTGTGCAAGAGGCTCCCAATGTCTATTCTCTAGGAATTGTCTGAACGCGACCGACATCAATCGTTGCATGAACACATGACAGTCGTGGCTTTTCATCCCGAACATGATATGCTTTTGACTGTCTATACACCGACTCAAATTCGAAACGTATCCGTCCAGGAATTTGATGGATTTGATCCACTCAAATAATGTTTTCTTTTCATCCGTCGTCAACATGTACTTTGCTTTTGCATAATTATCATTGTCGTCAGGCTCCAACTCAGGACGGTGACATATCTCCCGTATATCATAACGTGCCTTCAGATTATCCTTCGTTTTTCCCGGAACGTTCAAAATCGTATTGAAAATGTTGTCGAAGAAATTCTTCTCGATATGCATTACATCCAGATTGTGTCTAATCAGTAGATCTTCCCAATACGGTAGATCCCAAAAAATACTCCGTTTCTTCCAACCCATGTTTTTCCCAGCTGCATTGTTTGCACTCTCTGCATAGTCCACTGTAATCTTCTGCATCCCTATACATTGTCTGGGGGTATCGTTTCTTACTCGTCGACCCTTCTTCCAGTCAATGTCGTTTGAACGGAAAGTATGATTCAACGGTAAAAATCGACGGTGACAATCAAACAAACAAGTTTTCCGATCGTTTCTAAGATAAAATGCATCTGTGTCTAGCATGCAATGTGGACATGCGTATTTCCCCGCCGTACTTCATCCTTTAAGAGGAGGAGATTGAGGTTCACACAATTAACTACACTGACTAAGGAAAGGAATAATAAAAGCTAAACACATATTCAAAAATGTATATGAAAGCAATTAAAGATCAACATACCTGACAACATTGAATACGCAGGGAAGTCACTGATCGTCCAGATTAACGCGGCGTGCATCAAGAAATTTTGTTTCTTCGAAATGTCGTACGTCATAACATCGTCAGCCCACAACCTTTTCAACTCTGCAATAACTGGTTGCAAATACACATCCAGTTTCTGTTTTGGACTTTTCGGCCCAGGTAGGATCACTGTTAGAAAAACCACCGGTTTTCGCATGCACATCGAGGGAGGCAAGTTATACGGGGTTACCATGACTGGCCAAACTGAATATTGTGCCCCGGATGCCCCGAACGGGTTAAAGCCATCCGTGCATAAGCCCAATCTGACGTTTCTCGGATCTTGTGCAAAATCCAGGATGACAATTATTTAAATGCTTCCATGCCGCAACATCTGAGGGATGTCTCATAACACCTTCATCCTGTGGATGCTCGTGATGCCATCTCATGTGTGAGGCTGTCACATTCGATGCATACAACCGTTGCAGACGTGGGGTCAGCGGTAAATAGAACATGCTGGCGTACGGAATGAGGTTGCGTTTCCCTTATTTATATCTTGGAAGAAAACAGAATTTGCAGTGATGCAGGTACTCATCCACATCCCAGTAAATCATGCATCCGTTCTGACACGAATCTATTTTCTCCACGGGTAAGCAAAGTCCCTCCACTATCTTTTTCGTGTCGTACAAACTGTTGGGCATAGTATTTTCTTCTGGAGCGCATCGACGAAACCACGATGCAATCGAATCAAATCCTCTAGCAGGTATGTTGTACTGCGCCTTTATATTTAAAAGTTTTGTAGCAGCAGCAAGTTGACTTACCTGACACCCATCGTACAATGGTCGACTGGCTGTCTCTAGCATCTCAGCATCTTACGTGCTTCCGGATTCATTTCCTCTTCAACAACCCGTTCATCTTCGTCTACGTTTAAACTTTCATGGAAATTTTCATTGCCCCCATACCCCGCACCATCAAGTATCATTTGCTTCATCTGACTATACTGTTGTTCATCATTCCGTTCTTCGGCAACAACCTCTACATTCTAGCTGCTACCTTCGTATCGTCTCGATTCATGTAATGCAGCATCGAACATTTCTTATGTTTCCCCCTGAAACACCCAATGGTAATAATTCTGCACAAATCCCCGACTATAAAGATGAACCTTCACATCTGTAACCGGTATGATTCTCCTATTGTCGCATTTCCTGCACGGGCAATGTAGCTTTCCACCATACTTTTCATAATAGACAGTTGTCATGCAAAACTCAACAAACTGTTCAACCCCGGCTACGAACTCATCGTTCAAATACCCGTCTATCAAACGAACATACATCCACTCTCTCATTTTCTTTTTTCTTAATGCTAACAAACAATGGGAGGAGGGGATTTTATAATGGACTCCTCTGGTCGTTTGCGACCTGATGGTAGTATTTTTGCTACCAACTGGTCGCATTTTCCCGCCAAAATTTCCCGCCATTTTCCTCACTGCCCCGGTTCACATCATGTCACAGAATTTACGACCACATGGTCACTTATTTTGATGACCACTTGGTAGCTTTTCTCCCACCTACCCCGGGTCACATCATGTCACAGAATTTACGACCACATGGTCACTTATTTTGGTGACCACTTGGTAGCTTTTCTCCCACCTACCCCGGGTCACATCATGTCACATAATTTACGACCACATGGTCACTTATTTTGGTGACCACTTGGTAGCTTTTCTCCCACCAAATTGTTTGTCTACCATTGGTCACTTAAAATCACAATATTTGCGACCATCTGGTCACTTAACAAATGTGACCACATGGTAGCTTCTTTCCCCAAAATGTTTAAGCTACCACTGGTCACTAAAGTTCACCACAATTGTGACCATATGGTCACTTTTAATTGTGACAACTTGGTAGCTTTTCTCCCGCCAAATTTACGCGCCTTTTTTTGCTACTAAATAATATCTCGTGTCACATAATTGCAACCAAATGGTCATCATTTTCAAGTGACCATATGGTCACTTTCTTCCCGCCAAAAATTCATGCCATTTTATATGACTAATTTTTTGCTTGGTCGCAATTTGGTCACAAAAAAGTGACCATATGGTCATTTTAAGTCAAATTTCACAATTACTACCAGAGTGGTCACCAAAAAAACTACCCATTATTTGGTCGCAAATTTCTGGTCGCAATTTAACATTTTTTTGTAGTGTTTCTTCCAACTCTTTCCCACTCCTCAAGGTAATCACATTCTCATTTTCTCGCAGATTGGTAACAGTTTGTGATGGTAATTTACCTTGGGATTCTATTCGGCTAAGAGAAGATGTGAGATAACCCATTTGGACCTCCAAGTTTTTCATACTCGAGTTTATTTTTTGAAAATTTACTTGAGTGTCCTGCTAAAACTATAGAGTGTTCGGCTGAAGCTGTTGAGAGGTATTAGTCATGGTTTGAATAAGATCTTCCAAAGGGATACCTGATTTGATACTGGGAACCATGGGTTGTTGTTGAGGAGAAGGTGGTCTTTGTTGTGCTTGTTGATATTTCGGGGCTCCAGTCCCATAACTTAGATTAGGATGATCCTTCCATCCTGCATTGTAAATGTTAGAAAAAAGATCATATAGTCTTTGTTGTCCTTCCTAATATCCTCCGAGGCATTGATAGATTCTTGTGAGTCATCTTGAAGTGTAGGGCACATATCAGTTGAGTGATTTGGCGCAGTGCAAATACCACATACTTTCACCTGATGGTTATTACTAACAGCCAATTGTTGAACAAGAGAGGTTAGATTTTTAATTTTATTTTCCACAGAAGAATCACGTACCTATCACACGTTTCGAGAATGGGGTGCATCTTCTAGTGCGCCACTTTGTTGACTAGTTGCAGCCATGGTGGCAATCAATCTCCTAGATTTCCTTGGATTCTTATTAACTATTGCACCACCACTAGTGGCGCCATCAATCTCCTCTCTATCGATGTCAGTCCTTCATAGAGTATTGGACGAGGAGTTGTTCAGAAAATCCATGTTGTGGACAACAAGCACAAAGCTTTTTGAACCGAGTCTAATACATGAGTAGAGTCTCATTATTTTTCTGCGAAAGCCCATAAATCTCTCTACGAATATTTGAAGCACTGGATGAAGGAAATAATTCATCCAAGAATAACACAGCAAGTTCAGTCCATGTATTTATCGAATTACAGAGTAAATCGAATAACCAGTGTTTGGCCTTGTCTATCAAAGAGAAAGAGAAGGCACGCAATTTGATTTGATCTTGAGTTACCCCTTCTGGCTTCATGCTTTGACAAATGACATGAAAAGCCTTCAGATCTTTGTTCGGGTCTTCATTATCTAGACTTTTAAAAATAAGAAGAAGATGAATTAGTCCAGATTTCAGCTTGAAGTTTTCCTGAACGGCGGGGTATCTAATGCATAACGGCTTCTGATCAGTTTGAGGAGCAGTCAACTCTTTCAAGGTTTGTTCTTCTTCTTCAGCCATTGTTTTTTCGATTTCAGAATCACTAGAAGAAATACTTGATGTATCGAGTAGACCGAGTGGTAAGTCATCTTCAATGAGAGAGGATATAGATGCTTGAATATTTTTTAATTTAGTCTCTTTTCGAATCCTCTTAGTCGTCTTCTCGATTTCTGGATCGTATTGTAATTCACCTGTACGAGAAGAACGATGCATTAATAAGTAATAGTAAATTAATTAACACCAGTCCCTGGTAACAAAGCCAAAATTTGATGGATGTCGAAACCAGCAAAAATAAAATAAACTTACTTTGATGATTAACTCGTAGTAAATGGAAGGAAGATCAAACCCACAGAGACCGGTAAACTAATTAAATGTTATAAAAAGGGTGGTTTTGAGATTTTGAAAGAATAAAAGTGTAACGTCCCGTTACTTTTGGAGGTAAATTTTTTTTTTTAATTTTAAATAAAGTATTTAGTTAGTTTAAACTTAGTAATTCGATTTTAGTAGTTATTTTCGTTCGAAAACCTTTTTAAACTTTTAAACCTTTTACTACTTTAAATTAGTTTCGGTGACATTAATAATTATTAACGGGCCAATTAATAATTATTAATCACCTTTAGATTATTTTAAGACCATCGGGTTTCGTATTTTTAATCGAATCTTTTAAAAGGGACGTATACGTCATTTTCCAATTTCTTAAAAAATCACTATTCACCATCCTCATCCTTAAATAGTCAACTATTGGTCAAAATCTTCATTTTCTCCTTTTCTCTTCCTCCTCCTTTGGCCGTGGCTCTCATCTACCCACCCCCCTCTTTTGGCTTTTCTTATTTGCTCGGTGGATCGCCGTATTTCCAGTACCGTTGAAAAGCTCTCATCCCGAGGATCATTTCTAACCTAACAATCGAGGTTTTCGTCAATTTTCTACAAGCCTCAAGGTATGGCAAAGTTTCAAATTCAAGCTTTGAATAGTGTTTTAATGGAGGTTTTGAATTGAAATCTTCAAATTCACACCCCGAAGCTTGAAAATTTCAATCGAGGAAGTCGTTTTAGCAAGTTTTAGAAACTTCCCTAAACCCTAAAATCAAGTTTGAGTTGAAAACCCGTCCCGTGTTAATTTCTCTCACTTGACCAAGATTAGGGTGTTTGGTTTGCTATGATTTTACGTTTTACTTAATTTTTCGGAAATCGATTATTATGTAAAACCCTAAAATATCGTGACCCACTATTATCTCGACTTTCAAAGTGTCTTTGATCAATCCAAATCATCTCAAAAGTGCATAAAAGACGGAAAACCGAACCCAAACCCTCTCTTCCTTGTTGGGCCGTGGGTCCCTTAGGGTTCAAATCCGGGGTTTTCATCGTTTTATGCGTTTAGATGTTGTTTGCTCGATTTTCGGATAATTAATGGTTGTTAGGTGTATTTGATTTGTAGGTTGGTGATCGTTTGCGTGACTTTGACTCCGGCATTTTGGAAGCTTGGATTTCACATCTAAGGTGAGTTTAAAATGGAAGTCAGTAATTTTATGAATTATGTTTCATTACGATATTGTTTATCAAGGTTAAGAGGGGAACTAACTTCCGGAAGTTATACTTGGTTGGAGACTTTAACTCGGATGTGAGTGGAGTGATTTTGATGTATTTATGGTTTTGGGAGTAAAAGAGGAATTATGAGTGGTTTGGAAGTCTTGTAAAGTGATTTGGAGACTTTAGATGAAAGTGAATGACTAAGGAACTTTAAGTGATTCGAGAGTCAAAGTGGCTTAGAAATTACACTTGAGTATTGACTCGTGTAATTCAAGCGGTTTATGTTCTTTAGTAGTTTAGTGGAACTTTATCTAACTTACTAGGGAGCTTGACGGATTCTACGAGGTTATGTGATATGGCACATGATAGTATGTGATACGCTCCATACGGTATCATGGTGCGAGGTTATGTGATATGGCACATGATAGTATGTGATACGCTCCATACGGTATCATGGTGCGAGGTTATGTGATATGGCACATGATAGTATGTGATACGCTCCATACGGTATCATGGTGCGATGATTTGTGATATAGCACTATATATGCTGTGGTAAGGTGGGCATTCTACGAAATGAGCGTTATAGATGCGTTATACTTTATAGTACTATACACGCTGTGGTAAGGGTGGCATTCGAAGATTTGAGCGTGTATGGATGTGTTATTATTGTTATCATTGTTATAGCACTACACATGCGGTGATATGGGTGGCACTCGAAGATTTGAGCGTGTGTGGTTGCTACGTTTTTCATTAGCACTTAGTATATCACATTCTTTTACTTCTATCTTGGTATGAGTATATTTCTTTTATGATGATAGAATGTTTTCGAGGAAATCCATAACTCATAAGATTCGTTGAGCCACGAAGTTAAGAAAGTTTATTATGTATGTTGTTTATGTGTGAAATTTGGAATGTGGAATGGGTAGTAAAAGTGAAATCTAGGCCTTTGGACACGATTTCTGACATGAAATGTTGTTCATAGGATTACTTGCTTTCATTTTACTCTCACTAGCATTTTTATGCTAATTATGCTACAATTACAATTTTTCAGGTAAGACTCGTGGTAGAGGACGAGGTAGAGGAGGTGGCACCGCGTGACCGGTCGTGATAATGAATGGACAGGAACGCAACTGATTTTGAGAGTAGCATTCTTGAATGCTCATGAACATTGCATCACTTTTTATTTTGTTACATTTTGAGCTCGATGGAGCGTTTGTATATATATATTTTGAACTTTAAACTTCCTGTAGCATTTTCATCATATCATGGAAGGTGCATTCTAGTATTATTGCTTTTTCTGGAAAAACTGGTTTGTAAACTGGTTTTGGTTTATCCGAATTTTAAACGGACCCATGCCGTTTTTCTGTAAAATCTAGATTTCCGCTGCGCATTTGTTTTAATGGATTTTACGAAAAATCGGGTCGTTACAAAAAGACAGAAAATAATTAAAAGATGTAAATTGATTTGAGAAGGTTTCCAACTAAATACTTAATCTCCATTTTAGTTTACTTAATTCGATTTGTTGGGGTGATTTACTAAATTAGTGGAAATTTATTTAGTAAACTTATTAACATTTAATAACGGATCTATTAACGTCATGCAATTTGTGATAAAACATGTAGATTCATGCTTATATTTTCGAAAATTAAAATAAAAAACTTACATTGAGTAATTAATGGAGAATCGGTTGGAGGTTTCTTTACAGCATCAAATCCTCAGCAACACCGGATCTTCTATGCTATATCCCGATCGAAAGCAAAACCGACTTGTGGGAATCGAACCGGAAGAACAAAAGAAGAAGAAATTTCTTCTAAATTTTTCCCTATGGAAAATCGGCAATTGGGCAAAACTTGAGAGAGAATTTTCACTTTTCTAATTAAAGTGAGAAGTGTATAAAATATGAATCTTAATGGTCATATTTATAGGAAAATATGATATCTAATCTATATAGATATGCTTATCTCCTAATTATTAAATAAATATAGAAAAGATAAATAAAATAATATATATATATATTATATATATAACCATATCTGTTGCTTTTGGAAAAGTACACGCACGCCTCCCAGCAAATGACATATATATATTATTTATTTATTTACCTTTTTATATATATATATTTAATAATTATATATTTGTGTATTTAAAATTAGAAAAATTCAAATAATAATTTCTCATTTAAACACATCTAGCCAAAAGTTAATATATTAATTACCATTGAATCTTATCCAATTAATTAATTATTTTGAGCCAGTACTAATTAGTTTCATAAAACCAATTGGGTTTAACTCTCTCTAATATTTATTATTAAATTAAATAAAATCATTATTTAATTAATAATAATTATTATTAATTTCCATTTAAATAAACTCATTATTTAGATAATTAATAATATTAACATTAATTCCCGTTTAAATAATTTATTTATTTAAACAATTAATTTTTCCGTAAAATATTATAATTGATATGTTATATTAATTTCTATTTAAATAAACTTTTTATTTAAACAATTAATTTTTTATCAATATTAATATTAATTTTCATTTAAATAATCTCATTATTCAAATAATTAATATTACCTAATTTTAAGTAAAATCAATTACTTAAATTGTTTGTACTTCCTAAGTTAAATTAATAACTTAGTTTTGCTACAACGATATTTGGGCTAGCATAAGGACCCGATGGACCTATAGATCATGGGCTTAATAATTAGTCAATTAAGTGATTAACTCATAATCAGTTAATTACTTATTATTTAACTATGAATAATCCCACTACAGATTCATAGCTGAACTCCCCTCACTATAGATGAGTTATGTCCATTTAGTTTATCTTTTATTTATATCTGTGATATATCCTTCACGTGGAACCCTCATAATTACAGGCGGATGAATTTACCGTTTTGCCCCTGTAATTACTGCTTTGTCCTTGTGTTCCCGTTGATTCTCCAATGAACTTTATCTTTAGTCGAACTAGAGATAATATACTTCTGTGATCAATAGAAGTCATGGCGCCACTTGTTCATGTCTCAAGTCAGTACATCAAGGAAGTTTTCTAAAGTTCCTAAAATGTTTAGGTATCGCATTGATACCGTTAATTTATAGGAAAGTTATGAATTCCATCTCGTGAAAATGAGTTCCCAGCTACTTATCTAGTCATGTTCCCAAAACAGAAGTGTATTGAGCGTTCTTACAGATCGCTCTCAACCATGTGAATCAAAGAACATAACTCCACAAATAGGAGTCCGCATTTCACTCAGGATTGAGATCTATCACGCATGATAAACTTAGTTTGATATTCGATCATTTCTCGAAAACGGTACTAATGAAAAATTTGATCGATCATCGTGGTCCTGTCTTATACAATCAATATTGCATATGATACTTCCATTTCATGTCTCCCACATGAATGATCAGGATTAGATCATTT
The DNA here is from genome assembly GCA_028015215.1 of Gynostemma pentaphyllum. Taxonomy (NCBI): domain Eukaryota; kingdom Viridiplantae; phylum Streptophyta; class Magnoliopsida; order Cucurbitales; family Cucurbitaceae; genus Gynostemma; species Gynostemma pentaphyllum. Next base: position 40,431,624 of record CM051355.1, on the reverse strand, counting down.
GTCTATAAACAAAATGTGAAGCTATCAATAGTGTTACCAGGATACGGTTCCCAAACGTTATCCATTTACTGTAGACACTTTTAAGTTACTCATCTCGACTTTAATCCTCTCGTATGACTCACATACTAAGTCGTGATTTCATAAGAGTAACTTAGGGTTTACTATTTGAATGTTTGATATTAATATATTTCCATATATTCCTAATATCGTCAATTGAATCAATCTAGATAATATAAAGAACTTATGTTTATTTATTTAATTTATTCTAAATAAATTATTATTATTAAATAATTACAAGTTCTAGGACACCATTCCTAACACGATCATTGATAAAAGCATAAATTCTAATTAAACTCTAAATTGGTTGGAAGTTGCCAGAACAACAAGTGTCCTTCCTTAGATTCTTGATAGCCAAGATACTATCTAATAACTACTTCCCTAATTAACGGATAAACCTAGAATACGATAATAGAATTTAACCCATTAACAACATTAAGAAGAGAATGACCCAATTGTTAACTAAGAAACACGATACGACCGGTTCATTTAAGTTAGATCACCAATTCTCATAACATAAACTGAAAAGTGTCCTAATCAATTCATGCTATTTGTCACAAGGATTAGAATAATCAAACAATTACAGATTAAAATGTTCTAATTGACTAATTATCAAACTAACATGTGAACAAACATCAATTTGATAATAGATATGCAAAGAGAAATCACAAATAGAGAGAATTCAGAAAATCAATTAAGAACGAATCTCACGAATTAAAATAAATCAAACTTCGATTTAATCTCTAATTGGAACGAAGAGTTTAGCTATGTTGGGATTTATGCCCTAGAATTCGTAATTTGTAATAGAATATTTTATGAATAAATAAAAGTATTATTTCAGTGAATTTTGTGCAATTTATTATATGTTGATATTTGCTAAATATTCAAACATTAATAGAAAATTTCAGAGTTACTAATTCTATAATCTTGACCACTATGAGATATAAAGTGAATGTAGTCCAAGGTAGTAACTCAAATAGTCTACAGTAAATGAATACGGTTAGGAAACCTTATCCTGGTAACACTGTTGATGTTGTTCACTGATTTGATCCAAATCATTAGCATGATGTAGATGCAAGTGGAGACATCATATATAATGAGTTTATATAAGGCTGGACCAGGATAATAAATCAATTCCTAAATAATACCGTTGATAGGAAATGATTTATAATATCAAATTTACGTTATTAAGATTGATACGTCTCAATCCTGAGTATGTTGTGAACTCACATTAATGAAGTCTTTTCCTTTGATTCACATGGTTGAAGGTGATCTATTGATACACTCGATAAACTCCTATTTTGGGTAAATGATTAAGTTGGTGCCTGGGAATATTTCTATACAAGATGACATTCATAACTTTCCTAAAACAAATGAAAGTGTTAGTGCGACGCTATTCTAACTTAGGAACTTTAGGTGTCTCCCTTGTTGTAATGATTCGGTACTTGAACATGAGGCCTCACCTTCTCATTGGCCCGAGAAGGATCGTTCTATACTTGAAAACTATAGAAAAATGTCATTAGAGGATCATCGGGTACACAAGGATAAAAGAGATAATTACAAGGGTAAAACGGTAATTTTTGACCCAGTTGTAATTATGAGATTACCACGTGAAGGATATGTCAAAACGAACTTAATAACAAATAGACATAACCCATCTATAATGAGGGGAGTTCAACTTAAGGTTTATAGTGGAATTACCCTGAGTTAATAATTATGATTAATTAATGAGTTTAATTAATAAATCAATAATTATTGGAGCCCATGATCTATAAGTCCATCAGGTCCCTATGCTAGCCCATATATCATTGTAACTAACCAAGTTATTAATTTAACTAGGAAGAAAGAATTATATTTAAGTAATTAAATTACTTAAATAAAGGGAGATATTAATTGTTTAAATAAATAGTTTATTTAAATAGAAATTAATATTAATATTATTAATTATTTAAATAATAAGTTTATTTAAATGGAATTTAATAATTAATATTATTAATTAAATAAATAGTTTATTTAATTTAATAATAAAAGGAGAGAATTAAATATATTTGTTTTATGAAACAAATTGGTATTTTGCCCAAAATAATTAATTAAAAGAATTTGATTCAAAATTAATTAATTAAGAGAATTTCGGGTATATGTATTTAATTAGAAAATATTATTTGAATTTTTTCTAATTGTAAATATATAAAACTAAATACATATATATATATAGTTATTAAATAAAGAAAAGTTAATAAATAATATATATATTATAAAATTAATTTGCAAATCACAGCCCATTTTTTCCGTGACGCGTGCGTGATGGCTGAAGGGTTTTTTGTATATAATTTTGTTTTATATATTTATTTTATCTTATCTTTTCTATTATTTTAATTAGGAAAATATGTATTTTAATAGGATTAAAATACTAACTTTTCTTATAAATACGACCATTGGGTGCTCATATTTTACACTTGATATTTTATAAAAAAGTTCTCTCTTTTATTCTCCCTATTGCCGATTTTGGCTTCTTAAAATAAGAAGAAATTTTTTCTTCTTTTGTTCTTCCGGTTCAATTCCCACAAGTCGGGTTGGTTTGTGATCGGGATATAGCATAGAAGGCTTGGTGAAGTGGATTGATTCTGTAAAGAAAACCCCAACTGATTCTCCATTAAATCTACAATGTAAGTTTTTAGAAAACCTTATAATTCTAGTTTAAGGTTTGATCACATTTGCATGTTATTAACGAATCCGTAATTAAATGTTAACTAATTTACTAAAGAAATTCCGCTAATTTAGTAAATAGTTCCTTCAAGCTAGACATAATTGCAAAGAAAATAACTAAGAAAAGTTATAAAAAGTGAAAAAGAGGCTACCCTACTAATGAAAACTAATACTTATAAGCAGATTTTTGCTCTCGTCGCCTCAGCCATGAAGACCTCATCGACATAGCGATGGTGGAGATTTCACAAAGTATATATGTAGATAATGCTTCTTTCACCGCGGCGATGGAATGCTTGTCGTCGTGGTGACAGGCCAAAATATCAGAAAATCTCTCCTTTCAAGCTTTTTGCAATTTGGTTTATTCTTAACCACTTGAAATTACTTGTTAAAAAGAAAACCAAATAAATCAATTCAAAAACTCTTGGAACTAAGCATTTTAGGGGATAAAACATTTAAATTAAGAACATAAAAATCAAGTTATCAACCATGCAAGAGCAACTCCCTAAAAGCGCTGCTCCTACCGTTGGCCAGCAGTAACCCTGCTGCGTTTTTTTGGTGTGGTGGTGGCGGCTCCTTGGCGGGTTTGAGTTCGTCTCTAAGTGATTTGAAAAATAAGGAGGATGGGTTTTTCATGAAATTAAGGGTTAGGGTTTCTAGGGTTTGAGAAAATTCAAGAAAACTAAGTTTCAAATGGATAGACAAGTAGGGAATTCTTGATAAATTTCATGGTTTCCATAAACGGATTTAGATTAATAATTCTAAACTGAAATTTAAGAAAAGAATTCTAATTTACCTCTTCTTGAATTCAGGAAGAAAGTTCCCACAAACCCAATTCTCCACCAAATCAAACTCCACCAAAATACACCTAGAAACGAACAACGGAAAATAAAATCGATAAAAAAGGATGCCCAATCACCATTGAACGTGGCGGCAAGGAAGAAGAAGGAGAGGGATGGAAGACTTACCTTTTCTCTCTGTAGCTTCTAATTTCGTTCTGATGATGGTTTCTCACATTCTCCCTTTTTTTTTAATAAAGCCTTTTCCCCTTTTCTTTTCATTTAAGACCAACATTATATTTAAAAATAATTAAATTCCCAAAATAAGAATTTAATTCATTAAATACAATTTCTTTAATTCTCTAAATAAATATTATAATAATCAATATTTAATTAAAGAAAATTCTTAACGAGAATAATGGGTCGTTACAGATTAACAATGATTAATGTGTATATTTTATCAGTGATAAACTTAGTGTAAAAATATGTAATTCAATGTTTATCACTAATACACCCGATCAAAATTTACTATATTTACAAGGATTTTTTAAAGCTATTATTTTTACAAATATTACAATAAAAATGATTAGATTTGGGAATGCCCCATATTAATAACAAAAAGATAGGTTCATCATCACCATCATCAATGGGCCGAGCCGAGCCAGCTCGACCCAAACATTAGAGGGTTCAGGCTCGGCTTGTACTCAAGCCCAGCCGGCTCGGCCCAATCTAAAATTTTAAGGCTCGCGGCTCGGCTCATGGGCTAAGCTCATCTAGCAGAGCTTGGGCCTGGCTCGTTGGAGCGAGCCAAGCTCGACTTATCATATGAGTTCATTTTTGTATTACATTATCTCAAAAACCAATGGTGCATAACTTTCTAATCACTTTTAAAAAAAATCAAGAGTTAACAAAATAAACATATTAAACTTATTATTTTAAATAGCAAAAAAGAGTGAAAAAATAAATATATTAAACTTATTATTTTGAAAGGCAAGAAAGTAAAAATTGTACCATTTTATTAGTTAAATAATTTAACTATTTTATTTTATCCTATTTAATTACACAAAAGTATCAACTGTAAAAAAATAGATATTTTTATTAATTTTTTCATACATGAATATTTGAGAATAAAGTGCAGCACTACAATATAAGTACATCCCAACTAGATTGACACCCACTAATTTGTCAATCATATGTATTTTTCTCAACTTATATTGTAGTGATTCGGCCATATAATATAAAAAAAAGGAGGGATATTATTATTTTTATCTTTAATTTTTAAATTGGTAATAATATAAAACTCAATTTAAATAATAAATAAATATTGCGAGATTTATTTGGGCCGAGCTCGAGCAGGCTCATTGGATTGCCCTATGGAGGCTCAAACGAGCCGGCCCACGAGCGGGCTCATTCAAAAAAAGGGAGGCTCATATCCAATCCAAACATTTAATGAGCCGAGCCGAGCCGGCTCGTCAAACGTTGACTTTCGAGCCGAACCCTAGCCAAACTTGGACCAGGCCTTTAGGCCGCGAGCCAGATGATGATGGTGAGTTCATCACTTCTATAAAATTAATTATCTCTAGTTGGAGAATCCAAAAATGAGAGTATTAGAAATTTTGTCGAAATGTAGGAGTTGATTTGATCAGTTCTAGAGCAACAAAATATAAAATAATTGAATGCATATGGATAGGTCAAGGCTCTTGGAGTTTGGAATATCATGCAATATTTAGAACACATGGATTAAAATCGTTAAAATATCCACAAAGCTTGAACCGAAACTCAAAAAAGTCAACAACAGAAGAAAATAATTATATTAATTAAAAAGTTTATAAAATAATATATTAGTTTTGATTCTTGATACATAATATAAAAAAAAATAAAAAATTAGTTCAGTCTTTGACTTGATGAGGTCTCATGGAATCGAGCTCGAGTTTTGTATAATCTTAGCCGTGAACCCACAACTTGAATATCTCTAAATTACAAGGGGAAATATGATCGATAATAAACATGGCCAATTCTAAGATAACGGGACCCGTGTAAAAATAAAAATCCAGACCATTTATCATATAAATTTTATGATAAAAAAAATCACAATAACATCGAGAGAAAAAACTAATTAATATTTTAATGTATTATAATGAAAACAAATTAGAGTTAAAATTTATTTTAAAAATTATAAAAAAATGATTAAAAAACAGATTTAAAATTGATTGATTTTTTTTTAATTGAAATAATTAAAAGAAAAAAAATAGAAGTATGGATGATAAATATTTTTGTTGAAATTAATTAAAAAAATACATCTTTTTGATATAAATAAATAAAGAAAATGAAGTCACTTTGTTTTAATGAGGAATGGAACCTCTATTCTTGTCCTATAAAACATAAATTATGATTTTAGTCTACCACAACACCACATTAATTGTTTGATATAAACTTTGCAGTAGTATATAAATAATATATTTACATATCGATTTTAAAATTTTGGGCCCCTAATATTCGGAGGACTTGAGCGATCGCCCATCTCGCACCCCCTCAGGACCGGCCCTGATAATAAATAGAGAAATTTTATTAGGTATTAGATTTTGATACAATATTTATAAATATATCATGATTTAAAATTATTTGTAAATATAGCAAATTTTATTATAGTAATTGACGATTAACAATAATTAATGTGTGTATCTGTGACGACCCGACTCCTTTTAAATAATTTAAATCAGATTTCAGCGGAAGACTTTATATTTAATAAAAATTTTGCATGAATATGTTTGAAACTTAGACTATCCAAAACCTGTATACATTTTTCATATCAGGAAATTTAAAAGCAAGGAAATGCAATTCCTTTTCCAAAGTTTAAAGAAGTTTATAATCATAAAAGTTAAGACGAAAAGCTCCTATGAGGTTATATACAATTTACATCTCAAAAGACACAAAATAAAACAAAATGAGTCCATGGACTGTAAAAGTATCTCTAGTCCCTCTCGGCATCATCATCATCCAAATCAGACTGCACCAGCTCCTCTCCCACGACTCCAAGCATTATCTGAAAATGTTTGTAATATCATGTGTGACGACCCGTCACTTTTAAATAATTTAAATTCAGAGAAAACAGCGGAAGTCTTTTAATTTACGAAAAATTGGCGTGGTTTTGTTTGAAAATTGGCATGCCGAAAACCTGTTTACATCCTAATTTTCAAATCTAACAAAATCTCATGGACTTTAAGTCCAAATCAGGAGTTCAAATATATAATATCATAAAACATCAACATTAGGCTCTTAGGAGCCAAATACAAAGTACAATTCCTTAAAATTCATCAAAATAAGACATAAACTTTACAATCCATTAGTCCATCTCGAGGTCGGCATCCCTCGATCACGCAAAGACCACCTCCTCTTCCTCGACCTCTAGCCAAGGCATTACCTGAAATTGGTTGTAATATCATGAGCTAACAAACTAAGCCCAGTGAGAATAATAAGCATAAAAAGTAAAGATAGACCTCAAACTCGCATTTTGATTTGTGTCCAATTAATCCGACACAATCCTTCCTAGAATTCTCCAAGTCTAGGTCATTCTAATCCATATTTTCCAAAGTATAACACAATTAACTCCTAAAGTCATCCAACTCTAGGTAATTTCATTTATACTTTCTAAGGATGATATTACTAATGATCGTAGTCAAAACTCATCCATCAACTTAATTATGCCATAAGTATTATAAATAAATGTACTTTGCATCATATTTAACATCTCAATTCTCTTTCTCGTCGATCATACGCATAAAAGCAATGTGTACATCCCGTAGGATACTCATTCACCATTTATGCATGAAATGAAGGTAATGTGGATTTTCACATACTATCCACCATTATCCTTATGTATGAAGTAGTGTGGGGGTCTCATGTCATCCACCAAAACTTATGCATGAAGTATTGTGGGGGTCTCATGTCATCCACCAATACCTATGCATGTAAAAATTGTGGGGGTCTCATGTCATCCACTTTTCTTTCTCTTTTTCTTCTTTTCAATAATATGAGATGTTATGCATATGCTTGCAAATGCTTGCAAAGTAATGAAGTAAATATAAATGATAAAGCAATCGAAATAAACATAAAGTAAATGAGCATAAGTAAAGACATAAAGTAAATGACATAGGTAAAATAGATGGGATTCTGGATGAACGATATAACGATCGAACTCCGATAACAAATAATAAGATTAGAAACATAACTTAAACGATTAACCTATGCCCTCCGGATTCTAAACTTCCAAATAATCCGAGGTTCTATTAACCGTTTTAAGTACAAGTTGGATCCTTTAACTTCCAATGATCCAAACTTAGTTTCACAGTCGAACCTAACTTAGAATCTTATTCTAAGCTTCAAAGTCTTTCTCGAGAACTCCTAAGTTCTCACTTAAGGATTAACTCTTAATCCTAAGGGCACTAACTCACAACCCTCTAATCTTAGGTTCGGATTCTAATCTTAGTTTCAAACTCTTCAAATCAACGTACTTATTTGCTTTCTATAGTTACTTTAAATTCTAATCATTCTCACCTTAATAAAAGTGAAGACTTTGCTCCTAAACACCGAAAGAGCAATCAACCACGCGGTTCGAAAGCACCTACAAACGAATTATATCATACAATCAATAACTTTACCAACTATCGATCAAACAACTACTAAACATAAAAAGCAACGAAAACCCAACAAAACCCATAAAGAGGCCCACGGCCCTATCATCAAAATTGGGTCTCGGGTTTGGTTTTCCGGCTTTTTGGCAATTTAAATACATTTCGAGTTGTTTTTAAGAAATTCGATAATCCCGATTTCAATGGGTATCGATAAATAGGGTTTTCGAACATTAATCCCTTTGCCGAATTGAATTTAAATAAACATTCATTCATTAATTTCTAACCCATTTTCAATCCCAAAAGGGTAAATTTCAAACGGAAAGGGTTTCGACTGAAACTCGGTTTTAGGGTTATGGGATAGTTTCCAAAAACACTTAAAACTACTCCCGAATTGACAAACACCGAGTTTCACGGCAAGAAATCGAAAGAAAACAATGAAAACTCCATTAAAACACTATTTGGAGCTTAGGGTTTCAAGAGAAACTTACCGAGAACTCCGTGGATCTCGAGAGAAACGTGCGATGGGTAGGTGGAAAAGATTCGTATGACCGATACCTTTCCAACGGACCCAGGAATCAAGTCGATCGGTTGAGAAATGAGCAAAAACCAAAATTGAAATAAAATGGGAAAGTGGGGGGAAGGAGGCTACGGCTTGGAGGAGAAAAAGGAAGAAGAAAATGACATTTTTGCTTGGTCAAATCCAATTTAAAGTGATAAATGAATAGTGATTTGACTTTTTAAGAATTTTGGAAATGACGGATACGCCCTTTTTATGACTTTTGACTTAAAAACGAATCCCGAACATCTCAAACTATCCCAATGGTGATTAATAATTATTAATTGGCCCGTTAATAATTATTAATACCATTTAAACGTATTTAAATAAATAAAGCCATTAAAATGAATTAAAATGAAATAAATTACTAAATTCTAATTTAATAATAAATAAATGAATTTTAATTACTCAAATTAAAATAAAATAAATAAAAGTTTTTTTTTTTCCACAAAAATAACGGGACGTTACATCATGAGCTAACAACAAGCCCAGTGAAAATAAACATAAAATAAAGTAACATTAGGATCCAAACCCGCATCCGGATTTGTGTCCAAGAATTTACTTACTCTTTGCTATCCATCCATTCAAAGAGAATTACATCAAGTATTCCACTTTAACTTACCAAGTCTCCCAAATGATCGAGGATCTCACTTCCAAGCATTTTAGAGGATGTGTTTCATAACACACATAATATTTGTATTTCATTCTCTTTAATACCTTATACTATACCTAAGGTTTACATCGAGTATTACCATCTCCAATTTCGAGATCTTCCAAATAATCGAGAATCTAGTTCTCTCCCATATGTATCTCATAATAATTTTACAAGGTTCAATACACCTTACATTCTCTATAGCACTCGGCTAAACATCATATTCTATTCCTTTTCTCTATAGAAATGTATGATACACATAATGTTTCATTTATTTTCTCTATAGCAACTCAGGCTATAAAATAAGGTTTACATTCCTTTATCTTTAATAATTAATGCTAAGCTCACTCGGTCTTAACATATTCAAACAAGATAACTCGTGATTAATGCCAATAATGTTAGCACACGCAGTCTCAACATTATACATTAACTCACCCAATACATGTAAAGTACACTCGGCCTTTACATTAATATAATCAAAATCATGTTAAACTCACTAAGTCTTAACATTATGCATAAGAAACAATCTCATTTCACTATATCTTTACTTCAAAAAATAAACATTCAAGCTCATAAATAAAGTACTAGAACAACTAATTAGTACTAAAGCATAACAAAGTAAATAATAATGTAAATTTCCATCATACACGTCATACCACACGTTATTTCATTTAACAATCACCACATCACCACTCAAATCACATTGTGACCACATTGTCACATTTCACATTTCAATCTGTGACCTCATTGTCACCATTCACATTTCACACCGTGACCACATTGTCATCATTCACATACCACACCGTGACCACATTGTCACCAATCACATACCACATTGTGACCACATTGTCACCAATAACATTACCACACCGTGACCATATTTTCACCAATCACAGACCACCCGTGACCACATTGTCACCAATCACATTACCACACCGTGACCATATTGTCACCAATCACATTACCACACCGTGACCATATTGTCACCAATCACATTATCACACCGTGACCACATTGTCACCAATCACATACCACACCGTGACCACATTGTCACCAATCACATTATCACACCGTGACCACATTGTCACCAATCACATTACGACACCGTGACCACATTGTCACCAATCACATTACCACACCGTGACCACATTGTCACCAATCACATACCACACCGTGACCACATTGTCACCAATCACATTACCACACCGTGACCACATTGTCACCAATCACATTACCACACCGTGACCACATTGTCACCAATCACATTACCACACCGTGCCCACATTGTCACTAATCACATTACCACACCGTGACCACATTGTCACTAATCACATTACCACACCGTGACCACAATGTCACTAATCACATTACCACACCGTGACCACATTGTCACACGTACCACATGATGATTCATTTTATGTTACCACACATACCACACCTACCACACATACCACATGATGATTCATTTTTCGTTACCATATGTACCACATGATGATTCATTTTTCGTTACCACATATACCACATGATGATTCGTTTTTCGTTACCACACATACCACGCCTACCACACATACCACATGATGATTCGTTTCACAATTCCATGTGTATCATAATGCCACATGTACTACTCCACTTTGGTAGTACTTATTAGCGAATCTCATCGCTATAATTAATAAACTAATCACCACAACTCTTTTTCTCCAAATATTTTATAGTCCAACTAAACATGATACTTTCTCTCCAAAATTTCTTTTAACTACCTTATAACCACTCAAATAAACGGAGTATTCTATTACTCTTTTCCAATTTCCGGAAACATAATTCTCATTGAGAATATAACTTAATCCACAATAATCAAATCACCTTAACAACACCAAAAGTTAACTAATTTTCCTTATGCACTTTCCTCATCTCCCAACTACATCCAATCTTGAATAAGTTTTAAAATCTAGTACCCTTCTTAACCCCGATAAAACATGATCGTCATGCAACCTGGAAACATAAAAGTAATCACAACCACTTTAAACTCACTTACTTTAATTTTTTCGATTTAAATCATAATCTCAACTTCCGATCCTACAAATCGTTCAAATTATTCGGTTTCTAAGGCTACTTTAATTTCTATTTATTCTCACCTCGAAATGGCGCGTGACCACAAAGTTCCCACGAACCAACAAACGAGCAATCGCACCTACAATTCATCAATCGATCAACGAATTACAAATCATATCTAATATGAGGAAAAGTATGATTTTGGATGAATAGTGATTTTGGATGAATAGTGTTTTTGGGTGAATAGTGTTTTTCGAAAATCCGAGCTCAAAATCGTCAAATTCCTTGATAGAAATTCATGATTTCAACTTCAAAACTCATTTATAAGAAAAAACGAACAAAACCATGTAAAAAGTTTTGAAAACTCTCTTTTTAAGGCTTCCCTTAGGGAACGAGAAACGCCACAAGCTTAGGTGGGATAGATAGCCCACATCCCGATCAATCCAACGCAACTGACCTCATAAAAAACGGTTAAGAATCGATGAAAACCTAAGAAGAATTCTCTCCCACCATTGTTGCTCACATTGGAGAAGAAGAAGAGAAAAGGAAAAATGATTCTCTTGGTCAACTTTGAGTCAATTTGAGATTTTAAAGAGATGAATAGTGATTTTGGATATTTTAAGAATTTGGAAATTAGGAATACGTCCTTTTAATGACTTAAACTCATAAAACGAAACTTGGAGTTCTTAAACTAGCCAAATGGTGATTAATAATTATTAATTGGTCCGTTAATAATTATTAATGCGACCAAAACTAATTTTAGCTAATAAAGGGATTAAAAGAATTTACGAACGAAACTAACTACTAAATTCTAACTTATAAATTGTAATTAAACTAATTAACTCTAAAATGAAATTAAATGCTTTAAATATTGTGTGGGGTATTTCTCATCGGAGCCTTGTTCCACACAGTCGAGCACATCGCGTCACGTGCTGTTCTTTAGAGGCGGAGCTACCTGAAACATTTAAGGGAGAGACAGTCGGAAGGGCACCGGTGTGGTACCGGTCGAGAACCCTCCGACGATCAAGTTAGGTGGTGGTAGGTGAGATAAGCCTTGCGCCGCAAGGATTAGGTCAAAATGTATATGACTGATGGTTCTTGTTTTCACACATACCTGATTTGATAGGTCAGGTGCCTTTTATAGTTCCTTGATCGTGGGCTCTTGGCTAGCATGAGACTAGGCTTAATGGGCTTCCACTCGGCCCAAGAAGGGTTGGCTCCTTCAGGATATGATTCGAATGGGCCTGTCCCCATGTGAATCGGCCCGGTGTGAGCGTAGCCCATAAGAGGGCTATTTTTACCCTTTACAGTTTTCCCCTATTTCCTGGGTCGGAAAGTCCGATGCAGGGAATAGTAGATTGATCGGATCAGGGGCGTGATGCTTGTCCTGATTTCTGTGCAACTTTGGAGTGGTTGGGGACCACGACCCTTCGGAAAATAGACCGCCTCGGGCTTGTCATGACTCGGGCTCTACTGACCTTCTTTCAGGAGTTGTCACGTTCTCTTGTGGATGTGTCCGTTCTAAGAGACGTGGCTCTTTGCAAAATTGATCTGTTGGATCTTCGGATGGGCATGAATTCCAACGAGTTTTGGGTGATCCGGATCGTCGCGACGCTCCCCATGTGTTGCGATGGTTGGACGCGTGTTCCCTTCTTTAAATTTCCCTCAGATTTTAAGGCTCGTTTGCCTTTCGAATTCTCGAAGTCGTTTGTAAACCGTCCGCTTTTTCGCCGTCTTCACTCTGTTCCCTTGAAGCTTTCCCTGTTCTTCTTCGAAGGTTAGTCTTCTCCTCTCTGTCTTTTGTTTCCCTTTTTTCTGTAATGGATAATTTTGAGGGAAACTCTATGGTTAGAGGTCATACGACCCCTAGGTTGGTTGTAGGGGACGACGACTATGATGGTTTGGTTTTTGAGAGGATTGAGTCTGGGGCTTCCCCTTCCACCACTTGTACCGGTGGGGTTAACACTGTTCCCTCATCTCGAGGTGAGCCTGAGGGGAATGAGCCTACAATTGATACCCATTTGTCGATTGGTGAGGATTCCCTCCCTTCTGTGAGTGAGCTTGTGTCTGTCTCTGATATTCAGGCAGGTTTAGATATAGATCTCGTCCCTTCTCCCACTTCTCACCCTTTGGGGGGAATGGATTCTGTTTTGATGGGCCCAACTACTTTTCTCGATCTTTCCCATCCTCTTCTTCCTATTCCTGCTGCGGAGGCGGACCAAAAGAAAAAGAAGAAAAGGAAAAATCGCTCTAAGGGTAGTAAGGCCGCATCTCAGGTTGATCCATCCGTCCCTATGCTGTTGGGGGAAAAGGGTTCCTCCTTGGCTAATGAGGCTGTCGTCTCTAGCCCTCCTGGATCTCCTACTGTTGATTTGGCCGGGGTAGAGACTGAGCACGAAGAGGAGAGAGTCTCGGCAGAAGGGCATCAAGGAAGATAGGGGTCCCTATCATTATTTTTCAAAAATGACGCAGGCCAAACTTGATAAGTTGAGGGCCGAGTATGTGATCTCTTCGAATTTTGAAATGAGGCTCCCAGAGGAGTCAGAGCGAGTTTATCTTTCCTCGGGGGAAGGTTGGACCGCTCTTTATCCACGATTTTTCCAATGGGGGGATCGGCTTCCCCTTCCTCCCTTGATGGCCGAGTTACTTCAGAGTGTCAGCCTCGCGTTGGGTCAACTGATGCCAAACGCCCTGAGATCTTTGATCACCTTCTCAGTAGTGTGTTACGAATTGGGCTCTCGGCCTACCCTGGGCATGGTTTCCCATTTCTGGTCCCTTCGCTTGACGTCCAATACCAAATGCATTTCATCCTTCAGACCCATAAAAAACCGGCTCTAGTAGATGAGACCTCCTGTGACAAGCATTGGAAAGAGGAGTGGTTCTTCATCCGTGGCCCATTTCTTTATGGGAGCGGGTCCATTCCTGCCTCGTGGGAAGACGAGGGTGAGAACATGAGTTCTTTATTACTTTGTGTCTTGTTTATCCGTAGCCATGCTGACCATTTCCAGTTTTTGTGTTTCAGTGAAAAACCCACTTCCGAAGGGTGCCTCTCGGGAAGCTATTGGTCATTGCAAGATTCTCGGCCAGCGAGGCCCTTTCAACTGGGAGGAGTTTAACCAGCATTTTTGGCTAGTCTTTTCCAAACTTTGGACTCCACCTCCAGGTTTCGTGCTCGTTGCTCCTCGTAAGTACGAAAAACCTTGCTCTTCTGTCTTTTTCACACGTTTATGTGCTTATCTCGGTGTGCGGCTAATTTGGGTTGGTTGTGACGTAGGTCTCAGCGGAAGAATGTATGGTGTCACGCTCACCTCTGTTCCTGACTCCAATGACCCCGACGCTTTCCTTGCCGTTCTTTAGGACAAGGGAAGAAAAAGATCTGCGGTGGCGTCTTCATCTGATCAGAAAGGAAAAAAGGTGGCCGCTCCTAAGCGTCCCCGTCCCTCCAGAAGTGGGAAATCCGTGATGATCGGCACCACAAAACCCTCTACAGAGGGTGCAGTGGTTCTTTCCCTGGATCCTCCTGCGGACCCTCCCTTGGGTTCCCCTGTGGATCTCTCTACGGATTCTCCTGCTCTAAAATGAAGGAGGAGTGGAATCATCGGGGCACTCGACCGTGCGGTAAGAGGTGCTGATGCATATATTTTGAAGCATCCTAAGATGGCTTATCGATCATTTCCTTCCGAGGCAGATTCGCCCTCTCCTTCTGATCATGCCCATATTTTGTCTTCTAATACAGACTTTAAACAGGAGGATGACCAGACGATCGGGGGGTCCCTCGATGCCAAAACCCTGTTCCTGCCCGATCAGACTGCTCCAGTTATCGTCCCTCCATCGTGTGCGGGTCCGTCGATGGTGAGTGGATCAGGCGCCGTGGGCGGTGGATCTTCCTTACTTCGCTTGTTCGTTCCCCTCGATGCAGATTTTGATAAGGGGTCCCTCTCCAGCTCTTATTACCTCCGACGAGCTATGAACTTGGTCGGATTCTCCCGCGACTTGGGGGATGTGCAGTTGAAACCTCTCATCGACTACGATAGTGAGGATGAGACTTTCAGCCGCATGTGCCACCGTAGCTGGCTGGTTAGTCATTTACTCTTCTGTTTAATTTTTCTTGTCATTTTTAGTCGATTTATCACGTCTTTAAATGTATCCGCTCTTCTACGGGACCCAGGCTTCGACCCTGATAGCTCTCAATTTAGAGAGTCTGCTAATCAAGCATCGGGAGCTCAAACAGAAGTTGGCGGAGGTGAAGGCTAGAGGTCGACAGTCTCACATCCTTGATACAGCACTAACCGAGGGTCTCCAATTGAAATCTGATCTTGAGAAGGCTAAAAAAAGAATCTCCTCACTGGAAGCTGATGGGCTAGAACGGTCTGTCGAGCTTGAGCATGTCCGAAAAGAATATGAGGACCTCCGATCGCTCATCGAGGACAACAAGAAACTACTCGATAAAGCTATGGTTGCTCGGAACAAAGCGTTAGAGGACCTGGGCGCTGCTCGCGAGGAGGGGTCTAAGGCCGTGGATGCCTTCAACTGGGAAGCTGAGTCCCTTAAGAAGGCCAAGGAGGAATTGGATGTTGTTTTGTTGGAGAATGAATCACTGCGGAGTCAGGTTTCCGAACTTCCGATCCTTCGTGACAGTATTGGCAACCTCCGGCGAAAGTTGGTCGTGGCGACTGTGGCGTCAGTGGATTCCATTCTTATCGGACTAGCCATCGGATGAGATTCGGTCAAGTTGCAGATGGACCAATCTGAGGAGGAAGGTGATCCGATAAGTCTGATTGGCTATGATGACGCCGTGGACCGCTGAAGGGAGTTATTTGAGCTGGCAACGAATCTGAAGGCTTCCAAAGGCGAGGCTACTGCAGAGGGCGCGGTGATCGAGGAGACTGGTATCCGTGCTAATGGCGGTGATGGCGCGATTGTTGAAGATGCCTCTACCGAAGTTCCCCCAACCAAGACTGTCTATGTTTTTTACTGACCCCTTTTTTTTTCTAGGGTAAACTCCGGATTGTGGAGCCCATATATTATTTGTTACCTTGAACTTCTTTTCGTTTTCTTATTTGATGTTCAAACATACACATTTTTGTGAAGACTTAATTATATGCTCCTTCTTTATGTCTGCTTGTCGTGTTTCCCTGCTCGTTTTGCTGGAATGTTTTGACCTGTAAACATTCTTAGAAATGTTTTCAATTACTCGGACGGACCGAGGTTTTTTGCTTCCGGAGAAGGCTTTCGAATACTAGGACGGACCGAGGTTTTTTGCTTCCAGAGAAGGCTTTGGAATACTAGGACGGACTGAGGTTTTTTGCTTCCAGAGAAGGCTTTCGAATACTGGGATGGACTGAGGTTTTTGCTTCCGGAGAAGGCTTTCGAATACTCGAACGGACCAAGGTTTTTGCTTCCGGAGAAGGCTTTCGAATACTCGGACGGACCGAGGTTTTGCTTCCGGAGAAGGCTTTCGAATACTCGGACGGACCGAGGTTTTGCTTCCGGAGAAGGCTTTCGAATACTCGGACGAACCGAGGTTTTTTGCTTCCAGAGAAGGCTTTCGAATACTCGGACGGACTGAGGTTTTTTGCTTCCAGAGAAGGCTTTCTATTCTCCTGAATAGGAAGTGCTCGGACGGACCGAGGTATTTGCTTCCAGAGAAGGCTTTGGATGCTTGGACGGACTGAGGTATTTGCTTCCAGAGAAGGCTTTGGATGCTTGGACGGACCGATGTATTTGCTTTCAGAGAAGGCTTTGGATGCTTGGACGGACCGATGTATTTGCTTCCAGAGAAGGCTTTGGATGCTTGAACGGACCGAGGTATTTGCTTCCAGAGAAGGCTTTGGATGCTTGGACGGACTGATGTATTTGCTTCCAGAGAAGGCTTTGGATGCTTGAACGGACCGAGGTATTTGCTTCCAGAGAAGGCTTTAGATGCTTGGACGGACCCAGGCTTTTTCTTCCGGAGAAGGCTTTAGATGCTTCGACGGACCCAGGCTTTTTCTTCCGGAGAAGGCTTTAGATGCTTCGACGGACCAAGGCTTTTGCTTCCGGAGAAGGCTTTAGATGCTTGGATGGAGGGTGTGGGCAAACTATGTGAAGCAAAAATGATATAATTTCTTTTTTTTTCTTTGCTTGTACATGGTTTAATCAGAAACATAAAGAGAAAAAGGAAAGAAAGAACAAAGTTAATCACAAATCTTCGGCCTCTCAGGCAATCCTTCTAGTCTTCATCGCTGTCAATGATGACCGTCGGAGTCAGTCTCCTTCTTTGCTTCAAGGAGACCAGTTCCTCCTTCAAGGATTTGTTTTCCTTCTCATAATAGTCATTGAGGTTTCTCGCCGATTGAAGGCGATCTTCGAGCACGTAGCAGCGCTCATCCGGTTCGCTACCCTCGCCCATCTCTGCGATTTCCAAGCTTTCTCGGAGGAAATGGTTTTCTTGTTCGAGTTGCTCTGCTCGGCTGTTCACAGCTTCGAGAGCCTCTCAGATGCTCTGGACCTCTTGTCTTAGGGCCTCCGAGTCTCCTTCTCTTTCCTTCTTCTCTAGAAGAGCCGTTTTGAGCCTGACGTTTTTTGCGCGTAGCTCTTGGTTCTCCCACTTTAGGACTTGTTTAGTCACCTTTGAAGTTGCAGTGGAGTCATCCATTTCTTCTAACTGATGCCAGGTGGTTGACTGATCAGACTGTAGGATATTCCTTTGATCTCTATCCTTTTATAGCGAGAAGGAGGCGTTTAGTATGGGAGTCGAAGAGACTTGTCATTAATTCAGATAGCACTCGATGAAAAGAGTCGTTCCATATCTCGAGGCGATGACGTCAGGTAGCGATTAGTCGTGTCAAACGTCTATCATTCCCGTCAAATCACCTTGAATGCGATTAATTAGGGGGGATTAACCGCATTAACTACGAGTTAATACACACGTCGTTTTGCATGCCTGACGACTCACGTAGCGGCGCTCGATGCTTGATAGTTGTCACGATCGCAGCGGTCTCAAGATCCTTTAAATAGGCCTTTGTGATTTTCCTATTCACTTCTTTAGACCCTGTTTTCTGAAACGGTTTCTTCTCCATTTTCAGATTTTCAAACTTTTGTATCAATTCCAGAATTCCATACCATGTGGTCTTCCCGTTTCCTCCTGTTTCTCTTTCACGTTTGGCCCTCCTTGGTTATGGCCTGTGCCCAGAAAGCTTGGTCGTGTTCTTCTACGCCTGTTTGGTTGGCCTTAGCATACTTGAACTTGGTGGTCGTAATCCTCCACGCCTGTGAGGATGGACCTTAGGGTTCAAGTTGTTCAGGCTAACCAGTCACTCGATCACTCTCATCACGGCTCCAGAGTTTGTTCCTGCGGCATCCGGGAACTGGGGCGAATGATGGGGGGAGGCAACTCCCTTGTCAGTCCTTCGACGGTCTTCTTCATCATCACACCATCCGGGACTTCAGCATGGGAGGTGGCATCTCTTTTGGTGTTTCAGGAAGCGAGAAATGTGATTCTCCTGAGACGAATGTCAAGTGACGTCAGATGAAAGAGGTGGTCCTCCGTCTCCCCACGCCTGAACCTGCTCTAACTTAATTGGAGAAGCAGTCTCCTACGGAGTCAGAGAGCGGTGGGAATGGTGTCTCTCTGGGCCTGAATGTTGTCCTCAGAGTACCACCATCCTTGCCCTTTCCGTCCCCAGCAAAAGCATGGATACTTTCAAAAATTCGTTAGGGGTTCGGGCGTAGCGAGTCGAGGACCTCCCTATCTTTCATCTATCGGGTTCTGTTGAGCCTCGAACTTGATGAGTGGGTGGAATAGCCAGCGGGTGAATCGGCTCTGGTCACTCACTTTCCAAGCGATACCCTCATCCTCTCCTAGGAGAACATCCTCACTGTTTCCGATGCTGATACCTCGAGTTGCGCAGTTTTACTTGGTAGAACTCTTGTAATTTCTTTCAGCTGAGTTCCCGACATGTGGGTCTGAGCCTTACTTGTTTGTTGTTAAATAAAAGTTGGCACTTTATTCACTCATTGTTTACTTGCTTCACTTTCTATGTGAGTTACTTTTCCATAGTTCCGAATGCGTTAGATTCTTTAGTCCGCGGAAGACTTAGAAACTATTCTAGCGAATTAGGGACTTTAGTCCGAGAAGGACTTAGTAATTTGCCTAATCGGATTAGGGCTTTACATCGTAAAGGAACCGAATGACCACGTGGGAGGAAAGACATGTAATACTTGTATATTAATTTGAAATGGGCCTTTTCGGCCAAGTACTTACATGGTTATCTCATCCTCACACACGATAAATTCTTAAATGTGTGGCGTTCCATGCCCTCAGAATCAGTTCGCCCTTTTGGTCTTCGAGACGATAAGTCCCCGGCTTGACTTCTTTGATCACCTTATACGGACCTTCCCAGTTTGGTCCCAATTTCCCCGCTCCGGGCTCTTGTGTGTTCTGGAATACTTTTCTCAGAACAAAATCATTTTCCTTAAAGTTGCGCTGTCTCACTTTCTTTTCGAAGTACTTGGCCAAATTCTGCTGGTAGCATGCCATACGGATTAGCGCTTGTTCCCTTTTTTCTTCTGCCATGTCTAGCGCTTCTGCCATCATGTTGTTGTTTTCTGTTTCTGAATCGAACTCTGGGTTATGGGGATGATCATTTTCGTGGGGATTACGGCTCAGCTCTAAAAGCCATGGCGAATGGGGTTCGCCTGTTGGCATTCTAGGGGTGGTCCGATATGCCCAAAGGACTCCTGGCAGTTCATCGACCCATCTCCCCTTTGTTCGTTCCAGTCTCTTTTTCAGAGAGTCCATGATGGTTTTATTTGATGCTTCTGCCTTTCCATTAGCCTGCGGTAGCGGGGTGTCGAATATCTAAGTTCCACTTTCCTGTCTGCGCAATATTTCCGGATGGATCTTCCTGTGAACTAAGTTCCGTTGTCGGTGATGATGACCTTGGGGATTCCGAAGTGGGTGAAGATGTTTTTTCAGAGGAACATCTCGATTTTCCTCTCCGTAATCTTTGCCAGTGGTTCGGCTTCAATCCATTTGGAGAAGTAGTCTGTTGCTACAATCAGATAGCATTTCTGTCCTGGAGCTAATGACAGTTTTCCCACTAGGTCTAGGCCCCATTGCATGAAGAGCCAAGGTGCCGAGATTGTAGTTAGCGCTGTTGGCGATGCATGAATCGTCTTTGCGAACCTTTAGCATTTATCACAATGGGAAACGAAGTCTTTGGAATCTTTGACCATGGTGGGCCAATAATACCCTTGCGTTAACGCTCTATGACTCAAGGACCATGGTCCCACATGATTTCCGTAGTGTCCAAGGTGCAACTCTTTCATAACGTAAGAACTTTCTGACTTTCCCAGGCATTTTAGATATGGTCCGCTGAAGGATCTCCTGTATAATTCTCCAAGGATGATCGAGTATCTGGCTGCTTTGGATCAGATTTTCTGTGCTTCTAGTTTTTCTTCGGGCAGAAGTCCCGATTGTAAGTATTGGAGGATTTGTTTTCTCTAATTTGGCTCGAGCTCCAGATTTTGTTCTACCAACATTACTTGTCCAATTATTCCATCGTCTCCACTCCCCATGTTCGAATCAAGGGTGATGCTTGGTTCAAACAAATGATCAACAGGGATGATTCTTCTTGTTTCTGTTTGGACTGCAGATCCGAGACTAGCCAGAGCGTCGACATGTCCATTCTCAGCCTTAGTTACTTGGCTGATGCTGTATTTTGCGAACTGAGATAGGATGGACAGAACTTTCTCAAGATATTTCGCCATCCTGGGGTCTTTTGCCTCAAATAACCCCTTTACCTGGTTCACCACAAGTTGAGAATCGCTTCTAATGTTTAAGTTTTTGACTCCCAGTTCTTTCGCTCTCTATAGCCTAGCTATCAACACTTCGTATTCGGCTTCATTGTTTGAAGCTGCAAATCTGAATCGGATTGACTGTTCCAGGAGGTATCCCTCACGGGTCGACAGGACTAGCCATGCAGTGGATCCTCTTGAGTTCAAGGATCCATCAATTCTTAGGGTCCAGGTTTCCATCTCGAGGTCGGCTGTGAGCGGCGAGTTTGTCTCGATTTCGCTCGGATTTGCTGGAGTAATTTCTGCAACAAAATCTGCAAGAACCTGTCCTTTGATGGCTGTTCTTGGCTCGTAAGTGATATCGTATCCGCCCAGTTCTATCTCCCACTTTGTCAGACGTCCCGAAACATCCGGTTTGTGAAGAACGACTTTCAATGGGAAGGTGGTTCTCACCACTATCTGATGACCTTGAAAATAGTGCTTCAGTTTGCGCGACGCGACTATCAAGGCCAGCGCTAGCTTCTCCATCTTTGAGTACCGTGTTTCGGCGTCAATCATCGCTTTACTCATGTAGTAAACTGGGTGCTGAGTTTGACCGTCTTCGCGAACCAGCGCCGAGCTGACCGCCGCATCAGATACCGGCAAGTATAGAAATAACTTTTTGTTATCTGAGGGCTTGGCCAACAGCGAGGGCGAAGACAAGTAGGCTTTGAGCTCATCGAATGCTTTCTGGCACTCGACTCCCCAGCCAAACTCCTTGCTCCTTTTCAGCGCTTTGAAGAAAGGTTGGCATTTATCCGATGACCGGGATATGAACCTGTTTAGTGCTACCAAACATTCAGTTAACTTTTGCACACCTTTCAGATTTGTCGGTGCTTGCATGTCTATTACCGCTTGGATCTGATCGGGATTCGCCTCGATCCCGCGGTTGGTTACCAGGTGATCCAGGAACTTGCTTTCCGGGACTCCGAATGTGCATTTATCGGGGTTTAGCTTCATCCCATATCGGTTCAGCACTTTGAAAGCTTGTTCCACGTGAGTCAGATGGTCTTCAGCCTTTTGCGTCTTGATCAACATATCGTCGATGTACACCTCCACTATTTTCCCTAGAAGATCTTCAAACATTCTGTTCATCAGGCGTTGATAGGTGGCTCCTACATTTTTCAAACCAAAAGGCATCACAGTGTAGCAGTACGTGCCTATGTTGGTTATGAACGAAGTTTTTTCTTAATCTTTCGGGTTCATCTTGATTTGGTTATACCCAAAAAAGGCATCCATGAAACTGAGAAGTTCATAACCGGCTGTGGCATCTACCAGTTGATCTATTTTGGGCAGTGGGAAGGAGTCTTTTGGGCAAGCTTTGTTGAGGTCAGTTAAGTCAATACATACTCTCCATTTCCCTTTCTTCTTCTTCACGACCACTACGTTACCCAGCCAATCAGGGTATTTTACCTCTCGGATGAAACCTGCTTCCAGGAGCTTCCGCACCTCCTCGTTGATTATGTCATTCCGCCCAGGTGCGAATTTGCGCCTCTTCTGTTATACGGGAGGTTGATTCGGATCAACCTCGAGATTGTGAGTTATGATATCCAAACTTATACCGGGCATGTTCGCGTGATCCCACGCGAACGTCTTACAACTCTTTCTTAGGAGGCCTGCCAGTCCGTCTTTCAGACTTTCTTTCATATCTTTCCCAATGCTTGTCGTTTTCTCCTGGTCTTCTGGATGGATCTGGATTTTCACCGATCCATCCTCAGGCGCTTTGATTCTTGGTCAAGCAAAGGGCGGGCCCCCTTCGGGGCCCCGACCCTGTAGCTGCTATGCTTGACATTGGGACATCAGCTTAACGATCTCGACTAGGCATGATCTCGCGACCTGTTGGTCCTCTTTTATGACCCTGATCCCTTTCTCGGTAGGGTACTTCAGCTTTTGATGAAGAGTTGAAGGGTGTGCCCCCATGTCGTGAATCCATGGCCTCCCGAGTAGGGCGATATACCCGGAGCGGGAGTCTATGACATGGAAAAGGGCGATTAGGCTTGCGCCCTCGACTCTGACTGGCAGTTTGATTGTTCCTTTGGATCTCATCTTCGTTCCGTTGAATCCCACTAGGTCCTGTGAGTTCATCGTGAGATCCAACTCTCTGAGCTTCATGCTTCGGAATGCTGACATATAGAGTATATTGATGGAAGAACATGGGTCTACTTCTGACCATAAAGGATCTGATAGATATAGCTATTACTATCGCGTCGTTGTGGGGCAGCTGCACGTCTTCTAGATCCTTCCGAGAATACTTAATCAGATCTTCGGAAGTGTGCTCGACCCGATAGACGGGGAGTCCAGCTTCGCGATGAGACCTTTTCTGAGCGTTGACAGATTCTCCGGTGCGATGAGACCTTTTCTGAGCGTTGATAGGGATGAGATGGTTGGCGCTTCAAGGAGCCTCGAGTCATGGTATTGAATTGTTGGGAAGATGTGTTTGTCAAATTTTGTCCCCATGAATTTTGATATCCAGTCGTGCGAAGCCCTCCTGCATGGGTACTGGCAGATGCGACATTGGTTGTTGCTGGAGTAGGGAGGAGTGGTGGCTGGTGTTGTTTGAGGGTGAGTTCCTGATTGATGAGTTTCTCATGGAGTTCATCGAAGGAGATTAGTGTTTCACGACCATCTATGGTGTCAATAAGAGCCTTGTAGTCATCATCAAGGCCGTCAAGAACCTTTTCTATCAGATCTTTATGGTCCATTGGCTTGCCGAGGGTGGCAAGTTGATCAGATCGACACTTAATGAATTGCATATATTCAGAAATTGACATCGAACCTTTCACTAGTCGCTTAATCTGGTCTTTGAGTTATTTAATGTGTCCTCTGGTTGGGCGAGCATATGTATTAGCGAGAGTCAGCCATGCATCGCACGAGGTGGTGACACGTTGAATGAACAGAATCAAGGAGGATGAAAGAGATCCAACAAGTGCCCCAAACAGTAGTTTATCCTGTTGAATCCATGGTAAATATTCTGGGTTAGGTGTGGCTTCTTGGTTTAGGCAGGTTGTCTTAGCCGGACACGGATGTGAGCCATCAATAAATTTATAGAGATTATATCCTACAATAATAGCCTCCATCTGAAGCCTCCAAGCAAGATAATTGGTGGATGAGAGTTGACAATGTTATGTTGGGAGATATTAACCAATTGCAATGAAGGGGCCAAAGGGACAGTAGCAGAAGGTGTTACTGGGTGGGTTTCAACAGCAGGTTGGATTCAGGTCAGTGGCCATTGAAAAACGATGGCAGAGAACATGAAAGAAAGGAAAAATTAGACAGAGAAAGGAAAATACCATATAACAATATGGAATTGGTTTGAACAAATTGTAATTCTTACATTGATAATTACAGAGAATAAATAGAATACAAAGCTACAATCAAGGAAGACTGATTTGGACAGTTATGCACTCTATGAGCTGTACAGATATGTGAATTAATTCTAATATGAATGCTAAACAATTACAGCTAAGTAACAATTAAGTATTTACTCTTATAGAAGGGGCTAGTTTTTGGAGTAATTCTTCAACTTGGGTTTGTAAATTGGCGAGAGAAACCAAGAAAGGGTAGGCTAAATGAAGGGAAGGAAGTTGGTCTAAATTCTCGCATTGAGGAGGAAATCCAAAAGCTTCAAGGACATGGAAATTGAAGAAGAGGAGATGGATTTGGAGATTATTAGATGGGTTTGTTAAATGAGAGAGTTGATTACCGAAGCGAGATGTGTTATGGGGTGTGGTGATGATGGAGATTATGGCGCCGCGTTGGGCTAAGAGCTTGGCTAAATCGAAGGTTGTGTTCATGTGGCCTTGAGCCATTAATGGAAACAAGACAAAATGTGCAGAATTGGAAACCATTATTTTGAAGGAAAGAAGGAAAGAAAGAAAGAAGCAACTCAATATTTGGTTAAACAAATGATTCTCAACTCCTTGACTTTCAAGAGTCTATTTGAAAATAATATATGTCAATTTTATCACTCCCTTGGCCTTTTTTAAGAACTTATTTCGTGTAGCAATTTTGGATGTAATATCTATAAATATATCATTATTTAAAATGATGTAATATCTATAAATGTATAAGTCGATTCATAGAAATATGTAGTTCTATATTAATCATGGATTGACTCTCCTAAAATTTATTATATTTAAAAAAAAAATTGACTATAATATTTTTAGTGTTAATTTCATAGGTACCCTAATAAAAACCTTTTATTACATATAAATGTCATTTTTTTAATAAAAAGAAAATCTACCCAAAACCCATCCACGCACCGGCTACATTATTGCTCAAAAGACATCAATTGCCCTTTTAAATAAAATATTCAAAAAAATCCCTTGATTCTCGCTACCATTTATTGCAACCGTCAGGAATTTCAAAATCCAAAAATATCGTAATCATTATTCAAGGATATATGGAATAAAAATAAAGATTTATTAAATCAAAATCAAAACCGTTTCTCATTTTTTTGAAAAAGAAAAGAAGAAGCGTCTGGCGATAGAAACTGAAAGGGGAAGAAACCTCCGATGAGAGGAAGCAAAAAGCATCATGGAGAAAAGAATGGCAAGAACGAGAGGAAACGTTAACGCTGGAAGAAGGGTAAGTTCGTTATATTCAAAGTGTTGAAAAAGGATATGTGTTTTTTAGTTTTTAGTATTGAAAATGAAACCAAAATTCATCAAATGCAGGGAAGAGGAAGAGGGAGACAGAGGAATGAAGAAGAAACCGAAATAAAATAGAGAATGAAGAGGAGGTTTCAATTTCAAAATATGTTTTGTTATTTTCTGATTTAATTAGATACATACATGTTCTGGATCTGAAGAAGTGAATGAAGTGATTCAAGTTTTTGTTTGAAAAAGATTACTTGCAGGCTGTAGAAGACTTTGAAGAATAAATAGAATCGAAAAAAGAAGAAAACGACGAAGATGATGAAGAAGAAGAAGTGAATCAGATATTCGTAATTCGTTGTATTGATATAAAAACGTTTATTTAAAATATACGTTTGCTGAAATTTAAACTTCAGATGAAAAACCTGTTAATGTGTTTGGGATTTCTGAGAATAAAAAAGTTTATAAAAAGTAAACATTTACTTATATATAAACCATATACTGAAACAGTATTGATTGAACGAATAGGCAGTGAATCAAAGAAGAAGATAGTGCACCAAATAAAAGGGGGAAAGGAAAGGCAGCTGAGAAAGAAACGGGGGGGGAGAGAAGAAAGAAGAAAAATGTAGAAGAGAATGCAAATGTTGTGAACAGGCCAAAAAGAAGTTGAAGAGGAGGAAGATCAACCTCAGATATGTACACTGATGAATTTGGATCAAACGACAAAAGACATGAAGGGCCGAAGTTTCATATACTTACACAACCGACTTAGGAAGAATAGAATGCGTAGGTTTATTATTATGAAGACTGATTACAGTGAATTCAGTATTTTGAAAACTATGTTTCTGAAAATTTGTGATGTAAACTGATGTTAAACTGATGTGGTTTTGTATTATGTTGAATGGTAGTTAATTTTAATGACTATTTTGTCTGTTTTCATAAAAATGTTTATAAAAAATAAACATTTATAGATATAAATAAGAAGGGTTGCTACCAATGTCAACTTGTACAGAATTAGAAATCGTTTTTTTCTTATCAATGACAAAAGCCACATAACCGGAATAGTTATAAAAAAGAAAGGTTTCAAAGAATAAGACATCAGTGTCATATTTAACATCAAGATCAACCCTAACTTTCGATTACGTAACAAGTTCCATCAATAAGCAATTGGTGTCCGGATCGAAGGGAACTTTACGACGAACCTTCTTGACAAGATCAATAAATATAGTATTTTGGAAATACATCATAGTTTTGAGTTCGTAGGATTCGTAAACGTGAGCTTCATCCCAACACCCATCGTAAATAATGTCAACAGATGTCGTTCTCATTTTTGTGAAAAAAAAAATGAAAGAAGAAAACAAGAACGTATAAGAAATGAAAATTTCAAAAAAATGAATATTAAAGGGAAACGGGGAAGAAGAAAAGAACCGTATAAGAAAAAATCAAATAAAGATACCCAAATCAATTATTGTTACAAAATCCCATAATTAAAGGACAATAATATCAAAAATAAAAAAGGAAATATAAAATAAAGATTTATTATGAGCTAACAGAATCAGAAGGGGCAAAAACGTAACCTTAAAATGAGGGAGCAACCGTTGATTCCTAAAAAATGGGTGGTAATTGGGTATAATTGAAATATAATTAAAACCACCATGAAAAGTGGATTAATGTTAATTAATGTGGTCATGAGAGCAATTATTTCATATTTTTATAATGGTAAAATACCATTTTTGTCTCTAAATTTTCACTCTCGTTTCATTTTCGACTATAAACTTAGTCACATTTTCCGTCCTTGAACTTTACAATTCATTCGATTTTAGTCGTTCTATTTGTGATTTTCCGTTTGGGACACTAGCGGAGGGTTTATGTGGCATCTAATTGATGATGTGACATTATATAAATGTATAATGAATTAAATGACGTGAAAAAATGAATATACAATGAGGTTTAATATTGCAATTAAGAAAAAAAATGATGAGATTAATCTTATTGTATATTCGTTTTTACACGTCATTTACCTCATTGCATACTTTTATAATGCCACATCATCAATTAAATGTCACATAAGCCATCCAATAGTGTTCCAGACAGATAAACATAAATGAAATGACCAAAACGGAATAAAACGTAAAGTTCAAGGACAAAAAATATAACTTTTGAAAGCGTAGCGACAAGTTCCAGGGACAAAAATAATATTTTACCTTCTTTTTTTTAATAAATATGAAATAAAAAATTACTAGATTTGCAATCATCCCAAAAACTTGGCTTTATATGGGAGTTTTTATTTTAATTAGTTTCTTGTATGAACAATTTTTAGGGTGGAAAAGAAAACCCAAAAATCTTCTCCTCTTCTTAACTATTCTCACTGTCTCTGTTTCAATTTTTAAATTTTAAAAAATTTCAAAAAATTAATAAACAAAAAAATAATTTCTGAAAACAGAATTTTTAAAAAACACAAATCGCTTATCAAACTTAAAATAAACTATACAAGCATTACTTTTGTTAAAAAAAAACAAAAACTAATAATATAAATATGAAAAACACAAAACTAAAATTATTATCAAACGAGACTTAAGATGACAACCTATACATAAAATACATTTAAATTAGTGGAGCGGCAAACATCCACTCTTTTGAGATATATGATTAAATCTATTTTTATCCATTAGTTTAAGTTTCTAGGTCTAGTAGCGATTTAACATAGTAATGATGTGAATCATAATACGTTAATTAGCTAAAATTTATTTATGAGTTATTATTAGGGAATTAGTTTACTTTGATATAATTAATTAGTATTAGTTTCTAGTTATTTTAGTTAAATTTAGGGTTTTTATTGTAAGGCTATAAATAGCCATCTTAAGGTTTCATTTCTCATATCTCATATCTTATCTTTTATCATATTGAATCAAATATCCTTGAGAGAGCATTTCTCCTCTTTAGGGATGAGTTTCCCCTAGTTCTTGGGATGAATTTCCTATCAAACATGGATTTGATTGTTTGAGGCCGTGGACTCGGTCTCGCCCTACATCAGTTGGTCCGATTCAAACATCCACTCATAATTCCCATTCCATTTAGCCACGACGGTTTGTTCTTTGTTCATTGGCATACTAGTAAGTTGCCATTTCTTTCATTTGTTTCATCTTCCATTTCCCATTCCATTTTCCAGTAGCCAGGTTCCAACAAAGAACAAACCTCGTGGCTAAATCCACCTCCGATTTTGATTCTTCAAATTCGACCACCTCAATGAATCGGACCTTTTGGAACGGCGAGACTCTGATACCAACTGATGTAGGGTGAGGCCGATTCTACGGCCTCAAACAAGCAAATTCATGCTTGATGAGAAATCCATCCCAAGAACTAGAGGAAACTCATCCCTAATGGGGAGAAATGCTCTCTCAAAGATATTTGATTCAATATGATAAAAGATAAGATATGAGAAATGAAACACTATGATGGAAATTTATAGCCTTACAATAAAAACCCTAAATTTAACTAAAATAACTAGAAACTAATACTAATTAATTACATCAAAGTAAACTAATTCCCTAATAATCTCATAAATAAACTTTAGCTAATTAACCTATTATGATTCACATCACATAGTTGCTATGGTTTTATAAAAGGAAAAAAAACATATTTAATATGGTATAGGTATTGAGTCAATGTTGTGCAAAAAACAAAAGGTATTGAGTCAATGTGACGATTCCTACCTATTTATTAATATTTCACATATTTGAGTTTTAAACAAATATTAAACCCACATGTGACTGTGAGGTAGAGTTTCCTGATATATAATTAAATTTCCCTTTAAAATAAAAACCTAGGTGAGCATCTCGTATTTAGATGAATAAAACCATTGAATTCATGACAAAACAGACAAGACAAACAAAAACAAAACAAATCAAGACGAGAAATGGGTCAAACATAGTATTCAAATTATTGGACCACCATTATCATCTATGAAATCATCGAAGCCCTCTTCTTCCCATCATTACATGTAACGTCCCGTTATTTTGAAGTGAAAATTTTATTTTATTTTATTTTATTATTTATTAATGTTATTTATTTATTTCAATTTAAGTGTTTAGTTTAATTATTATTTTTGTAATTTCGATTTTAGTAGTTAATTTCACCCGAAATTCTTTTTAATCGTTTTAATACTTTAAATTTCGTTTTGGTGACATTAATAATTATTAATAGGCCAATTAATAATTATTAATCACCTTTAGATTTATTTAAGAGCTTCGGGTTTCGATTCATAAGTTAAAAGTCATAAAAGGACGCAACCGTCATTTCCGATTTCTTAAAAAAATATCCAAACACTATTCATTTGTCTTTAAAATCACAAGTTTGACCAAAGTTGACTCCATTGCTTCATTTTTTTCTTCCCAAAACCGTGGGTACCAAGAGGGGGAGGGAAATTTTCGGGTTTTGCTCGTTTCTCGGCGGATCGACTTGATTTCGGTTGAATCGGAAAGCCTTCGGTCCTAGGATTCTTCTCCACCTAACAATTGTGCTTTCCACTCGAGTTCTAAGGACTTCTCGGTAAGTTAAAGTTCAAACCCTAAGCTCCAAATAGTGTTTTAATGGAGTTTTCTCTTGATTCCTTCGATTTCTTGTCGTGAAACTCGGTGTTTGTAAATACGGGAGTTGTTTTAAGAGTTTTTCAAAACTTTCCCTTAACCCTAAAACCGAGTTTCAGTCGAAACCCTTCCCGTTTGAAATTTACCTTTTTGGGTTTGATTATGGGTTATTTATTAATGAATTATTGTTTATTTAAATTCGATTCGGGACATGGCATAATGTTCAAAAACCCTAATTATCGATACCCATTGAAATCGGGAATATCGAATTTGTTTGAAACCAACTCGAAACACCTCTAAAGTACCTAAAAGCCGGAAAACCAAACCCGAGACCCATTTTTCATGGGGGGCCGAGAGCCTCATAGTGGGGTTTATGGGGTTGTTCGTTGTTTTGAGCTTTTAGATGTTAATTGATCGATGTATGTTTATTTATTAATTGTTATATGTAATTAATTGTAGGTGTTTCGGATCGTTGTTTGATTATGCTTTCGGAAACTTGGAGCAAAGCTATTTTTTGGCTAAGGTGAGAATAGTTAGGATTTAAAGTAATTTTAGAAAGCGAATAAGTATGATGGTTTGTAGAATAAGAAGCTAAGACTAAGATTCGAATCTAAGATTAGAGGGAGGTGAGTTAGTGCCTTAAGATTAGGAGTTAATCCTTTAAGTGAGAACTTAGGAGTTCTCGAGGCTTAGGATGGATCATTGGAAGTTAAATGATCCAAACTTTTATATAGAACGATTAATAGAACCTCGGATTATATTGGAAGTTTAGAATCTTGGAAGGTATAGGTTAATCGTTTAAGATAGGATTTACTTGTATTAATGTAGCGGAGTTCGATTTACATATCGTTCGTCCGAGATTCCTATCTATTTTACTTTATGTCCTTTACTTTATGCCCCTCTATTTTATGCTTGCATCGACTACTTTAATTCCGCACTTTACTTATTTACTTTTACAAGGATATGCAGGCATATGCATATCATATTGCACCATAACATTTTCGCATCATTCATTGAAAAAGAAATGAAAGGGAGAATGTTGGAGCCTACGGTTTGTGTCCGCATCACCTTCAGAGAAAAAGAAACGAAAGTGAGAAGAAAAAAAAGGGAGAATGATGAACCCTACGAGAAGTTCACATCACCTTCAGAAAAAGAAAAGAAAGTGAAAAAGAAAAGAAGGGAGAATGATGAATCCTACGGGAAGTTCACATCACCTTCAGAGAAAAGAAAAGAAAGTGAAAGAAAAGGAGTTGAATGGTATCCTACGGGATGTACGCATTACTTCCTCATGCATAGGGTTGAATGGGTATCCTACGGGATGTACCTATTATCTTCATTCATGTACATAGGGCAAATGCGAAATCCTACGGGATGTCCTCATGCATTCATGCTTATGATCGATGAATTAGAGAATCGAGATGTTTTATTTTATGCAAAGTACATTTACTTTTCTTATTTATGTCGTAACAAGTAATTGGATGAGAATTAGACTACGTGTGTTAGTAGTATCATCCTTTGGATATTATAGAATGGAATTACTTAATGTTTGGAGAAATTTAGGATTGATTGTGTCAGATTGATTGGACACAAATCGGAATACGGGTTTGAGGTCTAACCTTACTTTTTATGCTTATTATTCTCACTGGGCTTAAGTTGTTAGCTTATGATATTACAAAAATTTCAGGTAATGCCCTGGTTAGAGGTCGTGGGAGAGGAGATGGTACTGCATGATCGAGGGATGATGACCTTGAGATGGACTAGGTTGATTTAAAGTCCATGGACTATGTTTTGTGAATATTTCACATATTTTGGAGCTGTATATTTGTAAATGGCTCTTAAGAGCTTTTGTCTTTATGTTTATGATTATATTCATTTTGAACTCCTGGATAGGAACTAAATGTTCCTTGTATATTTTAGATTTTGAAATTAAGATGTAAACAGGTTTTGGCTAGCCAATTTTCAAACATAACCACGCCATTTTTCTTAAAATATAAAGACTTCCGCTGTGTTTTCTAATTTAAATTATTTAAAAGTGACGGGTCATCACATTACAAAAAGGAACCATTTTTACAGTCATAAAAATCAGTAATATGGCTTCACTTCACATTGTTCTAATCCCATTCATGGCTCAAGGTCATCCATTTGGATCTTTAGGATGGACTAAATCTCGAGGACAAGTTTGACAAAATTGGTTCTGGTCCTCCTTTGTCATTTTGGTCAAAAGAGGATTTTTAAAGAAGAGTTTCCTCCATTTGGATCTTTAGGATAGACAAAAATTAAGAGGATAACTTTTACATTCGATATTTTGGTCCAAAGAGGATTCCCAATGAATAGGTTCCTCCATTTGGATCTTTAGGATGGACCAGACCCTGAGAACAAGTTTCACAAGATTCGTTCTGATACTCGTTTGAAATTTTGGTGCAAAGAGTTTCCTCCATTTGGATCTTTAGGATGGACCAAATCATTAGGACACGTCTGACAAGATTGGTTCAGATCCTCGTTTGACATTTTGGTCCAAAGAGGATTCCCAAAGAATTGTTTCCTCCATTTGGATCTTTGGGATGGACCAAATCAAAAGGACAACTTTGACGTTCGACATTTTTGTACAAAGAGGATTCCCAAAGAATAGGTTCCTCCATTTGGATATTTAGGATTGACCAAATCATGAGGACAAGAGGTTCCTTCATTTGGATCTTTAGGATGGACTAAATCATGAGAACAAGTTTGACAAGATTAGTTCTGATTCTCGTTTGACATTTTGGTCCAAAGAGTATTCCCAAAGAAGAGTTTCCTCCATTTAGATCTTTAAGATGGACACAATCATTAGGACACGTTTGATAAGATTGGTTCTGATCTTCGTTTGATATTTTGGTCCAAAGAGGATTCCCAAAGAATTGTTTCCTCCAATTGGATCTTTAGGATGGACCAAATCATGAGGACAACTTTGACAAGATTGGTTCTGATCCTTGTTTGATATTTTAGTCCTAAGAGGATTCCCAAAGAAGAGGTTCATCCATCTGGATCTTTAGGATGGACGAAATTATGAAGACAAGAGGTTCATTCATTTTGATATTTAGGATGGACTAAATCATGAGGACAAATTTGACGAGATTGGTTTCAATCCTCGTTTGACATTTTGGTCCAAAGAGGATTTCCAAAGAAGAGTTTCTTCCATTTGTATCTTTAGAATGAACAAAAATCAAGAGAACAACTTTGACATTCAACATTTTGGTAAAAAGAGGATTCTCAAAGAATAGGTTGTTCCATTTGGATCTTTAGGATGGACCAAATCATGAGAACAAGTTTGACATGAATGGTTCCGATCCTCCTTTGACGTTTTGGTCCAAAGAGGATTCCCAAAGAAGAGTCTCCTCCATCTGGATCTTTAGGATGGACCAAAGCATTATGACATGTTTGACAAGATTGGTTCCGATCCTCGTTTGACATTTTGGTCCAAAGAGGATTCCCAAAGAATAGGTTCCTCCATTTGGATATTTAGGATGGAGCAAATCATAAGGACAAGAGGTTCCTCCATTTGGATCTTTAGGATGGACGAAATCATAAGGACAACTTTGACAAGTGGGAAACCTTAGGTCTATGGTTTCAATTTGGTCTAGAGAGTGAAACAAGTAATTTCAAACATACTTTTCAATTACAAACAAGTTTTTGGATTCGTTCCGATCCTTGTTCGACATTTTGGTCCAAAGAGGATGTCCAAAGAAGAGTTTCTTCCATTTGGATCTTTAGGATGGACCTAATCATGACGAAAACTTTGTCAAGATTGTTTCTGATCCTCGTTCGATATTTTGATCCTAAGAGGATTCCCATAGAGGAGGTTCCTCCATTTGGATCTTTAGGTTTGACCAAATCATAAGGACAAGAGGTTCCTCCATTTGGATCATTAGGATGGACCAAATCAAGAGGACAACTTCGACGTTCGACATTTTGGTCCAAAAAGGATTCCCAAAGAATAGGTTCCTCTATTTTGATCTTTAGGTTGGACCAAATCATCGGATATCAGGACTTTCACCATTTCAGGTATCAGGAATTTCACCATTTCGGATATCAGGACTTTCACCATTTCAGGTATCAGGAATTTCACCACTTCGGATATCAGGAATTTCACCATTTCAGGCATCAGGAATTTCACCATTTCGGATATCAGGACTTTCACCATTTCAGGCATCAGGAATTTCACCATTTCGGATATCAGGACTTTCACCATTTCAGGCATCAGGAATTTCACCATTTCGGATATCAGGACTTTCACCATTTCAGGCATCAGGAATTTCACCATTTCGGATATCAGGACTTTCACCATTTCACAACATGATACGTATGGACCCGAATCAACATACTATCATGAGCCACTTTACAAACTGTTAAGCGTCCTAAAAGTTAGTTAATCTCAAAGAATCCTACTAAGTTATTACGAAGCCTAACTATCTAGATTACACGAGTTAACACTCAAGTGTATCTCTTGAGCTACTTTAACTTTCAACCACTCAAGTAACTCTCATACCACTTTCCTCTATCATCTCCAATTCACTTTGTAACACTTTCAAACCACTCCGATGTTTCCTTTTCATCGAACTAATTATAGTTCCAAAATTCCTCCACTAACTTCCGAATTAAAGTCTCTAACCAAACTTAACTTCTAAGAAGCTAAATCCCGCTTAACTTCGATAAACAATAACATAACGAAACTTAATTAATAAAACAACTAACTTTCATTTTAAACTCACCTTGTAAACGAAGTCAACTCCGAAACAACAGTTGACCAAAAATCACGATCGATGCACGAAACCTATAATTAAATACACCTAAAGTATATTAATTAACCGAATCGAAGAACGATCGTCACGATACTAAAATAAAAGACAAAACAACCCGGAACTTATGCCAAGAGGCCCACGGCCCAAGGGAAAGGAAGAAAAGGAATTTGTTTTTCCGGATTTTAAGCACTTTAAAGACATTTTGGTTTGGTTTCGGGTACTTTGGAGATTGGTAACCTCAATGGGTATTCACAATATAGGGTTTTGAGCATTAAACCATTTCCGAAACAATTAGAAAATAGCAAAAACATAATAAACTAAACATCCTAAATCAAGCCAAAAGAAGGAAAACCACAAGGGACGGGTTTCCGGCTCAAACTCGGTTTTAGGGTTTAGGGAAAGTTTCTAAAATTGACCATAAAGACTTCCCCGAATGAAACCTTCAAGCTTCGGTGAACGAATTCGAAGATTACAACTCAAAACCTCCATTAAAACACTATTCACATCAAAATTAAGAAACTTTAACATACCTTTAAGCCTCGAGAAAACGAGCGAAAATTACGTTCGGTAGGTGGGAAATGATCTACGGGCCAAGGGCTTTCCGATGGATGTAGAATCAATACGATCCACCGAGAAATAAAGAAAATCAAAAATTTGGGGGAGGGGGTTTGGTGGTCACGGCAGCAAGGAGGAAAGGAGAAGAGAAAAATGATAGTTTTTGCCTAAAATTTGACTTTTAAAAGATGAATGAATAGTAACTTTTAGATATTTAACAATTTAGGAAATGACGCCTACGTCCCTCTTTTGTTTTTGCTTTAAAAACGAAACCCGAAGCTCGTAAATAAATCTAAAGGTGATTAATAATTATTAATTGGCCTATTAATAATTATTAATGTCACCGAAACAAATTTAAAATATTAAAACGATTTAAATGAATTTCAGACGAAAATAGCTACTAAAATCGAAATTACTGAATTAAAACTAAACTTTAAAAGCTTTAATAAATTAAAAAAAAAAAAATTTACCTCTAAAAGTAACGGGACTTTACAGTTTGGTTAGATTTTTAGGGCCCGTTTGGTTACTAAAACCTTAGATTACTCGGAATATGGATAACACTAACTTAAATAGAAAGGCTAACTTAGACAAATAAGGTAAACGAGCTAATTATGAAAATCATAGATAATTACAAATGCAAATAAGAAAACTGCAAATCATGTTAATTCTAGCCATCATATATGATAACACCACCTCTCAAACTCAAGTTGCTAAGTCGAAAGACGTGGCTAGAATCTGAATAGAGGCAACAAACAAAACTCAGAGTTGCAAACATAGATGTCAGATGGAACCAATATCAGAACGGAGAGATCAGATGGAACCGACTGAAGCATAACATAGTACAACCTATGTACTGGCAAAGGCAACTAAGAGCAAGCACAGACAATTACGGAACAGATTCGACGAGCAGAATGGAAAAATAGGGTGTGAATAGATGAAGATTCCAAACTAAGACAAAATCTACATAACAAAAAACTATACTATATTAAAAAGTGGCTTGAAGGGAAAAAAACTTTTGATTTCCCTTGAAGCCCCTTATAAATCCATTTAATTTCTATAATGTCATCACTTTTAATTAATAACTACTCTATTACCAATTGATAAAAATATTCAATAAATTTTACTAATATAGTGAATTTATATATAAAATTATTATTTTAATTGATCCATCTATCCATCTACTCTTTTTAATATTTTTTTTATTGATTTAGTGATTAATTCATATTAAAAAAAACTATATGTTCAATTTACATGATAAAATTATATTATCTGAATTGAACAATCAATTTAATTTAAATAAATTATTTTAGTCACTAAAGTCCATATAAAATAACATAATTATTTAAACAAATCTAAAAAATAAAAAACTATTTGTTTTAATAAGTATTATTAAAATTTTAAATACTATTTTTTACCATTGTATAAGTATAAAAAAATATTAAGAAAAAATATATGAGAATTTGAAAACTAGTTATTGGTCTAAAAATTATATTTAATAAAATAATTGTACATGAAATGGATTTTTTTTTAATATTAAAAATAGAACCACCAATTTCACTCTTAATTTATATTCATAACATCTAAATCATGAAAAAAATATGTATTTTAATTTAACAAACTTTTATAAATATATTTATTCTATTCATAATTTGAAAAATATATCTTTAATCTAGGTCCAATCTTGAAGAAATGTTTATTTTTTGGTAATAATTTTATCAATTTTAATTTTTTATATTTATAAAAAATCAATAGTTTATTTATTTATTTTATAACAGAAAAGAAGTTTAATTATCAAGTAAGATGAATATCATTACATTATTTAGGAGTTACTTATTTATCATAACTTACAAAAGTAAAAAAGAAGGGTCATGTTCTTCTATTTATTCATCCTCACCACTATCACATTCATTACTAATTGTTAATTAGGTGATTAAATGATATTAACTAATTGTGAATACATGAAATTAAAAAAATATTCATATGTTTCCTCCAATCTATTTATATAGAATATGACATGTTTCGAAGAGGCACGAGGACTGGGAGGTGAGACTTAAACGGGGGATGGGAGACTCAAATTTTTGACCTCAAATGATGTGAGTAAGTGTGTCTTTTTTAAGGATAGTACTTTTATATTGCTTGAAATGTTCAAATTTGAAGAGTTATAATATTGTGTAATTAATTAGATGCTACAAGAAAAAAGACCTACGATAGCCTTGAAAAAACGCTATCGTAGGTATACGATAGGGTTTTACAAAATGCGGTGGTAGCCCCTGCAATTAAAAGTCCTTTACTTTTTTATAGCCTTTTTCAATGCTATGATAAATGCTATTATAGAACCGTCTACTATAGTCTTTAGACGACGTTTAAAAGCATTATAAAACACTATTATTAAACTTATTATAGGACCTGAAAAAGGCTATGGTATGACTTATTATAGCATGTAGTATAGCCTTAATAAACGCTATTATAAAGTTTATTACATCCATTCCAAAAGGCTACCAATTGAGTTTTAATAGCGTTTATTAAACTCACTATCATACCTAAAAAAGGCTATTGCAAAATATTTTATAACATTTATAATAGCTTTGTTTTCACGTTTTTGCTTACTCATACACAATAATAAAATATTTTCTCTTCAACCTGTTTATTACTACAAAATATAAGTAAACATATTCTTACTCATATACAATAGTAATCAAACTTGAGTTTTTTCAATAATAATGTAATGTTCCAAAAGGTACATTATTTAACTCATTGTAATTTAACCAAAAAAAAAAAAGACAACATATGAAGTTTGATAATAAAAAAAATAGTACTAAATTGAGTAATCAACTGTTTGTTACATATTCAAAATTACAAATTGCGAAAATAAAAGTAGAGCCACACTACTTGAAGACCTTCTAGCTCCATTGTAATGAAATAGTCTCTTGTTATATGAACCTATAAAAAATAACGTGAAAATATATTATTCAACATATCATCAATTAAATTAAAGTTAAAAGAAAACTCTTTGAAAGTGGTTATGAGAGGAAAATAATATAAATAATCATAATAACTTTATCTAAGGGTCATACAATACATCTAATAGTACCCAAAGCATCCTCAATACATGATACACACAAAATAAAAGTTAAAAAAACATCATCACTTACTTTAACAAACTTACACATAAACACCCATGAGTAGTCATAGAACTATAAGTAAAATGTCAACAAACATTGATCTTTGGGTAGGAAAATTCCAAGTAGGAAATTGTTAAATGCTTCCTTCATCATTTATCAATAGAAAACCTAAAATAGAAAGTTGAGTGCATTTATCAAAAAGTCACCTAGACAATTTTGATCTTCTTCTCCTTGCGAAATAGTCTGTTTTTGCAAGTTCTCTGCAATGGCAAGATTTTGAACAGCTTATGCATTGAACCTTATTAAGTCAAGAATGTAACAGCTCATTCAATGCTAATGAATGTGAAATGAATTTTACACAAAAATGTAAATTTACAAAAAAAAAATTACTCACGAGGACAGAAAAAAATTGTTTTGCTATGATCGTTGACACTACTATAAAATGAACTTGTGTAAAAAATGGTAGAAATGACTAGTATATTAAGTCGCAACCAATTAATTGCATTGGCAAATGATTTTCAATGGAAACTCAAAATGAAAAAAGAAAATCATAAGTCCAGAGATTCAAAAGAAGAAATAATGTAAAACCTCCTTAAGGCATATATCTCATATGTACAGGGAGTTGGTTGTCATTAGTCAGAGTAAATGGTTAATCATAAAGTAAAATAAAAACAAAATACAAAAAAAAAATTAAAAAAAACATTGAATCCCAAAACTTAAGCATGTACTTTTCATTTTACAAGTTCTGCAGTTAAAACACTAACCACATCTAGTTTTCTAATAGTTTCAAGCATTATGAAAAAACAGTTACTTCAAGTTTCACCACTGATAATGATAGTCATATGCTTTGAAAATTCAAATGTAGCATAGGCACTTGACACAATTTAAACAAAAATTACAATAATATTGTAAGTTGTTCAGAAAATGAACCCCTTATGTCACTTGTTGACACAGCATGCTGCCCATTTAACAAATATAATAGTCCTGTCAGCCATACTAAAGAATAAAGATATAGATGCACAACAAAACTTAAACAAATAAAAAAAGAAATAGAGAAGCTGTAACGTCCCGTTACTTTTAGAGGTAAAATTTTTTTTTTATTTTATTAATTTATTATTTTTATTTATTTAAAGCTTTTAAAATTAGTTAAAATTAGTTATTTCAGTTTTATTAGTTATTTCCGTCCGAAAATCCTTTTTATCGTTTTAATTCGTTTCGGTGACTCTAATAATTATTAACGGGCCAATTAATAATTATTAGACACCTTTAGATTTATTTAAGACCGTCGGTTTTCGTTTTATAAGCAAAAGGTCAAAAAGGGCAAAACCGTAATTTCCAAACTACCAAAATATCTAAAATCACTATTCACTCATCTTTAAAAATCACAAAAATTGCAAAAGTCTTCATCTTTCTCTTCCTTTCCTTCTCCTTGCCGTGGATGCTTTCCACCATGGATGAATATTTTCTTTTCTTCGTTTCTCATTCGTTTCTCGGCGGATCGTCGTGTTTTCTGTTGCGTTGGATTGGTAGGGACGAGGGCTACCTATCCAACCTACCTTTTCGAAGTTTCCCGTTCTCTAAGGGAAGTCCCAAAAAGTAAGTTTTCAAAACTTTTTATATGGTTTTGTTCGTTTTTTATTATAAATGAGTTTTGAAGTTGAAATCATGAATTTCTATCATGAAAAATGACGATTTTGAGCCCGGATTTTCGAAAAACACTATTCACCCGAAAACACTATTCACCCGAGACACTATTCATCCGAAATCACTATTCACCCGAAATTGCACACTTGTTCGCATATTAGTTATGAGTTGTAATATGTTGTGCAATTGGTGAATTATAGGTGCGATTGCTCGGTTGTTGTTTCGTGGAAAGTGGACTTTTGGAGTTTTTTGGCTAAGGTGAGTTTAATGTGAAAGTTAGTGGCTTTATGAATTTAGTTTCATTATGTAATTGTTTATCAATGTTAAGAGGGGGTTAACTTCTTAGAATTAAGTTTTGGGTGGAAACTTTAATTCGGAAGTGTGTGTGGAGAAAGTTGGACTTATGGTTAGTTCGATGATTAGAGATCATCGGGGAGGTTTAGAAGTATGGTAACGTGATTTGGAGATGTTAGATGAAAGTGGATTTGGAAGTTACTTCGGTTGATTTAGAAGTTACTTTGATGGATTTGAAGTCATTTGGATGACTTTGGAAGTAAAGTAATTAGAAGATGCACTTAAGTGATAACTCGTGTATTCTAGTTAGTTAGGTTTCTATTTAACTTAGTAGACTTCTTTGGAGTTTAGCTAACTTATTGGAGACCTAGGGCACAATGATTCACACATGATAGTATGTTGATTCGGATCCATACGTATCATGGTGTGATGAATTTGTGGGAACTTTGAGCACTTAGTAACTAGCACATGATAGTATGTTGATTTCGATCCATACGTAGTCATGGTGTGATGTTGGTACTTTGGTTTGTAACTAGCACATGATAGTATGTCGATTTTGATCCATACATATCATGTTGCGATATGGTGAAATTCCTGATACCTATGGTGAAATTCCTGATACCTATGGTGAAATTCCTGATATCTATATGGTGAAATTCCTGATATCTATATGGTGAAATTCCTGATACCTAAGGTGAAATTCCTGATACCTATGGTGAAATTCCTGATATCCGATATGGTGAAATTCCTGATACCTATGGTGAAATTCCTGATACCTATGGTGAAATTCCTGATATCCGATATGGTGAAACTCCTGATATGCGATGGTTGTGATATGGTAATACAGTACGGGCTTAGTATGCGATATTTATCCATATGGTATACCCGATGACGATGGTTGTGATATGGTAATACCGCACGGGCTTAGTATGCGATATTTATCCATATGGTATACCCGTGCGATGGTTGTGATATGGTACATGGTAGTACGTGGATTCGGATCCGTGCGTACCATGGTATTATGATCTATGATACGACAGATGATAGTATGTTGATTCGGATCCATACGTATCATGGTGCGATGGTTGTGACATGGTATGACCGTACGTGGTATGTTGATTTCGATCCATACAATAGCACGATACGATGAAACTTGATTGGTAATAAAGATAGTTAATGTTATTTTTACCTATTCTTTAGAAACGTGTAGTGAGACTTAGTTGTGAATGTTAATTTTACTTTAAGTCTTTATTTCCATCTTATGGTTTTGAATGACGAATACGGGTAGTATGATACTATCTTATGTTTACATGGAAATTGGAATGTGGTTATAGGTAATAATGAACATTTAGGCCTTTGGACACGATTTCAGGTATGAGATTTAGTTCATAGGATTACTTGCTTTCATTTTACTCTCACTAGCATTGTTTGCTAATGGTGCTACACCACAATATTTTCGTAAACCCCCGTCCTAAGAAGCGAGGTAGACGAAATGGTGTCGCTTGACTGCTCGAGGTGGTGTAAGGGACAATATTAAACACTTTTGACAAGCATTAGTAAAATGCTTGTAATCATATACTTTTTACATGCTTTGTGTCATTTTGAGCCCGTGAAGGGTGTATGTGTAAAGTATTTTGATGTTTTTATGATTAAACTTTACTTTGGAATGTGCATTCCCGATTTATAGCTTTTTCTGGACTTTGGGTTGTAAAACAGGTTTTGGATATTCGACTTTTAAACGAACCCATGCCGTTTTTCTTTAAAAATTAAGTCTTCCGCTGTGCATTTGAATTTAAAGAATTTAACGGAAAATCGGGTCGTTACAGAAGCACACCAAGGGAAATAATAATAGCTCTAGAAATAAATAAGCATCAAAGCAAGATTTCTAATAAACCAACAACTAAAAAGAGGTTATAAACTTGAATAACATATAATGCATTATATGGAAAGCATCAAAGCAGAAGTTTTAGTAAATACATGAGGCTGGGGATAGGATTGCATTATATGGCATCAAATGAAAACAAATCATCTATGCAACTTTTTTCGTGTCGCTTACCTCTCTAATTATATAGAAAA
The DNA here is from genome assembly GCA_028015215.1 of Gynostemma pentaphyllum. Lineage (NCBI taxonomy): Eukaryota > Viridiplantae > Streptophyta > Magnoliopsida > Cucurbitales > Cucurbitaceae > Gynostemma > Gynostemma pentaphyllum. The sequence goes on along the minus strand of CM051355.1, from coordinate 40,388,731 downwards.
TGACTTGATTATAAAAAAATTCTTTACTCAGAGCACAAAGTTGTAAGACTAAGATGTCCAGTCTATCCCCATCTTATTATAATAATTTTCTACCTGAGATGGAACAAAAGTCTTGCTAATATTGGAGCATAGAAAGTTATGATTGTAAACTTAAAATCATAGAATCTTAAAATCCTAGTATTTTTAATACGAATCTAGAGCTTCGCGGCTAAACTAGAAATACATAGTTTGGTGTAACTAATAGAGTAAAATATTTTTTTCACACTATGTTGATTTAACAGTAATTATATAATTTATAGCCTTTACAGTTCTAGATTCCCGACAAGAGTAAGAGACCTACCTACACTATCTGTCAAATAGACTTAATAAACTATATACATATTTATATATATTCTATACATGTGCTTGTATGGATACATGTTTTCAATGAATTTAAAATTAAACGCTCTATACGGAAGTTACAACAAAAAAAGGTAGAAAATAAAACAAATCAGGATGAGAAAAAAATAACATTAATACGGTACAGTAGACATCACTGGGAAAACTAGGCTATTTCATGGATTTTTCCCAAGAGCTAATTGATCCATATATACATGCTACCATATTCTAAGGAGGTGGATCTTCAAAAGCAAGAGACGGACGAACATATTTGGGAGACGCACGAAACTTTCTTTTCGATAGCCTTTTTATTTTTTATTTTTTTTAATTAAAATTAGATACAAACGAAGTAAGGATTAATAATGAAAAAAAAAAGCACACATACGCGGGATAAAATTGCGCCTCTTTTTATTTTATAAAATAGCGTTTTGTTAAATTCCTATAACTAAAGGCTATAGAAACTATAATTTGTTGTAGTTGTTTATTAAATAGTTATAATACCGTAAATTATTAGCTTTAAAATCAACAATTTATAGACTACTTAATTTACCAAAGAGTACTCTTAATCATTTTGAGTTGAATTCTATACAAAATAATTTTTTATAAAAAAATGTAAAAATGGTTAGAAACTTATTAAATATTAAAATTATATATTTTGGATAAGTTTTTATTCATTAGGTAATATATGTAATTGATTTTAAAAATGTGGATAAAAGACCATTTTTTCTTTCATAAAATTTAAAGTGTATACCATTTTGTTCATTGATAATTTAAAATTTGTAATAATAGATTTTTATTATTTAGTAGAGCAAATATTTCACTAAAATTAAAAGAACAAATAATAGTAGAAATTTACGTAGTGTTAAAAAACTAGTTTATAAAAGCTCAATTTGTAAGGAAAAGTTGAAGGAGCCAAAATTGCAAAACATGTTTCGAAGAGGCGCGGGGACTCGGAGGTTAAATCTTAAAAATAAAGGGAAATATAGCTGTTTCGAAGGAGAGATTATTCAGAGAGGTCGCTCCTGAATAAGTGACATGTGTCACTCTAAACTTCTTTCATTCAGCTGAGAGACGAATGGTTAACGGAAGTTTGTAGAAAATTTGGGGCAAGCAAAATGTATCTTTTTCCCCCTTTTTCCCAACCTCCATAGGGGCAATTTTCTTTTTCCTTCTATTTTTTATCACGATTTGAAACTTAAATGGCACAAATTATACATTAAAAATAGAATATATTAGGGATTAAATTACTGGAAGGTTTAAAGTAAATAAATAGTTTAAACGGCGAAGCGTATTAACGTTTTTACAATACTATAACACGTATTTTTATTAACTTATTTATTTATTTATTATTATTTTTTGATACAGAGTGTTGGGATGTAGGGATTGAATACTTCTCTTGAAGGTGAAACTATAATTATTAACTTATTAAGAGATCAATATGTTAAGAAATAATGTAAAGACTCGAATTTTCTCAAATCTTTAAATCAGAATAAACAGCGGAAGACTTTATTTTTGTAAAAATTTGGCGTGGATCCGTTTAAAATATGGACTACCAAAACCTGTTTACATGGACTCAAATCAGAGAATTTAAAACAACAAACATTTCATTCCATTTTATACCCAAAATCAGAGAAAATAACACGAAAATATATACAACAGATTTAGGCTCTCATGAGCCACATAATACAAGTTTAAGACATCAGTATCAAGTTTATACTTAGCATTTCTAAAATGCTCCAAAATATGCTTTTACTAGTCCAAGTATCCAAGCATCCACTAGCGATCACGCAGCACCACCTCCACGACCTCGCCCTATCGCACGAGTATTACCTGAAAAGTTTAAGTGTAGCAACATTAGCATAAAAATGCTAGTGAGAATAAGATGGATACAAGCACTTCTATGGACCGAATCCCATATCGGAAAATGTGTCCAAATAATCCTAACGTGCTCTTACTACCCATTCAATATTCCCAAGTACTTTACATAAGAAAATCAATCCATTTTACTATATCAAACTTTCGAAAAGTAAACATTCAAGCTTGTAAAATAAAGTACTAAAACAACTAAAGCATAACAAAGTAAATAATAAAGTAAATTTCTATCATTTACGTCATTCCACACGTTATTTCACATTGTGACCACCTTGTCACATTTCACAATTCAACCGTGACCACTTGTCACCAATCACAACCATACTGTGACCTCATTGTCACCGTGACCACATTGTCACCAATCACAACCATACTGTGACCTCACTGTCACCGTGACCTCACAGTCACCAATCACAATCATACCGTGACCTCACAGTCACCAATCACAAACCATACCGTGACCTCACTGTCACCGTGACCTCACAGTCACCAAACATAAATCGTACCGTGACGTCACTGTCACCGTGACCTCACAGTCACCAAACATAAATCATACCGTGACCTCACAGTCACCAAACATAAATCGTGCGTATTATAACACCACACGTACTACTCCTCTTTGGTAGTACTAAATAGCGAATCACATCGCTAATAATATCATACTAACTCGATTCTACACGAAGAATCTCTCCAAAGTCTCTTTTAACTACCTTATAACCACTCGAAATAAAAGGAGTATCTAATACTCTTCTCCAAATTTCGGAATCTAATTCTCCTCGAGAATATAACTTAATCCACCAATAACATCTTACTTTAAACAACAACCAATCTTAACTAATTTTCCTTATGCACTTTCCTTAACTCCCAAATAACATACATTCTTGGAAAGTTCTAAAGTCTATTAACCCTCTTAACCTCGATCTAACATAAACGTCAAGCAATTTGAAAACATATAAGTAATCACAACCATTTTAAACTCACCTTATAATCGAAGTCAACTCCGAATCACCGGTTGACCAAAAATCACGATCGATGCACGAAACCTATAATTAAAATACACCTAAGGTATATTAATTAACCGAATCGAATAACAATCGTCACGATACTAAAATAAAAGACAAAACAACCTGGAAATGCCCCCAAGAGGCCCACGGCTCAAAGGGATTTCAAGGTGAAGTTGGTTTTCCGGATTTTTAAGCACTTTAAAAGGGTTTCGAGTTGGTTTTGGGCACTTTGGAGGTTGGTAATATCAATGAATAAACATGATTTAGGGTTTAGGTCAAAAGTTCAATCCCGAACAATTTAGTAAAATCATAAAACATATCAAATTCAAAACTCTAACCATCATGAAAAATGAGAATAACTCAAGAAATGGCTTTTGGCTCAAACCCGATTCTAGGGTTTAGGGAAAGTTCTAAATATGCATAAAACAACTCCCTCGATCTAAATCTCCTGGAGTTCCTGAGCAAGAATTGGAAGATTAAAACCAAAATCACCATTAAAACACTATCTGAAGCTTTAGATTTTGAACTTAAACATACCTTAAAGCCTTGAGAGAATGGATGGAAAGTTCGATTGGTAGGTTGGAAATGATGCTCGGGCCCGTGGCTATCCAACGCAACCGAAATTGTGACGATCCGGTGAGAATCGAAGAAAAGCCAAAAATTGGAGAATCACCAATGATGCTCTCGGCCTTGGGAAGAAAAGAAGAAGAAAATTTGGTATTTTGTCTAATTTTAGCTTATTTAAGGAGAAATATGAATAGTGATTTAGATATTTAAGAATTCTGGAAATGACGCATACGTCATTTTCTTGCCTTAAGCTTTAAAAACGAAACCCGAACCACTTAAACTAGCCCAATGGTGATTAATAATTATTAATTGGCCTATTAATAATTATTAATACCATCGAAACTAATTTAAGCTAAATAAACAGTTAAAAAGGTTTCCGAACGAAATTAACTATTTACTTCTAAATAACAAATTCTAAAATTATCTTTAACACTTAATTCAATAAATAAATAAATAAAATAATAATAAAAAAAAATTCACCTAAAAAATAACGGGACGTTACAAATAATTTTTTAAATTAAAATACATTGATGTAACCTTGACGTTTCAATTATTCTTGAAAATTATTAAGTATATATTGTTATTTGTAATTATAAAAATTAGTTGGAAAATTTTAAATTAATCTAAAAAATAAATTAGACAAAAAAAAAATCCCACAAAATATTTTAGAGTGACACATGTCAGGTGGCGAAGAGGGACGTAACGGCTAGCTGTCGGCTTCGGATGGATGTTTTGTTTTCAAACTGTACGGAATTTGATTTCCTCTCCAACGGTCCGCTGGGCAAAGACCGCCTTGCCGAGAAAAACCACCGTTCTTCCTCTAGAGTCAGGGCCGATTTCAGAATCCACAAAAAGACTTCAAGCCTACGATCTGTGAGTTGAATAAAGCCTCCTGAAAGTCGAAGGAATCACTGTTGAGGAAGCATGCATTTTTCGAAAAACCACCGTTCTTCCTCTAGAGTCATAACTTCAGGGCCGATTTCAGAATCCACAAACTTTCAACACGACTTCAAGCCTGCGATCTGTGAGTTGAATAAAGCCTCCTAAAGTCGAAGGAGACCACCAATCCATAGCTACGAATCACCGTTGAGGAAGCATGAAGCGAAGGGTCCAATTTCACCGAGAAATTTCCGACCTCCTTAAAACAAAAGAGAATCGCCTTGGAAGGGATTAAGAGAGCGTGAAAACATTCAAACCGACTGACAAAGGATCATAAAGTCAGTAGTCTTCACATTTACAACTTTGTTCAGGAATTAAATTCATCGGTTTCAGCAAATAGATCAAGGTTTTGGGGAAAGAGACAAAGGATCATAAAGTCAGTAGTCTTCTTATTTCCCTTTACTCGTTCTTTTCCCATTTCCATATTACACTTCCCCTCTTTTTTGTGACTTTCGGATCCGTCTGTAAAATTTATGGTTTGAAAGCAGGTCTTCAATCCAAACTACAACTTCTCTTTCTAGGGACACCTCAAAATATTGCTGATTATTTCTTTCAATTTTGCTACTACCTTTGGTTTTGTCCTTAGAGATTGTGAAGAACCCAATCTGATATCCCATTTAATCTAGAGTGCAAGAGACACTATTATAAAAATTATGTGAGATGCTCTTCAGATTCTTGCTATTTAGCTACAAGTTGGGGGAATATTAATGGAATTTATTTTATTCTTGTAACAATTTACTTGTGATGACCACTTGAAGTTTTTTATTGCTTTTGCCAATTAGGCTTTTTGACAAGTTGTAATGAATTCTCTCTGTTAAGCCACTGAGATTATAAATAGAAAACATGCTTTATTTATGTAACTTGGTTTCATATGTCAAAAAATGGCAGGACATGATCGGATGACAATGACGATAGAACTGAAAGAGATGAAGAAACACCAAAGAAGGTATTCACGTCATCATTGCCCATCTTTTATTTGCTTCATCTTTATATGAAAATATTCAATATTTTAAATTTTTATATAGCCTTAGTGTCAGTTTTTTTTTGGCATCAATTTTCTTACAATCTTTGTAGGTTGAATCAACCAAGAAGAGGTTGAACTAGAGTCTGCCTCCAAGAACCCTCTTCATGCTAAGAAGGCAAAGTCAGCTATGCCTAAAAAGACTGGTGATTCTTTTTTGACCATTTGTTTTATTTTTTAACTCATGTTTCGGTATTAACATTGTCTTAAGGATGACTGAACCTCACTCGAGAAAGAACTGTGTGTTTCTCAAATTGTATAAAGATATTATATTTCCTTTTTTTGATCTGGTAATCATAAATATCATCATTTATGATTCTATAGTTCCTTTTTTTTATTTGTTTTATTTTTTAGCTGTTCCTTTTTTTGTTTACCGGTGTAGGTGACACCATAAGGGGTTTTGTGTTTTCTAGGGAAACGGGACAGAGAGAAATCACCAGATAAGAGACATTTTGATTTATTATGTTTTATATTTCAGTGTATGATGCATACGATTTTCTATCGTTGCTGATGGTTATTTGTTTCAGAGGATCGTGATTAACATTTTTGATGTGAGAACTGGAAAAGTGATGAGATATTTCAAAGGAACTCCTGATGAATTTTCAGTTGGGACTGGTGGTGTTACTGGAGTATCTTGGCCTGTTTTCAGGTTTTTTTTATTTAGGTTTTGTCAGACACTTTTTAAAAATTACTCAAATGACATAATTATACATCAATAATTTATTGAAGTAAAAAAACCAACAAATTCATTGAAAATAATAATGAAAAATAATCAAATACTTTAATAAATAATTGAACTTAAAACTTAAAAAAGTAAAAAACAATTTAATTCATTGAAGATATACCCATGAATTATAGTTCAAATAACATAACTATAGTTCAATAATTTATTGAAGTTAAAAAACCAACAAATTCATTGAAAATAATAATGAAAAATAATCAAATACTTTAATAAATAATTGAACTTAAAACTTAAAAAAGTAAAAAACAATCAAATTCATTGAAGATATACCCATGAAAAATAACGAAAGTGTAGTTCAATTATTTATTGAAGTATAGTTTTGCTATTTGAGTGGTTTTTAAAAAGTTCTGACATTTTAGTAACTAGTATGTAAATTTATGCTATTTCACACAAATTTTATTACTTTTTATTCAATATTCGTTACTATAATAGATGACTTTGGGATTGTTGAAAATACCGTAGTACAAGGTTAGACAGTAACTTTATGGAGAACCCTCTCTCTCTCACACGCACATGATTTATCGGTCTAGAAGCTTCTAACAATGAATTTTTTCAGCTACAATGCTTAATTGAGGTAAGGAAGTTGGACGTTTTCTTTTTATTCTCTCTCAAAGGAAATTTAGGAAGCTACTGTTTGATTATAAAGTACTTACAAATTTTTAAAGCCATCACAATTTCTCCCTTTCTAGTTTTTTCTCTCCTTAAATTTTAGGATGAGTTTTGATGTAGTTTCCCCATGACAACTAAATTTTTTCATGCCATGACATATTTTTGTAGGATGGATTGTCACTATAGTCCTTATTTTTTATGCATAAGGAGAATTTGTACCTTTTCTATGTCTATAATTTTTAACTTCTCATTTTATGATGTAAAAATGGTTAGTATTCATTTGGGACAGCTAACAAGTTTCTTATGAGATTGACAAAAGATGCAGTGAGATCAACTTAGGTAATGATGAAGTAGGTGTTAAATTTTTTAGAGTGGAAAATGGGCACGCCTAAAAGGAGTTTCCATACTACCGTACTAAGGCACTTTCCTATTTGGTGACCGATAGGCCGTTTTGCTGAGTCTCAGGTAATTGAAATTGCTCTGTTTTTTTTTTCTTTTGCTCACATAGTCAATATGTTCCCCTCCCCACAATTTTTTGAATACGTTTCTCCTTACTCAATATCACTTCTAACTTTATTTAGTGATAACGTTACTAACTATTTTTAGTTCTATGCCATGTTTTATTATGATCATATTCTAATTTAACAAACTTTTTTTTAGTGACACTTTATTTCTTTTTCAATCGCATGAAGAAGAAATTTTGTTCCGTCTCAGTCTCTCGTTCAATCTCACGAAGAAGAAATTTCTAGGGTTTGAAGAAATTTCATCTCAGTTGCTCATCTCTATCTCTGAGTCCGCTCTCTCATTCGCACGAAGAAGAAGAAATCTCTAGGGTTTGAAGAAATTTCCAATAGCCTTTTTGTTTGATTTGTGAGCTCATGATTCAAAGTTACCATTAAAGTTGCTCGAAGCTTTCACATGCTGTCCGTTCGAAGAAGCCTGTTCAGATCTGTTCAAAATCTCAGATCTACGCCATTGTTTTACTATTTCACTGGACAACGCGTCACATGACGATCTCAGGGATGTTTCTTTTCCCTTTACTCTGCTCTTTTAATTTTTATTGTTGTTTAATTTATTGGTTTTTGTCGTTACAGCATTTGAGTCCCTTGTGGAAAAGAGAATAACTGGGTTTCCTGTTTCTTTCGCCTTTGTGTTTCTTGTATCGATATCTTCACATTGTCAGCTTATTGTGGAAGTGTGAAGGTGAATTACTGTAGTGTGATGATATTGCAGTGGGGAAGGGATTTTATCGTTTTGTTGTTCATTATCTTTACACTGAGATTTTTATTAAAAAAAAACTATACTCTCATTAACATTTTCATATTCTGAGGGGTTGGTGCATGTTTCCATATATGGTTGACATTTTACCTTTTATCTATGTCAGAAAGTTTAATTGATGTGGGTTAGGAGTATTCGTCGTTAATAATTCACTAGTACAAGTCTTATGTTCCATAGCCGTTAAGCTGCTAACTGACCTTAAACTTTTGCTTGGGAGGGTTTTATGTTTTTCTGCCATGTTATTCTGCCACCTTAAACGTCAGTGTGTTGTTTTTAAGAAGTTTTTGAGGTTGATAATTCTCATTTGCAAGGATGATTTATATTATTTTAGTGCCTTGACTTTAGTTGCTTGACAAAGTAGGTTGGAGTTGTCTCAGATTATGACTTGTTAGCACTTGATTCAATTTTGGGGTATATAACTGTACATATTTTCACATTAATTCACCACTACTTGAGGATTTGTTCACATATTTATCTGCTGAAATTGGGTTTCTATCTTTTTATAGTTGGTTAAAAAAAATCGGTACCTTCTTTTCATTATTTTGGTCCTTAAATCTTAAATTGGAACCTTCTTTTCATTTTTTTGTTTATTTATCAGTTATTTTCTTCCAATATCACTGAAACTGAAATAAAAACGCTTAGTGTAAAAGAAGACTCGTGAAAATTGCAGCTCAAGCTGTGTTATTATTTGAGAAATCATGGTTTTCATGAGATTGCTCCATTTTCCCTAATACTTCATTTGTTACTTCAATTTGGTGTTGTTTTGGAATAAGCTAGCTTAGTCTCATGCCTTAGTGAGGCACGTTTAAATTTGAAATTCCTTAATTTTTTAGTTTTGCTCCTATCTTGTCTAGTCTAATCTTCCCCTTGTAAATTTTATTTCTCATGATTAAAATTAGTTTTGGTACTTGTTTTGACATCATGATTGTTGTCAATATCATCAAGCAAAAGATGGAGATGGATGGGTCGAATATAAGGGTTTTCTGGTCTTTCATAGGACACAAAAAGTAAGTTCCTTAACATTTTTCTTGTTCCCTTCACCTATTCCATCCATTGTATTCAAGCGACTACTAAAATGTATGTGGATGTTTTTTAAAGAGAGCAAAATAAATGCTTGTATAATGGCTAAATAGTTTCGCCATCCGTTTTCTAATTTGTTTTCTGCCAACCCTGTGATTTATTAACCACATTATGAGCAGACTATGAAGTGTGACTTCTCAGTCAAAGAGAGCAAAATAAGTGTGACTTCATAGAAAAAGTTACAACTGATTCAATTTATTAGATCATATCTAAAGAAAAAGCAATCAGATATCTCCACAACCTTTGCCTTAAATTGGAATGTTATCCTATGTATAACCCTTAGAATTCCAATCAATTAATTTCTGAATTATATATCTCATCTTTTCTGATGAAATGTGGTATCTGTACCTTGCTTTTGTTATAACAAAGCCAACAACTTTCTTCTGGATATTGGAAAAATCTCTTCTCCCAACATCAAAGTTTAGAAGTTATAAATTTAAGATTTATGTGGGTTTAAAAAGTTCTTTAGCAGGTACCTTTCCTTCAAACATTGTGGTTATCTAGTAGCTTTATCTCTTGACTTGGACCAAAACATTCTTCACTTAATAAATTAATTCAATCTGAAAATGCCATATGTGACATTATAGACTGTATACACCACAAAACAGTGTAATGTCACATTACGTGATTAAAGTTGAATGTACACTGCACTCTGATCTGATCTCCCAACAACATTAGACTTTTGTTCTATTCAAATATTTTTAGTCATCACCAGTGTTTGTCCCTTTGCTTTATTGATTAGTTTTGGAGGGAGCTTTTTAACTCTGATTTCGTTGCTCGTGTAGGCTGAACCGTTTGATAATTTGAAAGATGTTGCTCTAAAGATTTTGCAAAATCAGGTTGCTACAGTTCCCATCATTGATAATAAAATGGTGACCTAGTCCTAATGATGTTAAATCCTCTGTTTGATTGTAAATAGTCCAGCTTCATGGTAGACTTTTTTTTATTTGTACATAGGTCAGCCCCATGTTTATCGTGAATGACTATTTTCATTCTTAATCATGTTAATGATGCATAACCTGGAGATGGGGAGTGATTGGGGAATCATGTTAATGATGCATAACCTGGAGATGGGGAGTGATTGGGGGAAAAAGGTTATACTAGCAGTTCATATGGGGGAGTCTTTACTTTTAGTTCAACCAGAAATGTTACACCTTTTTATATTAATCTGTGGGAGATAAATTTGTGTACTGTTCTATTTTCCATTTAAACATCTTGAATTAATGGTCATAGTATCATTGAATTGTTGCTTATCATCATTGAAGCGTTACTTTCCTTAATTATCGTGACTTAATCCTGTTTATTTTTCATATCTTGCATTTTTATTCTTTCTTTGTTTTTATTTATAAGAAGGTTCATGTTTTGTATTTCTAAGAAAATCATCTTTTTCATTCCTCTACTGATCATTGCATTGCAGTTCAAATTAGCATTTGGCATGAATCAAGATTTCCATTTCCTAGTTCTATCTCATCTAGTTGTATTGGGCATGTCAATCACAGTTGGCTTCTTCCTCTTCTTCTCCTTCTCAATATGTCAGTATCTAAAGTTTTAGTTTGTTTAGTTTGACTACAAACGGCCATTGAAAATACTTGTTGACAATACTGGTGTTGCTTGTGTCAAACATATTACAAAATGATGGTTGTCATGGCCTTGTTAATTTTTTTTTTAAGTGTTTGATACGTTATGGCTATCCTGCAGTTATGGTAGCCATAACTTAGTCACTTATGTTTTGGTAAGCTAGAAATTGCCAATGTTTTAAAAGTCTTGAGGCAGCCTCAAGGCGTTTTCTCATAGTGAGGCGAGGCGTAAGCCTTAAGGCGGTGTGAGGCGTAAGCCTCATTTTAAATATAAAAAACTCATTAAAAAATTAAATATATAAAGTTTGACATTATTAACATGTTTTGTATTAAAAAAAATGTGAAAGATTGTTAGATTATATAAAAAGCAATAGTTAGATAAATACAGGTTTGTTTTTCTTTTATAAGAAGATAGGTATAAAAAGTTTATAAATGCATAGACATAATATCTGATACAAGCATTTAAATCAGATACATTTTTTATTTAATAATTATTATTTTTCTTTTTTCAATTGTTTAATAATATCTGATGCAAGTTGCAAGTGCAGACAAACCAAGTTTGTCTTTACATGTATGATGTATCAGATATTATTAAACTCATGGTTACCTTTTTGTCAAGCAATTTGCTTTTACTTTTATATCAGATATTAACTATTATACTCATTTAGCTGTTACTTTTATATCAAACGATTTGCTTTTTTTTTTGATGATTTACATAATGTGTTATGGAGGATTGAGGAAGAACGATAAAGAAATTGGCTTTTGTTCTTGTGATCCGGAAGGGTAAATTGTTGACAGCAGGAATGTGGTTGAGTTTTTGAAGAAGAAATTGATTTATTTTGCTTGATGTGGTCTGGAGTGAGTTTTTATTTTGAATTTCTTAACCACCCGTTTTTGTTTCTGAATTTAAAGTTCCAATTTACCCAGAATGCTGCAAGATCATCGCAAAAAGGTGAATATTTTTCCCTGTATTTGTTCTAGCTGATAAATTGTCCCTTTTGTTTCTTGCAAGATGTTTCTTTTTGTTTTGGGTCCCATATTTTGGAAGATGGGAAGTTTCAAATTGTCATTTGTTTGAAATCATCATTATCATTTTTTATTTTGTTGGGATTTAATGTGGAAACGGATCACATATATGAAATGGAAATGAAATTTGTCTAGTTAATTGAGAATTGTTTCGTTGTGAATGAAAAGGAAATTTTCCACTGTATTAAAATTGGAGATATTTTTATCTAATATTTTTTTGCTTGATCACAATTGTAATGAGTAACGACATAATTGATAATTGCTGCATTGTGAATCTATACAAATAATGTGTATTGATTTGCCAAAGAATTCAGTCTCCTTCTCTAATCAGGTTTTTATGCAACAGAATTCGACAGAAGCAGAATTTTTCTCTGATTATGGCGATGCGAATAGGTACAAAATTCAGGAAGTAATTGGAAAAGGAAGTTATGGTGTTGTTTGTTCACCAATCGACACTCGATCGGGTGATAAAGTTGCAATAAAGAAGATACATAATATTTTTTAACATATATCTGATGCTGTTCGAATTCTTCGTGAGATATAGCTTCTTAGACTTTTACGCAATCCTGATATAGTTGAAATTAAACACATTATGCTGCCACCTTCAAAGAGGGATTTCAAAGACATCTATGTTGTTTTTGAGCTGATGGAATCGGATCTCCATCAAGTTATTAAAGCCGATGATGATCTGACACGAGAGCAATATCAGTTTTTTCTTTACCAGCTTCTTTGTGCATTAAAATATATCCACACAGGTGATTGTCATGCTTTTGTACTTTTATCATTTTGACTTTTGAAAATCTTAGTACAACTGGGAGAGGGTTGGCTCATTGCATGGAAGATACCATTGTCATTTTGTTTTAATCTTTCGGTATTAGTCGTTTTCTTCCATCCTTTTCATATGCTCGTTATGTCTTTCCCTTCTTTAAATACCACTCTTGTCTTTGACGTTTTCGAATGGGGATTGTTTTTAGTTTTTATAAGATAGTATGTTGGACTTATCTAATTCGAAGCTTCGTTTTGCAGCAAACGTTTACCACCGTGATTTAAAACCAAAGAATATATTAGCAAATGCAAATTGTAAACTTAAAATCTGTGATTTTGGATTGGCAAGAGTTGCATTCAGTGACACGCCAACAACAGTTTTCTGGACGGTATGCCATTTTTCTCTAGATATGTTACACTTTGAATATGCTTATCTAAATTCTCATTGTATAATATAAATGGTGCATCCAATATTCTTGGGTTGGAGAATGAGAATTGAAGCATTTTGTATTTGATGGAAATATAGGATTATGTTGTTACTAGATGGTATCGAGCTCCTGAGCTATGTGGTTCATTTTTCTCCAAGGTATGCTTTGTATTCTTATAGAGTTTCAGTGGTCAAAGGGAATGTCACTGACCTGGGAATTATTGCTTTGGGATGGTTCATCGCAAAAGTGTACAATATGCACTGTTACTATGATTTGGTAAACATGCTTGAAACTAAAATATCGTATTAAGGTTATATTCAATTACTGTATTTTTCAGTTTGGTGTCCTAAAGGAAACCCATCTTACTAGCTTATTTTTTTTTAAAGTAAACTTTTTGCAATATTATTATCAAAGCAATGGGAGGAAGCCTAGTTTATTATCGCCAATTTGTTTGTTTTCCTTCAATTTTCGTGTGTATATTTTGATTGGTTTTTGTGTGTGTGTTTGGGTTTGTGTGTAGGGGTTTTCACTAAAGAAATAGATGCAGGCAAAGAGAGTATCAGACAATGCAGAAGTAGCCACACTTATTGAGAAGCTCTCATACTGGCCAAGTTCTAAACCTTCGCTTTTAGTTTTATTTTTTTGCTTTCTTGCTTATTTATCGGTTTTTATTGGTATTTGTTTGTCTGTTAGTGTATAATATAGCCCTAATTTAGAAAACTGATAACATAATTTAGATTATCTCATAAACCAATTTGTTTGTTTTTCCTTAAATTTTCGTGTGTATATTTTGATTGGTTTTTGTGTGTGTTTGGGTTTGTGTGTAGGGGTTTTCACTAAAGAAATAGATGCAGGCAAAGAGTATCTGACAATGTAGAAGTAGCCACACTTATTGGGAAGATCTCTTACTGGCTAAGTTCTAAACCTTTACTTTTACTTTTATTTTTTTGCTTTCTTGCTTATTTATAGGTTTTTATTGGTATTTGTTTGTCTGTTAGTGTAGAATATAGCCCTAATTTATAAAACTAATAACATAATTTAGATTCTTTCTAGACCAATTTGTTTGTTTTCCTTCAATTTTTGTGTGTATATTTTGATTGGTTTTTGTGTATGTGTTTGTGTTTGGTGTAGGGGTTTTAACTAAAGAAATAGATGGTGCCAAACAATATTAGACAATGTAGAAGTAGCCACACTTATTGAGAAGCTCTCATACTGGCCAAATTCTAAACTTTCGCTTTTAGTTTTATTTTTTTGCTTTCTTGCTTATTTATAGGTTTTTGGTATTTGTTTGTTTGTTTGTTTGTTTGTTAGTGTATAATAAACCCCTAATTTTTAAAACTGATAACATAATTTAGATTCTCTCATAAACCAATTTGTTTGTTTTCCTTCAATTTTCGTGGGTATATTTTGATTGGTTTTTGTGTGTGTGTTTGTGTTTGTGCGTAGGGGTTTTCACTAAAGAAATAGATGCAGGGAATTAGTATTAGACAATGTAGAAGTAGCCACACTTATTGAGAAGCTCTCATACTGGCCGAGTTCTAAACCTTCGTTTTTAGTTTTATTTTTTTTGCTTTCTTTCTTATTTATAGGTTTTTATTGGTATTTGTTTATCTATTAGTGTATAATATATCCCTAATGTATAAAACTGATAACATAATTCAGATTCTCTCAAAAACCAATTTGTTTGTTTTCCTTCAATTTTCGTGTGTATATTTTGATTGATGTTTCGTGTGTGTGTGTTTGTTTATGTGTGTAGGGGCTTTCACTAAAGAAATAGTTGCAGGGCAAACACTACCAGACAATGTTGAAGTAGCCACACCTAATTGCGAAGCTCTCATAACGGCCAAGTTCTAAACCTTTGCTTTTAGTTTTATTTTTCTGCTTTCTTGCTTATTTATAGGTTTTTATTGGTATTTGTTTGTGTGCTACTCTATAATATAGCCCTAATTTATAAAACTGATAACATAATTTAGATTCTCTCAAAAACCAACAAGTCTTTACAAAGAAAATCACTCTTATACCAAAGAAAATCGATGCTTTATCTGTCAAAGATTTTCGTCCCATTAGCCTCACAACAAGTCTTTACAAAATTTTAGCTAAAGTGCTAGCTGATAGATTGAAGTTGGTGCTTCCCAAGACAATATCAAGTTATCAAAATGCTTTCATTGGAGGGAGACAAATTATTGATTCAATCTTGATAGCTAATGAACTAGTTGAAGATTGTAGGAGAAGGAAGGACAGGGGAGTGGTCATTAAACTTGATCTTGAGAAGGCTTATGATTGTGTTGATTGGTCCTTTCTCCTTGATATTTTTGTAAAGAAAGGGTTCAATTCAAAGTGGTGCAAGTGGATGAAAGGTTGCCTCAAGACTGCTAACTTTTCTATTCTTATAAATGGCAAGGCTAAAGGGAAATTTGATGCTTCGAGAGGTATTAGACAAGGTGATCCTTTGTCCCCTTTCTTGTTCCTCATGGTGGTGACAGTTTTAGTAGATTACTCTTGAGAAATCAAGCAAGACAAATGGATTAGAGGGATTAGGGCTGGTGAATTTGAAGTCTCGCATCTTCAATTTGCCGATGATACTCTCCTTTTTTCTCATTTCAATGAGGATAATATCATTAACCTTGTAGATTCAGTGAAGTTGTTCGAAGAAGGCTCCTGGACTCCTAATTAATAACTTAAAATCATCCAGGTGGCAGCATCAATTTGGAGGAGGAAGAGATTCGGTGGCTTGCAGACAATGTTCCTTTTGAGATTGGGGAATTACCTATGAGTTATCTTGGCCTTCCTCTCGGGGGCAACCCTACTTCAAAGTCTTTTTGGGATCCCGTGGTTGATAAGATCCAAAAGAGAATTTTTAAATGGAAGAATGTCCTTATTTCTAGAGGTGGTAGATTGACTCTGATCCATTCTATTCTAAATGCCCTTCCCACCTACTTCTTCTCTGTTTTCAAAGCCCCTGTGCAAGTCACCAAGACGATTGATAAGCTTCTCAATAAGTTCTTCTGGAAAGGCACTAATGGGGAAGGTGGTAATCATTTAGTGAAATGGGATTTAATCCCTCCCCCTTTGAGTAGTGGTGGTTTGGCCTTCGGTGGGTTAAGAAAAAGAAATGATGCCCTTCTTCTCAAGTGGTTGTGGAGATTCCCTCTAGAGTCACATCTTCTTTGGCACAAGGTAATCACTGGTATTCATGGTTTAGATGTTTTGGGGTGGTGCTCCAAAATCAAGGCTAATAGCATCAATAGAAGCCCTTGGAAGCATATTTTTTAACTCAAGAAGCACATGGAGAATAATACTGTTTTCGTGGCTGGTAAAGGAGACAATATTCTGTTTTGGGAGCACATATGGGTTGGTGAGGCTGCTTTGGCTGTTAAATTCCCCAATTTATTCAATCTTGCTAAGAATAAGCTACATCCTATCAAGTATTTCTGGAAAGTGGAGGTGAATTCTTGGGTGATTGATTTTAGGAGGAACCTTAATGATGTGGAGGTGGAGGAGTGGATTAATTTGATGACCTTGTTGGAGCCAGTTTGTATTAATGATAGGGAGGATATTAGAGTTTGGATTCCTGGACAAAAGTAATGGCTTCTCTTGCAAGTCACCTTTTTCTTTCTTTGTGGAATATGAATGGTAATAGAGCGATGACTACAATATGTTAGTTTGGGATGGTAAGTATCCTAAGAAAATCAAAGTGTTCTTGTGGTTAGTCTTTAAAGACGGTATTAATTCCAATCTCAAGATTCAGTCAAGGAAACCGTGGATTACTCTTCAACCCAATTGGTGTTGTTTGTGCAAGAACGATTCGAGTCGACGGAGCATCTCCTCTTCGATTGCGGCTTCTCAAAGCTCTTTGGGGCTCTCTCTTAGCTACGTTTAATATGGAATGGGTCTTCAATAAAGATCCTAAGCTTAACTTGATTACTCTTTTGGGAGGCTCCTTACTTAAAGGGAAAAAAAGGATCCTTTGGGACAATGCGGTGAGATCAATAGCTTGGAATATTTGGTTGGAACGCAATAGACGAATCTTTTTGGATAAAGAAAAACTTTGGAAGGAAATTTGGGAGCTTAGTATTCTTAATGCCTCCAATTGGAGTGCTAGTTGTAAAACTTTTTGTAACTATGCGCCCTCTATCATTGCCTCTAATTGGAAGGCCTTTTTGTAATTTGTTTTTGCTCTTGCCTTTTGGCTCTTTCATACATCAATGAAATAGCATTGTTTATTATCAAAAAAAAAATTTAGATTCTCTCATAAACCAATTTGTTTGTTTTCCTTCAATTTTCGTGTGTATATTTTGATTGGTTGTTGTGTACTTGTTTTTGTGTGTAGGGGTTTCACTAAAGAAATAGATGCACGCAATGAGTATGAGACAATGTAGAAGTAGCCACACTTATTGAGAAGCTCTCATACTGGCCAAGTTCTAAACCTTCGCTTTTAGTTTTAATTTTTTGCTTTCTTGCTTATGTATCGGTTTTTATTGGTATTTGTTTCTGTTAGTGTATAATATAGCCCTAATTTATAAAACTGATAACATAATTTAGATTCTCTCATAAACCAATTTGTTTGTTTTCCTTCAATTGTTGTGTGTATATTTTGATTGATTTTTGTGTGTTTGTTTGTGTTTGTTTGTGTTTGTGTAGAGGTTTTAACTAAAGAAATAGATGCAGGGAAAAAGTATCAGACAATGTAGAAGTAGCCACACTTATTGAGAAGCTCTCATCCGGCTAAGTTCTAAACCTTCGCTTTTAGTTTTATTTTTTTGCTTTCTTGCTTATTTATAGGTTTTTATTGTTATTTGTTTGTCCGTTAGTGTATAATATATCCCTAATTTATAAAACTGATAACATAATTTAGATTCTCTCATTAACCAATTTGTTTTCTTTCAATTTTCGTGTGTATATTTTGATTAGTTTTTGTGTGTGTGTTTGTGTTTGTGTGTAGGGGTTTTCACTAAAGAAATAGATGCACGGAAAGAGTATGAGACAATGTAGAAGTTGCCACACTTACTGAGAAGCTCTCATACTGGCCAAGTTCTAAACCTTCGCTTTTAGTTTTATTTTTTTGCTTTCTTGCTTATTTATAGGTTTTTTTTATTTGTTTGTTTGTGTATAATATACCCCTAATTTATAAAACTGATAACATAATTTAGATTCTCTCATAAACCAATTTGTTTGTTGTCCTTCAATTTTTGTTTGTATATTTTGATTGGTTTTTGTGTGTGTGTTTGTGTTTGTGTGTAGGGGTTTTCACCAAAGAAATAGATGATCAGACAATGTAGAAGTAGCCACACTTATTGAGAAGCTCTCATACTGGCCGAGTTCTAAACCTTCGCTTTTAGTTTTACTCTTTTGCTTTCTTTCTTATTTATAGGTTTTTATTGGTATTTGTTTATCTTTTAGTGTATAATATATCCCTATTGTATAAAACTGATAACATAATTCAGATTCTCTCAAAAACCAATTTGTTTGTTTTCCTTCAATTTTCGTGTGTATATTTTGATTGATGTTTTGTGTGTGTGTGTTTGTTTATGTGTGTAGGGGCTTTCACTAAAGAAATAGTTGCAAGGCAAACACTATCAGACAATGTAGAAGTAGCCACACCTAATTGAGAAGCTCTCATAATGGCCAAGTTCTAAACCTTTGCTTTTAGTTTTATTTTTTTACTTTCTTGCTTATATATAGGTTTTTATTGGTATTTGTTTTTATGTAACTCTATAATATAGTCCTAATTTATAAAACTGATAACATAATTTAGATTCTCTCATAAACCAATTTGTTTGTTTTCCTTCTATTTTCGTGTGTATATTTTGATTGGTTTTTGTGTGTGTTTGTTTTTGTGTGTAGGGGTTTCACTAAAGAAATAGATGCAGGCAAAGAGTATGAGACAATGTAGAAGTAGCCACACTTATTGAGAAGCTCTAATACTGGCCAAGTTCTAAACCTTCGCTTTTAGTTTTAATTTTTTGCTTTCTGGCTTATGTATCGGTTTTTATTGGTATTTGTTTGTCTGTTAGTGTATAATATAGCCCTAATTTATATAACTGATAACATAATTTATATTTTTTCATAAACCAATTTGTTTGTTTTTCCATCAATTTTTGTGTGTATATTTTGATTGGTTTGTGTGTGTGTCGTTGTATTTGTGTAGGAGTTTTCACTAAAGAAATAGATGCAGGCAAAGAGAATTAGACTATGTATAAGTAGCCACACCTATTACGAAGATCTCTTACTGGCTAAGTTCTAAAGATTCGCTTTTTGTTTTGTTTTTTTTGCTTTCTTGCTTATTTATATGTTGTTATTGCTATTTGGTTTTTCGTTAGTGTATAATGTAGCCCTAATTTATAAAACTGATTACATAATTTAGATTTTCTCATAAACCAATTTGTTTGTTTTCCTTCAATTTTTGTGTGTATGTTTTGATTGGTTTTTGTGTGTTTGTGTTTGTGTGTAGGGGTTTTCACTAAAGAAATAAATGCAGGCAAAGAGTATCAGACAATGTAGAAGTAGCCACACTTATTGAGAAGCTCTCATACTGGCCAAGTTTTAAACCTTCGCTTTTAGTTTTATTTTCTTGCTTTCTTGCTTATTTATAGGTTTTTATTGGTATCTGTTTGTCTGTTAGTGTATAATATAGCCCTAATTTATAAAACTGATAACATAATTTAGATTCTCTCATAAACCAATTTGTTTGTTTTCCTTCAATTTTCGTGTGTATATTTTGATTGATTTTTGTGTGTTTGTGTTTGTGTGTAGGGGTTTTCACTAAAGAAATAAATGCAAGCAAAGAGTATCAGACAATATAGAAGTAGCCACACTTATTGAGAAGCTCTCATAGTGGCCAAGTTCTAAACCTTCGCTTTTAGTTTTATTTTCTTGCTTTCTTGCTTATTTATAGGTTTTTATTGGTATCTGTTTGTTTGTTAGTGTATAATGTAGCCCTAATTTATAAAACTGATAACATAATTTAGATTCTCTCATAAACCAATTTGTTTGTTTTCCTTCAATTTTCGTGTGTATATTTTGATTGGTTTTTGTGTGTTTGTTTGTGTTTGTGTGTAGAGGTTTTAACTAAAGAAATAGATGCAGGGAAAGAGTATCAGACAATGTAGAAGTAGCCACACTTATTGAGAAGCTCTCATACTGGCCAAGTTCTAAACCTTCGCTTTTAGTTTTATTGTTTTGCTTTCTTGCTCATTTATAGGTTTTTGGTATTTGTTTGTTTGTTAGTGTATAATATACCCCTAATTTTTAAAACTGATAACATAATTTAGATTCTCTCATAAACCAATTTGTTTCTTTTCCTTCAATTTTCGTGTGTATATTTTGATTGGTTTTTGTGTGTGTTTGTGTTTGTGTGTAGGGGTTTTCACTAAAGAAATAGATGCAGGGAATTAGTATTCGACAATGTAGAAGTAGCCATACTTATTGAGAAGCTCTCATACTGGCCGAGTTCTAAACCTTCGCTTTTAGTTTTATTTTTTTTGCTTTCTTTCTTATTTATAGGTTTTTATTGGTATTTGTTTATGTGTTAGTGTATAATATATCCCTAATGTATAAAACTGATAAAATAATTCAGATTCTCTCAAAAACCAATTTGTTTGTTTTCCTTCAATTTTCGTGTGTTTATTTTGATTGATGTTTTGTGTGTGTGTGTGTTTGTTTATGTGTGTAGGGGCTTTCACTAAAGAAATAGTTGCAGGGCAAACACTATCAGACAATGTAGAAGTAGCCACACCTAATTGAGAAGCTCTCTTTATGGCCAAGTTCTAAACCTTTGCTTTTAGTTTTATTTTTTTGCTTTCTTGCTTATTTATAGGTTTTTATTGGTATTCGTTTGTGTGTTACTGTATAATATAGCCCTAATTTATAAAACTAATAACATAATTTAGATTCTCTCATAAACCAATTTGTTTGTTTTCTTTCAATTTTCGTGTGTATATTTTGATTGGTTTTTGTGTGTGTTTGTGTTTGTGTGTAGGGTTTTTCACTAAAGAAATAGATGCAGGGAATTAGTATCAGACAATGTAGAAGTAGCCACACTTATTGAGAAGCTCTCATAGTGGCCGAGTTCTAAACCTTCGCTTTTAGTTTTATTTTTTTGCTTTCTTGCTTATTTATAGGTTTTTATTGGTATTTTTTTATATGTTAGTGTATAATATATCCCTAATGTATAAAGCTGATAACATGATTCAGATTCTCTCAAAAACCAATTTGTTTGTTTTCCTTCAATTTTCGTGTGTTTATTTTGATTGATGTTTTGTGTGTGTGTGTTGGTTTATGTGTGTAGGGGCTTTCACTAAAGAAATAGTTGCAGGGCAAACACTATCAGAAAATGTAGAAGTAGCCACACCTAATTGAGAAGCTCTCATTATGGCCAAGTTCTAAACCTTTGCTTTTAGTTTTATTTTTCTGCTTTCTTGCTTATTTATAGGTTTTTATTGGTATTTGTTTGTGTGTTACTCTATAATATAGCCCTAATTTATAAAATTGATAACATAATTTAGATTCTCTCATAAACATTTGTTTGTTTTCCTTCAATTTTCATGTGTATATTTTGATTGGTTTTTGTGTGTGTGTTTGTGTGTAGGGGTTTTCACTAAAAAAAATAGATGGAGGAAAAGAGTATCAGACAATGTTGAAGTAGCCACAGTTATTGAGAAACTCTCATACTGGCCAAGTTCTAAACCTTCGCTTTTAGTTTTATTTTTTTCCTTTCTTCCTTATTTATAGGATTTTATTGGTATGTTTGTCTGTTAGTGTATAATATAGCCCTAATGTATAAAAATGATAAGATAATTTAGATTATCTCATAAACCAATTAGTTTGTTTTCCTTTAATTTTCGTGTGTATATTGTGATTGATTTTGTGTTTGTGTGTTTATGTGTGTAGGCGCTTTCACTAAATAAATAGATGCGGGGAAACTGTATGAGACAATGTAGAAATAGCCACACTAATTGAGAAGCTCTCATACTGACCAAGTTCTAAACCTTCGCTTTTAGTTTTATTTTTCTGCTTTCTTGCTTATTTATAGGTTTTTATTGGTATTTGTTTGTTTGTTACTCTATAATATAGCCCTAATTTATAAAACTGATAACATAATTTAAATTTTCTCGTAAACCAATTTTTTTGTTTTCCTTCAATTTTCGTGTGTATATTTTGATTGGTTTTTGTGTGTGTTTGTTTTTTGTGTGTAGGGGTTTCACTAAAGAAATAGATGGAGGCAAAGAGTATGAGACAATGTAGAAGTAGCCACACTTATTGAGAAGCTCTCATAGTGGCCAAGTTCTAAACCTTCGCTTGTAGTTTTAATTTTTTTCTTTCTTGCTTATGTATCGATTTTTATTGGTATTTGTTTGTCTGTTAGTGTATAATATAGCCCTAATTTATAAAACTGATAACATAATTTTGATTTTTTCATAAACCAATTTGTTTGTTTTTCCTTCTATTTTCGTGTGTATATTTTGATTGGTTTTTGTGTGTGACTTTGTATTTGTGTAGGGGTTTTCACGAAAGAAATAGATGGAGGCAAAGAGTATCAGACTATGTATAAGTAGCCACACTTATTGGGAAGATCTCATACTGGCTAAGTTCTAAACGTTCGGTTTTAGTTTCTATTTTTTGCTTTCTTGCTTATTTATAGGTTTTTATTGGTATTTGTTTGTCCGTTAGTGTATAATGTAGCCCTAATTTATTAGACTGATAACATAATTTAAGTTTCAATTTTTGTTTGTAATTTGGAAGGCTTTTTTGTAATACTTGGCCTTTTTGGGCTCTTTCATACATCAATGAAATAGCTTTGTTTATTATCAAAAAAAAGTAAAGAAATAGATGCATGCAAACAGTATCAGACAATGTTGAAGTAGCCACACTTATTGGGTAGATCTCTTACTGGCTAAGTTCTAAACGTTCGGTTTTGGTTTCTATTTTTTGGTTTCTTGCTTATTTATAGGTTTTTATTGGTATTTGTTTGTCCGTTAGTGTATAATGTAGCCCTAATTTATAAGACTGATAATATAATTTAGATTCTCTCATAAACCAGTTTGTTTGTTTTCCTTCAATTTTCGTGTGTATATTTTGATTGGTTTTTGTGTGTGTGTTTTTGTTTGTGTGTAGGGGTTTTCACTAAAGATATAAATGCAGGCAAAGAGTATCAGAAGTAGCCACACTTATTGAGAAGCTCTCATACTGGCCATGTTCTAAACTTCGCTTTTAGTTTTATTTTTCTGCTTTCTTGCTTATTTATAGGTTTTTATTTGTATTTGTTTGTCCGTTAGTGTATAATATAGCCCTAATTTATAAAACTGATAACATAATTTTCATTCTCTCATAAACCAATTTGTTTGTTTTCCTTTAAGTTTCATGTGTATATATTAATTGGTTTTTGTGTTTGTGTGTAGGGGTTTTCACTAAAAAAAGTTGATGCAGCAAAAGAGTTTCAGACAACGTTGAAGTAGCCTCACTTATTGAGAAGCTCTCATGCTGGCCAAGTTCTAAACCTTCGCTTTTAGATTTATTTTTTTGCTTTCTTGCGTATTTATGGGTTTTTATTGGTATCTGTTTGTTTGTTTGTTTGTTTATAATATAGCCCTAATTTATAAAACTGATAACATAATTTAGATTCTCTCATAAACCAATTTGTTTGTTTTTCCTTCAATTTTCGTGTGTATTTTTTGATGGGTTTTTGTGTGTGTGTTTGTGTTTGTGTGTAGGGGTTTTCACTAAAGAAATAGATGCATGCAAACAGTATCAGACAATGTAGAAGTAGCCACACTTATTGAGAAGCTTTCATACTGGCCAAGTTCTCAACCTTCGCTTTTAGTTTTATTTTTTTGCTTTCTTGCTTATTTATATGTTTTTATTGGTATTTGTTTGTCTTTTAGTATATAATGTAGCCCTAATTTATAAAACTCATAACATAATTTAGATTCTCTCATAAACCAATTTTTTTGTTTTCCTTCAAATTTTGTGTGTATATTTTGATTGGTTTTTGTGTGTGTGTGTGTTTATGTGTGTAGGGGCTTTCACTAACGAAATAGTTGCAGGGCAAATAGTATTAGACAATGTAGAAGTAGCCACACTAATTGTGAACCTCTCATTTTGGCCCAGTTCTAAACCTTCGCTTTTAGTTTTATTTTTTTCTTTCTTGCTTATTTATAGGTTTTTATTGGTATTTGTTTCTGTTAGGGTATAATATAGCCCTAATTTATAAGACTGATAACATAATTTAGATTCTCTCATAAACCAATTTGCTTGTTTTCCTTCAATTTTCATGTGTATTTTGATTGGTTTTTGTGTGTGTGTTTGTGTTTATGTGTAGGGGTTTTTACTAAAAAATAGATGCAGGGCAAACAGTATTAGACATTGTAGAAGTAGCGACACTAATTCAGAAGCTCTCATACTGGCCAAGTAATAGACCTTCGCTTTTAGATTTATTTTTTTGCTTTCTTGCTTTTATTTATATGTTTTCATTGCTATTTGTTTGTCTGTTAGTGTATTATTAACCCTAATTTATATATTTTTTTTGTTTCTTGATTGTTACATACTAATATTTTACTTCTTTCACCGTATAGTTTTTCCACTTCATTTTGGTTTGCTAAAGATGACTTTAAAATTAGCTACTGAAATCTAGTGCGTGAAGGTGTTATGCACCCTAACAAGTCATAAGCATGCTTGGTTTGAATATATTATCAGATTCTTGAAACCTATAGTTTATAGCTAGACTTTTAGGCTATGAAATGAATGTGATAGTGGTTCAATATCTTTAGAAGTTTTTAAAACTTATATTTGACCAGATGAGAATGTAGAATCAGAAAATTAATAATTTTAATGTTGGTGAAATTTCTATTCTTTTAGCTTTTCACGTGAACTTTTTTATTGACTCGGAGATTTCCTTTATATAGAAATTTGGTTTTCTTATTTAACCTTCTTATGCTTGTGTTGCCGTACATAAAGCATGCCTTTCGCATTGCAAAATGTGGATGGACTTGGTGGTGTTTAAGTTACTGTGAGTTTTGGAAAATCTTCCTCTAATAGAGATATTTTCAAATGGATCACCTCCAAACTGGGTATATATTATTGCATATATCACTTATGTGCACGATAAAAAAAATAGAATTTGTGCCAAATAGCATAAGTTTGCATATTATTTACTAAAATGTCAGACACTTTTTAAAAATTACTCAAATAACATAATTATATTTCAATAATTTATTGAAGTAAAAAAACCAACAAATTCATTGAAAATAATAATGAAAAATAATCAAATACTTTAATAAATAATTGAACTTAAAACTTAAAACTTAAAAAAGTAAAAAAAATCTAATTAAGACATACCCATGAATTATAGTTCAAATAACATAACTAAAGTTCAATAATTTATTGAAGTAAAAAAAAAATCATTTAAAATAATAATGAAAAATAATCAAATACTTTAATAAATAATTGAACTTAAAACTTAAAAAATAAAAAACAATCTAATTCATTGAAGATATACCCATAAAAAATAACGAAAGTGTAGTTCAATTATTTATTGAAGTATAGTTTTGCTATTTGAGTGGTTTTTAAAAAGTTCTGACATTTTAGTTAATAGTATGTAAATTTATGCTATTTCACACCAATTTTATTTCTTTTTATTCAATATTCGTTACCATAATAGATGATCTTGGGATTGTTGAAAATACCGTAGTACAAGGTTAGACAGTAACTTTGTGGAGAACCCTCTCTCTCTCACACACACATGATTTATCCGTTTAGAAGCTTCTATCAATGAATTTTTTCAGCTACAATACTTGATTGAGGTAATGAAGTTGGAAGTCTTCTTTCTATTCTCTTTCAAAGGAAATTTAAGAAGCTACTGTCTGATTATAAAGTACTTACAAAATTTTAAAGCCATCACAATTTTTCCCTCTCTAGTTTTTTCTCCTTAAATTTTAGGATGAGTTTTGATGTGGTTTCCCCCTGACAACTAAATTTTTTCATGACATGACATATTTTTATAGGATGGATTGTCACTATAGTCCTTGTTTTATGCATAAGGAAAATTTGTACCTTTTCTTTGTCTATAATTTTTAAGTTCTCATTTTATGATGTAAGAATGGTTAGTATTCATTTGGGACAGCTAACAAGTTTCTTATGAGATTGACAAAAGATGCAGTGAGATCAACTTAGGTAACGATGAAGCAGGTGTTAAGTTTTTTAGAGTGGAAAATGGGCACGCCTAAAAGAAGTTACCATACTACCATACTAACGCACTTTCTTATTTGGTGACCGATAGGCCGCTTTGCTGAGTCTCAGGTAATTGAAATCAATCTTTTTTTTTTTCTTTTGCTCACATAGTCAATATGTTCCCCTCCCCACAATTTTTTGAATACGTTTCTCCTTACTCAATATCACTTCTAACTTTATTTAGTGATAACGTTACTAACTTTTTTTAGTTCTATGCCATGTTTTGTTATGATCATGTTCTAATTTAACAAACTTTTTTTAGTGACACCGTATTTCTTTTTCAATCGCGCGAAGTTTTATCTATGTCAAAAAGTTTAATTGATGTGGGTTAGGAGTATTCGTTGTTAATAATTCACTAGTACAAGTCATATGTTCTATAGCCGTTGAAGCTGCTTACTGACCTTAAACTTTTGCTTGGGAGGGTTTTATGTTTTTCTGCCATGTTATTTTTTTAAACGTCAGTGTGTTGTTTTTAAGAAGTTTTTGAGGTTGATAATTCTCATTTGCAAGGATTTGATTTATATTATTTTAGTGCCTTGACTTTAGTTGCTTGACATGGTAGGTTGGAGTTGTCTCAGATTATGACTTGTTAGCACTTGATTCAATTTTGGGGTATATAACTGTTCATATTTTCACATTAATTCACCACTACTTGGGGATTTGTTCACATATTTATCTGCTGAAATTGGGTTTCTATCTTTTTATAGTTGGTTAAAAAAAATCGGTACCTTCTTTTCATTATTTTGGTCCTTAAATCTTAAATTGGAACCTTTTCAATTTTTTTGTTTATTTATCAGTTATTTTCTTCCAATATCACTGAAACTGAAATAAAAACGCTTAGTGTAAAAGAAGACTCGTGAAAAATGAAGCTATTTTCTCACTCAGGTGAGAAAATATACCTAATTTATATGATTTATGGAAGTGGTGGGGGATACGATGGTGAAATCAATATTTTCTCACCTGAGTGTCGTCTCTTACAATCTGGTATATTTCTAATACAATATTATTAAAATACTCATTCTTTTACTATTCCTTAATTGTTCTAGAATGCTCTTTCCTTTTGTTTTTGACTTAACTAAATACTCCTGACTCTGACTCATAGATCTTTTTAATACAATATTCTCATTCTTTATGCTTACTATTTTCTTCATTGGCTCTTAATTTGTAATTCTAAGGGGAAAAATGTTCTCCTAAAGTGGATTCAATTATTTTTTTAGTGAGGAAACGAATTGATTGTGAAACCAAAGAAATAGAAATTGAAAGAAGAGGAGTCACCCCATGGATTCGGCATTCTATACATTGTTCTTTCTTGTTCAATCTTTCTTCTTTTTATCAATCACTTTCTCGGATTCACACTAATTATTTTAGTTCAATGGGTTGAACTTATGTTTATTTTATAGATAGGGATAGTGTTATCAAGAGATTTCATTTGGAAGGCTCTCTAGTACCCGTTTATCCTTGATGTGCTTAGCAAAAATGGTAACATCATATAGTAAGTATGTAAATTTAGTACATCATTTTATCAGAATTGGTAAAATAGATGGCTTTGTTGTTTCAAGGATGATATTTATGTGGAATTTCTCTTTATCAAGTTCATTACAATATTTTATTAAAAAAAGGTAGAAAATCCTGTTTTTTATTTTCTAAAAATTGTAATTCTACACTATTCCTTTTCCTTTCCTAAATTTGTTCTTAAATGCCATCGATTTTCCCACATAAAGATATTATGCATGTCTTTTTTGAAAGGCATTGTAAATTTCCACTCTATAACTCTATTTTTCTAGTGATCTTGATGGTACGAAAACCACTTTAGAAGGATTTATTCATTTGAGTTTGTTACACAAATTTCCACTTTATTTTTATTGCAACTCAAGCTGTTATTATTTGAGAAATCATGGTTTTCATGAGATTGCTCCATTTTCCCTAATACTTCATTTATTACTTCAATTTGGTGTTGTTTTGGAATAAGCTAGCTTAGTCTCATGCCTTAGTGATGCACGTTTAAATTTGAAATTCCTTAATTTTTTAGTTTTGCTCCTATCTTGTCTAGTCTAATCTTCCCCTTGTAAATTTTATTTCTCATGATTAAAATTAGTTTTGGTACTTGTTTTGACATCAGGATTGTTGTCAATATCATCAAGCAAAAGACGGAGATGGATGGGTCGAATATAAGGGTTTTCTGGTCTTTGATAGGACACAAAAAGTAAGTTCCTTAACATTTTTCTTGTTCCCTTAACCTATTCCATCCATTGTATTCAAGTGACTACTAAAATGTATGTGGATGTTTTTTAAAGAGAGCAAAATAAATGCTTGTATAATGGCTAAATAGTTTTGCCATCCGTTTTCTAATTTGTTTTCTGCCAACCCTGTGATTTATTAACCACATTATGAGCAGACTATGAAGTGTGACTTCTCAGTCAAAGAGAGCAAAATAAGTGTGACTTCATAGAAAAAAGTTACAACTGATTCAATTTATTAGATCATATCTAAAGAAAAAGCAATCGGATATCTCCACAACCTTTGCCTTAAATTGGAATCTTATCCTATGTATAACCCTTAGAATTCCAATCAATTAATTTCTGAATTATATATCTCTTCTCCCAACATCAAAGTTTGGAAGTTATAAATTTAAGATTTATGTGGGTTTAAAAAGTTCTTTAGCAGGTACCTTTCCTTCAAACATTGTGGTTATCTAGTAGCTTTATCTCTTGACTTGGACCAAACATTCTTCACTTAATAAATTAATTCAATCTGAAAATGCCATATGTGACATTATAGACTGTATACACCACAAAACAGTGTAATGTCACATTACGTGATTAAAGTTGAA